>JAVLUX010000013.1:2750000-3350000 GCA_032164185.1 Moxostoma hubbsi
TAAATCACACTAAATGTATCACGTTTCATGCTAAAAACAAGAAAAACTATTTGCCAAAATTTGCATATTTAAACTTTGTTAGTACGTTTAAAATCAAATGAATTCCAAATATTAATGTCTTAGACAATTTTGCTTTACATGTGAATGTATTTTGTTTTAAAGATGTTTAGATATTTTTATTGGTAAACAAGACTAAAATCTATTTTTGTAGTATGTGATCCACACCTAGTCAACAAAAAGCATCAACTAGGATCAACTAATTAGACTACTACTTTTTGTTTGTTGACATCATTATCCTGCTAATATTCTGGGTTTTGGTTTATGCCATCAATAAATCCAGCTCCACAAATCTCAAACTCCAAAGATGGACCCAGTAAATCTCTCAAGGAAGCTTGAAGACCCTTGCAGGGTCAGTTTCGTCAATACTACATGGTTACTCATTAACCAGAGGATCTGTTTAGCGGTGGAAATAAATGATGTGTAATTACGTGACTGATTAAACCTCGTTTCGGGCTTTTAATGAAGCTAAACGGCTCATGTAGGCCACTGCTGTCTCTGGGGAGGAGTTACGCAGTCGTGCGGTCCGGTCAGAAGGTCAGGGGAAGCAGATTAAAATGAGGGGATTACTGTATTTAAACGTACTAAATGTCATATTGTCCACACTTCACTGGCTAAATGATCTCCAGTGTGGTGTTTCATTCTCATGGGCCACTTATCATTACAAAGTACTGATAGATCTTCATTGAAAGTCAACATAAGCCGGCATTCGCAACCTATATTACTTCCACGATGTGACGTATTTCCAAGTGAAACTAGAAAAATGAAGGGTCGGACTTTTATCCATCGGTAATTGATTGGACCATTATAATAGTGTAATTCCATATCTGAATGGAGCCAGACTTGTGTTACCTGCAGCTGTTGACTGTGATTCATCTACAGTTTGCATGACATCATGGAGTGGAAATCAATCAATACACGTCCGCTCATAAATAAAATCACCACGACTGCTCACGAACCTTGAGCTCATGCCAAACACAAAACACTACTAAACACTTAAATACAAGCAACTACAACATCTTCCACCTTTTACATCACTGTGACAAGAGTAGATCATTTGTAGCTTCTAAATATTTAATTAATGTTCTAAATATAGTTGTATCTTAAATCGGTTTCTTCTTAATAAATATTAAAGATCTTTTTTGGTTAGTTCACCCAAAAATAAAAATTCTAGCATGAAATGTGCTTAGAAAAACCTTTCACAAGGAAAGTCATACACATCTGGGATTACTTAAAGGTGAGTAAATCAAGCTAGAATTTTTATTTTTGGGTGAACTAATCCTTTAAAGGCAGAAATGTGAAGCTTATAATTTAATAAAAGCACTACCATCAATTCTTCTGTTAAAACTTGTGTATTATTTGAGCTGTAGAGATGTTTAAATCGTCATTTATACGGTTTCTAATCATTATCTAATGATGATGTTCATTTGAGAACTGCTGATTTACTCTATGTAAATGTGCATGTGGCTACTATGTTGAGATCATATGACAAAAAAATATGTCAGCAGTTCTTGGGTTTTATTGATTTATTTTTAAGTGCAATTTGATTTTTATTTCTGACTGTATGTATTACTATAAGGTTGAGCAATTAATCACAGTTGTAATAAAACTGTGATATGAACATAGACAATTTCTAAATCACATCAGTGTACTTTGTGTACTTGTTTCATTGGCCATTTTGATTGGTGCACAAAAAAAAGAATACAGAGCACAAAAAAGGTACCAGTAAGAAAACACAACAGAAATAAGAAGGTAAATAAAGACAAGCCTGCAGAAAAACAAAAAAAGCACAGTGAAAAAACTCAGACAAAAAAAAAATGTGTTTTTAAATGTAAGGAAAAACATTTGCCAAAATCGCAGTATCTATCAAATATTTCCCATATGATTTTTTTGTTCATATTGCACAGCCCTAATTACTATTAAAACATTTGCTGTAAAAGAACAGTAGAAACTACAGTATTTAAATCAGGTTTTTTTTATTTATCCATAAACTACAGTTTGACACTGTTTGGCGTGAGCATAATGCAAATGTAGTATTTTCACTCATGTTAAGTGTTATTGAACACAAGCTCCGGTCGAGAGGAAATTGATTGACATTGAAACTCACACAAACTCACCAACAGACCATCAGTGTGAGTGGGAGGAGACCACAACCATAAACTGACAGAAATACATTTTCAAATATAAGCTAGTAAATACAGGCGGATTAAAACTTGTCTTGTTTTATGTTTATTTGGTTCGTAAAAGGCTGCTGGACTCATAAAAAGCCTTTTTGCAAAGTTTTCGGCTTTTGTCTTTTTTTAGAATTGCAACCTTTGATTTAGTGAGTGTGGAATATATCACAGCGACATGGCCAGCTCAACTTTGCAATAGCAGATGCTCCCAACAATGAACTTTATTGGCCTGCATAAAAACAAGCTAAAAACTGATTACATTTTTTTACTAGTGCTTCAGAGAGATCACAAATGCAGATGTGTATCCTCAGACAGTAAAAGACATTATCTGACAAGCATTTCAGCATATGTGTAAATGGACATGTCAAACTAGATTCAAACAAAGAAAATACGACTGGTGCTTGCCCATGCAAAACTCACTGCCGCAATGCTAGGGCGTTGCTATGAGGTTGCTAACCTGTTCAAGGCTGGTTTCATTCTGGTACAGTATGTAATGCCCATTTTTCACAATTCAGTCCATTTCTGATGCATTAAAACTATATTGTCCTTTTTTGAAAACATTATGGAAGTAAAATGGGTTGTGAATATATCACCATCAAGACGTGTTGGTTTTACAAAGACAGTGGCCTTTAGTAAGATAGAAGGCTGTCACTGTCATGCAGCGCACATGCGCTAATCAATGCACTTCGCATTTGCATCTCTTCACAATTAACTCGGCCCTGTCCTGAATCACTGACACATTTCACATTCTGTTTAGCATGACTTCAGTTGTTTTGCTTTAAAATGAGGCCTAATAGCGTCTGAATGTGTTTGACAGTCGGTGGCATCTGTGAGTGCGCTGACCTGTTCTCCAGCTGCACCTGTTCATCCCGCCACCTCCATTCCAGCCCTTATTGATCCCCTTCACACTGTCAGGGGCACCATGGTCTTGATCGCAATCTGTTAATTAATGTATCCTCCAGCACGCCTAGACACTGTTCGCACGCCTGATAACGGAAATTAAACACACAGGTTTCCCTTTTTGGCGCTTTTCTTATTTTCCTCGCTCTGTTTTTCTCTCTTGTCCCAAAAACACTGGAAAGTGTCACCCGACGGCTGATAGGCATCGCCAACTCATCTCTGCCTCAGTACGATCATTCATTTGAAAGGGGGAGAGTTTGGGGTCAGGTGCGATCAATACTGTAATCTATCAGTTCTTTAATCATGAGGGGGGCAGATAGCACTGCTTTAGTGGATGTGTAAAGCAATAATTTGAATCATCAGAGGGTCGTGAAGTTTATTGACAGTTGTCAAACAAGAGGAAGTAGATGAAAAAGTAGCACATGCATGACACATAGTGCATCCCAAATCACATACATCTGCACTATTCTGCACCATTTTGTAATGTGAGTAGTGAGTAGTGTAAGTAGTGTGAGTAGTGTGAATAGTGTGAGTAGTGTAAGTAGTGTGTGTAGTGTGAATAGTGTGAGTAGTGTGAGTAGTGTAAGTAGTGTGAGTAGTGCAAGTAGTGTGAGTAGTGTGAATAGTGTGAGTAGTGTGAGTAGTGTAAGTAGTGTGAGTAGTGTGAATAGTGTGAGTAGTGTGAGTAGTGTGAGTAGTGTAAGTAGTGTGAGTACTGTGAGTAGTGTGAGTAGTGTGAATAGTGTGAGTAGTGTGAGTAGTGTAAGTAGTGTGAGTAGTGTGAATAGTGTGAGTAGTGTGAGTAGTGTGAATAGTGTGAGTACTGTGAGTAGTGTGAGTAGTGTAAGTAGTGTGAGTAGTGTGAAAAAGTGTGAGTAGTGTGAGTAGTGTGAATAGTGTGAGTAGTGTAAGTAGTGTGAGTAGTGTAAGTAGTGTGAGTACTGTGAGTAGTGTGAATAGTGTGAGTACTGTGAGTAGTGTGAGTAGTGTGAGTAGTGTGAGTACTGTGAGTAGTGTGAGTACTGTGAGTAGTGTGAGTAGTGAGAGTAGTGTGAGTAGTGGGTTCATCCTGAAAATACAGCAAAAATAAAGTTTAACACAAGTACCCAGATAATGCACTTCTTCCAGGAGCGTCGGACCGGGGGTAATGCTGGACTGGAGTAACAGGGGCCCTCACTGGAAGGGGCAATAATGATATTCCATGATGTTAACATGAACTGTTATATATAGTAATAACGTGCTATTGGTATGACCTGCAAGTATGACTTGCTCCAACCCTTAAAAAGAAAAATCACAAAATGATATCTGTTATATCCCTAAAATATACACATTTCTCTCAGACAGGAGATGAAATGGAAAGCAAAAGCAGACTATACATTTAAATTGTATAAGGTATCTCAATACTCTTACTGTATGTCAACTTTGGGATTCTATTTCTCTTGAGGAATTTCAGGAGAAACATTTTTGAAAGAAGACAAATTTGATATATTCTTGTATGTCTCATCTGTTTCTCAGGTTTCTCGAGTCTGTCTCTGGGAGACCAGATGAGTCTACTGCAGAGCGCATGGATGGAGATCCTGATCCTGAGTATCGTGTTTCGCTCTCTGCCGTACGAGGATGAGCTGGTGTATGCGGAGGATTACGTGATGGATGAGGAGCATTCGCGACTCACAGGTCTGCTTGACCTTTACGTCTCTATACTGCAGCTTGTGCGCAAGTACAAGAAACTCAAGGTGGAGAAAGAGGAGTTTGTCACGCTCAAGGCCATCGCGCTCGCCAACTCAGGTATGACAAGCTTTTTAAACGCACTTTAATTCATGCAAAACAACAGTAGCCACATTTGATGTTGAATTTCCCTTGATTGAGGATCAATAAAGTTTCAATTAAAGTAATAAAATTGTTCCAAAACTTTATATACACTACTGGTCAAAAGTTTAGGTTCACTTATTTATTCTTTATTATTATTTTTTTTTTCACATTTTATAATAATAGTGAAGTCATCAGAACTATGAAATAACATAAATGGAAATGTGGGAATTATGTCATGACTAAACAAAATCCCAAATAAATGAAAACTGTGTAATATTTGATCATCTTTGTCTAGAATCTGCAGACATGAACTCTTGACATTTTCTCCTCAACTTCTTGAGCTTTCACCCTGAGATGCTTTTAAACAGTATTGAAGGAGTTCCCATCTATGTTGGGCTCTTATTCACTGCCTTTCTTTATTATTTCATCCATTTCAAAAACTTTTGTCATTTTTATAGAAAATGTAATATGTAATAAACAAAACTCATTTCAATCATTTAATCATACACCCTCAGATCAAAAGATTAAACATAATTGTTTTATATATATTTTTGCATTTTTATGATGTTTAAAATGTTACCAAAAATAGTTTACAAATAAAGTTATTATACTTAAAAATAATAATAACATTATTAGTTTTATTAATAATTTTAATGTTGCTTAAGACTATTTTTGACATGTAAAATTATATATATATATATATATATATATATATATATATATATATATATATATATATATACACACACATTTTATATAATAAAATATGTATTTTTTTTTCTTACTGAGATTAAGCACACTTCCGTGGACAGTTTCTATTTGCTACACTTGCTGGTGACATGAGTCCCATAGACGGATTCACCCCAGATAAACATGAAGGGCAAAAGAGAAAAGCGAGGGAGAGAGGGCGTTGAGCATTTAATTGAACGCCTTCCATGTCGCCGCATTCCATGCTTCTCTCTATCTCTCCATAACAGTAGCCACAGGGCCGGCCGCCATGAGAAATAAATTCAGCATTTCATTAGGAACAGCAGGGCTGTCAATTAAATGTGTTAAGTGGAATGGAATGAGTATGAGTGCACGATGGGGCTCGTTTGTTCTAAGACAGAAGACACAGCGCCCGTATCGACAGCATGCTTTTCAGGAGGCATCCACGTCCTGATCTGATCAATGTGGCCCGCACTCGCGCCCTCGTTGTATTCTGTCGTCTTGCTCGCTGTCTCTCTTTGTCTGGCTGAGAAATAAAAATGCTGATGGTGGCGTTTGCCGTGCGTCAGGATGACAGGCTAAGCGCTGCGAGAGGAACGACAGGAGAAAGAGAAAGAGAGACAGGTTCTGTCCGATGGGCCTTACGGGAGCGCCGCTGTCTGACAGATGTGAAAATTCATAGCCATTGATTTTGTAATTAGCAGTTTATCAATCGTATCGACAGCCTCTTTCTGATGGATTGCAAGGAAATTGTTTCTTCAGAGGTGTTTTTTTTAAACCTTCCCCCACCACCACCACCCCCCAGTGTCTTTCTTTCTCTCTCTCTCTCTCTCTCTCTCTCTCTCTCTCTCTCTCTCTCTCTCTCTCTGTTTTATTGATAAATAACATCACATTTGTATCCCTAAAACAGTAAAAAATAATAGTTATAGATAACATCTATTGTACAGAATAGTGTAAAATATTTAATACAAATATTATTAAATAAGTAATTCTGTTATAATAAATTATTTAAAAACATACTTCATAAATACATAGTAGAATGGACAATATGTATATAGCATAGTGTAAAATACAGTAAATACTGAAAAAATTGTAAACTATTAAAATTATGTATTAGATATTTTTTAGTTATTATAATTATATATATATATATATATATATATATATATATATATATATATATATATATATATATATATATATATATATATATATACACACATCTTCTTTGCACTAAGTGCACATAGTGGCAGATACTATTTACACCCCTAATTACATACTAACATAGAATAGTGGCATCACTGCTTATTGTGTTTATTTAGAGTCCAACAAACACACTACACCAACCCTTAAACCTAACTCTAACATTCCCTGACAAACTGAACCATAGTTTTACAACAATAACTATATTCTCACCATGGTATTTTGTAGTAAAATCATAGTAACCACAAAATGAAACATGGTCACTATATTAAGGCCATTCTACTCTAGTAACAAAATGGTCAATTGTATGGTCAAACTATGGCTTCCACAAAAAAAAAAAAAAAAAATGACTATAGTAAAGCCATGGTTCTCAGCTCCCTGACTCCCTTCGGGTCATCTGCACGGAAACAGCACATCCACAACATTGTTAAACCCAACGCCACTGCAGCTATACTAGGGGATCAGTTTGTCTTTGACTATTAGAGTGGAAATAGCCACACTATGTGACAGGTGTAACAACACCAATTGTAGTTATTAAAATGGCATTTTATTGATGAATATCTGTAATTTAAATTACATATTGACAAAGTGAATTGGTTGAATTTTTTACGAACTGCATCTGTTGCGGCTCATTTGTGACATAAGTAATCATGTCTAGATTGTATTTAAATATTGTACAAAGTATGTGTTGTTTGTTCTTTCAGACTCCATGCACATTGAGGACATAGAGTCAGTTCAGAAGCTCCAGGACGCTCTTCATGAAGCTCTGCAGGACTACGAGAGCTGTCAACACACAGAAGACCCTCGACGGGCTGGAAAACTGCTCATGACGCTTCCTCTGTTGCGACAGACCGCCACCAAAGCCGTTCAACACTTCTATAGTATCAAGATGCAGGGCAAGGTGCCAATGCACAAACTCTTCCTGGAGATGCTGGAGGCCAAAGTCTGATTGGCCGGCCACAACATCATCCTGTAACATCATCAAGGCTACAGCGAATGGGGTGTGGCATAGACACACTTGCTGCGGAGGACACACTGTCATTTGACAGACACGCAGGTTGCAGACTTTTCTCTCTTGTGTCCTTGAGACGCAAGACATTTTTAAAGAACTGAAAACTAAAAAATAAATAACTTGGTTCAAAGTATAAATATAAAGGGGAAAAATTAATAATTATAAATCTATAATAAATGCTATGTACTTGTACAGTAATGCTTTTTTTCATTATCTGTGGTTGTATATGATGAAAGAAACTTCTTTAAGTCATTTCAGAGTGAATAGTCTCATATAGGTGGTCCTTTTTTGGTCCTGCTTTCAAAAACTTAACCCTCTGTACATTTAAAAAGCAACCCACGTTGAACATATGTCATTATTCAGTGCCCTGGACAACACTACGACACCTTGAGGACTTGTAAATATTCAAAGCAAAGAGCAACGTTGGGCAAAATGTACCCATTTGTTGCCCGGTTCTTTCCTATATGTAAACTGACGTCCTTGAATATACCTCTTTGGAACAGTGAATCCTTGTCTTCTGGACCTTTCATCCTGGGTCCGGGAGGACAAACATTTGTAAAATGATCATTCAAACACCTGTAGCCAGGATTTCAGTTAGCTTACTCTGTAGTAACTCAGCAATAAATTGAGTCAGCGGTTGGTTGACGTCCAACTTTCTTCTTTGCTTGTCCTGCAAGAGGGTGAGGTACGTCCCCCTCCTGTGTTGCACTGTACTCCTTTTTTAAACTACTTGTTTTTGTTGTGGTTGATGTTTTGGCCTAAATTTGGTTGATGGGGCAAAACTGGCACTCAGTGTAAGCTGGTGAGTCTTCATGTTTGACCCAATTTGGCCAAGACAAGTGTTGAGCGAGTAATCATTGGGGAAAGTGGCCTTCAGTTGGAGGGGAGAAGGCTTCAAAGGATTTACGATAAGTGGCAGAAGTCCAAGAGATTCCATGTTCAAACAATCAGATGTCCATATGTCAAACATCCTATTTTGGGCTCGTTAAGCCACAGGAAAGCCAAGCTGTGCAGAGAGGAAACGAGGTACCCATCATATCCTTGGACCTTTATAGAGGCTGCCAGGACTTTTATAGCCATGTATCCAAATAAAGTTGGGCAGGTGCAGGTCTTTATCACCAGCTTTATTTTTAGGTCTTGGAAGATGACAGCGGTCTGAATAGGGGAGTATTTGACCTAATGTTGACACAACAGCATTTCTGCACAGCTTGCTAAAATGACCTTTGAAGTAGATGTCTCTATAAACAGTTTATGGATCCTAGGTCCACTTGAAGGTTCTGGCTATGAGAAGACGACCCAAAACAACCATGTTCAATCAGATTCCTGTACATGAATTTATGCTGCGCTCCATTCAACTCTGAATTTCCAACCTCCTGCTTGACAAAATGCAATATAACGGCACTTGAAGTCACGTTTCCAACTTTGATGTTTAACATCATGTAACATCGCGACACCCAGAGAGATGTACACAGTTAGCAGTAAACATAATTTCCACCATCGGACCAAACGCTTCTGAGCATGGTGAGTAACGGTTAAGGTAGATTTTCCACTTGAGCATGGCTGGATAAGGTACAATTACAAAGCGTTCCTGGCCCAGATATCTAGTTTGGCCGAACGCTTGTAGTGATGTGGCCATTCACGATTGGCCACTTGCTCTGTCAGTCCATTCTAATTCTGATTTCACAGCACCACAGTGCAAAAAACTGGTATGGAACGGCACGGTTCTGCAACAAAACCCATTTGGCCCAAAGGTGGAAAGGCAGCTATTGACTTTAAGCAAATCAAATTAATCAGTAAGTCAAAGTTTCTGTTACATGATAATTAAGCTTGCTTATCAAACAAAGTCAATCATTTTTAATGTTGATCATCGTACAAGTGCAATACACAGCAGTTTTGTTCCTTTTACATAATTTATAAATAAACAGAATGCTATTCTCAGAGGTTGTATATATATATCAAGTAGGAATATCCCACATTCACACTGATCTCACTGAGAATTCAGGAACAGTATGTCGAAAGGAAATTGGTCTGTGCTAACCAAATATCAAACCACTGCCCCCAGTGGCCTAAGCTGAAAGCAGTTGTATTTTTAGTTGTAAGTGATTTAATACAGTCAACAGGAAGGCATATTTTATTAGTCCTACATTCAAACTCAAATCCCAACCATGAACCCTACCATCAGTGGACTAATGCTATCAATGTAGATCGAAAATGCAACTTCCGAATCGCACTCACATTTGTTTATGTAAATGTGATTACTTCCTGGTTTCCATGGGACCAGAACCTGTGTTTTGAGGTTGCTCATACAAAGCACTATCAGTAGTACCAAAGGGAAAGGTGATTACATCTGAAAAAATATCTGATGTGAGATAGTGTTATTTAGAGATTTGGCAGAATAGGGTCGATTTTATAGTACATGAACATTTAGAAGAAGCGTGTCGATTTCCTTTGGGATAATTTTTTTTTCTACATCTGACATTGAATGGAACACAAAATTAGCATTATAATTTCATTTGCAGTGCATGATGGCAAACATAGCCCATTTTGTTCATTTAGGTCTCAGTTAAGGGACTTACACTACTGATGTCATTTACTTCAATTAAACATTGGCACCATTTCAATTCAATACTGTGATTGAAGAAACTGATAGTGATGGTGGCTAGTTTATCGTTCTCATTTTATCGCTGGCCAATGAGAGGCCTGTCTTACACTCACTGGCTTCCTAACAGAGGAGGGTGAGTCTTCTCCTCATAAGACCTATGAAGCAGACCAGTTGGATAAACAAAATATAATACAAGATTCTTTTTTTATGCAGTGCAACAATGTGAGTTAGCATCAGGGATAAATTCTGACCCAAGTCATGCCAAAGTAGAGCACCTCTAAACTGCGTAGTAAACATTTCACCTGTCCATGTTAAAAGTGCGAGTTAAGCCCCAAATACATTCTACGTAAGTACGTGAATTAGCTATGCAAGCTTGATTATACACTTTGCATTCAAAAATGTCTTAGAACATAATTTACAACAATGCAAGTATAAGTTGGATTCTCAGCATTGCCACAAGGGATGCTAGAAAAGACATTAGTTTAAACTCTGCAACTACAAATTAGTTTAAACTCTACTAATTATGCTTGTCCAGCATCTTTTTCTGATAAAACTGATTGACCAAGGCAGTCTTGCTAGTTAAACTAGTTAAGAATCCTGGGGGAGATACCAATATGCCATAATTGGGACCGAATTCACGAAACATTCTTAAGACTCAAATTCTTCTTAACCACAGTTCTTCACCTCAAGAAAAATTGTACTAATATTTTGTATACTCAAAAGACTTCTTAAGAATGTTCTTATCTTTTTTTTTTTTTAATTAATCAGTCAACAGACTTATAATATATCCTTAATTTTTTTTCCGAAGATGATTTTCGTGAATCCGGCCCAAGCAAGGGCGTAGATTTGGCTTGAACATTGGCGGGGTTACAGTGTGAAGAATTTACGTTTCCATTGATCATTGTATAAATATTGGGGGGTTGTACTTGCTTGTTCCACACCCCATCCCCCATGGAATCTACGCCCCTGGCCCTAAGCATCCAAATCACAACATCTGCCGGTGACCAGCACTGTTGGTTTTTCAGCGGGATTAAACGGACCACATGTTTATAGCTGGCTATCTGAATAATACCACATGTGGTTTAAAGACACGGATGTTTGAAGGTGATAATCACCTTCTTGAGGTTTGTTTTCACCACAGCAACATGACAACACATGTTAAATATGTACAAGGCCGCATACTTGCAATGCATTGGCTAAGAATTCAAGAATGCATACTTGCGTAGACCTTCTGGCCAGAAAATGACATGACCATGTCAAAATGTTTGCAAAATGATATTATATGATTCATTACATGTATTGTTTCATGTACAGTTCTGACTTGAAATGTCCACTTTGTGATGCTAAAAGCAAGTTAAATGAACTCCCAAACAGATGAGGTTTTTAAGGTAATTACTCTACTGAGTTTTAAATCAACAAAACCTACCTACCTTGCCTAAACCTTACATTTATGTATAAACTGATAATCTGCAGTTTTACTGGTGATTTGTGTGAAAGTGCATAAAAGTCATCGTAGCGCCTCTAGTGTTCATTTCAGCAGGAAACTGCCACGATACATCCAACAAGTCACGTAAAATTCATTTCGCAAAAATGTTGAAATAGTAACGTGATTCTACGAGACCAGATTTGAAGAACCTTTCATTAAACAAACTCTTATGAAACATCATAACCCTTTAGTGAGAGTTGCTCCTCAAGTGCAGATGCCACTTTTCTTTTTTTATCAGATTTCCTGTTTTGTTTAAAATCTGTTGAGGTCAGTCCATATATCACAAACACTACACTTACCATGGACATTAATGAACATATATGCAACATTCACATACTGTAGCTACCTCATCACTCATCTAAGCACTCAACACTTGTTTGGACAAACTGTAAATAGTCAAAACTCCTTATTTCCTTTTCACAGTTCCCTTTATTTGGACTGTTGTCAGCAGGATGTTTGGTTGTTTTTGAGTGAGCATTGTAACAGAGGAGGTGGTATTAAAAGAAAGGCCGTCGAAAGCTAGGTTAGCTCTGCCTGCAATGCAGTCAGTTATTTACATCTGCTCCATTATGTGTATACCACACTACATTCTTACCACATCCTGTTTTGGGTGCAAAAATTTGGGTGCTTTTTTTTCTACTTTTCTTTCGACAATGGGAAAATAGATAACTTTATGTGCTACTAAAAATACAAATCTGTGATAAAGGTTTTTAAGAGACGTGAACATTTATTTGTACATCAACAATCATGTGTTCCTACAAAAATCGCTGTTTAGGAAAGAAAATACATATCTGTAAATTTCTGTATTTTATTTATTTGCTTATAAACATTCTATGTAGTTTGAACTGGGCATGTTCAGGTCAGAATTGGTCCCTCGATGTTCAAATGTCAAAATGACGTTTCTGTTTCTCCTAATGATATTCATTGTGTATTGTATATCACTTTGGCCATGCTGTACAATAATATTGTTCATTTAACAAAGAACTGTGTCACATTCTTTTTTTTTTTTTAAATTTAAAAGGTACCAAAGAAAATATTTACCCTCGAAGACGTGTTAGAGTTTTGTTCATTTTGTTTTTGCTCGAGAGAGATGATTTGTTCCAAGGAACGTGTTACTCAACACAAAGGCTGTCGTAAGAAATTGAGTTCTATAAACTAGGTTCAGGAGGAACAAGGTCATTTAGTCCGACCAATCGTGTAGCCAGCGTAAGCGTATGTAAACAGCCGCTTACCTCCACATGGCGTCGAGTCTTTTAGCATTCGGCCTTGCCCATTGACCACAAACAGACCCATGCAAGTAGATGAGATCATCGGATCTGAAAAACATTCACCTTCATCAGAACAGCTCTTCCGTCTATATCATCTCATTTCTACAGAAGCTGCCACAGCATCTCATTCGTTTTACAGCATCGACTTCTACCACTTAAGTGCTACATTTACACTGTTTTCTTCTAATCTCCATTCGCCGAAACAGATCATTAAGCGAAGCTGCTTCAACAACTGGCTGCTCCGGCACCGTTTACACGTGCGACAGCTCCCTTCGACTGTTCATACATTCTTACCTAAAACGGTCAATTGCATGAACCTTCCTCCGCGAACGGGCACTGATCCGGCTTCATGCTACCCAAACTCTACTACAGCTTTATTCAAACACGAGGGAAACAAAATGAACGATTTAATTCAGTCGTCATTCCAACACTCCCCATGTTTCAACCTGGTTCCCCTGCACAGGGGATTCCTGTCAGCCTCATTACCTTGCTGCGCAGCTCGTTTATGGCATGATCCATTCATCGATTATGTTTGAAGTCACTTTCCAACATGACTTTTACGATTGTTTCTCCCTTCAAAGCACCCTTCTTAGTGTGATTTATTCAATTCGGAACTCAAGGGCAATCGTGTAACAAACAAACTCTTTCCAAACAACTGCTACTCTAAATGACAACATCCTCTTTAATCAACGCAGACATTTTACCACGAGCTTGCTGCCACGGCAGCACCCGCTCTGACATAAGTTTTGCCTCCTCGCAGCACCAAGCTCGTCAGAGAAAACTCCTCACGCACCTGAGCTGAGGAGCCCAGCGCGAATGCTGGATGAGCTGAACATGCAGCGGCAGCTGAAGCCTGTGCTCCGATTCTCCGGTGGTCGAGTGGAGCATTCCCTCCTCACAAAGATATTGCTATGCACTTAACTTGTGCAAGATGTACATCGTTCAGCAGTCGGTGGTAATATTCCTAAGGAATGAATGGCCACAAGTGAATCCTTCAATAATGATCGATCGCAATTCCATTCCTCCTGCATTCCATAGGCAATGCATAGCCAAAGCCGTTATTTACTTTGTTTCTATGCATTAACAGTTTCTCTAATTATAATAAATCTATTTACAACATCTTCTCAAATCAAAGCAGACATTTTAGCATGAGCTCGCTGCCACAGCAGCACCTGCTTCAACTATGCTACAGCACTCCATGCCAATAATTCATAGTTAATCAAATCACTTGCATTACATTGGAAAACAATATACAAAGCTCCTGTAGGGGACTATAACTTGGGCTGGTAGACCAGTAGGCTTTGAATTAGTTGAAGTTTTTAATGAAGAAAGTTTGCTAAATCAAATGGCAGAACTCAGCATTACAAAAGCCTCTGAGTTCGTAGACAGGAGAAACCCATGCAAAATTACGAACTGAACTCAGGTCCAAAAACATCAATACTTATAGTCAGATACAGCATCAAGATGACATCAATGCTATAGACTGCTAAGATTCTGATTGGTTTCAAGCTTAGTTCCCTTTACAAAAAGCTTCACTTATGATGCTGCGCTGAGAAAAGCGCTTTGGGAACATCTATAGATGTGACCAACTGTGAATATGTGAGCAACACGTCATTGAACATCGACCAGAATTTGTAGCCTCTGCCAGCGTAATCATTGGACGCACCTGGGTCAGGGCTATAAATAGATGCGTCACAGGAGCATCGTCAGATCTTTTTTCTTCAGACCACTCTGTGTTTGTGTGCTATCACGAGCCTGTCAAACTTTCTTTCCTCTGCTACGAGTTAGAATTTGTTAGGCAGTGCACAGAAGACCTTTCTCTTTTTCTCTTCTTTCAAAAAAAGTGGGGAAAATAAATAAAATAAATAAATAAATGACTGAAAATCAGGGCAAACGATGCGTGTTCACTTGTCTCCGCTCTATGGCCGAGAGGGACATGCATCAGTTCTGCTTTGTTTGTTTGGGGGAAGAGCATGCTGCTCTCGTGTTTGGGCGGGGCGGGTGCGAGCATTGCGATCTGCTTTCAGGCAAAATGCTTTGCGCTTTCCTTGCTTACTTCCGGGAGTCAGCGTCCACACTTCATTTGTGGGGCTCTCGTATGGATCTGGCTGAGGAGCGAGAGACGGGTTCGTCCCTTTCGCTCGCTCTCTCCCCAGACCCAGCTGGTCCTTCCCGTGATCTTGAAGCACGCTCCGGCACCTCTTCGGTTCATGAGGGGGACCTTGAATCTCTTGAGTCGGCAGATTTCGAGTTACCCACCTCCGAGCATTCCGGGCATGATAGTAAATCAGCGGAGGAATTACTCGACGTGGTTACTCATGCTGTGGCCAGGCTTAAGATAGATTGGCCACGCCAACAAGAGACCCCCAAACGCTCCAAGTTGGAGGATAGATTTCTGTCTGGTGGCCGGGGGAAGGGAACGCCATCAGTCCCTTCCCTTCTTTGATGATCTCCATGATGAGCTCTCTCGTTCATGGAGGAAACCTTATACTTCCCGTGTCCACGTGCCCTCGACGTCGATATATGAAAGCACAGAAGCAAAGCATGGTTAGTCGTGCTCCCCTTCGTAAAAACTGGGGACAGGCTCGTTGCCCTCGACAGCCCCCAAACAAGACCTCAGGGGAGTAATTTCTAAGAGAAAAAACCATGACGGTCTTGCGCCCAGCCCAGTGGGGGTAGCTCCCCTCGTGACGGGGCGCATGTATCATCCACTTCGCCCCTCCCGGTACCCCCACGAATCCTCTCCATTCCTGCCGCCTCTGGTGTTTCGGGAGTTAGAGGCTTCCAACGAAAGTTGGGTGTACCGCTGCTTCCTGCCTTAGTCCAGGACGCGGAACACTCGACATCCCCTCAACAGGAAGTGTCGAAATTAATACCCATCTCAGAGAACCTGGCAGCGTGGAAACTTCTGCCAGGTATTTCTATGTGGGTCCTAAGAACAGTAGAAAAAGGCTACAGAATTCAATTCGCTCGCCGCGCTCTGTGTTTCAACGGCATGGTCCTCACTACCGTGAAACCGGGGCAGGCATGTCTACTGTGGAAAGAACTACGAAATCTCTTGGTCAAAGGGGCCATAGAACATGTTCCCCTTCCAGAGAAAGAGTCAGGCTATTACAGCAAATACTTCCTGGTCCCCAAGAAGGGTGAGGGGTTGCGTCCGATCTTAGATCTTCGAGGCTTGAACCGCTCAGTCAGGGTGTTCAAGATGCTAACTATAAAGATGGTCCTGTCACAAGTCCAACATCACGATTGGCTGGTCACGATTGATCTTATGGATGCATATTTTCATATAGAAATTCTGCCACAGCACAGGAAGTTCCTGAGGTTCGCTTTCGGGGGTGAAGCCTTCCAGTACAGTAGCTGGCTCCTTTGCGACTCCGGGGCATCTGCAATATGAATTACATAGACGACTGGCTGATACTAGCACAGTCTCAAGAACTGGCAGTTCAGCACAGGGATATTGTCTTAGCTCATCTGGTTTCTCTGGGTCTGAGACTCAACGTCAAAAAGAGCGTTCTCTCTCCCACCCAGGAAATTAGCTATCTGGGAGTTATATGGAATTCGATCATGATGCAGGCACAATTGTCTCCCGCTCGAATCATTTCCATTCAGAACACCCTGTGCAAAGTCAGGCTAGGTCAAGGTTGCACTGTTCGTCAGTATCAGCGAATACTAGGTCTAATGGTGTCTGTGTCCACGGTGATCCCTTTGGGCCTTCTGCACATGAGACCGTTTCAACTGTGGCTAAAAGCCAGGGGATTTCATCCCAGGGCCAGTCCCCTAAGGCAAATAAGGGTTACGCGCTGCAGGCTTCGTTCCCTTTCTATGTGGTCCAGACCCCGGATTCTTACCTTGGGTCCCAATCTAGGTGCGTCTTGTCGTCGCAGGCTGCTAACGACAGACGCCTCCCTGAGGGGCAGGGGAGCGGTCTTAAGTGGTCGTCCAGCCCAAGGGGAATGGGAGGGTCATCAGCTCGATTGGCCCATCAACTGCCTTGAGTTGATGGCGGTATTTCTGGCCCTGAAATACTTCCTCCAGCATCTGAGAGGCTGCCATGTCCTGGTGCGGGTGGACAACGCAACAGCAGTCTCCTACATAAATATATAAATTTATCAAGGAGGTCTACGTTCACTTCAGCTGAATTCCCTGGCACGTCGGATTCTCCTCTGGGACCAGGGCAAGTTCCTGTCACTCAGGGCAGTTTATATCCCTGGATGCCTGAATGTGGGAGCAGATTTACTGTCCAGACAGAAAATACCGACGTGGGAGTGGAAACTCCACCCTGAGGTAGTAGGGCAAATCTAATAGGGCAGATTTTACAGGGCAGAAGTGGACCTCTTCGCCTCTTCTCAGACAGCGCAATGTCCCCTCTACTTCTCTAGGAGTCACCCAGCCCCCCCTGGGTCTGGACGCGATGGCGCATACATGGCCCAGAATGCGTCTGTATGCATTTCCCCCTTTCTCCCAGCTCCCGGGTCTTGGCCAGAGTTCGCCAGCAAGGGTCTTGCCTCTTACTGATAGTGCCGCACTGGCCGAACAGGGTATGGTTCTCAGAGATAATGTCTCTCCTCGACGGCTCACCTTGGGCAATTCTGAACAGGAGGGACCTTCTTTCTCAGGCACAGGGGACAATATTTCATCCCTGACTCGAGCTGTGGAACCTTCATGTTTGGCCCAAATGACAAACAAATGATTAATTATTTAAAAGTTGTATTTTGGCAGGATTTATTTATATTTTCTTCCGTTGGTGTAAACTGATTGATCAGGTTAATTTGTTCAGATTAAATAAAAATATTCATGAAAATGTTACCACATGAAGATTTTTGAAAGTGTTCAGATCACAGAATGAAGTCTTACCAGTTCTTCAGTTTTGGAAGTTATTAGTCATTTGTTGAGACCTCAATGGCTCAGAATTCAGACGTGAGGGCACTTTACCAAAAAACCTAGTGAGCTTTTAGGGCATCATAAATGCCTTCCCAATGTAAAAGCTGTTCCCCAAGGTAGGTAGCATACTTATGATGCCTTCTAAGATACCTTCTCTTGGCCATATTTGAAGGCAGTATCATATGTATGCTTCATGCATAATGCATCGCAATTAGCTCAGTGAAAATATCTATCCAAGATGGTGGATGAGTCAAGAGAAATGGCATAATTAAATATATTTCATTCAATTCTGAAAATTAATGCTAAAGAGAGCCTCAGTATTATTTAAAATTGACTATTTTACACAATATTTGTGTTTGCTGTATATTTGTATGCTTACTAGTGTGTCCTATTGATAGCTTAGCAACATGCTAATATCAAACTCTATTCAAGGAACGGTGAGTCAAGTCACTCATGCACTTTTTGTATGGCAATTTGAGTTGCTGCATATGTAGAGTGTATCAAATCTGTCTCTTATGTGGTTCCATTTCAGTTAGAAGGCAGCTGCCTATGTAGACAGTAGACAGCACAGCAGCTCACTAAACTAATGCTGCCTTCACGTGCAATCGTAATTATCGTAAATACAATTTTCCCCACTCAGAAGTTGCATATGACTCGGAAACTCAGAGGTAATTTTGATACCCGAATTTCTGAGATGGGAGGAGTCATAAACTTCCAACATGGCGGAGGAGAGTACAGGTTCTGTAGTGAATGAAAGGTTTTATTCATTTTTGTAAATACAGCCAATTGTTCATGCTTGCCGTTTTGGTCATATTCATTTATGTATATCAGCAACCATTTGATGCATGTTTTAAATTTTTACACCGTGAAAATAGTTTGTGTTTGAACAAATTCCAATATCATTAGCAAGCTTACTGAGTATTATGTTTTTATGGTTTCAAAATAAAAGTTCCTCAAGAAAAAAAATTTCCGACAACAAATCCCTTGAACGTGACATACTCATAATTTCTACTTCAGAAGCAGGAAGTAGGATAATTCTTGTGGCAGGGTGGAAGGCGGGGCCGGGTCATGATTCTACCGGTCCCTTATCAGGCTAATCAAGCCTCCGAGAGGGATAAAGGCCGACTGCGGAAGATGGTGCAGGAGAGAGAGATCGTTTACGGACATGTCTGTCATGTGTGTGTTTTGTCTTTTGTTTTAAGATTATTATAAAAATATTATTTACATTGTCAAGCCGGTTCTTGCCTCCTCCTTTCCATTGAACTGCGTTACATTCTGATAACACATGAAGGCAGTATAAGTTTTGGAACAGAGCTGTCGTGTTACATAGGAAGAGAACATTAGTGTGTTTCACTGAACTAAGTCACTGTTGACTATTGTGTGGTCAGTAGAGCAGTATAATGATGACCTTTTACTTGTGTGTGTTCAAGTCTCTCAGGCTGCGTGTGGAGCAGTAATGTAATAATGTGTAAGTGCTGTAAGACGTCCTCAGAGATGCCCGGCCCAGACCTCCAACACCCCAGAGACACCCAGCAAACAGCCCAGAAATGACATGTGCTTTCTTCCAAAAACACAAACAAAGCACCAGCTACTGTTAAAATCCTTCCTAAACCTTTCGAAGTGTACTGTAGATATTGTTTAGAAACTGATGCATCAATTGCTTTCTACACTGCAGCTCCAGGTTAACCACATTCTTAAATGTAGGGGCTGTTCATGAAATATGTTATTATACTGAATATAATATACTGTTAAACTATTAGAATGTTAGAAACCTATTTATAATAGGGGTGTAACAATATATTCATCTCATGATTCGGTTACATACTGCACACAATACTGAATTCACAAATCCTCTCATGATACTAAAAACAAAGCCTAACTCAAGAAAATTTCATATTGAAAGTTGTAGAGTGTTGCACTTGTGATGTAAAAGAGTGCGGTATGGGTCCTAAAGTGCACAGAGGTCGACACGTGAGCCGAAAGTGTAATAGAAGCTCCACAAGATGACGTGGTTGTGTTTTTCATCTCACATTTGCATTTTATGACTATCGGTTAGGTTTAGGTTTAAGGTAGGGAGTATTCTTTTGTTGATTTAAAACGCGATAGAGCATTAACTTTTAATTCAATCTAGTTGAGGGAATATATAACTTGCATATAGCACCACATAGTGAACATTTCACCTCAAAACTGCCATGAAACTGTAATAAACCACATTATATTGTTTTGCAAAAATGTTGCCACAGTCCCGTAATTTAGATCAGGGCTGTGTTTCCCAAAAGCATCGCAAGCTTAAGCTGATTGTAGAGACATTGGCGCTGATGGTTTCTACTTAGCTTATGATGCTTTTGGGGAACGCTGCCCAGGCTGGTTATAAATATTCTAATGTTTTAAAATAGCATCTGACTGACTACATTTAAAGCATTCTTTAGAAAAAAAACACTTTTTAATGGCAGTGCATGCTGATCCAGTAAAATCATTTAGGCCATAATTAGTTACTGTATATACATTTACTGTTGAAATCAGACATTATTTGAAATTTTTTGGGACCATCCATTCCCCTCATAGCATTATTATAAATAATTCAGCATTACAGTAGTTTAATATACAGTAATTCTACAATTAAACGTCTGTAAACTTTAACTCTCGCACTTTCCAGGCAGGAACTGGATCTCGCAAAACTCAATATAGTATATGGCGATTCATTTTTCATTTCCTTGATGTATCTTGTTGCATTTTTGTATCGCGATGTATTGTTACACCCCTAATATTTTATTATACTATGTAAAATATACTGTACACCAGGGGTTCTCAAAAGGATGCCAGATGTGCTGAGAGCAAATTAGTAGAGGGGGGGGGGGGGGGTGTTAGGTTACAAATGGGGGGCATTTATCAGGTATAATAATTAAATCAAAAGTTCCTCTTGTCATTAAAAAGTTTATCTAGACTTTATCAGTTGGTATGCATTTGTACCATGGTTCATCTGATTTTGAAGGGGGGTGTTCTTCAAATAAAGGTTGAGAACCGCTGCTGCACACAATAATCCCAAAAGAATTTGGACACTTCTGAGATGCCATAAAAGACGATCATGGTTTGATGCCAGATTGCACTTCATTGTGTTTGACATTTGTATTTGTATTTGTATGATTTTGGATTAAACCACTTGAGTCATGTGGATTACCTTTATGCAGCATTTTTGGGGCTCAAAAGTTTAATTTTTGGGTAAATCATTCCTTTAAGACAAAAGTATTTCACCCAATATCTATGTTTGTTGTGATGAAACACCATTCAAGAGACGTCGTTCAAGTGAGAAATGCCATTTAGTGTGCTGTGCAAAGTTGCTTCCTATGTAGTGTTCTAAATCAGTCAGTTCTGAGTTTTGTAAGGATGCTGCCTTGGATTCAGATCTGCTTTCATCAGACTGTTAACAGACATTAGTACGTGTTCAAGGTCTGCATATACTTCTAACACATCTGCATTACTCTCAGGGTGACTGATCGAGTTTGAACGCAGTATACACTATACTTAAAGTAAGAGCTAAAATTACACCAGGACTGAAAACAGAGTGTGCAGAAATCCCTGGAGAGCTGCTGGCACAAGAATATAATAAAAAGCTTGTTCTTTCATCAGACCTCATAGCTTCAGCTGGTCCAGTGAGCTTGTTTCATACTTTTGCTTTTCATTTTCTGCTCTGTTTTTTGATTGTGGAATATAAAATTCAGGTGTTTAATACACTCCATTTGACTTAAAGGTGAACTGTGTCATATCTGCACCAAAAGCGTCATCAAACAGAACTGCAAAATAATTGACAGTGTTTTCAAATAGGTTTCCTAAACACGCCCCCAAATACTATTGGTCAGATAAACACAGTCCCTCCCAAAACTCACGCTATTGGTATGCCGGGCAGGAAGAGCCACTAAAAGAATGAACAGTTAACCTACAAATGGCCTACTTATAGTCGTCTCTGTCTATTAAAGGAATTTTCCAGATTAATCTAAGTCAGCAGCATTTGTGGCATTATTTGATTAACACAAAAAAAATAATTACGACTCCTTAATCAGTAAATGTTACAATACTTACTGTTTTAAAAGTATTGCCACAAGATGTAAACAATATGTGTTAACATGACTTTAGTGTGATATAATCTATATTTCTAGCTATAAGTTTACTCAGTAATGGTTAGTAAGTGATTTTATCATACTAAAATCATGTTAACAAGCATATTGTTTACATCTTGTGTCTATACATTTGAAACAGTCGCTGCGTCCCAATTCGCATACTATCCGTCCTAAATAGTATTCGAAAATAGAATTAGTACGTCCCAAATCGTAGTATGTTGAAATGAGTGTTCCAAAGATACCCGGATGGTCTACTATTTCCGGTCAGAATCCGAAGTGCAGATCGATGCACACTCTAACGGCTAATATTGCCCACAACCCATTGCGTGCGGGAGGGAGGAGCTTTGAGATGATGCAAACATGGCGGCCGGATGCGGCAGCGGAGATGCACCCTCAGTTTTTAAGTGTAAGAACTTAAACGTTTAGCGCTAATTAAAGTTATATTTTATTGTCTCATAATATTAATGGATTTGTGTTGTGCAAAAAAAGTACCGTGTTTATCTTGTAGGGTCCGACGAAGACACTGAGCGCCTCATTAACTGGCGCATTGCCAACGACGCCCTTTTCACAGGGAAGATAAACGCGGCTATCAAAGGTTTTGAGTAAGTAGCGGTCATTGACATTTGTATAAATAAATAAATAATAAATAAATAAAAAGCCTCTAGTACAGTATCATGCAAGTGTCCTGTCTTTTTTATGTATTTATTCTTTTGATGTTTCTGTCCTAGATTTATACTTTACTTGATACACTTATGAAAATAAACACCTTTTTCTACACTAACCATAGTTTAACCATGGTAACTTGTTTATTTTAGTAATACTGGGGCTGTACAAATGATAATCAGTCCAACAAAAAAAAAAAATAAACATGGTTACTACACTTTTACTATAGTAAAAACATGGTTCATTTTTATAGGGGTATATGTGTGTAATATACATAAGTATAAAATTAAGTATAAAATACGTTAAACAATTTTTATACTATATACTTTACATATCTTAACTCAGAAAATAAGTAGCTTTTAAGTAGCATTGTTACACACATGAACGTCAGCACCAGCCGCCT
Source organism: Moxostoma hubbsi (assembly GCA_032164185.1). Classification (NCBI taxonomy): domain Eukaryota; kingdom Metazoa; phylum Chordata; class Actinopteri; order Cypriniformes; family Catostomidae; genus Moxostoma; species Moxostoma hubbsi. The sequence goes on from JAVLUX010000013.1 coordinate 2,773,285, forward strand.
CACTAAAGACCTGCGTCTGGTAGATCTACGACGACGCCCTGCTTCACTCCTCAATTTGGTAGAACACATTGCAAACAAATTGTGGAAAAATAGATGAAGAAAAAAAGGTGGGAATAGTAAAGAAAATATGCATGTGCAATAACAATAGTGATGCCTTGCCTTTGTGATGCACCACTAATTATATTGGACATATAAGAATGAATGGAATGTAGAATGTTTGTTTAACTGTCGCGGTGTGCGTAACTAGGCAACCATGTTCTCTTCCATTGCATGACGTCCTAGTATGTCCCAGAACGTGCATACTCTTTTGCTACACACTCAAAAGTATGTACCTTTTCTTCAAAAAAAGAGTACATACTTTTAGGTCGTAGTATAAGTAGGCGAATTGGGACGCAGCCAGTGACTATTTTAACATTTACAGATTGGCCCCTTTCACTTTCATTGTAAGTGTCTCACTGGAACACAGATTTTTTAATTTTTTTTTAAGAAACCAAGGATGAGTTGCAAGAATTTTAATGTGTTGTAATCAACATTAAACCAAGAATGCTGTTTATTGAGTTTAACTTTCATTGAAGCCAGAATATTTATTTTAAGCTGGAAAACGCGAAAATTATTTAGCCACATGTGTGGACGTTGTATTTTGGCATCGCTATAAGCAACGCATAATTTGAATAAATATAAACTGACTGAATACTGTTCATAAGAATCTAGACTGTCATTTAAGGGTTAAACTTCTGCTGCACCGAGTCACATGACACAACAACATGCCGTCGATTTTCATGAAGCGCTTCTACAGACACAGCACCAACAAAAGTGCTCTCTTAAAGTCTCTTAAGTTTGGTTGTAAAGATTAGAGTCTATAGTTTCATTTTATATGCCACTTTTAAAAAATATGTTCATTTTTCGCAAATCAGCGCCCTGATAAACATGATGCCACATATATGGAAACTGGCACCACATTACCTCAAAAGTAACAAAAAAAAACGTCATTGTTACTGTTGTAACCTTTGTTCCCCGAGGGAAGGAACAAGACGTTGTGTCGAATGAAGTGACACAAGAGGTCTTCCTGGGCCGACAAACATACCTCTGAACCTGAGAAAAGGCCAATGTCAAGTTGGCATACAGAATTTGCATGCCCCGCCCCGGACATACGGGTATAAAGGAAAGCGGGGAAACGATTGTCAGTCAGGATTTTGCACTGAGGATCCGAAAATAAAGTACGGCCATTTACAGTGGTAGGTCTAGTGCTGTGTCAGGAGGGACACAATGTCTCATTTCTTCTCTTGGTGAACAGAGGTTACAACAGTAATCATGACGTTCCCTTTCTGTCACTCACTCGACGTTGTGTCAAATGAAGTGACACAAAGGGTCCCATCTAAAAACGCCACACTCTGACCGTGTTACGTGAACTGTCGAGCAGGCTACTGCGTGCTAGAGGCAATTGTGTCGGCTGCACGTAGCCCTCCCCAACATCCCCAAAGAGATGTCACATATAGACCTTAGGATCTCCACACCCCTGGGGGGGGGGGGGGTAGGTGTTACATGACTAGCATGGTAGCTGCTGCCTTTTCTCTCACTATGTCTCTAGAGGCTAGGGCTATCTTAACACGCGGAGGCCACATCCTGCTCAATCTAGGGGGAGGTAATATGTGGCAAATACTCCATGAGGGTTCTGAAGCCGTACGTGGGAATGGAGCGGTGGTAGGTCCAGCATAATGAGGGAGGAATCTACAGCATGGCGACCGGGGCAGCGGGTCTGCCCAAGGGAAACGCAGGTCCGCCGACGGGGGGACTGTACCACGGGAAATATATCACAGGGAGTTTGCCTGAGAAGGGAACTAAGCCTGTGGAGCCTGACCCTAGTACAGAGCACCTGTGACTCGTAGTGGGTCTGGACGCGAATTGCTCTGTGGAATTCTCAGGCCAGAAGGCTAGGGAGGAGAACATCCAGGGACGACGCTTAGTGGCTAACCTGGGATAGAAGGCACACTGGATCAACTTGGTGAAGGGCGCTGTATGCAAGCGGAACACCCAGTCAGTTGTGCCGAGTTACCGAGTTCTAATGGCTCGGACCTGACAAAACACAGGACAAGACCGACTCAACCTTGAGATTGTAGAATCTGGTGAAGGTATTGGGTGTTGCCCAGCCCGCTGCTCTGCAGATGTCTGCAAGGGAGGTGCCGTTGGCCAGTTCCCACGAGGATGCCACATTTCTGAGTATGCTTGAACCTGCAAGGGGGCGGGCACGGCCTGGGTCTGGTAGGCCAGAGAGATTGCTTCAACGACCCAGTGAGTTAACCTCTGTTTGGAGACGGCCCCTTTCCGCCATCCGCCGAAGCAGACAAAGAGCTGCTCAGAACACCTAGAGCTCTGCGTGCAGTCCAAATAGATACGCAAAGCACGTATCGGATACAGCAATGAAAAGGCTGGGTCTGCCTCCTCCCGGGGCAGCTTGCTTGCAGGTTCATGACCTGGTCCCTGAAGGGGGTCGTAGGAACCTTGGGCATGTAGCCCGGTCGCTGGCCTCAGGATAATGTGAGTGTAAAGAAGTTCATGTTCACGGGCAAGGAAGAGGCGAGAAACCGGCTTGACATACAAACTAAAGGTTTAATGGTAAACTCAAAATACAAACACATAAGACAACGGACATGTCCGTGAACGATCTCTCTCTCACGCACATCATCCGCGGTCGGCCTTTAACCCTCTTGGAGGCTTGATTAGCCCAATACGGGACCGGGCATGTTGAATCACGACCCGGCCCCGCCCTCCACCGTGCCACATTACTCCCTCGTTCTTTCAGGCTGGGGACCCCCGGCCTGACGTACATCCCCTGGGGGGGGTGCCTCCCGAGTGGTCTGCCGGCTGGTCATCTCCATCTACCTGGACGAGGGAGGGGGCAAGACCGCTCCAGGCGGTCGGTCGTGATCCCTCCCCGCTTGCGGACGGCGGTCTTCCCTCGACCCCTCCACGTTTCAGCGGCTGGTAGGGGCATCCTCCGCCCCTGGTAGCGGCCCTGACCGCTCCAGGCGGTCGGCTGGAGCCCCTTCTCCCCTCGCGGTCGGCGGCCGTTCCTCCGCGTCCAGGCGGCTGGGCTCCTTGTCCCCCGGCAGATGGCCACGGCTGCTTCGTTGGGGTAGTGGCGAGAACTCCGCTACGGCGTATCCCTCTTCCTTCCCGGGTTTCAGCACCAATGTAAAGAGTTTCGGGTTCATAGGACAGGAAGGAGGACACGAGAACAGGGTTCAACTCAAAGGTAAGGCTCTTTTAATTGCAGTATTTGATAAACACACACGGGGGTATAACATAAACGTGGACTTGCTAAACATAAACTCTTTCACATAGAACAGGTAAGACGTGTCTCTCTATGTTGCCAACACTAGACTGGCATCTCTCTCTCGAACTGGAGGCACTGAAGCTCTTTTATGCCGTTCTCCCCGTACTCACTGAAATTAGAGACAGGTGTTAGACATAATTTAGCTCAGGTGCAAGCACCCTTACCGGTTTCCCTCTCCGGACGGGTGCTTGACCATGCCCCCGCTGCCACAGTGAGAATATGCCGGACCGAAATCCAGGCAGGTGTCGCTGACAGAGAACACTTGCAGATCCCCAACCCTCTTGATGGAGGCTAACGTGATCAGGAGGGCTGTCTTCAGGGAGAGGGCCTTGAGCTCAACTGAATCAAGTGGCTCGAAGGGGGGTGTCTGAAGACCTGAGGGGACCACTGAGAGATCCCAGGAGGGAAACAGACTAGGCCAGGGAGGGTTCAGTCTCCGGGTGCCTTTCAGGAACCTGATAATCAAGTCGTGCTTACCTAGGGACTTGCCATCTACTGCGTCATGGTGCGCTGTGATAGCAGCTACATACACCTTCAAGGTGGAGGGGGACAGCCTCCCCTCCAGCCTTTCCTGCAGGAATGAAAGCACTGACCAAACTTCGCACCTCTGCGGGTCTTCGGCTCGGGAAGAACATAAATTCGCGAACAAGCGGCACTTTAGGGCGTATTGTTGCTTGGTGGAGGGAACTCTGGCTTGGTTGATCGTGTCTACGACTGCAGGTGGTAGATCCACTTGATATTCCGCATCCCGTCCAGGGGCCAGACGTGGAGGTTCCAGAGGTGCGGGTGCGGGTGCCAGGGGGTGCCCAGAGGAGAAAGAAGGTCCTTCCTCAGGGCAATTCTCCAGGGAGGTGCTGTTGTGAGGAGTGTAAGATCTGAGAACCAGGTCCGGGTGGGCCAGTAAGGGGGCCACCAGGATGACCTGTTCCGTGTCCTCCCTGATCTTGCACAGCACCAGTGCAAGAAGGCTCACTGGGGGAAATGCGTACTTGTGCAGCCCCCGGGGCTAGAGTGTGTTAGTGCGTCTGTCCCGAGAGGAGCTCCTGTCAGGGAGTACCAGAGCGGGTAGTGGGAGTTGTCCTGGGAGGCAAAGAGATCTATCTGTGCCATGCCGAATCAGTCCCAGATAAGCTGGACCACCTGGGGGTGGAGCCTCCACTCTCTGCTGGGCGAAACCTGCCGCAACAGTGTTGCGGTTGCCAGGGTTGTGAGTGGCGCGCAGCGACCTGAGTCGCAGCTGACTCCAAAGGAGGAGATGGCGGGCGAGTTGTGACATATGACGAGAGCGCAAGCTGGCTTGGCAATTTATGTACGCTACCGTTGCGGTGCTGTCTGAACGGATCAAGACGTGCTTGCCCTGGATTAGTGAGACAAACCTCCTTAGGGCAAGAGATACAGCCAGCAACTCTAGGCAGTTGATCTGCCAACGCAGCCAGGGTCCTGTCCGGGGGCCAGCAGCAGCGTGTCCGTTGCACACGGCACACCAACCCTGTTGAGAGGAGTCTGTAGTGACCACGACACGTCTGGATGCCTGCTGCAAGGGGACTCCAGTCCACAGAAAGCAGAGTTCTGTCCAAGGGTTTAAAGTCTGACAGCAAAAAGGGGTGATTGTCACACGGTATGTGCTGTGGCGCCATGCCTATCTCGGGACTCAAGTCTTCAGCCAGTGCTGAAGCGGTCTCGTATGCATCAACCTGAGCGCGCGGCTGAGGATGGCATATGCCCCTGGAGCCTCTGGAATTGTTTTAGAGGAACCGGTGTGCCAGTCTCGAAGAGAGCAAGGCACCTGATCACTGATTGAGCACACTCATTGGTGAGGCGCGCTGTCATTGAGACTGAGTCTAACTCCATTCCGAGAAAAGAGATGCTCTGAACCGGAAGCCCTAGACGGCTGAGGTGCCTGAGCACCTGGTCCCTGTGAGCACATAGTAACACTCGAGGATGAGCCAGTCATTGAGGTAGTTGAGTATGCGGATGCCCACTTCCCTTAGCAGGCCAAGAGTTGCCTCTGCGACCTTCGTGAAGATGCGAGGTGGCAGGGACAGGCCAAAGGGGAGGACCTTGTACTGATACGCCTGGCTGTCGAACGAGAACCGTAGGGAGGGTCGGTGTTGAGGCAAGATGGAGGCATGGAAGTACGCATCCTTCAGGTCTACAGTCGCAAACCAATCTAGCTGTCGAACACAGGTAAGAATGTGTTTCTGCATGAGCATTGTGAATGTGAGTTTGTGCAAAGCCCGGTTGAGAACTGGCATGGCTATGAGCGACACCCTGACCCGAGGAACTGATTGAGTAGCCATGAGGGGGAGGGGGAGGGGAGGGGGGGGGGGGGGGGGGGCAGAGGTTTTCAGTCCAGCCTCATGCTCACGGCGACCTGGGAAAGCATAGCGGACATAGATTCACCATTTATAATGGATCATTTTATTTTAACATGGTTGGCAGTGATTGGATGATGCTGGACATTACTTTGAATCTGAATTAATTATGTGGGTTTTTATGTGGGTATGTTTTATTTTTCTGATGTAATATTTGCAACACCTCAAAAACATGAATAATCAACACTCATGGAAACATAATAAACTATTTGATTTTAAAAAAAAATCTGACTTTCTATACCTTGATATTATTTAAAATGTCACAATGTAATCACCGCTGTCCACATATGAGGACATACATTTTTAGTAAAACTGTTTGTTCTTGAATTTTTTGTTTGTTTTTTGCATGTTTATTAGGTGCTACTTGTTACGATAAGGAAAGGGGAAAATGCACACAGCAGTCATGCGGGGGTCTCAGGAGTGTATTATCGAAAAATTACACACATTATGTTTTACAATTTATTCAACATAAAATTGACAAGACTTTTACAAGAACGTGTTTACTTGCACATTCTTACACCAAATATAATTAATAAACCAACGATGTGTGAAGTCAAGTAAACACCTTATGCGGTTTTACTTCACCGATGTAAGGTCATAAACAGTTTAAGCATAAGCCAATCGACACATGAAGATTTTTGTCTGTTACACTGATTTCATGTTGCATGTAAACATCTTTACATTCGTTCTTACCAGCTTAACCAATGTGTGTTGGTGTCATGTTCATGCCTGTTTATATTTAGATTTGATTTCAAATCTCTTTTCTTGCATTGTCGGATTTTTGGAATAAATTGATTTTGGTTGTTTTCAGTGTACTGCTGTGCATGTAAATTCTGTTTGTCGTGGTTCCAGACAGGTGCATTTGAGTGTACAGCGTGAGGTGCATGTGTCGCGGTGGGGAGGAAATGCAGAGCTACATGGGATGGACTCGACCTTTTCTGCATGTCAACCAAAGGTTAGAAATCTCCACTGGCCTTAAAGAAATGCACTTGTTTACCATTACAGTGGAGATCTTTCTGCAAACCGCAAGCAGCCGGTCTCAAGAGAGCCACAGCCTGACCCACAATCCCTCTCTCACTCTCTCTCTCAAGATAGCATTTTATTTCATGACATTTCTGCCCAAAACTCTGTTAGTGAAATAAAATGAAGAAAATATTTCAAGTTTCTGTCAACACAAACAGTAGATTTTCTTTTGAGAAAAAAATGGTGTTGTAATTAAATGAATAGTTCACCTTGAATTATGAAAATTCTGTCATAATTTACTCAAAAAAGGCCTCCTATAACCCGAGCGTGACTACTGTGTAGATTGTACCTTTTTGATTTGTAACTAGTTTTAGCACTTAATAAACTTGAAAAAATTAAAATTCGGGAAAAAATTGTTTTCCTAATAATTGATGTCCACATATGTGGTCAGCGGGACTAAATTGTGAAATGTTAAATAATACTATGCTATAGAATGTCAGATTTTATCATCAAATAGTTTATGATGTTTCCAGGAGTGTTGATTATTTATGTTTATGTACTTATTTATGTACTGATGATCATTGTCTCATATGTGTCAAACATGTTGAGTGATCCAAACATCATCTGCAGCCTGAAACTGAACTTTTCATCAGATTTTAGGAGTGAACGCACTTAACTGCATAGAGAGCTATAGGATGCTCCCTTGCTCCCTATTTAGTGCATGACTTAACCTCCAGTGTGCTGTCTGTCTGCGCTGATCTCAGAACAGTTTGAAATGCATCTTATTTTCATCATAACTCCATATAAAGCCTCTGAAACACACATTTATCAGTTTTTTGATGAACACATTTTTTCCCAATGTGAAAATGTACAGTTAATATAGAAATGCATTTAATAATGTTAATGAATAGAACCAGTGGCGTGTCCAGACTTTTTTAATTGAAGTGGCCCATGTGGGGCACATACTCATTCATGATATTTGATAATAATAATAATAATAATAATAATAATAATATGTACATTTTAAGGATTTTTTAATTGTCAAATGTTACTGTCTTTTTCATAGGCCTACACATGAGGAACGTGTAAGGATTTCAGTTTTGTGTACTCTATTTAGCAATTTACTGGTACTAATTTGATTATTAAATTAAACGTTGCTTAAAAAAGAATGTTTAATTTACTAAATTTGATATTAAAACTTTTTTAATCTCCAAAAACAATGTAATTTTGCTTCTTAATAGACGTGCCAAAAACCTGCCAAAGTTTACAAGGTTTGTGGGAATGTGGCATCATATCTTTGAACGGTTTTTAAAAACTCCTCTCCTCCACCCTCTAATGGATGACAGCCGCGCCTCCCCGGACAGATCGGAGGCAGTCCTCCAGCCTCTGCTGCATTCTCGGGGAAAAGTAGGGGTCTCCCCCGCCCCTGGCAGCGGTTCTCCTGCTCCAGGCGGTCGACAGCGAGCCCCTCCCAGCTCGCGGTCGGTGGTCTCAGACCCTGCCGCGTTTCAGCAGCTGGTAGGGGACTCCTCCGCCCCTGGCAGTGGCCCTGACCACTCCAGGCGGTCTGTTAGGAGCCCATTCTCCAAAAGACACAAACCAAATAAACCAAAAGACACAAACACACACATGACGGTCAGCTGACCATAAACGATCTCTCTCTCATAGCACCACCTTTCGCAGTCGGCCTTTATCCCTCTCAGAGGTTTAATTAGCCTGATAAGGGACCGGGTGTGTATGTTCACGACCCGGCCCCGCCCTCCACCCTGTCACTCAGTGTTTCCCTCATAGTCCACTCAAAAAACATTAATTTCTTGACTCTGCTTCCCACTTCGATTTCAAAACCAAATTCTATGGGGGCAGGACCACCACATGCCCCCCATCTGGACATGCCCCTAAATAGAACCGTATTGAACAGTGAAAATAAAATATAACAAAATAACCCCCAGATATGTTAATGTTATTCAAAATATTAACATATTTTTTCAACTTTTGTGGGAATAATGTCCCAATTTCCACGGATGTTGATATTATGTTTGTCAATGCGCTCATGCGTGAAAAATGAAAGAATTTTTAAGGTGGGATATCAAACGAAACTGGAGACTCTACTCTTTACCCCCAAACAGGTTTCAATGCAAAAACTTTAAGAGATTTCTTACCTGATGCTGGCTCTGCGCCCGTAGAAGGTCTCTATGAAAATCAACATCATGCTTTAGTGTCACGTGACTCAGTACGGCAGGGTTTTACCCTTAAATGACAGTTTAGAGTCTTGTGTACAGTCTTCATTTGGTTTAAATTCATTTAAATGATGTGTTGCATATAGCAAAGTCAAAATACAACATCCACACATGTGGACACGGGGTCACACAAGGTTAAAGAATATCTTGGTCCATCTTTTCAAAATGTCAATTGATAGCACCTCACTTTAAGGACCCAAAAGTATCATATAAGTAGTGCACGTGGTTCATGCATCATATTTTAAGTCTTCTGAAGCCATGCGGTGATTTAAATTATCTAATTCTTTTTCAGTGAATTTTTAAGTGATATTACAGAACACTAACATTGGAAAGTCACATTGAAAAGCTATCAATTAATTACCAATTAAAACAATACTCACAAGAAAACTTGAGGAATAAAATAAAAAAAAAATAAACACCTGTAATTTTCTTAATAAATTAATAATTAATAAAATATAAAACTCAACTTTCAAGTCAATAGCACCCAGGAAATTGCAAAAATGGTGAACCAACTTTTTTCACTAAACTAAAATGATTTCCATCTTTCAACATTTTAATATTTATAATATTAATTTATTTTGATACATACTTTTTTATCATATGGGAACATTAAATGAACTGCAAAGTATTAGAATTATTAATTGCACGAATTTTGGTTAATAGATAATATTAGCTTGATTTTGTTTAAAATTGTTCACATAAAAATCTATATATAAAACATTATGATGAAAGGTGGAACACTTTTTTCTCAAATGAGGTAAAGCACTTGCATTCTTGTCTTGAGTACATCAATTGACTTTATGCACTATAATACACATCAGCAGCCATAATTCACCCATTTATATTCCTAAATGTGATTTTCAATTTAAAATATGACCTTTATGTCTTGATATATGGAAATGGACAGATTATATGTGATTCCTGGATAAAATGTATTATAGATCATATACTTCATGTGGTCTCGCACTCGCATGCTTGAGAACGAAACCTTGACCAGCGGGTAATTTACAGTGTTATGAGATGAGTGCAAAACACGCTTTAAATAAATAAGTGTGCGTCCGGTGGGGTGTAGCATGAATGGTGCTGCAACTCCTCCCAACCAACATCCTGCAAATTATCACGATGTATGACAGTTCACACATACATAATTGATTGAGGAAGGAGAAGCACAAGTGATGCGTCCAGTTCTTCATTTCAATATGGTCGTTTTTTGCCATCTCTCAGAGTGACCTCAAGTGCTAATTTAAATGTTTCAGGCAAAGAGAGAGTATTCAAGTTGATAGGCTACCCAATTAAACATCAAAGGTCCTACGCTATGCAAGCCAATTGACTTAAAATATCACATGTGAGCGAGCTGATTGGCTAACAGATAACAAGTTTAAACAACCTATCAGTTTCATGCCTGAAATTTATTTTGTTCCTTTTTCACCAAATGGTCAGTGAAATGAGGTGCTAAACCTTCAGAAAATATGCATAGTTGCGTTTAAGAGGTAAAACTAAATAAATGACCTCTTTAATTAATATATATATGTTTTTTGGTTGTTGTTTTTTTTTTTTTTTTTTGAGGTTTGGAATTTTTTCAACACTGTTGCCAAAGTTTGGGATATGTGTCTAATTACAGTTTGAAATGCAGTTCATGTTCAGAAAAAATACTATGCCAGAATGGCTAACAGGGTTGAAAGTAACAGGGTAGCATATTTAGCCTATTAATTAATTATATTAATTAATTAATAAAATTTGTCTTGAAATAACTTTAGTTGTTTAGTTTTTCTAACTAACAGGGTTGAATGGTTGAGCTTGACGTATGAAGTCAACACTTAAATTTGTGTAAAAATTTTGTGTGAAATGGAATGAGATTATTTACTTGTCTTCCCACTATGTAGAAAAAGTCCAAATGGTGTCACCATTTTTTGGAATATGAAAAAATAAATGGGGTATCAGGGTTGCACATATAATGTTGAGCTAAAAATACATTTAGTAAAGTTTTTTATGAATATCAATTCAACTATTATGTCAAAATTATGTTACTGTTGTAACCTCTGTTCCCTGATTGAGGGAATGAGACGTTGTGTCGATGTAGTGACACAAGGGGTTGAACTTGGGAACCTCTGATATCTGAGAAAAGGCCAATGAGAATTGGAGAGTGGAATTTGCATGCCACGCTCTTGGACATACGAATATAAAAGGAGATGGCTTGCAACCACTCATTCAGGTTTGTGCAGAGGAGCCGAGACAGTGTCCTGGCCATTTCAGTGAGTAGTTCAGTGTTGTGGCAGGAGGGACACAATGTCTTGTTCCCTCCATCAGGACAAGACACTGAGCCCCATATTGCTCCCAATGGCAGGCTAGTGCCTTGCATGGCAGCTCTGCCATCATTGGTGTGTGAGAATGGGTGAATGAGTCACAGTGTTAAGTGTTTTGAAAACCGCTAAGGTTAAAATTACCATTTACAAGTGCAGCGACAGGTGGCAGAGCAGAACTCAGGGAAAACATACCATGGAAAATACCTCATATGGGATTACCAACAGGGAACCACCACACATGGAGCAATTCTCTGTTTGGAGAAAGCCTTCCCCTTATGTTGTCCTCCAAAACAGACAAAGAGCTTCTCAGAGCATCTAAAGCTCTCCGTGCGGTCCAAGTAAACATGCAAAGCAGTCTTTTATGCATCAAACTGAGGATGGCAAATGCCTCAGGAGCCTCTGAAATTGTTTCTGGGGGACTGCTGTACTTCCTCTGAATGACTTCAGTTAATTCAGCACCGACTATCATAGAGACTGAGTCCAATTTCGTACCGAGAAAAGAGATGCTCTGCACCAGGATGAGCTTGCTCTTTCCCCAGTTGACCCAAACTCCCAACGGCTGAGGTGTCCGAGCACCAGGTCCCTGTGCGCACACAAAAAATCTTGAGAGTAAGCGAGAATCATTCAATCGTCAAGATAATTGAGGATGCAGACATCCACATCCCATAATGGAGCAAGGACTGCCTATGCAACATTTTTACGAAGGCAAACTGTTTTCAGGAACTGTCTGTGTCGAGGCAGAATCACAGACATGAAAGTACGCATCCTTCAAGTCTGCAGGGACAGAGGGCGTCAACTTCCTGTGGGAGGTGCTGTGCTGAGGCCGAGCTGTGTCCACCATAGTGGACATTGCCTGCCCGAGAGCCCGTGCCGTGACTTTTGTTGCCCACAGGGCAAAGTCAGTTGCTGAGCGTGGCTACTGCATCAACCCCAGGTCAGGAGTACCCTTGTGCAGCTCTTTCGGTGCCTTGGTCTGGTGGACTTGCAGGAAACAATAAACTGTAAGCCTTGGCCGTCGTGGATGACATGAGCTTACAGGCCTTGGATGGGAGCCTAGGAAGATTCCACCAGGAGGCTGTGTTTTGTGGGCACAGGTGCACCACAATCACCCGAGGAACCTCCACCCACCATCGAGGGTAGTGAGAGTGGAAGAACTCGAGAGTCGGGTCCGGGCAGTAAAAGGTGCACACCACAAGTTCGTGAGCTCCTCGTGTACCTCCGGGAAGAAAGGAACTTGGGCAGAGTGGGGCTGTGTGTGGCTCTCTGAGCCCAGGGACCAACTGTCCAGCCGCAAATTCTCATGGCGGGGTGGAGGGTTCCACTCCAGCCCGACCCTCGTGGAGGCCTGGGCAAGCATGGCCATCTGCCGCATCGACCACTGACTGGTGCTGTTCGATGCTGTGATCGCTACCTCATCTTTATTGCGAGCCCCAAATGAGGCTGATACATGTGAGACAGGGATTGTGGCCATCAGAGGGATAGAAATACGACTTTAAAAAGATGCTCTCCGTCAATGCTCACTCTTTTAGAGAAAATATACTCTTTTATATCTCTCAAGTGTGGCTGCTGAAGCACCTAGGGGTGTTCTCTACACTTATCTGTGCGAGAAAGAGAGAACCTGCTGTTATGAGCCGTATATCCAACAGCCATTTTTACATTTTCACTTTCAGAGGTGAATGGAATGCTGGGGGATTTCTCTACACTGCTCTGAAGAATAAATCTGAATGAGTGGTTGCAAGCTGTCTCCTTTTTTACCCATATGTCCAGGGGAGTGGCATTCAAATTCCACTCGTCAATTCTCATTGGCCGTTTCTCAAATATCAGAGGTGTTTTGGGCTTCCAAGTTCTACCTCTAGTGTTACTACATCGACACAACGTCAAGTGAGTGACAGATAGGGAACATAGTATTTGTTACTTAGTACTCAGGGGTGGACTGAGACTACAAATGGATATGTGTAATTTTAAGATAAAAGCCATTGTATTTGCTTTACCTTTCAATTTTTTAATATGTACTCTGAAATGGTGTCCGCACGGGCATGTTGGAGCTCAGGGTGGCCACCAATATCGCCTGTAGTATGGGCCGGCCCAAATTACCCAGAGGCCCACCTGGAAAACGCCCAGTGCTCCCGACGACCAGTCTGCCGCTGTTTAGTACTTCTGATATACCTAATTATTGTTTCTTTTCTTAGAAAATTTCAGATTACTTCCAAAATAAGGAAAACATGCAAGACACCAATTCCACATTATCACATTTGTCAACTCACTTTTACAATGGCAAAAAAGGAAAAAAATCAGCTTGATACATGAGAGCTTCTTTACGCTGTAAAATGGGTGTAATGCAGTAAAGTGTCTTTCACAATATCAGTGTGTCACAGCACTATACAGAATCACAAAGAAAAAAGCCATCACATTCACACGCTGATCAATACACCTGCTCACTGCCGTACATCTCTGTAATGAATTTGCATTGTTAAAGCGCGCGTATTGGCAGGTATTTTGGGGAGCTTTGCAAGAGAATTAGCACTGTCACCACACCATTAATTGAGAACGTCTGCTGTATAGATTTCTCACAAAAATATCAATTACACCAACAAAGTGTGTCCATACACATTTTCATGCAGTTGCTGCTGTGTGGGGTTCTCACCCCGAGCACATTGAAAACAGGTAGTAAATTCTCACAAAACCTGTCAAGAAAATGTCATAGTTATAATTAAAACCCCAAATCAATAACATTAATTTAAAAAAAATACATTTGATTTTGCACTAGGAAAATTGGGCTTAAATTTAGGACCATTAGGACAATTTTTTACATTGTGGCATTATTTTCTAGACACTTAATCCCTTATACTCTGATGCATTGTGGCTTTCACACTCAAATTTAAAAGTTCACCATACTTTTAATTCATTGAAAAAATTGGTCTAATTTTTCAGAGAACCCCCAAAATAAAAAAAGGATATAAATAATACAGTATGTGTTTATGAGCGTATGATAAACAAAAACACATATTTTCTTGTTATCCTAAATGTGTAAACATGTCATTCCTGTTCACTCTACCTCACTTTGAAAAGTCTAATTTTATTCCACTAGGTGGCAGGAAGCACTTGAAAAAAAAAATATTCTATCACATTCCATCACAATACACAGATGTGAAATGTAGGTGGCACTCTAACGCATTTTATCCCTCACAGATGTGCTCGTCCATAGACATTTAGTCTAATGTTCAGTTCAAGCACCACCCTCATTATTTCATTGAATATCTCGGCCTCTGAGTGGACTACAAACTCAAACTTGGAGTCATTAGAAAGCTGATGATATAAAACATTTTATCATCAATAGTCAAAACACAATTTTTCAGATAATTTGTATTGAATACTTTTCCTGCTGGAAGGCATATTTTGATCTGGAGATCTAGAATATAACATTGGATTATTCACACACAAGCGCAAAGGCAAGAAAAAAATGGCTCATTGTTTAGAAAACGTCTAAAGTAAGAGCAGATATAACGTTTGTAGCTATTTGGGGCTTACAGCAGCAGTTATTGGAGCATAAAAGACACATTTGTATTTGATGACTTACAGAAATCATATTTCACTTTGTGATTCTTTTGAAAATCTTTTGAACTGTGTTATTAGAGCAACACAATTAACTGTACAGTCACATTCCTGAGAATCATTTGATATATGACTTATAATTCTATGTGCTATGTGAAGTAATTTTATTTTCATAGAAATATTTCTACCCTTTTACCTCCGGAGGCGCTAGTTTTCAATGCCATTGTTTTGACGCGTTATTTTGTTATTTTATATAACATAAATGCAGAAGTGATGGTTATCTCTGAAAAGTAATGTACTTTTATCTTGTTTCAGAGTGAATGATTGAATATTGATAGAGCAACACAATTTGTGTGGAAAAATAAGTTTTGATTAAAAACTGACTGAATCATGATTGACTGAATGATGGTAGTGATGGAATTTATATTGACACCTAGTGGTGTGGATACATCATTACACAAAAGCCCCAGTTTTCAGATAGTGATACTATTGTATAAACACAAATCTCATTTGCGGTTGTGTTTAATTCTAAAATGGTGCCTTTAGACCATCACAGCAGGTTTGGTACTGAAGCAAAATGACATTGGTTCTTGGGTGTCGCAGGACTGATTGCAATGTGGCAAGTTTGAAGAAGAAAAAAATGCAACAGCAAATTCAATTTGAGAGCTGCAGAGAGAAAGATATTCAGAGAATATCAACTTAAGTTTCACTCTGTTCCTCACATAAAAATATTGTATGACTTCAGAAGACTTGGAATTTAGCACACAAGCTGTATGGACTATGTATATGTTACTTTTTTTTAAAGTTTTTTTTACATTTATGATACTTTTTTTGTCCTTTATGGAGCTATTATAGTATACTGTAAATCCCCATCCACTTTGAAGAGAGAAACGGATGTGTGTGTGTTTTGGTAAAAGCACCTGTGATACAGTGGAGAACACTGAATGATTCTGTCTGTACATTATTGTAATTAGATTTCCATTGATAACTAAATTAAACTGTAGTGCTTCAGGGCACTGCAGACGATTGTATTTTACTCACTTACACACATGGGGCAGTCCAGTCTTAAGTAAAGGAGAAAATACATCTATTACAGGCACTGCAATATACATATATTTATACACTGTGCATTTATAAAGTATTCAGACCCCTTCATTTTTTTCACATTTTATTATGTTGCAGCCTTAAATTATGTGTTTGTTTTTTTTACACTTCAATCTTCACTCCATAAGTATTCAGACCCTTTGCTATGACACTTGAAAAACTTAAAAGCTTCTCGTTATCAAACTTTATTAACAGAAACGTCTAGGTTATGTATGTAGATACATACTTCGAAGAAGCGACACTAAGGGTCTCTATTGAGCGCCGAATATGCTTCTGATCTATGAAAAAAGGCCAATAAGAAGTTGGCAGACAGTATTTGCATACCCCGCCCCCGGACATACGGTATAAAAGCAGGGAAATACGTCGAGTTCATTCAGGATTTTACTGAGAAGCCGGAAATGGTCCAGCCACAACAATGGCTCGGCTCAGCGACGTGGACGGGAGGACACAACGTCTCGTTCCCTCCATCAGGGAACGGAGGTTACATACATAACCTAGATGTTCCCTGTCTGTTGCTCACTTTGACGTTGTGTCAAAGAAGCAACAGTAGGGGTCCAATTTAAATCACGCCGTGCGCTGAGCCGTGTACGTGTTCTGCTGACACAGTAGTGGGCAGGTATTTTACGTGCAAAGGTGACCAGCTGTGTCAGACTGCACGTACCCTTCCCCAATGCCCCATAAAAGTCATTGGAATCCTTCTGGTTACGGGCCGAGCCTAGCCAGGCCTATTTTCTCTCTATGTTTCTCTGCATAGAGCAAAAAACGTCTGGGGACCTTACACTCATATAGGGAAGGGGTCTTACCCAGTTTCCTATTCTTTCAGGGGGAAAAGACCCTGCGGAGGCCACACCACCCCGAAAGGGGGAGGTAAGGGTGGCGAATACATCACATGGGTTTTTAGGCAACATGTGGAAAGTGGCACGGTGGGCGATACAGCAGCAAGGAGAGGGGAGTTGCTACAACACGGTGACCGGAGGGCAGCTGGAACTGCCTAAGGGAGATGCGGGTCCACTCGTAAGGGGACTGTACCGCAAAAAATACACACAGGAGGAAGTCCACGCAGGAGTCCTGACCTGTGGAGCACCTATTCCAGTGCAGGGTAGATTTGAGTACCCGCAGTGGATTGGGTCGGCGAGTTCCTCCGCTGAACTGCGGACCCACGGGGCTAGGGTTAGTGGGATGTCCTGGGACAAAAAGTGCACAATTTTACCTTGGTTGAGGGAAAGGGCGCTAGGCGCAAGCGGTCCACCTGGTCAATCCATCAGCATGTTACCGAGTTCTACTGGCTCGGACCTGAGAAAACACAGGACGAAACTGACTCTACCCTGAGATTGTAAAACCTTGCAAGGGTGTTAGGTGTTGCCCAACCCGCTGCTCTGCATATGTCTGCCAGGGAGATGCCTCTGGCCAGTGCCTGTGAGGACGCAACACTCCTTGTCGAGTGTGCTCGGACCCGCAAGGGGAGGGGCACGGCCTGTGTGTGATAAGCCAATGTAATGGTGTCAACTACCCAGTGGGAAGGCCTTAAAGTTAAAGACGTCTTTAAAAAGACACGTCCTGAAAAGGACATTCAACGCCAGCTGTGTATTTGCTCTTTTAGAGAAAACAACTCTTTTAACTGCACTGTCGAAGCGCCCATAGAAAAGCGGGGAAATACCTGGAGTTCATTCAGAAATTTTCTTCGGAGCCGATGGTCATGTATGCAGTGAGCTGCGAATCACACACCTGTCCCTCTTCCTCTGAGCTGATTGGATCAATTGAATTTGCCACAGGTGGACTCCAATCAAAGTGAAGAAACATCTCAAAGATGATCCAGTGAAATGGGATGCACCTGTGCTAAATTTCAAGGCTCAATAGTAAAGGGTCTGAATACTTATGTCAATGTAATATTTCAGTTTTTTTTTTTTTTTAAATAAATATGCAGTTATAAAAAAAATCTAGATTTTTCTTTGTTATTATGGGGTATGGTTTAGATTGATATGAAAAAAAAAAACATAATTTAAAGCATTTTTGCTTAAGGCTGCAACATAATAAAATGTGAAAAAAAAATATTAAGGGGTCTGAATACTTTATAAATGCACTGTATATAATACATAAAATATACATTTTTATGAAAAACTGCAGAAAACATTAAGACTTGTTGTCAGAGAATATATCTTGAACATAACTATATTTAATCTTTGTTTGTTTGTTTGTTTGTTTGTTTCTTGATGCATTGCATTCTTTGGGGTTAATCAGTCACAGGTGTGCATGTATTGCCTTTCCCTTTTTTGTCAAGCAGATGTATTCTATAACCAGAGTACTGAGAACACTGCAGTGTGTCGTTGACTGTTAATGAGCAGAGCTCCATCTACAGACCACTCGTTTAGTTGCAAAAGTGCAGTGCAGGCAAAGGAGATGTTCAGTTGCATTAAAATGTGCAGGATTTTTCTACACTGGGGGCTACAACAAACTACCAAGAGGGCCACAAGATGAATTAAAATTATTTTAAAATAAGTTTTTAAGCTATATTATTATTATTATTATTATCTAACCTGCTATAATGAATCTTGAACTGCTAAAGATAAAGACCATATAAACTGACCAAATAATTTCTTGTCTTAATTCAACAAGTGCCTTTAACAAATGTACAGCTGTTTGAAAAGACCATTCAGTTCTTGAAAGGAGGAGGGCCTTCAAACTTTGCCTTGGAGTCATAAAGGTTGACAATCACTGATCTACATGCAAACTATCTAGCTTAAAAGATAATACTGTGACCACGGTACCATAGTTTAGTGATGGTAGTAGATAGTAATACTAGGGTACTTTTATTTTGTCCATGGGAAATTGATTAGATGGCAAACAGTGGTCTCTATATGACAGGTACTTGGAGGGCATGGTTAAAAAAAGAAATAACTGCTTCCAAAATTATCTCTTAACGTTAAATCTGTCTATAAATAAATAAATAAATAAAATTATTATTTTCAATTAGTTTCAGAGAGATGGAGACAACTCATCTTATATATGATGCTGTGAGTGACACAATCACCTGCACCGTTTGTCTCTAATATAAAAAAAAAAAAACATGGAACACGGAAAGTCGGCATGTTGTTTCCAAATGTTTCAGTACCCTGACATCGACACTGACTAGCGACATCTCCTATTAGACAGTATACATTATTTTAGCCCTCACCATGGATTCAAGTGTGTTTGCCTTCTCCTGTGATGCGACGTGGGAGATCCGGGTTCTAGTCCTGTGCTGAAACATTTTACTCCAGTGACGTTTAGGGTTTGGGGTTGAATTAGTAAAATATGCATTTCATTATCATTTACAAACAACTCGCCCTTACTGCCTCTCTATCAGCATTTCACCTGGAAACGTCTAGGTTACGGATGTAACCTCTGTTCCCCGATGGAGGGAATGAGACGTTTTGTTGAAGAAGTGACACTAGGGGTCTCTCTTGAGCGCCTTTTGCATCTCTGATCTATGAGAAAAGGCCAATGTGAAATTGGCAGACAGAATTTGCATGTCCCGCCCCCGGACATATGGGTATAAAGGGAGGGGAAATGCATCTGTTTCATTCAGGATTTTTCTGAGGAGCCGAAAATGGTTTGGCCTCAACAGTGGCTCGGTTCAAAAAAATTGGAGGCATCCAATCTAGGTTACGAATTTTTTACATCTGTTCCCCATCTGTCGCTCACTTCGATGTTGTGTCGAAGAAGCGACACTAGGGGTCCAATTTAAATCACGCCATGTGCTGAGCCGTGTACGTGTACTGCTGACACAGGAGCGAGCAGGTATCTTACGTGCCAAAGCAACCGGCTGTGTCAGACAGCACGTACCCTTCCCCAACGCCCCATAAAATCATCAGAGCCTTCTGGTTCTTTACCCCCGACAGGGGGGAACAAGGCGACATGCCAAGCAAGGGAGCAGGCCGTGCCAGCCACGCCTTTTCTCTCTCTATGTTTCTCGCATAGAGCTAAAGTGGCTAGGGCCATCTTAACAGTATCAAATGCACCAGGGAAGGAAATCTTTCCCAATTCCTATTCTTTCAGGGGGAAAAGACCCTGCGGAGACCACACCTGCCCAGACTGGGGGAGGTAAAGAGTGGTTAAATACATCACATGTACTTTCAGGTCACATGTGGAAAGTGGCGCGGTGGTAGATCCTGTCTATTGGGAGGGAGGAGTTGCTACAGACATGGCGACTAGGGGCCAGGGGGGACTGCCCAAGGGAGACGTGGGTCCTCTCGCAAGGGGACCGTACCGCGGAAAATACACACAGGGGGGAAGTCCACGTAGGAGCCCAACCTGTGGAGCACCTATTCCAGTACAGGGTAGATTGAGTACCCGCATTGGATTTGGTCGGCGAATTCCTCTGCTGAATTCGTGGACCAGAGGGCTAGGGAGGAGTCATCCAGGGAGTCGAGTTAGTGGGATCTCCTGGGATAAGATCGCACGATTTTACCTCAGCAAAGGGAAAGAGCGCTAGGCGCAAGCGATCCACCCGGTCAGTTTGTCAGGGTGTTACCGAGTTCTACCGGCTCGGACCTGAGAAAACACGGGACAAAACTGACTCAACCCTGAGATTGTAAAATCTCGCAAAAGTATTGGGTGTTGCCCAACCCGCTGCTCTGCATATGTCTGCTAGGGAGGTGCCCCTGGCCAATGCCTATGAGGACGCAACACTTCTTGTTGAGTGTGCTCGGACCCGCGGGGGGGGGGGGGGGGGGGGGGCTTGGGTGTGATAGGCCAATGAAATGGCATCCATCACCCAGTGGGAAAGCCTCTGTTTGGAGACAGCGTTCCCTTTCCGATGTCGGCCAAAGCAGACAAAGAGCATCTCAGAATGTCTAAAGCTCTGCGTGCAGTCCAAGTAGATACGCAAAGAACGTACCTGACACAGCAACGAAGGGGCTGGGCCTGCCTCCTCCCGGGGCAGCGCTTGCAGGTTCACTACCTGGACCCTGAAGGGAGTGGTAGGAACATTGGGCATGTAGCCCGGTCGCAGTCTTAGGATCACATGAGTGTCTGCCGGACCGAACTCCAGTCAAGTGTTGCTAACAGAGAATGCTTACAGGTCCCCAACCCTCTTGATGGAGACCAGAAGTATATATATATATATTGAATTTGTAGGCTACAATAATTGTGGAATATGTTGTGGTTTCTCCTGGTATTTCAGATATTAAAATCTGCATGAAACAGAATTTTCATTTGTCTGCATGTATAACAACATTATTTTGAAGGCAGGAGGTGTCAAGCAAAATGTGAAAGTCAAGCACACATTTTGCAGTGAATAATAAATACAAATTCAAACATTAAAAGAAATGAAAAAAATATAGTCTATATCAATATAGTCTGCAAACATGTGAAAGTTCCGTAAGTCTACCAGCATGTTTTAAAATAGGACACCATTATTTAGTTAAATAATAATAATAATAATAATAATAATAATGTTAAATTTATATAGCACCTTACCAGAGGTAGCTCAGTTTAAAGGAGAAGAAAAAAGATGTTGCATGATTCAGTTTCTTTGTTTTATGATAAGGAGGAACATTCCTAATAAAAAAGTCTTAAATAGATAATTTCCTTAATCACTGATGTGGACATAAATGTGGTCAACTTTAAAAGATGTATAGATGTGAAATCAGCACACATGTCAGGAATTTAACATTGCGCTCAGGTTTAGGCTATAAATGAATACATGGGAATCATGTGTGAATCGTGTGATACATTAAAAAAGACATTTCAAGAAGTTGAATGTGTATATGATGTTGTATCTTAATGTTACACTTGACAAGCTCCAGACACGCACAATTAACAGAGGCCACAACGTCACAACGTGATCTGAAATCACAACGTGCACATTTTCATTCATATGGTTTACACTTTAGAAATATTGGCTTATATGTCGCTTTATCCTTGTGCCTCTTGGATAATCAGTCAAACGAATATTTTTTATATTATTTGGATGAATTCGTTATTCGTTTTGAAGTCAGTATTCGTACCTTTCTGAAGAAGGTATTCAGCTTTGGGCACATCCCTAATGAGTACAAATGACCAATTAGTAGAACTGTACATTTGCTCTGTTTGGGGCAACAGTGACCTCGAATCCTGTTTATATTTTCAGGTTTGTGTAAACAACTTTAAGTAAGAGGCTGCATTTCTCTGACGTTAATAATTAGCTGTCCATTCGTCGTTCTTTTTGAACATGGTCTCATGGATTACCATGCTAGTCTGAATGCAATCCAATCCTGGACATCATCATTTCAGAGCAGCAGTCCCAAGTATCACATTAACGTGAGTAAAAAAAAAAAAAAACAGTTTTCTTCATAGTGTGTTTAATGTTTGAAAATGTTTGTGAATTTAATTATTCAAGCTACAATTATTCATCTATAGATATTAGACCACTGTGTTAAGTACCTATTCATTTATTGGTTTTATAAAATGTATGTCTGCTTTTACCTTCAATTACCCATTGTTTACTTGTCTGCGAGCTTGCTTGTCTGCATAATCCAATATTATATCTTAGATGTCCAGAACAAAATATGACATCCAGAAAAATAAACATGCAAAACAAATCATCAGAAAAAATGTGTTTTTGACTATTGGACTAAATGAGATGATCTCAGCTTTCTAGTGACAACTAGACTGAGCTTGTAGTCCACTCAGAGGCCAAGCAAATCAATGAAATAGTGAGGGTGGTGCTTGAACTGAAAATTAGACTGAATGTCTATGGACGAGCACATCTGTGAAGCTGCGCTAGAGCGCCACCTGCATTTCAGATCTGTATATTATTGTTGAATGTGACAGAATTTTTTTTCTAGTGCTATCTGCCACCTAGTGGAATAAAATTAGTTATTTAGAAATTTGAGTGTGAAAAATGTTGGGCGGCAGCCCAAAATGCACCAGAGTATAAGGATAAGAGGACTTATTGATGGCAGCTAAAAAGGTAAGTTGTTGCAGATATGGAGCAGCTTCTGAATACTGGATGTGAATATGGGCTTCGCTTAGTTACTCAAAAAAGTAATCCGTTACAAATTACTAATTACTCTCTTAAATTCTAATAATTACTTTCTGTTTTTATTCTGCTCAACCAATTCAAAATTATGTCTATATATACAGTATATGTTTTTCCCTTACAGTAACCTATTTTCTGTTGTAATTACAGTATTGCTGAGAATTAGATGTAACTTGAACATCTGAAGGAACTGGATGTCACGTTCACTGAGAGAAACATTACTGCGCTCGAGGCCTCCTGGCAGTTAAAATGCGGCAGTAACATTTCCTTTTATTTACAGCTTTGGAAAAAAATTAAAAGACCACTACAAAATGATATTTATAGGTGTGTGTTTGTGTAAAATTAACATTGTTGTTTTATTCTATAAAGTACTGACAACATTTCTCTATTTAGAGCATTTATTTTCAGAAAATCACCTAATGCTTCAACGGAGACCTGGAGAGACCTTCAAGCCACAATGTCTCGCACCCACTGTGAAATTTGGTGGAGGATCGGTGATGATCTGGGGTTGCTTCAGCAAGGCTGGAATCGGCAGAAGGATGCATGAATCAAGCTACGTACAAGGTTATCCTGGAAAATAACTTGCTTTCTTCTGCTCCGACAATGTTCCCCAACACCGAGGATTGGTTTTTGCAGCAGGACAATTCTCCATGCAACACAGACAGCTCAGATCAAGACCCTGTCCAGTTGTCCAGCCCAATCTCCAGACCTGAACCCCATTCAAAACCTCTGGAATGTGATCAAGTGGAAGATGTATGGCCACAAGCCATCAAACAAAGCCGAGCTGCTAGAATATTTGTGCCGGAGTGGCATAAAGTCACCCAACAGCAATGAGAAAGACTGGTAGAGAGCATGCCAAGAAGCATGAAAGCTGTGATTGAAAATCAGGATTATTCCAGCAAATATTGATTTCTGATCTCTAAGTTAAAACATTAATATTGTCTTGTTTAACAATTAATATGAACTTGTTTTATTTACATTATTCAAGGTCTGAAACACTGCATCTTTTTAGTTATTTTGACCAGTTGTCATTTTCTGCAAATAAATGCTCTAAATGACAATATTTGATGAATTTGGGAGACAAAATGAATTTGGGAGAAATGTTGTCAGTACTTTATATAATAACACAAACATTTTCATTTTACTCAAACACCTATAAATAAAAAATCCAGAGAAACTGATCATTTTGCAGTGGTCTCTTAATTTTTTCCAGAGCTGTAGCCTATACCTGTAGGGCTTGTTTGAAATAAATGAGTTGAGACAAAGCTGCCATTGAACAATATCTGCCTCAGCGCACGTGATGCAGTCAACGCCTTCAGTGGCTCCTGGCAGCTGTCTCGTTTAACACAGGAGGCCTTTTTTTCCCCATTATGTGTCAGTGGTGCAACGCATCAAAGTCTGTGTGTCATCATCTTAAATCTTAACAATCACCTGCACTAGAGGACAGAATTTGTCAGTGGTCATGGGGGGGAAATGCTCTTGAGTTGTGCTGGGTCACTGTCACCCGCCTCCTTTAAATTTACAGCTTCCTTTAATGTTCTGTCATATTTACATTTTTATTGCTGCTTTTGTCATGATCATATCCTTATGTCCCCAGCTCATGAACCTTTCCATGTCACCCCATCTTCTGTCATTTCCAATTGTGAGATTAGTGATGACAGCGTGTGCAGTCTATATGTCATGTTTGTGAAAGACAGACGTCATATTCAATAAAGCTAGCTAAAGATGAACTGGAATATTCAGTTGTATTGTAAATGTGTTTGAAAAAGAAACATCTTTACAGAGTGGTTCTTTCACAATCTCACTCCCAAGGTGTCAAATAGTCACTATGTATACATACCAATACATACCAAAGAGCCTCTTTGCTATTCCCATTGGGTAACACTTTACATAAAGGGTTTATCAAGGTATTTGTTAATACTTCTTTTATAAATGTGTTACAAATCATTGATATGCGTTTATAACGACATGCAAGATTAGAGAGCCATTTTATATCATGTGTTATAAATGTAATCTAAATGAACATGAACACTTTATAAATATATAACGTTATACATTTATTAGGGCTGTTGATTTAATGTGTTAATTTAGAGCAATTAATTATATGAAAAAAAACGCAAATAATCATACCCCTTGACAGTACATAAATTCCATGACAAGGAATTCTCATACCATTGGAGGTATCCAAGTATCCAACTTTGAAGTAGGGGGTAATGAACACCGCATTATCTTGCGGCTGCAACATGCTTCATCGAAAGCAGCAGAGGGGCTGTAGCAAGCAGGCAGTAGGCTACAGCCTTTTAAAGATGATGTGTTTGCGCTCAAATATAGCTGGAACAAGCACAGCAGAATGCAGAGATCTCTCGAGATGCGTGAAGATCCATTTATCAGTTTCCCACTACTTTAACTTAATGCAGAATCCCACAAAAGCAGTGTTTATTGCATGAGATGCTGAAACCCAATGTAAACCAAAATTAAAAACTTCAAGAACCTAATTTCAAATAGCACACCTGTCCTTTGAATGTTTGATGTACTCTGTTCATCAAATTGACTGTTATACAAATATGTTCAATGGTATGGGAATAAAAGAAACAATAAATTGACTTATTCTCTAATCAGTGCTTTACTTGTGTGCTCTCATAATAATGCAGTATATTTGAATTATCTGAATTTATTATTTTGTATTATGTGTATAATAATTGTATATAAAATATATTTCCATATTACTGAACATAAGCCTATCATTGGCCTAAAGTCCACAGCAATCCATTTTGCAATTTAATTTGTTAATATGTCCAAGATTGATTTAATATAAGGACTTTTTAAGGATGCATCAATGTATACATGGGTCAGACAGATGCTTTTGGAGCATCTCACTTTGGTCTTTTTAGGTCATTGTGTCAAGTTAGTCTGAACCGTAGAAAAACATGTCTTGAGATCCTTGCAATTTCTCTCCATCCAGCTGTGTTTGAATGCAAGAACACATCCTCATCTTGTACTGTTGCTGGTGTCAATTAAGACTTAGTGCGGTTTGTTGCCTTTACAGCTGGAGTTTTGCTTTCTGCCACCTGCTAAAAAAGGGCGTTGTAGTTTATATGACCTTTGTAACGTCTCAAGGCAGCTAGCAATCAGTCGGTTTAGCCAGTCTATCTGCTTCTTGGCCTGGGGTCCAGTTAGTCAAACACTATCACTAATAAAATTATGAGCCAAATTACTAGAGAGGAGAGTGGTACCTTCCCTGGAGGGATGTAGTCCAGCTCTCTTTAGCAGTTCAAGTCTACCCAAAAAACACTACCAATTGTCTACAAATCCTATGCTATTCTCCGGGCACCACTCAGTCATCTAGCCATTCAGTGACAATAATCTACTATATGTCTCCAGTCACAGTGATAAGCAGGGAGGGGGCTGGAGCATATTACATTGTCTGATATCATTTTTGCAAGATCACACACCTCTTTAAAGTTATCTATAGTGATCTCTGACTGGTGAAGCCAGACATCATCAGTGCCGATAAACAAAATCTATGTTTAGCATTAGCCAGCCTTTTAAATTTGCTCTGATGTCAGGAGAATATGAATAAGTGTGTTTATTATGGATTTATATCATGCAAGATCAAATGCACACTATTTGGCAAGTATAGCATGAATGTATTGCTTTTTTAGCCATGTTGTTATAACTGCATATAAATTATTTATTGTGCATTTGTAAAGGATTTTTTAGTCATTAATGAACCCCTTTATAAACCTTTTTAGGAACATTCATGTAAAGTGTTAGCACCCTCTGCTTTTAATAAGAAACCTTTGGCCACAATAGACTGGGCATCAATATTTTTATGATTGTTTCTCAAAAATATATTGCTGGCTAAAATGTGTCCATGCTTGTTAATCTCTAAAGAAAGCTGTATCATATATTTATAACATATGCATTCAATACGCTGTGCCTGTATTTGAAAAGTAGGAGAGATAATATCCTGAGGTTTAAATTTTCATTTTGAACAAAGCAACGTTCATAAATTCACAGTGGATAGTGATTCATATATTGTTTTCTGTGGGAGTTCTTGTAGAGTTACATTTGTGTTTTCATTTGTTTTTAGTGGTTGGCCAACTGAAATAAGATTTGTAGTTTTGAAATAAGGTTTAGTTTTAGTTGGCCAACCAAAAAAGAATATCAGAATGAAGCACACTACTTCAGCAGAGCAGAATATGTTCAGAAAACAACAGTAATAAATGTTGCAGAGTTCAAATTGAACATCATACCCCAACCTCTGGCAACGTTGCTAAAATGTCCTGTTTCTCTTCATAGTGATGCTCAGGGCTCTTGCACAAGAAGCAGTATTTGATGCCTTTGGAGTGAGAACCAGTTGTTTAAGCACCCCACAGCTGGAAACAAGCACTGTCCAGCCAATGAATATATGTAAAGTAAAGAGTATTACATTTAAAAACATTTGACAGTTTAATCCTTCATTATCAAACTCCATTTTTGATTTTCACAGCATCTTTGGCAGTGGCAAAGAGAGCAGACTGTACTGTGGGATATGTGGCGAGCGCTCCATCACATTCCAGTCTGTGGGAACTAATTGTATCCAGCAGACCCCACACCACTTTACCCACTTCATTTGTCAGAGTAGGTCTCACTTTAACTTTGTCGATTTCTTCTTAACCCTCCAATTAAAGTCCACTAAAGCTCAGCCTGAGAGATAGAGAGAGGAGCAGACAGCTGTCAGCGGTTACAAATGACAGACTGTTACGACTTATCTACTGCAGTCACCAGGGAACCATGACATCAGCGATCAAACGGCAGAGGACGGGAATTCCAATTGTGCTCTGTACATTAGTACCGAGGATAGAGGATCAGGTCCAGGTAGACTCACGTTGCCAGATCTATAGCAGATTTTCCACCATTCTGTGCCGATCTGGGCCAGTTGGCTCGGTGACAGTTTCTTTTTCCACTGTGGTGGTGTGAAATCAGGATTAGAATATAGGCAACAAATACATCAGTTGCCAACAACAGTGTGAGAGGTAAACATTGGAGCGAGTTTGCTATGGAGGGTGATCACATATTCTGCTTTTTAAGATTTTTTCCCTGGTTTTTACTCTGCTAAAGCTCAGGAGAGATGTGGCTCATGCACTATAAAAAATAGCTTTTTGGCTGAACTTGATTCAGTTGTGGACAGTGGTTCCACATGTTTGAAATTAGTTCTCTAAACTTGAAATTACTATGTAATCTCAACACAAACACTTTGTGTGGAAAGAACCTAGTTGAATTGGGTAAACCCAACAAAATTAGACATGCCAATAAATCTCTTTTATTTCTTTATGTACTAACTAGTGAAAGTGAATGTAACCATGCTAAATACATGCTCTGGTGGACTGCTGGTACCATTCCTCACCATGCTCAGAACCGTTCGGCTCGAAAAAGCACTTTTTGACTACATAATAAAGTCCATATTGCTGCTTATTCTGGCCAAGACCCACCCACTTAGACAGGAAAAGCCATCTGACTGACATGTAAAGAAACCAATCACAGTTTGTATTGTTTTTTCTTGTTTTTTAGAGGTGTTGTTGTCTGAAATATATTATGCAGAACTAATAAATCAGTTTGGAAAAATGGATTTAAATAATAGTGAAGAAGTCTGTGAATGATTGCACAGAAAACACTGTCTACATACAGTCCAGAAATTATGTGCAGATTATTTCACACACTTAACTAAGAAAACAATGCAGAATAATAACTTTTTAGTGGATATCTCTGTCTTTCAAAGATATGATGTAAGCTGGCAAATGTGGGCAAATCCAGAGATTATTACAGACACGCACATATTTCAAAGTAATAACATTGAAAATTGCTCACGGTAACATCTCAACTTGTTTCTTCCACTAGGGGCAATTTCATATCCCAGGGGTGGATTTTATTCAAATGAACAGATTTAAGTTATACAGTATGAAGGTCACATTAAAATTTACTTTTTACAAGGCTTTCAGTTTTTTTCTTGCGTCACATTCGTTCAGATGTGAATGTTTTAGCCTTGAATTTTCATTTTAAACTATTAAAATCCATTATATTAATACTAATTATTACATGTTTAAAACTATGATCATCTAAACTAAATGTAAAATTAATATAAAACATTTCCATATTTATTGAGTGAAAATTATTTCTATAAATTTTTCAAAAAATACGATTGTCCCACAGTTTTGACATCACTTCCACCACATCAAACATTTTTGTGTACTTGATAACTAAGTGGACAAAAGTGTTAGTAAAGAGCACTCTGGAGATGAAATATCAGAAACAGAATGAGCTTTATTGCCAAGTATGGCACACAAGGAATTTGTCATGGTGGCAGAATCTTCAACCCGATCTCATGAAAATTTGTACATATATTACGAGGTGGCTATTTCGTATGATTTCATGTGATTTCATGACGGGTGAAAAGGTTAACCCGTCTAAAGGATCGTGTTACATCCGCAACAGAGACGGAGAGTGAACCAACCTATGTAGCGTCGTCCGCGAGTGCTCTCTCTGCGAGGGCGGTGTTATTTTCCTCGAAATGAGCATAAAATGTATTTGAGTTTTTATTCCCTTTGTAGTCCGTGATGATGTTAATTCCTTGCCACATACTTCTTTGCACTTCCTGATGAAACACGTTATGCTATCAGTGTAAACCTCGATGTCGTCATCAGAGGCGGACCGGAACATCTCCCAGTCCGCATGATCAAAACAGTCTTATAGCATAGAGTCCGACCATGATTGGTCCGACCAGCACTGGTTCGTTCTGAGGGATGGTGCTTCCTGTTTCAGTTTCTGCCTGTAAGCGGGCAGAAGCAGAATGGAAGAGTGGTCTGATTTGCCAAATGGTGGGCAGTGGAGGGACTTGTAGCCATCAAGGAAAGGAGAATAGCAATGATCCAAAACCCGGTCCCCTCGTGTGTTGAAGCTGATATGTTGGTGGTATTTTGGTGCGATTGTTTTCAAATTGGCTTTGTTAAAGTCCCCAGTCAGAATGAACGCGGCCTCAGGGTGCGCGGTTTCCTGCTCACTTATACTCCCACACAGTTCCTTGAGTGGCCGGTCTGTGTCGGCTTGTGGGGGGATGTACACAGCGGTGATAATGACTGCTGTGAATTCCCTCGGTAGCCAGAATGGTCGACACAGAAGCATGAGATATTCCAGATCAGGAGATCAGAAAGACTTGATAAAATGTACGTTCCTCTGATCACACCATCATTTGTTGATCATAAAACATACACCACCACCTCTGCTTTTACCTGAGAGGTCTTTCGCTCTGTCCACTCGGTGCACAGAGAACCGCGAGGGTTCGATGGCTGAGTCTGGAATCTCCGCAGACATCCAAGTTTCTATAAGGCAGATCTCGTCTCTCATTGGAAAAAGATCTGCACTCTCAACTCGCAGAGCTTGTTGTCCAGAGATTGAATGTTTGCAAGTAGAATACTGGGTAGCGGGGGTCAATTTGCGCGACATCTTACTCTGATGAGAATGGCGGCTCTTTTTCCCCTTTTCTCCTGGGCTGCCCAGACAAAGGGCTCCACTGGCGCGTTTGTAAACAGCGGGTCGGCATTGATGAATATGAAGTCCGGTTTTCAGTGTGTAATTGCAGAACCAATGTCCAAAAGCGTTTGTCTGTCAATACAATAAGGCAGACAACATCTAAGACCAAAAAAATAAAAAAAATAACTGTAAACAAAACAAACAAAAAACTGCAGTGTTGTGTCGGAGCTCACAACGCAGCAGCCACACTCGGCGCCATCTTGAGTCAATCTATATGTCGATCTATATGTCAATATGTTAAAGAATATAAATTAAATATGGATATAAGTAGGAATGGATGGATTGAATATTGCACATGGTTGTATTGACAAAAGGAAAGTATTTGGGGGCACTTTTAACTGTTCATGGGGTGGAGAGCCTGAGAGAAATAAACCGTTCTTGTGCCTGGCTGTTCAGGTGCTGAGTGCTTTGTAGCACCGGCCAGAGGACAACAGTTCGACAAGGAAGTGTGCTGGGGGAATGGGGTCAAGAGTGAATTTACCAGCCCCTTTTGTCACTCTGGATGTGTACAGTTCTAGCAGGGTGGGTATGTGAGTGCCAATAATTCTCAGAAGTCTGAACTATCCTTTGAAATCTTCTGTTGTCTGACAGTAGCTGAACCAAACCAGACAGTTATTGTGCACAATAAGTGCAGAGGACAGACTCGATGACTGCTGAGTAGAACTGTATCAGCAGCACCTGTGGCAGGTTGAACTTCCTCAGCTGGCGAAGGAAGTACAACCTCTGCTGAGCCTTTTTCACAATGGAGTCGATGTGTATCTCCCACTTCAGGTCCTGTGAGATGGTAGTGCCCAGGAACCTGAATGACTCATGCTGTTTGGAATGGTGAGCGGGGTCAGTGTTGGGATGTTCCTACTAATGTCCACAATCATCTTCACCGTTTTGAGTGTGTTCAGCTCCAGGTTGTTTTGAGATATGAGAAGAAACAAACAAAAATCATGGGAAATATCTCTTTTTATTGTGCGTCATTTCTGACCAAGCTGTAATTTTGCCAAATTAGGCAAAAAGTATGAAGATATTATTTAAAGGTGCAATCATTTTTTCCACATCAAAAAAGATTCATTAAAAATTAATTGTAATTTTAAAACTTATGTATAAAATCATGGCCACTCACATGAGATAAAGACTCAGAGTAACTTTATAAAAGCTGTTTTATTCTACATGGAGAGGGTCTGCACATCAGGGATGCCATGTTTGAATCACATGACCAGCAGAATACTACTTGCTTAATCTCAGCAACCATCCTGTATTTGAAACTTTCATTCATTGATTAAATTAATTATGGCTGACGGAATTGTGAATTTGTACATTGGCATCTGTAATGGAAAACTATTGTGTTTGAATGATGATGCATCCTAGTCACTATGTGTCAGTGTAAGTCTAAGACAACATAAATAAAAACGTACCAAGTGCACTTTAAATTGTGTGTATTTTGGATACATATAAGGTGATCTATAATACTAGCATTAGCAAGACAAAGGAGTCAGTCATTTTATTTCAGAAATGATAAAAATGTAAATTCCATCAGCATAATTTCCGCAACATACATCTATTAAACACAATACAGAATTTGAGATGTGCTGTAAATGACACTGTGGTGGGGATTTTTTATGACTTTCAGAAAAAAAATACATAAATCTCCTGTAATGCATCTACATACACTGTCGGACATTGTTACTAGACAAATTAAATAAACTTTTGAGAGTATGAAAATGTTTTAACAATACTTAACTTTCTAGAAGTCCACAGGGCTAAAAGTGTCCAAAGAAACACTGATTGGTACGTGACAACACAGACAGTACTGCTCTGCAGACTGATCACACTAAGAAATCGGTGATAGGAGGTCGAAAGTTCTTCAGCTGAAATCAATCAGTGTCTACCAAAATTCAAATCCCTGCCCCCAGTGGCCAAAGCAGGATGTGTTTTTTAACGTATGGGCATATGCGAGCTCCAGTTTCCGGGTGCAATGTCCACAGAGTGGCACCAAAAGTGAGTTGTAAAGCAGGTTGTATTGTTATTTGTAAATTATGTAATACAGTTGAAATGAATGAATACTATATTAACTCTACATACCAGCACAAACCCCAACCCTAACATCTTCTGAGAAAAAATGTCATTTAAGAGTGAAAATGTAACCTCAGAATCACACTCATTATTGTTTATGTGAGCAGGATTACGTCCTGATTTCCAGTGTTTGCTCGTGCAAAATGTCTAATGGCGATTGCACTTAGTAAATGAACTTTCTGAAGCAACAAGTCGATTTCCCATATGATCATGTTGTTGTAGTACATCGAGCAAAAAGAAACAAAACAACAAACCAAAGTACACGAGTGGCACTGCAAGACCTTCTGCAATTTAATGCTCCAGAGGGTCACGTTGATACTTTATCAATACTGCACAGCTCAGTTAGTGTTTAGCATCCATACATTTCATAACTGATATATATATATATATATATATATATATATATATATACATCCAGTACAACTGTCCAGCATATTTGCAAGTCATACACATACTGTAAAAGGACAGCCAATAGCCATGGAACAATACAGAGTGAAATTGGCCCCTGACAGGTTGTTTATTCAGTGGTTGGCATTGATTTGAGATGCTTGTGTACCATCATGTGGTCTCCTGCATGTTTTATCTTGATACATAAAGCACACACTCCATGACCCTGATACACATGCTTCTCATCAACCGTCGGTCAATTTCTGTCGATACGGTGGATGTCTGATGGGTCGATGACGGTCTGATCATTGAGAGGCCGCATTGTTTTAGTAATGACAGCTTAAACAAACGTCCATATCAGCACTTCAAACACCTTTATGGATACACAGTCAGATTGTTTAGTGCATGATACTGCCCACAATGTACAGCAACTATCATTGCACTGCATATTGAGACTGTAAATAAACTAAAACAGGGTTTAGTGACTCATTGCATATAATATTTCTAGTTAGCATAAGAAATGTTCCGTAAATTTGTTATTTGAGTTGTGATGACAATAGTATAATGAGCTCAAAAAGAAAAACTTATTTTGACAGGAACTTTAAAAATGTTTTGGAGGTGGAACAGCAGTGTTGGAATGGCATTATCCCAAGCAACTTACATACAAGATCAAGTGCATCAGACAGAACTATAAAAATACTAGTCTTAACAATCTATTTTCATAAGAATCCCTGATTTACATACATATTTTCTCAATAATGTGTCCCATAATAAAGTGACAGCAATAGTTTAAAGTTTAGATCCTGATTATATCCATTTCTAAGCGACACTAAATTAAATTAGTCATTAGGTTGGAAATATATCTAACTTGGTGCTGTAAAAAGTTCTCTTGGTTATTTGCAATTGAATAATTGCTTAATTAATGACATTTTACAATGCAGCTTGAACTCTTTACCATTTTTATGTGCCTGTCCCGCACATAATACTCATTAGAAATTAATGAAGACATTACTGTAGACAATGCAATCATTAAACTGTTGTAATTATGAGATCGCTGAATTTTTTTTTTTTTTTTTTTTTTGCCAAAAACATTAAAATCATACATGTATTTCATATATATCCAGAGTGAGTGAGACTCTTAACACAGAAAATTGATTTCTGTTGTTTTTATGGTTGTGAATGTGAAGTTAAAGTTCATGACATGGATCCTTTTTCTCATATGACAGGAATAGTTAGATATTATATGAATGTATTGATACATTTTCTTAATTTTCATTTATTATGTATGGATTGAGACTAATCTCACATAAACACAAAATAGATATTATTTTGTGGGACTTCAACAGGATTTACACATTGTTATTTCTTCTATGAAACACAAGAGGAGATATTTGCAGAAATCTTCAACTGTTCATAGTGACCATGACTGTAAATATCCAAAAAGGACCAAAAGTCAAAGTAGTCTGTTTGACTAGAGCACTATATTCCAAGTCTTCTGAAGTCAAATTATATTTTTTTGTAATGAACGGACCAAAACTTAAGTCATTATTCACTGAAAATCTTCCTCTCTGCCAAAGCACCTAATATTCAATTAATGTTTGTGTTCAGATATAAAAACAGTGTGTTGACCCCATGATATTGCACCAATGTTGGCTTTTGGGTGGGTCGGAACCGAACTACAAATATGTCATATAGAGAATGAGATTTGAAAGCTTCCTCGCCATACGGGTATGGAACGACATTATTTTTGAGTGAACTATTCCTTTAAATTGCTTATAAGTGCCAGACATACAGATGTGCTTGTTCACCTCCTCTTTAATAATCCAGTTCGTTGCAGCTGGACGGTCTATGCTACACCTGCACATTTACTTTTCAATTAGCCCTGTGAACATTTGCTGCACTTTGCCACACTGGTTTTATAGGCCAGTGTCTTTAGCCGTTAATGGTGCCAGCAACATCGGCGGCGTGATAAACCATCTGGCCTTCCTCCCACAGAGATACAGCACACTTAATGGAGTGAAAAAGTAAAAGCAATTAATGTCACATTAATATAACGATAATAATGCCTTCACTTGCAGCTCGGCGAGTGATGTAGAGGCCAGGGACAAATTAGAACAACACTCACTCATAAGACCCTCTGAGGAGAAGAAGAGACGTGTGGAGATCAGTGGAGAAAACACTATCACTGCAAGAGAACTGAATGAGACTTAAAGGGATAGATCACACAAAAATTATAATTCTGTTATCATCTCACCATCATGCCATCTCAAACTTGAATGACTTTTTTTATTTTTTTACCTTTAAAATTAACCAGTCACCAAAACATTGAAAGTATACACTAGAAAATAGATATGCAACATCTTATTGATGTATAATGACACCAGGATTGGATACCTGATAAGAACACTGTAAACAAACAGCACAAGTCTAGCAATTAATTGAATACTACTCTAAAACAAAGTCAAATATTGAAAAAAATACACATTGTCACACAACTGCAGACTCCTGCAGATACTGTAGATAGCTTTTCCTGGGCTTAGTCTGGTTTGCGAAATAAAGAAAAAGACATGCTCTTGGATCAATTGTGGCATGAGTGCGGATCATGGAAGTGCAGAAACACATGAAGACAAGCTTTTGGCTTATTTCTGGTTGCCTTGAGTCTGATCATGTTCAACCTTACAATGGCCTCAATTGATCTCCAGCTACATGATGGAATATATAACAAAGATGCTGTGGCAGCAGGGGCATGGTCAAGTGCCCATCCAAGAAGAGAGAAAGCAGTAAGGGTGCTTGCATCTGAGCTAAATTATGTCTAACACCTGTCTCTAATTCCAATAGATGTGGAGAGAGCAGCATATAAATGGCCACACCACCGCCAGAGGGGAAAGAGAGAACAACACAAGTGACCAGTGACTGGCTTGTCTTATTGAGTGTTTTATTTTATTGTGAAGCTGAAGACTTACAAAAGTTCATGTTCACAAAGTTTGTGTTACACTGATCTGATTTAACTGAGAAAAGCACAGAGAAGAGTGCACGCAGAGTGTTGAAGGCAGAAAAATAAAGAGCCTTACCTGACTGCATCTCTGTCTCCTCCCTTCCATCTCTGAGGTTAAACTCGTTACACTGGTTCCGAAACCCGGGATCTGGTACTACACCCCCATGGAGTCCTCACAGATGGCCGAGATCCTCCAGTCCCTCACCGGCCTACATCAGAGCCAGCAGAGGGCCGGCATGCGATCTGGAGCCTGCTCAGCCAGGAGAGAGCCCCTGCTGTGACCCCGGACAACTGCAGCCCCCTTCCCCCACCCATGGTCTTGAACATGGGGGTGGTAGATGACACAAAAGCCTTCCTCGATCTGTTTAAACGGACTGCCGAGATCTGGGGTTGGCTATGTGACCAGTGGACGACCAGGCTCCTTCCGTTGTTGTCCGGGGAAGCCCAGTTTGCTGCCCAACAACTGCCGGCGGCTAACCGCCTGGCCTTTGATGAACTGAAGAAGTCCATCCTGCAGCGGGTGGGTCATAGTCCGGAGCAGTACCACCAGCTCTTACGGTCCTTGAAGCTGGGGAACACCGACCACCCATTTGCCTTCTCCCAACGCCTCATGCTGGAAATGTCTGCTGGAGGGGAACCTTGACATCGTGGGAGTGCTCGACCAGGTGGTACTGGAGCAGCTAATCCTTCGTCTGCCAAAAGGAATGGCAGAATTGGTCCACTGCCACCGCCCAGCATCACTTGATTAAGCTCTCCAACTCGCAGAGGACCATATGGTGGTGTACCCAAGTGCGGAAGAGCCCTTCTCTCTCTCTCTCTCTACCCCTCCTCCTGTGTGTTCCCCCCTTCCCTCTCACTATGCTCTCTCCCCAGAGCCAGTTCCTGCAACTGTGGAAGGAGCTCCACCTCTGAGGCCAGTTCCCAGTGCGAGGTGGTGGACAGCGCCCCCTGCCTCTACAGTGCCCTGCCGATCTCCCCCTCAGGTGGAAGTGTCTGCCGACACAGGTGCGGGCGTGGTGTCTGGGCTAGCCTACTGGGGTTGCGGGGATCCGGGGCACTTCCGGGATCAATGCTCTGTGATGGACAAAGTACAGCACCGTGGAAAAGGAGTGTCAGGCCATCAAGTGCCCCACTCCAATGACTCCACCACATGAAGGATACCAACGCATGGATCACCCGGTGGTATCTGCTCTCCAGACCTTTAAATTCAAGATGGTCCACAGACTGGGGACACAGATCACCTACTTCCTTTCCAGAAATGGGGGGAGTGGTAGGCAGGCCTGATGGCTCCCCAGCCTGAGTCGGGCAGTGGAGATATGTGGCAGCGGGGGCGTGGTCGAGCGCCCACCCAGAGAGAGAGAAAGTGGTAAGGGCGCTTGCAACTGAGCTAAATTATGTCTAACACCTGTCTCTAATTCCAGTGAGAATGGGGAAAGCGGCATGAAATTGGACAAGTCACCGCCAGAGGGCAGAGAGAGAACGACACGAGTGACCACTGACTGGCATGTCTTATTCAGTGTTTTATTTTAATGTGATGCTGAAGAGTCAGAGAAGTACCAAGAAGAGTGCACGCAGAGTGTTGAAGGCAGAGAAATAAAGAGCCTTACTTGACTGCATCACTGTTCTTCATGTCCTTCCTTCCATCTCCATACATGACCTCATTACAGATGCCTTTCTAGAAATATTATTTCAACAATATATCTAGATATATACAGACGGTTGAAAAGACTCATTTTATCGCAGAGTTTAATGTTAAAATTGCAAAGAGTCACGTGATGCCATGCAAGGTTCAGATGTGTGAACGGGAAGCTCTTTGCTAGTTTAAATTCTTTTTATGACATAAACTGTTGAGACTTGATACACTCTGTTCCAGAAAGAATTCAAAATCTGCAGCCTCTGGAGAAATTATAAGACACTTAAATGCTCAAGCAGATGCCCGTGAGCAGGCCGCGGGCCTGGGAGTTGATTTGGTCGGGGAGGTGCGGGAAATGCGGCAGGAGATGCTGAACATGTTGGTAATGCGGAAAATCGTCATTGCTGACTTAGAGGATCTTGCTGTAATACATGGATCACCGCCATGGAAATGAAGTTCACTGTTGCGGTTATAAGAATGGGGGATGTCGAGAAATGGATCAATTACCTGGAGTCATCGGAGAGGGAATTATCTGCGAATCCACTAGCAACCATTTGGAGCATGTCTGGGAGAAGTTGGAGGACATAGAAAACCATAGCTGGTGGAATTATATCGTAGGAGTCCTAGAGGGAGTAGAGGGACAGGTTAAGATGAAATTCCTGAATGGGCTCTTTCCGAATCTGCCGACATAACAGGATATAAGTTGGAAGAACCTTTTTTGAATTTGGAAGAACCACTGCATTTTCTTGTTCCCAGACTTTGCAAACTCGACAAGAGAGAAACGTGATTGATTCAAGTAATGCAAGAAACTTTTACATCAACAGAGGTTTTCTTTTGCACTGATATTCCCAGCCAAATTGAGAATAGATGCTAAGGATGGCCGTAAAACATTCACATGCCCATAGCAAGTGATGTCCTTAATAAGTCAATGGGGTGAGTAAGTCATCTTGTTGTACTTAAGTTGTAGCCAAGTAGACCGGCTCACTGAACATTCGCTTGACTGTTTGGAGAGTCTGCATGCTTTTTGTGCTGGATACGGCTAGCAGCTGGAGTTTTGTGGAGTGGAGTGGCACACCTTCAGGACAGTTTTGAGGATGAATCTATAAGCTCCTTGTGCTTGGTCCGCCTATCGGCTGGAGTTTATTTTGTAGAGTAACAAACCTTCAGGTCAGCTTTATGGATGAATCTACACACTCTTACATGCTCTTTGTGTTTTTTCCACCTATTGGCTGGTGTTAGTTTTATAGATTATATTTTTCTGTATAATTTTGTCTCACATAACACTGGACTTGAGCAAACCGATGGCAAGGCAGTTGCAGGGGTTCTCGTAGGCATGTATGGACGGTTTAAAGTTTGGAGGGATGGACGTCAGTTGGCGCTGTCGTGCACAGGTTTAATGTGCACGTTTTTCTTTTTCTTTTTGATGTTCTGGGATTGAATGTAGTACTAATGTTGGAATGTGGTCTTTATAATCTTGTTTTTATAATTTTATATATTAAAATGTCAAATGTTAATATGAGTGGATTGTCTCTCTCCATGTGGAATGTGAATGGGTTGAGGCACCCCATGACAAGAAGGAAGGTTATTTCTCTTCTTAAGCATAAGAAATATAATATAGTGTTTCTTCAAGAAATGCATCTTTCCCACAGGAAGATGAAAAATTTGGGAAGTTATGGGGTGGACAGGTTTTCTATAGTGCTGGCTCAAGTAAGAGCAGGGAAGTGATTACACTGATAAGTAAACATCTACAATTCAAATGTCTCAAACAGATTCAAATAAATTAGGAAGAGTCATTATTGTTTTAGCTGAAATTTAGGGGCAAAGTCTTATTTTGGATAAAATGTATGCACCTAACATTGATGATCAGGGCTTTTTATAGATCTTGAAGGGATGTTGCAAGCCGCTGGCACCACTCATGATATAATATTGGGAGGAGACTTTAATCTTTTGATGGACTCAGTCCTTGATCATGGTGAAGCAAAAGTGTACAAGCCCCGTAGAGCACAATTTATGCTTCATAAGATGTGTAAAAATCTTACACATCCCAGTCTTACAGATATTTGGAGACTTTTGAACCCACCTGGGAGGGACTATACATTCTTTTCATCAGTCCATAGGAATTACTCTATAATAGTTTTGTGTTTTTGTTTTTTAATATCTAAGTACCTCATTTCATCAGTTGCTGATTGCTCAATTGAAAATATTATGTGTTGCCACATATGGAGAAAAGGAAATCATATAGTTGGCCCTTTAATGTATCCCTTTTGCAAATTCCTGAATTCCAACAAACGCTAAAGGCTGAAATCAGGGTCTACATGGAGACCAACTGGTCCTCAGTATCCTCTGTGGCCATGGCTCGGGAGACACTTAAGGCAGTTCTTAGGGGCTGGATCATACAGTATGCCTCATTCGCCAAAAAATCCAAAGCACGAGAACTTGTCGAATTGGAAGGGAAAGTGCAAAGTGCAGAGGCAGAGCTGAAGTGCTGAATGTCATCT
Organism: Moxostoma hubbsi; assembly: GCA_032164185.1. Classification (NCBI taxonomy): domain Eukaryota; kingdom Metazoa; phylum Chordata; class Actinopteri; order Cypriniformes; family Catostomidae; genus Moxostoma; species Moxostoma hubbsi. Next base: position 2,813,299 of record JAVLUX010000013.1, read on the forward strand.
AATGGCCTCAGGAAATGTACCTGATTAAAATACAGATATAATACTATTTTGTCACAGAAGGTGGAGTTTTAGCTATTCAGGGCAAAACAGTCATACTTTGAGTAAAAGGACAAGGCTGGGAAACTCCTGGCAAGATATTTTAAAGAGAAAGAGTCATTTTCTACCATTACCTCAGTAAAATCTCCTGGTGGTGAAATATTTACCTCAGCCATTGATATTAATAATGCTTTTAAAGAATTATATCTTGATCTCTATAGTTCCATGTCGTTGTCTGTCTACTGATGAGGATATAAGAAACTTTGTGGAACCATTACAACTTCCTAAACTGACGACTGAGCAAAACAATTCTCTTGATTCTGAGATAACCTTGGAGGAGCCCGGCGAGGTAATTAAGGCCTTGCCTTCAGACAAGGCTCCGGGGCCTTTAGATCTTATGCTACAGAACTGGCTCCAATTTTGCTAGAAGATTATACGGAATCATTAAAAAATGGTAAGCTTCCACCAACCATGATGCAAGCCTGATTCATAAAAAGGACAAAGATCCAAGTGAGTGTAAGAGTTACTGTCCAATTTCCCTTATCCAGCTAGATGATAAAATATTGTCAAAATTTTTGGCTAACTGATTAAGTTATGAAACTCTTATACATGTAGATCGGGTGGGGTTTATTCAGGGCCATAACTCTTCTGATAACATTAGGCATTTCATTAATGTCATGTGGGCTATGGTAAATGATCAGACTCCAGTCGCTGCCATCTCACTTGATGCTGAAAAGGCATTTGATATGGTAGAATGGAGTTGGAATTAATCTGTGGAAGTTGATTCTGTGTATTCTTGTGCTGTTTGTTTAAATCTGACTATGGAATCAATACAAATGGTTAATGACAAAAAAAATTTAATCACAAAATGGACAGCTGATCACATATCAGTATTCACTACAGAATTTTAATTCTTCTAGCTCTTGAATGGGTAGAAAAACATCAATGAGAACAGCAATACAGTATGTACAGACTCATTATCACCAATAACAAGCATGCCAATCAGTATCAAGACAAGTATGAAGTCCTTCAGTGTCTATTTAGAGTATGGATCATAAGGCGGATTTATACTTCTGCGTCAAACCTATGCTGTAGATTCCGAGTATGTTGGGCCTCAGGTACTCAGATAGGAGACAAAGGCAGGCCTACATACAGTCAAAAAGCCTGAATGCGGCCTGTAGGAACACTCAAAGCCTGATAACACTCAAAGCCTGATAACACAAACAGCGCCAAAATCAAACAAATGGAGTCCAAAACAGACTACAGATCCCATCATGCCTTGCTCACTTTACACCTGTGTGCGAATTCTGAAGGATCAATCTCTCAACTCCTATTGGATGAAACGCACGACAGAACGCGTTCCTCAACCATGAAGTTATCGAGAGTATAAAACCCCAGAGATTGCTCCCAAGCTTTACTTCCAGCGACAGTATGTGCCGCCTCTAGTTGCATTCCTGCTGCTCCCAGGTGTAGCCTCGTTGCCCAAGGAAGTAACGTACGTACCTGAACTTTGGCCTTAAAATCCCCATCTCGTTGGACAAGCCAAGATTTCTCCATGTTCCACCGAAAATGCTAACAGATCCGAATGAGACCGCAGAGAAAACTGCATCTCACCCCTTTGCCTGCATTGATAATTGATAGTTCTTTGATGATTGTTGATTTGAAGGATTAATAATAATAATAATTAATAGTTGTCTTTTATAATAATTCATATTCTATTTCAATAATTCATATTCTCATTGATACTGAGAGGGTTAAATATGGCAACAGTTGAAAGGACATTATTATACTTTGATTATGTATTCTGGCTTAAATCATAATTTGTACATAATTGTAAATCAAGAGTCTAATGGCTGTGGAAACTGTGGTCGACCAGAGACAGTAGAGCATGTACTTCTAAACGGTGTTGCACCGAAAAGAGAAAGACTTAAACAAATTCAGGCACTAAGGTCAATGTGAACCAACAATACTTCAACTATACTTCACTCCAGATCCTTTTAAGTAATGGCCCAAAGCAATCAAGAATATATAATGAATTGTTCAGTTATTAAAAAGAGACTGGACTAGATTTAGAACATATATAATTTGTAATAATTTTGTTCTCTCTTTTTGCCCCTTTCAAACTGTTTTTTTTTTAAACTCCAATACAGTAGGTGGCAGAAATGCATCTTTTTCGTTGGTTTGCCAACCACTAATAAAATGCCATAAGAAGATTGTGTAAAACCAATCACAGCTAACTTTTCGCATGACTAGGTACATTTAAAACTGAGAAATGGAGGCTGGTAGAAATCAAACTCTGGAGATTTTAGGATGCCTAAACTTAAAAATGTTGACTATTTCACAGATACATGTCAATGGACTTTGGATGGACTATCTTGTGGGCAAACAGCTGTATCAATAGTTGTGAATGTAATGTTTACCACCGCGTCCTACAAACAAAGGGACTCAATGGAGCTCAGAACAGAGCTTACATGAGGTGAGTTGTTTATTTGTATTTCTCAATTTACAAATGCCGTTCATCCAGTAATTTAAGTACAAGTTTACAAACACTGTAATTCATTTTGATAGATGCCCTTTTATCATAGTGCAATGATATGGCTATATGCTCTTTTTATAATGTGTTTTTTTTTTTCTTTAAAGACAAACTGATGTCTGCTTGAAGATGAAACACTAAAAACCAAGCATTTACAAAAAAGGGGCTTTCCCATCGCTAGGTAAGACTGTGATATACACCTATGAATGCTTTTGTCACTTGAAAGTCTACATCTGATTATGTCTTTTAACTCAAGCATTATTAATGGTGATTTAGTCATTCATAAAAAGAGAATGGAACTAAAGAGATGGGGGATCAGTTTAAAATCAGTGTATTTTTTATTTAATAATCTGGCAACACTGAATGTTAGTTTTAGGTTGGGGCTAGAATTAAAGCTAGGACAAATGGGTGGGGTCAGGGGATGGACATTTTAATATGGCAGCCATATAACCCTGTAGCCCAAGACTGGTTGCCCTCTGAAGCTAAGCAGGGCTGAGCCTGGTTAGTACCTGGATGGGAGACCTCATGAGAAAATTAGGTTGCTGCCGGAAGAGGTGTTGTGATGTGGGTCGTAATGCCCCAGTATAGTGACAGGGACACTATACTGTCAAAAGAGCACTGTCCTACGGATGAGACGTTAAACTGAGGCCCTGACTCTCTGTGGTCGTTAAAAATCCCAGGATATCTTTCGAAAAGAGTTGGGGTGTAACCCCGGTGTCCTGGACAAATCTTCCCATGGCCTCCTAATCATCCCTGTATACTGATTGGCTTCATCACTCTGTCGCGGGTGTACTGGTGCAATATGGCTGCTGTCGCATCATCCAGGTGGATGCTGCACATTGGTGGTGGTTGAGGAGATTCCCCCCTTCCTTGTAAAGCGCTTTGAGGTCTCAGATAAAGCGCTATATAAATGTAACTAATAATAATAATATATCTCAATCCTCCTTTCAGTCTAAACCATCCACCAGGCTGGATCCTCCATGACTGTGAGTCGGCGCTTTCCCGCTTGCAGTATTTACAAAGACAAGACTCTGTATATCTGGGGTGGGGGGCGAGAGTGGTTATGGGTTAGGGGAGTGGTTAGGTTTAGGTGGTGTTAGGAGGGGGATTAGGGGAGTTTTTAGGTTATGGGTTGGGGATAGTGGAACGCTCTGGGGCAGGCATGGGTTTTGAGGCAGGATCAATCAGAGGGTATTGTTTTTAGGGGAAACCAGGTTATATTTTACATGAAATCAAACTTTCAATTAAATTTAAATAAACTGAGATGTTTTAAATCCATAATGACCCATGAAATTAGTCTTATTGGTAACTCTATATATTTGTTTGTTATACAATATAGTCTTATTTTTAAATTGTTATATTGTTGTTTAAGTACTATTCCTTTGTTTAAATCATTGCTACCTTATTATTGTACATTATATTGTTGTTTCCTTGTTATTATTCTTTTATTTATTACTTATTACATTATTATTATTACATTTTTGTTACATTATTATTATAATATAGTTATTACCTTAATGTTATATTATAACTATTATCTTTGTTACACTGTTATTATCTAGAGCAGACATGGGCCTACATACGGCCCGCGGGCAAGATCATGCCCTCCACATGGTTTAATGCGGCACATTTACTGTAAAAGTGTTTTTCAGTTAACTTGCATTGGGACCTAATGCGTCACCACAAGCATGTAACATGCTCAGCGTTGCCAGATAAGAGACAAAACACCCCCAGTTTGAGATTTATACTTGCGCAAATTGGAAATATTCTGCCTAATGTTATACTTATATTGTGCAATCTGGCAAACATGCACGTGAGTGCGCTATTTCTATCTCGCTTTCTGTAGCAATCTGTAGTGCAATATTCTGCTCAAGGAAAAGTGTTATACGGCTACTCTGTGTCCATTCTTGAGGCTGCTTGTGATGTGTGGGGCTACTTTGCAGGTAAAACTTCTCAGAGATTAAATTAAATTTAAAAGTAGATCTCGGCATCATTGATGTGCGAGCAAAAGCCAGAGACGAATATGTATATGTATTTATTATTTGAGGAATTTAGAAATGTTGAAGTCCCTTCGCACCTGTATGTTAATCTAACTCTAGCAGTAATCATTTATCATAGTCATGCAGCCGGTGTTATTCAGTTGTGTGCTGAAAGTCAAACCATCGAGGAGACCCGCATCATGACTCTTTTGCATGTAAATGGGGTTTTTTTTTTATAAAAAAGCTTGCCCGCTTTGCCCAAACATTAAAAGTTCTCTAAATTCACTTTTTTTATTTATTAAAACAGACCCCTGATGTAGAGATTGTTAAACTAAATAATAAATTAACAGGGAAGTAGAGATGGTAAAATACATTTATAAGCTCAGCCTTTATTCAGTTTATTTAATGCCTGATAGTGTATCTACCTTTGTAGAAGAATACAATACTTTAGGCAATTGCAGAATAGTCCCATTAGTCACAGATACACTTCAGAAAATTGAGTACACAACTATTTCTGGGCTTAAATGTTATAAAAAAACAAATCAATGCAGAACATTGTATCTCAAAAGGAATACAATATGGCCCCCCCATGCACTACGTAAATCCCGACGTGGCCCCTTTACCAAAATATTTGCCCACCCCTGGTCTAGACAGTTACTATGCAGTCATTATCTTGTTTGTACATAATTATAATTACAAATTATTATCTTATTGTTATTAAGTTATTATCTCAATGTTATTCTTAAGTTATTACCTATACAATCATATCATCCTTTTGGTAAATTATTACTTTGTTGTCATTTTTTAGTTAACGTGTTGTTATTAGTTAATTATTATATTATCATTGCCTTATTGTTATATTATTATTATTACTATGTATTTACTATATAATTATTGATATTATAGAGTTGTTCCCTTGTTTTCATATACTTATTATCTCATTATTGCCTTTATATAGTTTACTACCTTATTGTTATATAATATATAGTTATTCATTTGTTTTTAATTTAGTTATTCTCTTATTGTTGCATTGTATGCATATTATGGATTTGTTATCTTATTAATCTGTTCATTTAGTTATTATTTATTTATTATTACGATACAACAATTATTATCTTGTCACCTTTGTTTTTGTTCTTATAGAGGTATTACCCAATTATTTATTGTTAAATTATCTACTCGTTATCCTATTATTCCCTTTTCACTATTTTTTATTCTCTAATTATTATCTTTAAAATGTATTGTTGTTATGTGGTTATTACCTTGTTGTTACAGTATTATCATTATATCATTTAATTTATTATCTTTTTGTTATTTTTGAGTTTTGCCTTGTTAGTACCTAGATATTTCTTACATTTCATAACACAATTATCTTATATAATTCACATATTCTTATTATTAATTAATTATACACTTACATTATTATCATAAGGTTATTATCTCATTGTTACTCTGTTCTTCTTTTGTTAACTTCCTTGTTTTACACCCTTACCTTCATCTTAGTAAATCTGTTGTTGGTATGTTGTTTTCTCTTTTAATTGCCTTCCCAAAATAAAGTCAGTTTATTATTTATTTTATTGTTGCATTGTTATCAGTGAGAGTCCCCCAGCCACTGGAGGTTGCGTCAGGAAGGACATCGGCATAACTCCAGTGACAATTCAAATATGCGAATCACAGATTGTCAACTGGGGCGACCCCTAACAGGAGCAGCAGAAAGAAGAAGAAAAGATTGTTGTTGCATTGTTATCACCTAATTTTCATCTTGCTTATGAAGATAATAAATATCTTACCTATATTATTCTTGTAAATGATATCTCCTTAATGCTAAACTTTTTACCTTATTGTTATACTGAATTTAAAACATCCTGCTAGTTGTTAGAATTAACTTTAAATGAAAGTCTAATTTTTAAATAATGTATGCCACTAAAAAAATGATACCCTCTTACTGATCCTGCCTCAAAACTTGTTCCTGCCCAAAGAGCATATCCCCCGTCACCGCCCCTTAACCTAACTACTTTCCTAACCCCACCTCAAAACCTAACCCCGCCCATAAACCTAACCTCACTCCTGGATATATTAAAAGGCCCTCCCCCTGGTCCTGTTCAACCCCATTGGCCCCACCTTTAATTCGAGGCCCATCGCTAGACCTTGACCCCCACCCTATTTATTAAAGTACATCAGTAAAAAACCCATCAACCTACACTACAAATACGAAACCAGAAATTTTACAATAACAAAGTTAAATCTAACACTTTTACAGTGTATATATGGGTTCCACCACATACGTGTTAACTTAACACTTTAAACATGTAACACTATTAGAGTTAAATAAAAACACTGCAATAGAGTATATAAACTCCAAACTGTTGTAAATTCCAACTTGAATATTAACTTCATGAGTGTTACTCTAATACACTAATAGTGATGGTTATTTTATTTAACTCTATGAGAATACTTGTACCACTCCATTAGAGTAGGCAAATATATGGTATATAAAATTATATAACAAAAATATAGTGTCACCATTACACTATTGGAAGGTGTTGAATTGTCTGAAAAAAATTAAAACTACCAGTTTAAGTATGCTACAATCAGTTACAACATACAAGAATGAATCGCAGTCTTATGACATCTGAAGGTCAAATGCTTTGGGGTGCTGCAATTCATTTAGTTTCACAATACAAAAATAATCAAGTTCTTCAACCTGAAAGGCGAGCAGGTGTTCAACATTAACTGCCTCCATTTCCATCAAAACAAAATATATCTCTTGCTTTCTCAGGATAATTTCAACAATTTTACTAAGGTCTTTACTTTAGGTCTTTCCTCCAACCCCCCACTGTTTCCTCAGAATGATCCCATAAATTAGAGTACCAAATTTGGTAATAATATCTCAATCCATTCAAAAGTTATAACCATTTTAGTAAAAGTGTCCATGCACACTAAGTACGTTTTGGTGTACCATTGTGACGATGAAACAAAAAACTAACTTTTTTTGATAAATTTTCGTAATGGGACTCTGGTTTGGTTCAGGCCTGGAACTAGTTCATTTAGAATTTTTTCAAACAATCCAAAATAGCGGGAAAAGGAAGGGGTGAAGCAAAGAATTGAAAGGGGGCAAAACTCTTCGTCATGATGCAAGGAATCACTGGAAAAAAATAATTATGTTTTTAACACTTACAGATCAAGAGTTTTCCCCTAAAAGTTAATTATCTTTGTTTTTTCACTACAGCATCACCTATGAGCCGATTGGGGCGATTCCATGCAAATGTATAGGTACTATCATTCCCCAAAGTTTCAAGTCTCTAGGCCTTATGGTTTGGTCTGCACAATCAGTTTTAGGGCAGAATAATAATAATAATAAATATAGCCGCAAACGGCGATTGTCGTGGGCCAAGGAAATATGGTGAGATCACCAAAATTATTAAATTGGACAGAAAACAGCATTTTACAACAAATTTCTAAATGGATGACATTAGAAAATTGGATATTGTTCAACCAACGATCCTTGAACTATAATCAAGAACTTAGCAAAGAAACAAGTTTAGAGTCAGCAATCAAGTGTGGGTTATCTTTTTAACTCTAGGTAGCACTGTTTCCAAACTGTTCAGGTATCATCAGGACATGATTTTGTTGATGCATACCAATTTTCTTTGAAATCCAACAATCCTTTCAAAAGACATTACTTAAATATATATCTTAATATATATTAAATGAGGCATCATCATAATCCAAGATGGTGGCTACTGTAATGCAATCATCAGGAGGGGAGTAAACAGATGCAAAAATATTTTTTTTTTCCAGACCAAACGGTTCAAAAGATATGCACAAATGAAAAGTACATTTTTGATTTGGTGGTACAGAGAATGTCTGAGAGACCCCAATTAGTAAAATATGCACTCTTGTTGACTGTATTACATAATTTGCAATTAAAGTGACAACTGGATTTTGGTGCCACTCTGTGAACGTTTCACCTCAAAACACTTGGCCACTGGGGGCAGTAGTTCATATTTCTGTAAGCAAAGTCTGATTTAAGCAGCCACTCTGGCGTGTGCTTTTTTCTTTCAGTTTGTGTCAGCTTGATAGAATTTATTATAAAACATAATCAAGCCTGTTAATAGGTGCTAGTAAGGGCTCAAAAACCTTCTACCTTGGCATAAAACTAAATGTTCACATAACAATTTACACAAGGCTAACCAACTATTTTAATTGTAAAACATATTTTGTATTTTAAATACGTACCGCCATTACACGTATTCCATTTCTCCCCAACCCTGATGCACTAGTAACTCTTTGTTATTTTAATTTATGATGACACTGATAAAACTGAAAAGATCATACCTTACTATGTGCAGATGTGTGAATGGCTTCCGTCTGCAGACAGCTCATGAGTGAACAACAGTGTGAATGGGCAATTTAGTATATTAGATTAGATTTGATTCTTTTCGTTGACTAATTAAAAATATTGCATGACATGTTCTTGGAAAATGTCTCTACATGAAAGATTGTTCAGATGTAGTTGAATTGATCTGTTACAAACCACTGAAACTAACACAAAAACACATTTGTTTTGGACAGATTTTGTTCAAAATTACGTCACATGTGTTCGTTCTTCGATTTCGTATGAAGCGTGCCGGAGCCTTCAGCAAACGGTGGTCCAGACAACACTGCAGAAATGAGTGGGAAATGTTTGTAGGCCAGATTTTAGATATGAATTCACGTCCATCCAAATACAGATTAATATATACTGTTTATTTTACAGAAAATATGGCAAATTATACAATTGTGCTCAATAAATCATTTTTACTTTGTAATAAGTGGACCAAACAAAACTCTAGTATCTTGCTGCTACTAACTCTGGAGTCTGAAGTGCGTACCAGAAGCCAGCCAGTTTTGTGGCTGTGCCATCTGAGCAGAAGTGCCGTAACTTAGGGAAAGGTTAGGAAAATTTAAGGGCCCTGGACATACCAGCAGATCCTCAGAGTCGATTCCTGCATGATTTTGTAATAAATGGTCACTTTGCACAGGTAAGCTAGAATGAAGACTGCTCTTGATAATAAAATATGATCTAATGTGGTTCCCCGTTGTGGTTTTATGGTTTATCCTAAAGCATTTTTTTATTTTAAGAGCTAAATTGATCAGCTGGTGCCCAGAATTTTTAACTTTGACACTTTTGGCCACACTCAACTCTTTTTCTGCACCGCTGTCAATCCCGCAATCCACCTAGTGAGGGTGGTGCTCGAATCCCATAGCACTGAATTGAAAACGCTCCTGCGGACATGTATGGTCAGGCTTGACTGGACCGCACAGCATAGACCACAAAACCTGTGTGACTCACAGTATATATATTTTTTGTGACAAGAATTTTATCCTGTGTCCACTGCAGGTTCAACGTGTTGTGCATTCTGAGAGTCTTCTCTGCTCACTACAATTGTACAGAACGGTTATCTGAGTTACCGTAGCCTTTCTGTCACCTCGAAACATTCTGGCTTTTCTCTGTTGACCTCTCTCATCAACAAGGTGATTCCATCCGCAGAACTGCTGCCCACTGGATGTTTTTTTGTTTTTGGCACCATTCTGAGTAAACTCTGGAGACTCTTATGTGTGAAAATCTCAGATATACTCAAACCAGCCCGTTTGTCATGAACAATCATGCCACAGTCCAAATCACTGACCCATATCTGCATGATTTTATGCATAGCACAGCTCCCACACGATTGGCTGATTAGATCACATGAATAAGTAGTTGTACAGGTGTTCCTAATAAAGTGATCAGTGAGTGTATTTGGCAGAAATGACTCTTTCCCAAATGCCCCCTCCTTCGATTGGTGTATTACTGTACAGATACTTGGATGACATCTTTGGGATCTGGCACAATGACAAGGATTCTTTCAAAATATTTATTGAAGTGGCCAATTCACACCATGAGCACATTAACATTAAACACATTATCAGTGATAAAGAGATTGACTTTCTGGACAAACACAAAAGGAAAAAAAAAGTGTATTTCAAACACACAATCATAGTTTATTATATAAAAACATTTATCATCCCAAACATACACACAAAGAGTTGATAAAATCTCATATTATCCATTTTCATTAGCAAATGTTCTGTATAAACACATTTTCATGAAGGAGTTACTATACCATTAAAGGCACTAAGACCAAGGGGTTACTCAAAGAGCTTTCTTGGGTCCATTAAATCTAGAACCTTACAGGAAATCCATAGACAGCCCCAAGTGATGTCCAGGAACCAAATGTCATCCCATTTGTGACCACCTATTCTGAAAGGAGCAAGAGGGTAAATTAAAAAATTAAAGAGTATTTCCAAAAGATGCAACAGATTTAAGCACCTTCACAGTCATTCCAGTTTGTGTCATCCTATTTAATTTCTGTTCTGTTTTTTTAATGTGCTGGTTTGATCCAAATCATAATATACCAATATAATGCTGTCTACATAATGGTATGTATACATTGTAAGAAACAATACATTGGGGAAACCAAAAATACTATCCTAGGAAGACTCAAAACAACATTTAAATAACATTTCTAAGGGCCAGATTAATACAATTTTGGTTTACCATTTCAGGGAAGAGGGAGTACAAAATGTAAAATATTCAGGGTTAGAAGCTAATTTACAATGGACTACATTCCAAAAGAAGAGAATGGAAATTAATTGGATTCATAGATTAAAAACTCTCAATCCAAATGGGTTCAAAGAAAAAAGTTGATGGAAGTAGTCATCCATGGTAATATTTCTTATCCCAATCTTTTAGATTTTAAGCACTTTTTACATTGGCACTTAAAACACATTTTGTATTTCAAACTTAAAGATGCCATCTTGATTTTAACACCTAAATGAAATTACATTTTTACTTGAGAAGTTTTTTTCCTTTATTCCATATTCCCATTTGGACTGACTATTTTAATTTATTAAGTCCCAATCCTAATTCCATTTCCAACATTAAACAAATGTTAAGGAATCTCCATTTGGATAGACTAATTCCTAAATTTAATAGTTCTAATTCCAATCTCAGCTCCAACTCTAAACCTAAATCTAACTTTAAACTCAACCTAGGCGGCACAGAATCCTCTTTTGCTTGATGGAATTAAAAAAAAAAATAGTTTATTTAAAGAATAGGTTTGCTGCTTTATAAAAAAAATAATTTGTTACTCTTTATTTTACAGTGTCCTTCAGTGTTGTAGTCAAAACCACGTAAACCGAGACCAAGTGAAGACCAAGGCCTGAGGGTATCAAGACCTGGTCAAGACCAAGACTTTGAGGGGTTGAGACCAAGACCAAGACCAGAAAAAGTCCCACACTGCATGACACACTTACGATAAAATGTGGAACATGTAAACCATTGGCACTCCTCAAAATGATCTGAAAGATCCACATTCCCATAAAAACACCCACAGAAATCAATTCACCACTTTTTATGCCATCCATATATATATATATATATATATATATATATATATATGTGTGTGTACCATGAGAAATGTCTTGATGAAATAATCAAAAGGCATTGCAGAGGTGAATTGTATGTGTGTGAATTTTCCTTTGTTTTTTATGAGCGAACAAATACAAACAAACATTATGGAGCTGAAATCAATGTAACATCTTTATTCAACACTCCTTTTCCAAGTTTTACCATCCACCTAAAACAATAGATTTTTTGTGCAAGCATCAAATCAGGTTTTCTGGATGACTCTTCCCCTAGAATCCATCATTAATTATAGAATATAATAAACAATTATTCAATACACAAGTCTTCACTTTTCTCTGTCTTTTCTTAAACAATATAGTAACTTTCCGAGTTGAAAGGAATGTAGCAAGAGGCAGATTGCTAACGTTTGCTAGCTAGCTTGGCTAGCATCACTTACACTTAGCTTGTCTTTCTTTATGCTTCCTTTCTAAGTGCCCATAAAAGTTTGACGTGATCCCAGCAGTTTTGGTAAGCATTGCAGAATTTACATACTGCTGTGTGTTTTCTTATGGACACTTTTTTGCAGATTAAATCTTTGTGGTTTAAGTCAGTGTTTCCCCAAAACATTTTTTTGCCATGGTACCGTTTTTTACGATTAAAAAAATGCCATGCCCCATTACCATCTTCAATAGTTTTCCATTTCAAGAACTTGTCCATGTTTTCTGTCTGTCTTAGTACTGTGAACTTGTGTTTTTTGCATAGCTGAATTTCAAACATTACAAGTAACATAAGAATGCTGTATAATGAGGTCATAGTTGGCTAATTGGATAATGAAAAACCAACAAATGTGTCTTTTTCCAAAGAGATTTATTCTTGCAAATGAATTCTTGCATGGCACAGCAAATAGTTTATTAATTTACTGTATTTCCGGAAATAAAGTCCCACCTGACTATAAGTCACACTGGATCAAAATCGTTGTTGATTGTGAAAAAAAAAACAAAAAACCCACATAAGTCACACTGACAGGCAGGCACTAGGACCCGAGAGCAGCCGCCCGGCCTCTGTTCACTGGTTCAGATGTCGAACACGCTTCGTAAAGATTACAGTACCTCAGAATCTACACATCGAATCACTGCATTTTTGGACTTGTATAAACAGGAGAATTTGCTTTTAGTAATCGTATGTAACAGTTTTCATGTGAGAAACAAGTGAGCCACATCTGTTCATAACATCTGTAAATTTATGCTGTGCACATATAAACAGTTTTTAGTCTTTGAGTAAAACAATACACCTGTTGTATTCTATTCATTCATTCGGTGTGAAGTGTGATGGAAGCATCATTTTTTGGGCATGTGAGGAGTTGCGTTTGACAGTGGACTAGAGTTTGTTAGAACAATAATGTTATGATTGATAAAATATTTAAACTGGTTGTATAAAATAATTTGTAATGAAAAATATAATGAATTTGGCAATTTTAAAACTCTTAATTTCCTACCATTTCTATGCCTTCACTAAGGGGGCTTCCACACTGGGCATGTTTGCTGTGGTCTGATTCAGAGTGCGATTGTTACCGGTGCCCCCCGCAGCATTGGTTTGGTTTCACTCTCACTTGATTCTGTCAAACCCGGTCCATTTGCGCTCATCTCACATCATCCAAAACACGCATGGTGAACACAACGCGACTCATCAAACGTAGTTTTTTTTTTGTTCCATTATGCACAGCAGAGGGAATGACAACTGCATATATGTGCGCTTCATGGCGTAACTCATCAGATGTGCAGGGGAATGTGGCTTGCTTGCTGCAGCAGGCAAATGGCGTTATTTTGAGGAGACAGCTGATTGCAAGGAATTAATTTGCATCTTTGTTTACACTGCACACTTACATGTCCAAGGTGAAGTTATCTGTCATCTCCTATTATACCCTATATTTATAACCTATAATAGTATTTATAAGGTGTATAGATAGACAGACTCTATTTATAGTGTTGATTGTACATGTATGTCATTGTGGTGTCATTACTTTTGGATCCTCTTGTGTTGTCAAAACTAATGAAGTTGTCATCGGCTAAAATGCATGCACAGGTTACTTTACTTCCTGAACGAGTGTGCACAAGAGTCGCTTTCACATTCGCATGAATAGCGCTACAGTTCCATTGCAACCAATCTCAGACCACCTCCTACAGGTAGTATCAGGTTCTGTACTGCGGTGCGCACCCCTGTCTGCATGACAGCTTTCACATTACCGATTTTTTATGTGAATCGTGCTCTTTTTTTAACTAAACTGCCAGTATGAAAGTACCCCAAAATACCAGAAAAAAATATTTATTTTGAGTAATTTGATCATTTTCTATGGCACACCTGACAATCTTTCACGGCACACTAGTAGGTTTTTCTCCTGTCTCCCACATTCCTTGGAGTGCATTTGAGGTTGGGGGGGGGGGGGGATTTTCCAATCACATTAATGATGTTAACAAATAAATAAAACAATACACAGGCAATTTAGTAATATCCCTGGATTTGTGGTCTTGAAATCAAATCCTGTTTGAGACCGAGACAAGACTGAGTAAAAATGCGGTCGATTCAGAGACAAGACAGAGACCTTCAAAAAGTGGTCGAGACCGATCTAGAGTATTAAAAGTAATTACAGATATTTACTAATTTACAACAATACTTACTATATATTTAGTGTTACGGTAAGGGTTTGGTTTAGGGTTAGTTGTTGTAATCATGCATAACTGAATATTAATGTAAATTTTGTGTCATCAAATAATTTATCTAGGGTGCTTATAGATTCTTTGGATAAGACTTTAGTTAAATATATTTTTAAAACTCATACAATTCACTCATCGTGACTTAATAAGAACATTGGTTGAAAACGAGAGCCTCCTTCAGGGTATGATCTAACAAGTCAACAAATTGGCACAATTTATAATTGCCAGCATGCCCCAATTTACAGACCACCAATAGAGTAATTGATAATACTCAATTGAATGGGCATTAACATGCAAATCCTGTATGACCATTATCAAATAGTCAAAGAGGACTTGTGGATCTCTATTCCCAATTGTAAACAAAATGAATGGGAATTGACTTGTAAATGGGCCAAAAATAGAGTTTGGCTTGCTTTATCATGCCCTCAATCATATGCCTAACAACCGATTCAGGAAAGGTTACGGCAGGGGGAACGGGTCACTGTGTAAAGATCCAAAACACTAGAAGGTGAAACAACAGAAGTGCCCAGATCTGATTTATCCCCAACCTCTGTTATACTGCCCCCCACAAGATCAACCTCAAATCCCCAGTGCCAATGGCACAATTCCATCACAGTATTTCTAGTGAGAAAACTGCCCCAGAACTCAAAACCACACCTCCAGTCTCGAACAAACCACTGTACAGCAACATATGTACTAGGATGGTTGATACTATTTCCCTTCTATCCCTGAAGTCAGAAACATCACAATCTAAAGAGACTGGGGAAGGAAAGGATAAAAGAAATGGTGAGTGGGCCTCATGAAATGATACATTCCAATTCTAAAGCCCAATCTGAATCCTCTCCCTTTTTCTCCCCCTTTCTTTAATGCAAGACCCATAGGAGCATCTAGTGAAGATGGGGCAGATAGGAAAGGGAACAGGTTCAACCATCAGAACAAAGGGTAACAATACATCCTAACACTCTAAGGAAGATGGTAGATTGATCAATTGACAAAGAAACCCATAGTGTTTATTGGGGATTCCAATATTTTTCATATCCCTTACATTACTCACACAGATACACAAGTGGATAGCTTCCCGGGGACTAAGTTCTTGCATATTGCCAATGTTCTGCAGAGACTGTCTCCCAATTTGAAAGCCAGAAGGTAATTTTATCTCTAATAATGATAAAATAACAGAACAACTTGTATCTAAAAGGCTATCAAGCAATTGCAGGGCTTGTGGAGGGCAGCCAAGTTTGCGTTTCCATATACCACTATCTATACAACTTTTCAGACTTGCTACTTATGGGACGACAAGAACATTTGACAGCCATAAACTCCAATATCACAGCATGGCAGATTTATAAAGCAGTTGGGCTAATCAATGTTTAAACCTTTTCCGCTGGAGCCAAAATTCATACTATATTAATATAACATCACACAACTGAACTGTATATACCATATTGAAGAGCAGAACTAGGGCTTTAAAATTATATAAATATATGTATGATTATTTAAGGCTAATCATCCTTTATCAATAAGATTTCACACAGCAATTTTTACAAAAATCTTCTCCGGCCACCATACTTCATCAGACAACTGCATTTTCAACTTTTTAATTACAAGCTAGAGGGCAACTTGGAGTGTATGAAATATACATCATTTTGTGAGCAATGTAGAATAGCAGACAGATTAGAAATATAATCAATCGTTTAAAAGTTATGATCATTCTAGTGATTAGTGGGAAAACTGAATAAAACAAACATTTAGAATATTAAGACACGTCATGTGAAATATGATTTCACATGACCACAACTCAAATACTCCTTTTGAGTACCTTTAATAATAAATTGAGATTGCATCTGAAATTGAAGGACACTGAAATGTAAATTTTATGTGTTTAATGAAACACACTCTTTAATTTGAACATTAGAATTACACAAGAATAAACAAACTATCTACAGTAAATACATTTTTAATAAAGAGCGCAGGAACAGAATATATATAAATTCATAAAAACTTAACAACTGCAACACCTGTGGAGAGAAGAAAGGGAGAAAAGAGGGGAATGGGAGAACAACATCAGTAAACACAGCCCAACTAAGGCCTCTTCGCAAAACTGGTCACACTCAGCTGAGTGCCAAGACAGAAAACCGTTCCTATCGCGAACCAAGCAAAGACTTTTGCCATTACATTCTGGTGCGCAACAAGCTACTTTAGTTTTATTTTCAGTCCTACTTTTCCAATAGCATAGCCAACATCTCTCAGAGGACTCTTCAAAATTAGGTACATGGGCTGTGTGCAGTGATGACAAAGGAGTGACCCCATGTAAATGAGCAACCCTAGAAATTTGTAAAATTCATCATGAGTCACCTCCATCCAAGCTCCTTGGTAGCTGGAATATATCAGACAGTTTAGGACGAGCTCCCACCACTGAGAGTTGTAAAGCTGCATATCTCAGCAACTACAGCCTGAGCAAAAAACAGCATGAAAGTCAATTTCTCACAACATCATATTGGAGGTTGACCGCACAGCGTGATGCACACTATCTAAGTCAATACCGAACGGACGGCTAGGTTTAAATGGGAGAGGTTTTGGTGCCTGTGAATCAATGTCAGAGTACGAGGGATAAGAAACAGTGTCAGGGAAGCATTTACACTTTCTAGCCGAATATGGACCTGTGCAAGAATGGCTAGCCATACCCAAAATAATAAGAGTAACAGTGTTAGTGTTACTGTGAGTATCAGTCATATGAGAAATATAAACAAACAATACATACATATTCATACATACCCAGTTGATGGTCTTGGCTGGGGATCAGGTTCCATCTCATCCTCCATCTCCTTGTGGTCTTCCTGCAGTAGTCCCTGGTCCAGGAGATCTTCCTCCTGTGTGCTCGTGCCCTCATGAGCCATGTCCTCCTCTGCTATGAAGCTGCCGTCTCCTCTTGAGGGTGCTGAGCAGGGAACTATACTCTCCATTCATCTCTACAACAGAAAAAAATTACAACAATTGGTAGCCAGCAGTGTGTTCTTCATAAATCCATACACTGAATAGTCTAACCAGAATGTCCAACTGCGGACAGCCCTCCCACACTTTCCTTGTGAACAGGAAGCTACACACAATCTAAAATCATGTCCGTGTGATGGATGGGTAAGGCTATCTGCTAAATTATAGAAATATATCTACAATTTTTTTTATTACATGGGAAAATCAACAAGCCAGATTACTTCTTATTAACAGGCCAGTTTCTAGGCAGGTCTGGAGAGCGTAAACATTTTTTCTGACCAGCGTCTGCTCTCTGCCTCACATTAATTCAGGCAGATTTTTCACAAGCTACAAAATTGGCCAAAAAAATTTATTGATATTTATCTAAATATGTACATAGTATTGCTAGCTAATCTTTATTTAGCAAGTTTCACAGAAATTTGCTTAAAATAGTGACTAGCTTCCTGTCCAATGAACACCGACGGTCATGTCATTTTTTTAATTTAATTTTTAATAATTTAATTTAATTTAATTGCCCAATTTGTCACACATTATACATACATTTCTGCATATATACAGTGAAATTATTTATTTTTCACATATCCCAGCTATGCTGGGGTCAGAGTGCAGGGTCAGCCATGATTCGGCGCCCCTGGAGCAGATAGGATCAAGGGCCTTGCTCAAGGGCCACACAGTGGTGTCTTGGCGGTGCTGGGGCTTGAACCCCCAACCTTCTGGTCAGTAATCCAGAGCCTTAACCGCTGAGCCACCACTGCCCATTTTTTCATAAATAACTAGCATTACTCATACAAATAAATGCTTCATAACTAAATCGTTTTGACTTTCAATAGACAATATTGACAACATATGTTAAATAACTTGTTTTACCACGAAATGTCACATCAGTTTTTTGAAGCAGTAATTTGAAGCCGTAAATCCAACACTGGAGGTAATCTCCCAGAATATCCTCTCTGGCTCTGCCCAGGCAAATGGAGGATGATGACGATAAATTTTTTATTCATGCCCAGTAACCCCTAAACCAATCATATTTGCTTTTAACTTATATTGTCATGAGCATCTGGCAGTTTTCAGAAATAAAATCGGTGATTAATCCTCATTCTGTCAATATATTCTCGCTCCCAATTCACTTAGTGTATATATATATTTATACCCTTATCTAGTGTATGTGTATTCTACATTGTGTGTATTGTGTACATTTGATATGTAAATTGTTGTGTAGGTATGTGTACATTTGTTATGTAAATTGTTGTGTAAGTTTGTTATGTAAATTGTTTTGTGTAAATATGTTGTTTATTGTAAAGTGGTTTATGTCTCGTCACTGTCATTACTGCTATGTTACTCGGAACTGCACACAAGAATTTCACCTGCTGTTGCACTCGTGTACACTTTAGTGTGACAATAAAGTGATTTGATTTGATTTGATTTGATTGGATGGAGAAGATATTGAGACAGGAACCATGGGGAAAAAACACTCCGGCTGGTAAGGGTTATGGTAGATCCTAGTGATCCAATACATTGGAACAAGGAGACTGCTCTAGAAATCTTACTACATTGGCTCATCCATATAAACTGTTCAATGGGGTATGATGCACAATCTCTAATGATAAGCACATCAACATTGTCAATTGGGGAAGTTATTGAGCAGGGGGACATCCATGCATTTCACAGACGATTCTACAATTGACCATAAAATCCAATTGGGAACCAAAATAGGCCAATGTTAACTATTCCATTCAAAAATGTATAATTTTTTTTTTTTACAAATATGCATTTACCTTGTCTATCAGCTAAACCGGATCATTTAATGACCAGGCAACAGAAAGCCATGGGAGAATTATGTAATAATTACATAGTCATTAACCGGCAGATAAAGAACCAGTATCTGTTGGAAGCTAAAAGACAACTTAATAATGACAACCACAATGTTCCTTCACCACATTCTTTACTAATAGATACTCAAAAACCAATTAGATACATTTTACAAACCTTATATATGGAAGGTTACATTGACCAAAAACAAAAGTCCTTTTTAATTGGATCCAAATCAATCCAGGTGGTTCTACCTTCTACATAAGGTCCGAATGCATGGACAATCCCTCATGAGGTCTCACACAGACGTCCTAATGTCTCTCACTGTGTCAGCAAGTTATAACATTGCACAACATATTGATTTCTTTTAAAACCCCATCTTTCAAAAACATTCAAGCTATCATAAAACACATTTGACATTGAGAAGATTGGGTCTAAAATGTTTCCATCAGATTCTTTCCTGTTTACTATTGGTGTTGAAAGTCTTTATAAAAACATTAGCACAGAATAAGGAATGAGGGAATGCTCTGAGACAAATCCAGACCAACTCTGCCCAGATCAAGCCATACTACCACTTCTAGAAATCAATCTGACCCACAATGATTTTGACTCACAATTTTACCTACAGATTCAAGCCACGGACATGGGCAAGAAATTTGCCCCGGTTTATGCCAATATATACACTGCAGAATGGGAAAACAATGTTGTTCTCAAAGTATTCTCTTCTGCCCCTACTATACTTTAGGTATTTGGATGAAATATTTGGGGTCTGGCACCATGGCGAATCTCCATTCCATCAGTTTATGGAGTTGGCAAATGTACATTTTGCCCACATAAATTTGAAGTGTAACATTCATTCAGAACAAATACATTTCATCTTTTTCAAAGTATTCTTAACATATATAGTCCCCAATATGAAGTCGTTACTGATGAAGGTCTACTTCAAGTCAACAAATACATACTGTTTATTGCGCAAAAATATTTACCATCCCAAACATACTTTCAAAGGGTTCATCAAGTCTTATTTCAATCTTCTTTATTTTAGAATCTGCTCACTAGTAACCCATTTTCATGATGCTACAAAGACTCTGTTTGCAGCCCTGACACCCAGAGGATATTCAAAGAGATTTCTCAGATGAATAAAGGTGGACACATTAAGGGAATTGCGGGAGGGTATGAGTAAGCGGACGGTGACAGAGCCCCAAAACCTAATCCCATTAATTACTACTTTTTCAGAGAAAGATGAAACTTCAAATAAGAAAATCATAGAACATTTCCAAATAACTTTAAAATACCGTAATTACAGTCTTATCAATTTGTGTCAGCATATAGAAAGAACAGAAACCTGAAGGATCTGTTGGTTAGATTTACATTTACCTCAGATCAGCGAGAGACTCCCCCTGTGTTTCCTTACTTCCATCAGGTGAAATACCTTTAGAATGGGAAACAGGGATACCCAATTAAAAGGAAGATTTTCCCTATTTGCTGCTCATGTGGTATACATCATTACCTGGTCTCATTGCCAGAAAGCTTAAATAGTAGAAACCAGACATACAATAGAAACACGATTAAAACATTTATATGCAGTCCAGAAACAGAAATTAGACACTCACTTCAGTACATTTGGTGTACAATACCTTAGGGTTTCAGGGTTGGAGGTTGACCTATTTGTTTACCTGACTGTCCAAGAGAATTGGCAATTTCTCTCCAACTCTTCCCTTTCTCCACCCGGTTGTGGTACAGTTCAGATGAAACATCAAATAGGCACTGGTGCTCCTGCCAATGTTCCACAAATTTTTCCTCCATTTCATCAGTCCAATGAGACTTTCTCGATACTGCAGCCTTTTGCAGGTACATCAGGACTCCCACTGAAACGTCCCATGCCCCGTTTCTTGTGTTCTCATTGGCTGTAGGTCAACGCTGCAGTTGTATTCAGTCAAAACATATTTCACATTGTGCGATTTGGAATCGCCGACTGGTCCAGATATTTAATAGTCCACAGGTGTCATTCTTGAAAATGAAACTCAACTCAGTTGCTATGTTAGCATGTCTGATGTTGGAGCACACTAAATCCATTCTGTGTGAACACCTTCAAGCTGGGAAAGATGTTTCCATTGAAACTTTTTCAACATTCTCTGGGTCTTGGGTCACTGGAGCTACTACATATGAGACCTCTTCAGTGATGGCTCAAATCGAAGATGCCTTGTCACTCATGCGACACAGTCGTTTACATTTTGTGGCGTCCCGTTACTGTCTGGCCACACTTACCACTTGGAAAACACCCTCATTCTATCTGATTCTATCAGAGGGGCATGGCACTCTGACAAGTTGTCAGATGCAAGGTAGTCACAATGGGTTGCACGTATCCCACACTGTTAAAAATCTCCATAATTTTAAAGGTAAACAACTGTAGAAATGCTACAGTAAAAAAAACAATAATTGGTTAACGATTAGTTGTTTAACAATGTTTAACTAGAGAGTACATGTCATTTTTTAAGGTAAATTATTGTTACAATTACAGTAAAAAAAAAAAAAAGAATCAGGTGTTCCCAGAATTCCCTGCATGACCCATCACATTTTATTATGGGAATAGTTATGTTTCTTCTTATTTTTTATATCAGTTATTTACTTAAGGGTGTTCCATGTATATATGTGGTTTAGTTAATGTTTATTGCATTATTTTAATTTAACGTGTTACCCTAATGGTTTGACACTGTGCATTTCTACTGGAAGGGCCACTATTGATAAACTTTATGTCATTGTGGGCCTTTCTGCAATTAGTATAGTGATTAAAAATAAGCAGATTTTTATAGTTCCAGAAAGTTAGTATATCAATTTTATTACATTTAATAATATAAATGGTAATAAAGGCATCAGAATGACATCCCGTAAAGACTGAAACATGGTCACCATATTTTTTATGTTAAATGTTTGGCAACCACTGCTGCCGGGAATTATCATAAATTTTATGGGAATTCTTTTTACTGTGCAGGTCAATATGAGCAACACATGTCCCTGGTCACCTGAACTGCCATGCAGATCTGTTCTCATGTCAGTGGGTTATACAAGGAGAATAGAGATTAAATAGGGTTTGTTCGGGGAAGTCATTGTCACCTGTGATATTCCCTAATCTGGTTTTTGTTGTGCCTGGAAGCCCACAAATGGCCAACGGGAAGCAGGTATGCATTTCCCTCCATGTTGTGCAAAATACTGGATGACGAGGAAGATCTACTGTTGGTTGCGCAGAATGGCCCTAATGCCTTTAGTTTCTGGAGCTGAGTGAGGCTGACTGAGGCCACCATGCCCCACCACTGTTTCACTGTTCCTTTCAAACCACTGGCTGCAGTAAGCTTAGGCATACTCTCATTAAAGATGTGCTGCTTCTCACCTTGGCTTCAGTAGAACGCATCGGGGACCTTCAATCTACAGGTTATAAGTACTATAACGTAAAAATTTCAATAAAACACAGTACGGAATGAGTGATGATAAGGAAGCAGCCTAATCATCCGATGAGCTACAGCACAAGCTAATCACATTTGAATACGGGTGTAAATATAGATAGGTCTGTGATACAAGCATAAAATGTATCATTTTTTAAATGATGCTGTGGTGTGGGGATCAAGAGACAGACACAGTGGGTGAGGCGTCAAGCCTCAAAGAGGCGTTTATTTAAAATACTAATAAAAATAGAATGTCCAAAAGGGAGAATTAAAGTGTTGATGGGGAAATTGCCCAAAATAAAGGGGAATCTGACATCTGGCAGTGAAATGGGGCTCAGTGCAGGATGTGGAGTGTCCAAAGGAATGGTCCAGGACAATGGTACGGTCCAGCGGTCGCAACGCGCTCCCCTCTGTGGTCCGTGTGTGAGGGGCAGTGGCTTATACTGTGGCCTGTCCTCCCAGGGGCTGCGACAATTGTGAGGGGAAGGTGGCCCGGTTTCCTAGCCTGTCGTCCGTGACAAGTGCAGTCATAAACATTTTTATTTGTCGGACATTGGGATATTTTAACGGTGAAAAAAAACTGTATTTAAAGGCTAACAGAAACCTTTGTAGGTTTTGTTGATTTAAAAATCGATAGATCATTAACATCATTAACCTTATAAACCACATCTGTTCCATAGATCATTTAACTTGCTTGTAGCGGCGTGCGTTTTACCTTGGAACTGCCGCGATACATGTAATGAACCACGTAATATTATATTATATTATATTATATAATATTGCAAAAATGTTGCCACAGTCATGTATTTTTCATGAGATCAGGCTCGTATTTTATAGTTCTCATGCTACCACAGAGTATGATGGTAGTCTGTGTGGTAGTCTAAATGAATAGTATTTTCTTGTAAGATCCTTGTTCTTTTGTATGCAAAATGGATACTTACTAAACTAGCTTCCCCCATGATTGTTTAATTGACACTCCACCATCTTGGAAAGTCTCTGCATGAAAGAGTTTGCCATGGGTAATTATGACTTCATGGTTCAATTCATGTGCGTTGAACTCGTAAATATGATCATTAAGTCATGACTTGAACGCGATACATTAGTTAGTGTGTGTGTGTGCGTGTCTGTGCATGTGTGTGTGTGTGTGTGTGTATATGTGTGTGTGTGTGTGTGTGTGTGTGTGTATAATCATGTCGGTGTGTTGTTGTCTGTCTCTCTTTATCTGTTGACCCTTTTGTTGGTGTCGCCCTGCTCTATCTGTGTTAATTTCACTACATATTCAGGGTGGCTTATATTGGAATATCTTAAGCAAGCAGCTTCATTAGCATACTGTGATGGATGTGCTTGAATCTCGGTGTTTGATAATGTCCACACTTTGCATTTTAAACTAAGCAGCACCATCCATTCTTATACTAGACAATTAAACTCCAGCATGTGAAGGGATTATTTTGGTTTGTTTGGCGAGCAGATGTGCAGACATTCATTGTAGTTTCAGATTATTGTATTTTCACTGATGATGTCACAAGAGCTGGTGATGTCATATTGACAAATTAAGTTGATGTGTGTAATTTTTGGGTGTTAAAATACTTTTGTGTACCCCAGCCTTATATGCAGAGACAACTATACAATAAATAAGCCATTAGTATGTGGATTCCCATTAAAAAAAAGTGTCAAACGTGTTTGAGCTTGCGTCCAGCCCAACACAGCAACATTGACTAAACCAATGGTGTGACTTTGGGGTTGGAAAATCTATTTGTCCAACCAATCAAGATGGGGAATGTTCAGGAAACCTGTTTGAAAGCAGTCGTTATTTTTGCAAATCTCTTTGGTAGACACCTCAGTGCACTCAGTAACTTTTGTCTTTGAGTCATCTTGGACTTGGACACTGATACCTAGTAGATTGGATGCAGCATAATTTAAAATCAATAGTTTTCAGTTTCAGATGACATTGTAGAAATTCACAGTCAGTCATGATTACATTAATCAATGAGTGAAAGTGTCAAATAACAGGACGGTTACTGAGATTAAGAGAGTAGTATTCGGCTGGTCATGTGATTCTAACATGGCAGCCCCCATGTGCGGACCCTCTCCATGTAGAATAAAACAGCTTTTATAAGGTTACTGATATGACTGGAGTATTCATTTTAATCTGAGTGCTTATGATTTCATACATATATTGCAAAATTATAATTCATGTCTTTAGGGGTTAAACTTTTTCAAAAAAAAAAATTACTGAGTGCCGAGGCATGGACTTTACAATACCCCTGAAGGTGTCCTGTGGACCAAGACATTAGCAGCAGATCCATCAAGTCCTGTAAGTTTCAAGGTGGAGCTACTGTGGATCAGACTTGTTGGTCCAGCACATCCCATAGATGCTCAATCGGATTGAGATCTTGGGAATTTAAAGGCCAGGGCAACACCTTGAACTCTTCATAATTTTCCTCAAACCGTTCTTGAAAAATGTGTGCAGTGTGGCGGGGCGCATAATCCTGATGAAAGAGGCCACTGCCATCAGGGAATACCATCACCATAAAGGGGTGTACCTGGTCTGCAACAATGTTTAGGTAGGTGTAACGTGTCAAATTGGCATCCACATGAAATGCCGGACAAAGGGTTTTCCAACAGAACATTGCCCAGAGCATCACACTCCCTCCTCCAGCTTGAAATCTTCCCACAGTGCATCCTCGTGCCATCACTTCCCCAGGTAAACAGCATACACGTACACGACCATCCACTTAATTTAAATAAAACAGGACTCATCGAACCAGGCAATCTTATTCCACTGCTCTATGGTCCAGTTCTGACACTCACATGCCCATTGTAGGCGCTTTTGACAGTGGACAGAGGTCATCATGGGCACCCTGACTGGTCTGTGTCTGTGAGTGTGATTCACTGTGTGTTGTAACACATTCCTCCCGTAACCATCATTAATATTTTCTGTGACTTTTTGTGCCACAGAAGAACTTTTGTCGGTTCAGACGAGACAGGATTGCCCTTGTGCATCGATTGTACAGTTTATTGTGACCTTTTTATAATAAAAATCTTCAAAGTTAAATCTATTAGTTATAAAGTTATATTATTTTATATAATAAAATAAGCAACTATCTAATGTTCTAATCTGTAATGACGCCAGCAGTATGAGTGTGTACAATGTGCTGATGTCATCTACAAAGCTGTCAGATTCTTCAGTCACATGATCAAGTATAGTAAATCAAACTGAATCTTTGTTACAGAAACAGTCATAATTGTATTGCAACATCTAGACATCTAGAGCTCCTGTCACACTCAAAACCACCTCAATCATCTGATGATCTGAATATTTAATTGACAAATACACCTCCTGAGGAATGCTACAATAGTTTAATCATTTTTTAGTTGTAACAAGACTGACTATTTAAGTTATTATGAATAGTGTTAGGAATCAAGAACCTGTTCTGAACAGAACCAGGAAAAAAGCTGATAATAATAAATCATTGTGCGTGCCGTGGCGCCATGCTCGTCTCGTGACTCGAGTCTGGGGCCAGTGCTGAGGCGGTCTCATATGCATCAACCCCAGCGGTGCGGCCGCCGCGGAGGATGTCATATGCCTCAGTTTTAAAGGGACCACTGTGCCTGGTCTGAAGACGGGGAGGCATTTTAGCACTGACTGTGCATGCTCGTTGATAAGGCGTGCTGATATTGAGACTGAGACTGACTCGAGCTAGCTCTTTTCTCGGTAGACCTGAAGCCCTAAACGGCTGAGGTGCCTGAGCGCCTAGTCTCTGTGAGCGCATAGTAACTCTCCGGATTGGGCCAGGATGGGCCAGTCGTCGAGGTAATTGAGTATGCGAATGCCAGCTTCTCGGAGCGGGGCAAGGACAGCCTCTGCGACTTTCGCAGAGACGTGCCGAAGGGGGGGACTTTATACTGATACGCCTGGCCGTCGAACACGAGCCGCAGGAAGGGTCGGTGTCGAGGCAGAATTAAGACGTGAAGGTACGTGTCCTTCAGGTCTGCCGCTGCGGACCAATCTAGATGCCGGACGCAAGGGCAGGGGGCTTGGCAAACTGAATTGCGTAACCGAGTCGGGTGGTCCGGGCTAGCCAGCGTGACAGGTTGGGAAGTGAAAGTCACGCATCCAAACTCCGTGCTAGGGGCACCAAGGGGGCGGTTATTTTTGACGTACCCGGCGGGGCGGAGCACGTAGTACGGCATCGGGAGGCGAAGATGCGTCCCGAGGCTTTAATGCTGAGAAAAGACTCAAAGCACTTACCTTGCACTTACTTACCACACCCGGCAGGAGGAGGTCCAATGTAGGCGTCCTCTAGACTCGTCAGGACCAGCCGGCCGGGGAACAGTCGAACAGGGCTGAAGGCGGGGGGTCCGCATGCTGGGACTGTACAGATCTGGTGGCAGAGTGCCGTGAGAATGGCATTTGCGGGCCAAGTGATCCAGAGACAAGGAAATAGCTCTGTTATTGAAAATGAGGGTACCGCAGCCCTGTATGAGGGGGGGGGGGGGTGGCAAATGAAATAAATTCAACAAAAGATTCTCCTCCCGACCCTCCACCGGGGGACGGAGTGGTCTGCTTACTCGAGTGTCTCAGGAGTGCCTGGGAGCCTTCCGGGTCCTCGAGGGGGTCCGTGAGACGGGGAGACTGTGAGCAGCGTGCAGACCCCAGGAACCAGTCATCCAACCGTGCTGGCTGTGGGGAGGACGGAGGGTTCCAGTCCAGCCCCACGCTGGCAGCAGCCTGGGAAAGCATGTCGGTCATCTGCACGTCAGCCTCAGCCTGGGCATGCTGGCCCGAAGGCGTCAGCCCAGGGGAGTCATCTGCGTCAGATGGCACACTCTCCAATGCAGTGGCCGTTGTCTCGAGCATGGACGGGAGTCAACGAGCATCCGTGGGGGCGTACCCGGCGGAGCTGCACCCGCTGCCATCCCCAGATAGCCTCCATCGCCATTTGCATCGTCCTCAATCCCGTGGGAAGGAGCAATGCAGGGGGCGGCTGGAGTGGTGAGCTTTCTATTGAAAGCGAGCCGTGACCTCAACGTTGCCATGGTCATGCTCTCGCAGTGAGAACATGAACATCCACAAACGCTGCCTCGGTGTGATCGCTGCCCAGACACATGAGACAACGCCTGTGGCCGTCTGAAGCGGAGAGCACTCTACCGCATCCAGGAACTACACAGGGGCGGAATGGCATCTTTATAAAGATGCGTCCTGAAAAGGACATTCAATGACGCTGTGTAAATGCTCTTTTAGAGGAAAATACTTTTTTATAGAGAAAATCACTCTTTTAATAAACTCTTTTAGCTTTCTGCACTGTCAAAGCGCCCAGAAGAGTGCAGAGAAGGAGAAAAGCCACTGAAGTGCGCCGTAGATCTAACAGCAAGCAAAGGAACAAAGGCAGTAACAGGTGTGTGACTCACAGCTGACTGCATACACGACCATCTGCTCCGAAGAAAATTACTGAATGAAACAGACGTATTTCCCCGCCTTTATACCCGTATGTCTGGGGGCGGGGTATGCAAATTCTGTCTGCCAACTTCTCATTGGCCTTTTTTCATAGATCAGAGGTATATTTGGTGCTCAAGAGAGACCCCTAGTGGCGCTTCTTCGACACAACGTGGAAGTGAGCGACAGACAGGAACAGGTGATTTGCAATGGCGAATTCTTGCTGTGAATGCTTTTATTTCAGTTTTAAACCCTGGTATTGGGACTGATTGCCCTTTTTGTTTTAATAGAGAAACAAAATTTCATTTCATGCACCTTTATTTTTAACCTTGGGAAATGTTTTCAGGAGCTACAGTGAAACGTTTTCTTTAGAAACATTTATTTTGGGGTTTAGAAGAAATGTTTGGTTTGTCAGCTATTGAATTTTGTTTTAGGCCAGGCAAAATTGGCCATAAATATAAGCAGGAAAAAGAAAATAGAACAAAATTGAGAACAAAATATCGTTACGTTATTTTCAAATCTGGTGCAGTCTAGCGTATTGATTGATTTTTATTATTATAAATCATTGAATGATCTTGTTACTTTTGAAGGTATTTGGTGTTGTAATGAGGCCCTGTGCTCTGTATTTGAAGGTGATTTGTTTTTTACACAATTCTTTTGAGAATTCTTATGTGTTTTCTTTTATTTATTTATTGTTATTTTTATTATAGTTATAATATTTTTTTTAATTAAAATATTTTAGGTATGGTATTAAAGGTATGTTTCTACATTTTTGTGAAATAATGAAAATTTTGGGTACGGTATTAAAGGTATGTTTCATATTTTATTTTTGTAATAAAGGAGTTTTAAAATCTCTCTCTCTCTCTCTCTCTCTCTCTCTCTCTCTCTCTCTCTCTCTCTCTCTCTCTCTCTCTTTCCTTCTTAAAATGACAATGAAAATACTTTCCATTAATTTAGTAGGGATTTACCAACCATCTTTTCACACTTGATTTGATTGCTTGGTCCTACTGCAGTGCACATGAATGTGTGCTGGTGCACACCTGATTTGCAAACCAGCTTTCACACCAACCAGAAGAACCAAACCCTTTTGTCAAACAGACTCGGGTCTGCACTAAAAGCCCTTTAGACCTCTGCACACAGATGGCTCACAGAAGCACATGCAGATGAAACGAGGAGATTAATTTAACACTGCATTTGAAGATGAGGCAACGGTAATGACAGGACCTCTCAACGGTGTGGAGATGAAGGTGTGTGTGTGTGTGTGTGTGTCTGTGTGTGTGTGCGCGCGTGCAGGAATGCGTCCCAGCATTCCATGGATGATGGATAGCAACAGTATGGAGAACAAAAGCAAGCATTGCTCATGCTGTCAACACAATGAAACAGCTACATAACATGGTTTGGTCACAATGCACGCTGGAGCGATAGCAGGCCATCATGCCACTTCTAGAGGAAGTCAAAGACTTCATCTATCACAAGCTCGCTCCCGTTAGCATTTGGCTGAGAGCATGCATTTGGCATGCTGTCTTATGAGTCGACCGAAGAGCGCTGGCTTTGATCAGTTTATTTTAGCTGCTATTGTTTCAGTACTGCTGCTGGTATTCCATTGGGCTTAAAGAAGATGAGAACATTACACAATAAACATGTGGATACACCTACCTGCCATGTGTTGAACATGCTCATATCTTTACAGTAATTTGTAAGGCATTTAAAAGAAACAAAATATATTATTGTTTCCAAACAGATTTTCCAAACACTTCAACTTCCCACATTTGCCATTGTTGGCTATGTATTCCGACAAATGAAAAAGCAATGTATAAAATAAGGCTTTCAATATAACATGATAATTCAGTGTCGTTAATTATATAAAAATATACCGTACATTTAAAAATAAACGTGTGTAGAACATGTTCCTCAAATATTTACTGTAATTTTAAGCCATTTAGTGAATGCAAATAAAATTAAATTGAAAGACTAAAAATAATTGTTTCCAAAAGGATTTGCCAAACACTCCAACCTTTCCCCATCTTCCATTTTTGGTCATGTATTCTGCTGATTTTTTGTATTTTTTATTTTATTTTTGCAAGCAATATATAAATTAAGGCTGTCAATTAGCACATTACTTCAGTGTAATTATATGAAAAATAAAGTGTAAAAGCAAAACGCAACTGTCATGTCCCCTGACTGTATGTAAATTCATCAATAAGAAATGTAAAATGAAAATTGAAGTATGACCTTTTTGCGAGTGACAGTCAGCAGGGGGCAGTCAGCATGAGTTCTGTTATTTTATTTATATAATAAATAATTTAAATTAGAATGAAGGTTAAGCTACTTGTGGCCAAGTAGTATAAAGATACATTGTTTCTATTTTGTGTTAAAAATGTTCGTGGCCCCTTTAAGAAATCTCTCTCTTCTCGCGATATTATTCACTAGTTTTGGATGCGTGCGAGCGACCAGAGAAGCCATTTTTCAGAGTACAGAAGAGCTCCATGTTGTTGTGCGTGCGTCGATCTGATTTACTGGTTTAAACTCATCTTTCTGGGTAAATATTACTCCAATATCTTTAATATGCACAAATATGTCGTGAAGCGGAGTTTAAAGAACATTTGATGTGTACATTTCTTGTAGATTTATTTGGAGCATATGTGTGACGAGTGAACCTCGTGGTGATTGGTAAAGGATTGGGTACGTACTTTTCATGATTTATGGGGTAAAATATTGATGCCATGTTTATTTGATAAATCTGTTAATGAGTTTAAGCTATTTCCTGTGATTATACAGTATAACTGTATGGCTTAATGCATATTTCTGGTACTGCATGATTAATATGTGAAACGTGGGTTGTGGCTTTGTTAATGTGCTTTTATTTCTCTTGTACCTCAGCCACTGCCGTATTCCAGTTTGCGTTATTGTATTTACATTAGATCTAACACATTTTTGGTTTGGAGAAATAGATTTAAATCTGACCTGTTGCAGTGCATTACGTCGTATTTCAGTTTGAATTAACGTTAAGTATTCTGTGGATTTGTGCATTGATCCACTGGTTGAACGAGTTTTTTTGTGACGTTGATTTTATGTCATCTTCAAATTTATTGTAAACTGTTTCCAAAATTTCTGTTTTTTTTTTTGTGTTTAACTAGTGAAAATCTAAATTGTGAAATCTTTCCGAATAAGGCAGACTTTTGACTTAATTAGACTTTTATCTGTCTAATTGTGCTCCCATCGACCGCTGTCATTTTTCTTAAACAGCAGTCAGAATAAAACCCCGATTTAAAAAACATAGGTTGTTTCCGGTGTGTATTTCTTCCATTTCACCCGGCCACATTTTGGTACCAGGAGTGGGGTTTCTGACAGCTGGGAGCTCTTAGGCATTAGTGCGTTTTTTTTCTGGAATACGGTAGTGGTGGGTACGTGAGCTGCAGGGACCCAGAGTGGAGGCGGTCAACTGTCCTGTGGGTGTCCAGTGTGACGACGTCGGCTAAGGGTTCGTGGCCAAGGGACCGGATCATTGGACGAGGAGGGGACATCGCCATCTGCGGTCAAAGCTCAAGAACGTGCTGTCTACAGGAAGACTGTTTTGTGTTTCCTACAAGAAGAGGAAGCTATACAGACTTTTTTTTTTTTTGATCCCATATCCTTTGAACTGAAAAAAAAAAGACATTACAGGGACTTTGTTGCTGAAAAGGCATTTCAATTTAATTCATTATGTCACAGTCTGATGATGAATATCCAGAAGTACAGGGTTCTGCTAGCGAACAGGGTGTAAGTCATGACATGGGTGATGTGCAGGGGCAAATCCAAGAGCTCAGCAGAAAGCATGCTGAAGCTATGGCAGCTATTGCCAACTTAAGTAGAGAGCCAACTAGGTCTTACATATATGTGCCAAGAGAGCGCCACATTCAGTCTTTCAGTGGTGATCTTAGCAAAGATGGTAGAAATGTAGATGAATTCATTGAAGAAGTGGAAAGAGTATTGCTGGTGAGAAACCAGACTCCAGAAGACCAAACTGACTTTGTTCTGTCCCTATTGAAAGGTGCCGCTTTGGAAGAGGTTAGGTTAAGAGGGGGGGATCAACTTCAGAGAACAGGAGACATCTTTGCCTACCTCAGTGAGGCCTTTAGAGAAAAACGTAGTCTTGCCCAGCTATTGCAGACTTTCTATACCCGCAAACAGTCGGAAGGTGAAGACCTTCGTGCATACTCTCATGCCTTGTCGCAGACATTGAACTCTGTTTTGAAGCAGTCCCCTGATGCGGTTGCAAATGTAAATGTTGCTTTGCGAGACCAGTTCATGGAGGGAGTAAGAGATCCCGCACTTCGAAGGGAACTTCGTAAGTTAGTGAGGGACAAGCCACAGTCAACTTTGATCGAAGTAAGAGGTGAAGCTTTAATGTGGTCTCTTGAAGATCCCAAACTGCGTGCTAATAAAGTAGTCCATAACCGTAATGTAAGCTCTGAAGCTACTGAAGCCCAGTGTGCGGCTATGGTGATGCCTACAGCGAGCTCTGTTACACTTGATGAAGTTCTAAAAGTAGTGGCAGAACAAGGCTTGTTGCATCATCGTCCATGCCGCAGGGAAATGCACACCCTCGGTCGCTGTGAGCCAGGCGATGCGAGGGCAATCTGTTGGCTCAAATCCTGGGGACTCGGATCGTGATCGTCTACTCAAACATGCTGTGGGGAGCTGTCCTGTAGTTGACTTGAAAATCCGGGGAGTGAGTGTTTCGTGTTTACTTGACACAGGGAGCCAAGTCAGTACCATTACAGAACATTTCTTCAAAGAGCACTTAGCAGGTGAAGCAGGTGATATGCTTTCCACTTCCGGTTGGCTCAAAATTACTGCTGCCAATGGTCTAGACATCCCATACCTTGGCTATCTTGAGCTACCAGTTGAAACCATGGGTATCACCCTGTCAGAGTGTGGTTTTTTAGTAGTCCGGGATACACAAAGTTCTTCAGCCGTGCCAGCTCTCATTGGCATGAATATCATAGGCAGATGCAGACAGTTAGTTCATGCTGAGTTCAATACCACCCTGGGAGGGGAGTTGCAGTCTGACTGGAGAGATGCTTTCCAGCAGATGCAAAGTTCCAGCAGATGCAAAGTTCCAGTCGACTTGAGAAACGGTTTGTTGGACGGGTAGCTGGAAAAGAGACGGTGCACCTACCTGCTTTATCAATTGCAACTCTAATGGTCAAGGGAATGAAGAGTTCGTTGCCTGAGGGTTCAAAGCTGTTGCTGGAGCCTGGCAATTCACCTTTACCTGGGGGCTTAATCGTTGTACCTTCCCTTGTATCCACTGCAAAACCATTGTTTCCCGTGCAAGTTGTAAATATCTCCTCAGAGGATGTATGGTTGCAGCCCAATACCCGGCTGGGTACTCTCTATCCTGTTGAATCCTTAAGTCCAACTGAAGGTTGTGAAGTGAAGTTTCAGAGAATCTCGGATAGAGTGGAAGAAATAACTGTAAACACAGAAGAGAGACAGGTATTGACAGATACCTTAACAGACTTCCTTAACAAGCTACAGTTAGGTGGTACCGCTGAGCAACAGGTGGAGCTTAAATCTTTGCTATTGAGGTATGTGGATGTATTCGCGCTGGACGATGAGGAACTAGGATTCTCTGACAAAGTGCAACATGAGATCCATCTGGTAGATGATGTTCCGATTTCTCAGCCCTATCGCCGCATCCCACCAACCCAGTATGGTGAGGTCAGGGAGCATATCACCAAGCTTCTTAAGAAGGGGGTTATCAAACCCAGCAAAAGCGCTTATGCATCGCCCATAGTACTTGTGAGAAAGACAGATGGTAATCTTAGACTCTGTGTGGACTACAGACAATTAAACTCCAAAACGAAACGAGATGCCTTCCCTTTGCCCCGTATTGACGAAAGTTTTGATGCATTGCAAGGTGCAAAGTTCTTTTCAACTATTGATTTGGCTAGCAGATATCATCAGGTGGCTGTGCGTGAGCAAGACCAGCCAAAGACAGCATTCACTACACTGTTTGGTATTTTTGAATACTCTCGTATGCCTTTCGGGGTCTGTAATGGACCATCTACATTCCAGCGCCTTATGACATCCACGATGGGAGACTTGATCTTCCAGACCCTTTTAGTCTATCTGGATGATATCCTTGTATATTCATCAAATTTCCATGAACATCTCCAGAGACTAGAGGTAGTGTTCAGTAGACTGAAGGAAACGGGACTCAAGGTTAAACTTGAAAAATGCCATTTTCTCCAGAAAGAAGTAAAATTCTTGGGTCATCAAATATCTGCTCAAGGCATTGGTACTGACCCTGGAAAAATTGAAGCTGTGAAACAATGGAAACCACCTGGCACAGTAAAGGAGTTAAGATCATTCCTAGGCTTCTGTAGTTATTACAGAAAGTTCATCGAAGGTTTTTCCAAAATCGCCGGCCCTCTTCATGACTTGGTCAACTTATGCCTGAAACAGCACAGAATTGTGAGAAAGCCTGAGTTTTGTTCACTGTGGTCAGCAGAGTGTCAGACAGCCTTTGAGCTGTTGAAAGAGCAGCTTACATCTGCTCCAATATTGGGCTATGCAGACTTTTCTCTTCCATTTATAGTGGAGACAGATGCTAGTGGTGAAGGATTAGGTGCAGTCCTCTATCAGCAATAAGGTGGCTGCAAGAGAGTTATCGCCTATGCTAGTAGAAGGCTACGAAATGCCGAGAAGAATGACCGGAACTATAGTAGTATGAAGCTTGAACTACTAGCTCTCAAATGGGCTGTTTCCGAAAAATTCCGGGGGTATTTGTTAGGCTCAAAATTTGTAATTGTCACTGATAACAATCCATTATGTTATCTGAAAACAGCTAAACTAGGTGCTATCGAGCAAAGATGGGTGGCCCAATTAGCTGTTTTTGATTTTGAGGTTAAGTACCGGCCCGGACGGCATAATGCTGCTGCTGATGCCCTCTCTAGGCAGCCATTAGCAGGGGAGCCTACTAGTTCTGAGGATGCGGAATTTGATGATTGTGTTGCCATTTGTAATGTGATCAACAAGTGTACACCCTTGGATGTGGAATTGTTGACAGCTGGTGATCAGTGCTGTAAAGTGAGTCAGATCCGTGCTTTAGAGTGTGGAGCCAGAGTGGAAAGGACTGATTCTCAGCACGGTACATTTACCCTTCCGGGCTATACCAAAGCTCAGTTAAAGGATTTCCAGCTAAATGATTCGATCATCTGCGCTTTCAGGGAGTTTTGGGATCTTAAGCGAAAGCCATCCGGTCAGCAACGACATCACCTACCTAAGCCTGTATTGTCGCTGTTAAAGCAGTGGAAACATATTAGAGAGTCAGATCGGTTGCTCTATCGTGTCGTGGAGGATCTTCGTCTTGGTGAGTGCCAACAGCTAAGCTATGTGGGTGTTGGAGTCTCTGGGTCTGAAGAGGCCTTAGATGTTGGGCCTGTTAACGTTCTGGATCGTGTGGAACAGCCAGCTGAATTGGAGCAGTCGGTGGAGCAAGAACAGGACCCTGTCCCTACCATTAACAAACCTGTGTCTAGGAGGCCTGTTCCCGCACCCAGAAGAACAACCCGGGCAAATGCGGGTGTGCATTCAAACCCATTTAATGAGCCAAGATCGGCCTGTAATTCTGTCTCACTCAGTCCTGAAGTTTTTTCCCAAGTTTTGACAAGCCTTGGTAGTGTGTTCTTCAGAGAAGCTGTGAAAGAAGTTAAAAATATGTATTGATATCATTGAGGACAATGACTTCTTAGCAGGGGAGAATGTGGCCAAGTAGTATAAAGATACATTATTTCTATTTTGTGTTAAAAATGTTCGTGGCCCCTTTAAGAAATCTCTCTCTTCTCGCGATATTATTCACTAGTTTTGGATGCGTGCGAGCGACCAGAGAAGCCATTTTTCAGAGTACAGAAGAGCTCCATGTTGTTGTGCGTGCGTCGTTCTGATTTACTGGTTTAAACTCATCTTTCTGGGTAAATATTACTCCAATATCTTTAATATGCACAAATATGTTGTGAAGCAGAGTTTAAAGAACATTTGATGTGTACATTTCTTGTAGATTTATTTGGAGCATATGTGTGATGAGTGAACCTCGTGGTGATTGGTAAAGGATTGGGTACGTACTTTTCATGATTTATGGGGTAAAATATTGATGCCATGTTTATTTGATAAATCTGTTAATGAGTTTAAGCTATTTCCTGTGATTATACAGTATAACTGTATGGCTTAATGCATATTTCTGGTACTGCATGATTAATATGTGAAACGTGGGTTGTGGCTTTGTTAATGTGCTTTTATTTCTCTTGTACCTCAGCCACTGCCGTATTCCAGTTTGCGTTATTGTATTTACATTAGATCTAACACATTTTTGGTTTGGAGAAATAGATTTAAATCTGACCTGTTGCAGTGCATTACGTCGTATTTCAGTTTGAATTAACGTTAAGTATTCTGTGGATTTGTGCATTGATCCACTGGTTGAACGAGTTTTTTTCTGTCTAATTGTGCTCCCATCGACCGCTGTCATTTTTCTTAAACAGCAGTCAGAATAAAACCCCGATTTAAAAAACATAGGTTGTTTCCGGTGTGTATTTCTTCCATTTCACCCGGCCACATACTATAACAAAATTTTTGCAAACTGGGAGTTTTTCGTGCTACTTTCCATGTTTCGGCACAGTTTCCTGGTGAAAGGAACAACTGTGTGCTTTATTAACTTTCACACAAATCAAGAGTACAATGGCTGATTATGAACACTATTTTTCACACTATTACTCACACAATGCTGTTATGATATTAAAACACTTTTACTCTACTGTATCATTTGAAAAACAACACATTTTAACACTTGTATTACAGACCAACCTACATTTACACAATTATTATGTCATTAGGATTGTTGGTACTTTGGCCCTGGAAGACCGAGGTTCGAGCCCAGTCAAGAACACAAGCTGAGAAGTGAGCCAAAAGTGTAATTGAAGTGACACAAAATGATGTGGTTGCTTCAGAAAATGTGCTTTTCATGTCACATTTGCTTTTTATGACACTATCGGTTAGGTTTAGGTGTTGGTTAAGGGTTAGGATGTCTGTTTAGTTAACTCTTATTTGCTTTTACAGTACTATTGGTTTGGTTAAGGTTAAAATGTAAGTTTAGGGAGGTACGTTTTACTCATTAAAACCTTCATCCAACATTCACTTTAAAAACCTTTTGTGTGATTACGAGACCTTTTCACTCTGCATTTTGAAAATAGAATGAGATAATTTTATCACCATCCCATGCATGTTTGATTATCAGTTATTTTGGCTAATTCGGCAATGCTTTCACCTATCAATAAGAGTGTAGTCTCAACTCCATTTAACAGTGTTTAAATCCATTAGGCAGAATTCCACAGGCTTTTTCTCCTCAAAGAAAGAAAAATAATAATAATCATTCTGGGCCTACTTTTGGTTGACCGAGTCTGCACATTAAACTGTGATAGGAGAAAGTCTGCATACAACTAAACCACTTTAAAGTGTGAAACACCTTTCAAAACCTAGATGCCTTCACAATAATTTGTTTAGTAAACTGATATTTAATAACGATTCTATGCTGTTTACTTAACAAGGTTATGCTAACATGAACAATATTTTGAAGTGGTGACTTTCACAGATATTAATGTTGTACTTTAACCAAAACTGATGAATTCAAGCAAGATTTGCAAATGAGAGAATTTGAGTTCATATTTAGTGATTGTTTTTATCACGGCAAAGGCATAAACGTCCTCAGAGGGGGCATTTTAATCAACTCTCTCTCTGTTGGCTAAAGCAGCTATGGGACCGCTGCGCCACGCTAGCAGCCAGTGACCCCGAAGTCGCCAATGACAAACCACCGGCTCTATCTCGAGCATTGGGTGAGCGTCCCTCCTAGCACAAAGCCACCCAGGAATACACTTACCGAAAGAACCTTGCAGAGTCTAGGCGAAAATGACAGCTAGCGCATGGTTAACGCAATTGCTTGTTACGTTGAGCAACATGCGCGGGGCAAATGAATGTGTGAGGTGGCCACGGGGCATTCAGGGCATTCTTAAAATTAAAAGTTATAGTCTATTAGCCTGCGTTTGGTAGCTGAGCACGCAGCCAAGCCTAGTGCGCCAGCTAATAGGAAGAGATGTGTGGAAGTGTATGATTTATGGGTGCATGTGAGCAGGGGTGGAATAATTTGGTGCAGAACGGGTACTTACTGAACGGCAACAACTCGGCTATTTATCCGTACTTTCTAGTGATAAATTAGCTCTTGCTTAAAGTGGCCCAGGACCCATTTTTCATTTTGATTACTACACTTGATATCTCTTTCTTTAGTACTCTTTCTATGTCAGCAATGGTCCTTAGCATTTCTGGTGTATCAAGGCGGTGTGTTTCAGTAAACCCTCGTTTTCACTCACCCTGTTTTTATCAGCTTCTCTGTAGGGTTCTTCTTTAACCCTTAGAGATATTGATTATGTATATTTTTCCCCCTTAAACATGTTTTTAGGAAGCCACTACTTTTAAAAATCATGACGTTTATGGATATTTTGTTACAAAATTTCACTCTTATAAATAAAAATTAAATGTATTTTCTTAATTTCTTAAATAAATTGTTAAAATCAGTTTAATATGCATGGATTTGTAGTTTGATTCCCCTGAAGAGTGTAAACACTGTCTCTGGGGAGCTTTTAAAATAATTCTCTAAAATTTTACACTTATTTGCTTAAAAAGCACATTGATTGAATGGTTTTCCTTTATTGGATTAAGGTCATAAAGTTTTAGATTTTTGACCATTACCCAGTTTTTGCATTGCATGTGAACACCTTGACTGCTGTTCTTACTAGCTTACCCAATATGATATGCTTTCAGACACAGCAATACTAACTCAACCAATCATGTGTGGTTGGGGCGAGATCTGTTTGCAAAACCATTGGCTGTTTTAAAAACAATCTTTATTTTAGCAATTCTGTGCCACAGAGTCACAGTGTTTAAGCTTTTGAAGGGAATCATCTTAAAATATATACATACATAGATAACTCATTTGGCTGGTTTGGATACGTCACCGTATCGCCATCTTGGAACAGTCAACAAGGACACATGTTTGAATGTAAGTCAATGGAGGAGATGCCTCAGGGAGCTGAATATACTGCTTTTGTGTGGAAACAGTTCATCATATAGTAAAGTGACTGCCTGGGTGCTAATTTAAATATGTTTGCCACAACATATTTGTATGCATAGAACTTTATACGGCAGAAAATCTCATACAAAATTTGTCACAGAAATTTTGCGTAAGCATTCGGAATTTTAAACTTCTTATTTACTTTAAAAACTATGGTCCTAGGCCGTTCGCTCGATCCAAACCAATCCAGTGCAGAAATATTCTCTGGCGTCCCAATATCAATAATTATCAAAAATAAAAATGACTTTCGATTTAACTTTGCAATGACACGCCAAAACATGAAATGGGCATGGCATTTTTCTCTTAAATGGCTATAACTTTTGAAAGGAATGGAATATTTTCACCAAATTTGGTACACTTATCTACGGGGTCAATATGAGGACACATGAAAATTGCATCTTGCCTCTACCACTTGGTGTTATAACTCAAACTATGGAACCGTTTGTCTGATTGACTTTGATTGATTTTGCATGCAGTGTCTTAGTCCAAGTTGCCATCAAGGTCAGCGTCAAGGTCAAGGACAGTTGTATATTTTAATAAACATGGCCTCCATCAAGCAATCTTTATCCAGCAGTTATTAGACAAGATAACATTTTTAAAAAAGCCTATCGGAATGATACTTTAAACATTACAGAAACGCTGTGGGCCTACTTGACACTTGGCCTATGAGGTCTGTGCCAAAGTCTACTTTTAAGATCAAATGTTCTGCATTGCTTTGGTTTTTGTATCTTTAAAGCCCAGAAATCGTTGTGTTTTCATTCTAATGCACGATGCACAATTTTCTGGAGTGTACATGTGACTGATAGGACTTTCTACTTTTCTGGTCATTTATTATTTAATTTAACGCTCTCTACATCAGGGGTCTGTTTTAATAATAATTGAAAATGATCAATTCTGAAAGCTTCTTTTAATGTTTGATGCCAAGCGGGTCCATTTGCTTATTTTATACTCAAAACATTACCCAATCGCACGCAAAAAGGGTCATGATGCTGGTCTCGTCAATGGTTTGGCTTTCCATTCAGCACACAACTGAATAAAATAGGCTGCATGAATTTAATAAATGATTACTGCAAGAGTTAGATTCACATAGAGGTACGAGGGACTTCAATATTCATAAATTACACAAATAAAATACATATTCGTCTCTCGCTTGCTTTTGCTAACGTGTCAATGATTACCGCTCCGCGTGTCAATGATGCCGAGATCTATGTTTATATTTGATTAAAGTTCATCACTAAGAAAGGTTTGCTCACAAACTTATTAGCACCAAACAGCACAAGCAGCTACATTGGACATGGAGTGGCCATATCACACTTTTCCTTAAGCAGTATATTGCACTAGAGATCGCCAAGTTTGTTTGAAGGGGAACGTGAGAGCTAGAAAGAGTACACTCCCATGCATGCTTGCCAGATTGCACAAATTAAGTTTAACATTAGGCAGAATATTTTCAATTTTCACAAGTTTAAATCTTTAATTGAATGGTTTGCATCTCTGATCATGCAACCCTGAGCATGTTAAATTCTTGTGGAGGTGCGTTAGGTCCCAATGCAAGATAACTGATACGTTTTCAGGATATATTATTATAGCACTGTGTTAAAAAAACATATAGTGAATTAATTTGTAATGCATAATTCATGATACACCGATCTGGAATGATGCCATTTTAAAGTAATTATTAGGTCAATAAATTAACTCTTTTATTTGTAGAAATCAAAGAGCTCTTAAATACTATTAGAATGAAATATTCTTAAATAGGATTATTAGTATTTGCCTGCTGTGAATGATCATTACAGTGGGACTGCAGTAAGGGAAAAAGTTCATTAGTATAACGTGATGCCCTTACAAAAAACCTAAACATGCTGCAAACTTGCCACAAGTGTGCCGGTTGTTATTTTCACATGCAAATGAGCTTGTGATTCGAAATTTTGCCAGTAGTTTGCAGCTCTTCATTGTTAGTGGAGAACCTCCGTCAAACTTTTAGCTACAATGGAAGATTTGCTTCAGGTTTACCGCAAAGCTCATTTGAATGTGAAAATTATCAGTGGCGAATTTGCGGCAAGTTTGTGGCAAATTCGCCGTGAACTCTCATTTTTTTGTAATTGTCAGGTTTGGACGATTTATGTATTTTATTTTGCATTGAAAGCCAACATGCCAATGTGTGCATTTTTTAACTGTGCTTATCGCAATTCTACAGGGTTTGGTATAAAGTTATTTAAGATATTTCATTAATAATTATCGCAAGCACTTTGTGTTGTGAGGACGTCATTTTGCTGCGACTGTAGAGCAACTCATGTCACAACTGGTGCTAAGATGGTACCTACTTTTGGGGTGGTCGCAGGGACCCTGCGCCAACAGAACACCGAACAATAGAGATGCATGGAAATGCTAACTCATAGCTCTCTCCTTGGTCACGTGTGGCATGCCTGATTGTGTTTTGTTGTCTGTACAGATGGAGTTTCGCCTACTGGCCCCTGCTGAAAACAGAAGGTACTTAAAGCTTGAATTACTCTTATTGTTCCTTATTACGGACCAAGGACATGATTAAATATGTTTTCAATTAATCGTAATAAAAAATGTTACTTTTTACATAATTAACGCATTTTACCAATACTCTGTTTAATTTGGAAAATGTTTCTTCAAAACTTCAGACTTCTGCAGACCGCATCTGTCAATGCACTTCCATGTGTTGACGGATGGCTCTTGACTTTTCCAATATGGTGGACACACCGATTTATCGCAGTCCGTAGTTACAGCTGATAATAAGGCATCTACATTTGTATATCTATGAATCAACCTACCTGTATGCCTTACTAATTGTGGATCTGAATATTAAACTGGGATTTGAGGAAATTGACATCTAAAAAATTACAGACTTAAGACAAGAGTGGCAATGTTGCTACAGTTCAGCATTCACCTTTACTTCAATCTCTTGTGCTGTATGTCAAAGCTTCAGTAGTTTCCTCTCTTGTAAAGGCTGAAAATCAAGTGCATTGTGGTCAGGCTTATTTATTGTGGGCTGTTTGTCTGGCTGCCAGAACACTGGAGCACTGTCAGTCAGCCAGCAACCCTGGCCGGACCTTTCTCTACTGGGACAATGTTCTCATTGATCCTGGCTCGGTTTCAGTGACAGCACACAGACTCTGTCAGGGAAATAAGCAGGTAAAATATTAAGTTATGGGGGCAGGTTTCAATCAGTGAGCCGCCCTGTGATGGGGTGGGCAATGAGGTTATATCCCCTCCACAGAGGACCCTCATAATGCAATTGAGGGATTCAAAACACAAGTGGATCTGTTCCAAAGCAACATCGACATCTGCCATTCCATCCAGAAGTGACTGGACACTCCAGGTTCTTCCCAGCAGACAATATGGTCCTCCAATTTCTAGGAATACCACCAAATCTAGTGCCCAGTGTCATGCTGGCACTACAGAGTGAATCAACAAAACATAATGGGAAAATTCCAACATGGCCAGTGCTGGGCCCTGGTTATGACTGAATCATGCAACTGTAACGCTGATGAA
Organism: Moxostoma hubbsi; assembly: GCA_032164185.1. Classification (NCBI taxonomy): domain Eukaryota; kingdom Metazoa; phylum Chordata; class Actinopteri; order Cypriniformes; family Catostomidae; genus Moxostoma; species Moxostoma hubbsi. Next base: position 2,856,347 of record JAVLUX010000013.1, read on the forward strand.
AAAAGACCAGCTTGGTCAGGCAGGGAGATCAGGTAATACCAGTTTACAATCTTAGGCTGGTTTAAGCTATTATTTATGCTACAATAATTTCATAAATACTTTTGTATCCACAAAACTGTATAATTATTTCAGAAATTAAAAAATTGTCTTTCAAAATGGCAGCATTTTGTCTTTGTAGCAACAGAACAATGCAGACACACCAACACAGAGATATACATGCAAACCACCATGTACGCCACCACATAGACGGCACGCGATTGGTTTGATGTAGAAATATTAATCGTCCTTTAAAATGAAAATATAATTTTATACAGTAAATTAATGAGGGGCATCCTTCCTTTAGAAGATGTATGCCAAAATAATTTTTTCAAAGTGCGCAAAGCAACAGTACATGGTCATCACACGGTATGTGTGCAGTCCTGTTGAACATAAACTGGAACATGAAATTAACTTTTTTTCCCTGAATGCCCAATTTTCCCAGCCACTTATATATATATTATATATTTTATATTTTATATATTATTTGGTGCACCTACTTATTCATGTGATTATCTAAACAACCAATCGTGTGGCAGCAGTGCAATGCATAAAATCATGCAGATACGGGTCAGGAGTTTCAGTTAATGTTCATATCAACCATCAGAATGGGGAAAAAAGGTGATCTCAGTGATTTGGACCGTGGTATGATTATTGGTGTCAGACGGGCTGGTTTGAGTATTTGTGGGATTTTCACACACAACAGTCTCTAGAATTTACTCTGAATGATGCCAAAAACACAAAACATCCGGTGAGCTTTTGTTGATGAGAGAGGACAATGGAGAATGGCCAGACTGGTTCAAGCTGTATAATGTTATTTTGTAATTTAACATATTATACCATATTATTATTATCATAATTTTAATTTTGCATCATTCAAATGTAGGCTAAAGAGTATACAAGTGTAGAAGAGAAATGTTTTTTTCATGCACAATTTCAAAGCCTGTACAGAATTATGATGACAGATTACAATTCACCAGACCCACTTTATATTAGGTGTTGTTATGTACTATGTACTTAAGCATGTGTATACACATGCATATACAGCCACACATATCTGAAATGAAGCAATGTCACAATAAAGTAAACCTGCTGAGTTGCATTCACAATGTATGTAAAACGCAAACTGCTCTGTGGAAATAAAGCGAACTAGACTCAGAGCACCTCCTGAGATCATCTGAGATTATTTGCAGAATTCTCATAGACAACACTATTTTTGCAAACTGTTTAGATGACTGAAACGGAGACGAAAGTGTGAGATCTCTATGCATGCTCGTGTGAGAAGTGCTTGCGGTGCGCTCATGACTGGGCACTAAACCTCTGAACAAACAATGTTCAATGGCTCTTCTTTCATCTGTTCTTCAAAATATAATCAAGTGTGTTTCTTCAAAGGCACGTCTTTGTGTCTAACGGAATTTCTTGTCACACCACTCCAAGACATCTCACAATTCGCCTGCCACAGTGGTGGGTAGATGAGCCAAAATGCCCGGACTTGGTGAGTTGGTGGGTGTTAATTTCAAACCCTGATTACGTGATTAATTTACCTTCAAATGTCTTTACGATTAAACCAGTTTAATGTTTAAGTACTGTATAAACATACTCATAAATTAAATATTGCTCTTCAAAATTTCTTCAGACGGTTGCTCCGCCATGACCTGAAAGAGAAAACTCAACGTAAAAGAAGACAAAATACCCTAATGGCTTCTATAGTGCCCCTTGTGGCAATTCTGAAAAAGCAAAATGTTACTTGCATTATGTTATAAATTGCAGTCTGATCGATTCATGCTCAACCATCCCGTTTTCACGTGAGTTAAAGGTTCCAGGTTCAATACAAGTTAAGCTCAATTGACAGCATTTGTGGCATAATGTTCATTACCACAAAAAATCGTTTCAATATTATATTATTTTACATATTAATTTTTATGCGATAAGATCGCATCTATATCTTTGTCCAGATCAAATATTTGCCTTCAACTTAGTTGCCATGACAACCTAATGATGATAAACCCCGCAAGTGATTTTGTCACATTAAAATCATGTTAACAAGTATAATATTTGGTGTTTGTACTTCAGAATCTGTGTGTATTTTAATATTCATGGGCTGGCCCTATTCACCTCCATTGTATTTAGTGTACTGTAACTACGATTGTTCTCTTTTTTAAATAAATGAGGAATGAGTCACAGTTATTTTCTGTGGTAATCAACATTATGCCACAAATCCATAATAGTTTAAAACATTCATCTAAGGGTGATGTGCAGTGATACAAAAAACTGGTGAAGAGGTGTTTTACATCATAACGGTTACTAAATAGTTTTTTATCACAGCTGCAATGCTATATTGACCAATCAGGACTCAACAACATTTCTCTGCTTTAAGGAATCTACAGTGCATTCATCTGAAGGAAAGAAAAGTGCTGTAAATTTCTCTGACAGTTCAAGCTCAGAAATACAGAAAAATACCACTGAAGAAGTTATTAGTCATGTTGTTGGCCTGTGGGACAAGAGTCAACACAACCCTGACCTTTCCTGACCCCTGCATGTCAGGTGAGGTGACCGCTTCCTGTTAGTCCCATTAGGTTAGCTGAGCCAGGTCCTGGAGGCTGGGCTCGGACAGGCCATGAATGGGCCCGTTAAAACCTGACGAACAGATATCTTCCATACATCCCCCTTGTACCGCCCCCTGTGCTGCTGATAAAATGTTAATGTAATTAACAGATAATGACTGTTGTTTTTAGCTGTCGATAGAGGATCAGACTCTTGCAAAGTCACATTCAGATATCTGCCAGCCATTGTTCAATTCAATTATTTCCTGAATACTCCCCCCCAACTGTCTTAATTGGCCGTCGTACACACGTCCCCTCCTACCTGTCTGTCTCTGTCCTCCTCTTGAGCTGACAGACACGCTACACTGTTGACTGTGGAGGAGTGCAAGACACGTCCAGGATTGTTCACTGAAAAATAAAAATACTGTCATTATTTACTCACCTTTATCTCATTGTAAACATGATGGCTATTTTTTCAGTGGAATCCCCAAAACATTTTTTTTAAAACAATCTTCACACAGCTCTTTTACACACAACAAAATCCATAGTGGCCACGTCTGTCAAGTTCCAATGATAATTCTGTAAAAAACACATTTTTAACAACTTGTGAAAAATGCTTGAAAATGCAGTTTTCGAATGTATCTGGATTAATGTGGTTGTAGCCAAAGCTAACGAGAGTGTTGCATTTTCTTTCCTTATCGAGAGTTCATGGCAAATTGGCTGCAAACTTAACGCGATCCAACAGGAGCTTGTTTCCAGGTGGATGGGGGGAGTTAACTTTTATGATAATTGTATGTCCTTTTTGGAGCTTGACAGTCATGGTCACTATAAACTGTTGTTTTGTTGAAAAAGCATCAGGAGGATTCTTCAAATATTCTGCTTTTTTGTTCCACAGAGAAAAAATAACAGCATACAGATTTGGATCGAGATGAGGGTGAGTATATAATGACAGAACTTTCCTGTTTGGTGAACTACTCCTTTAACTCCTGCAGTCCCAGCAGTGTTTTGGAGTGAATGCAGAACTGCGATCATAAATCATGCGATCGAAGGCGGCAGCTGCAGACGTCCTATTCACCTCAGACACGGACAGCGGCGCGAGGCGTAAACAAGACAAATGTATTTATTTTGAACAGGAAACCACGCGGGGTCTATCAGGACGTGCGGCCAGTGACGTGACTTTATTTGTACTCCTGTATTTTAATAAGCATCAAACCCAAACAAGATTAGGTGCTTCCTGTTTACAAAATGTCAGGCAAGGCAGCACTATCAGTCATAATGAATGGGCCCATGCAAACCGTGAGGTCTTTACCATGCAGAACAGTGTGTTTGGAGAGCACTGCGCCGATGCTATGCGCTGATATGCAATTATTCTAAAGAGTATAAAAATTCAAGCACGAGCTGGACGGATCGCGGCCCCGAACGCTGCATTTGTCTTCATGGCTCAGGAGGAACATATATGTGCTACTGAAAGAACAACATATGAATAATGAGATGAGCAAATGCAGAAAATGTGTACATGTTATTTATATGGATTTTCTTGTGTTGAAAAGTCACAAAATACACTCAATTTCACTTCAATGTTAAAGTATGAATCTATAATTGTATGTTCAGATTTTTTATTTTCCTCTGTACTGTAGCACTTATTTGGTCAGAATAACTTCAATAGGACATTTACTGTCAGTGGTGGGTCACATGGTAGGCCTATAATTAGTTATTTAATAGGTGGTTACAGGTATATGAAAGACAATTTACCTTACTCTTGTCAAAAAAAAATACAAAAATATTATAATATTTGTGTATGTTTATACATTGGGGAGACTGGGCTAGTCGTCACACTTTTTGCTTGTTTAGATTTTGTATTTGGTTTTTGAAAGTCCATTTCTGAGTAGACACATACCTTAAAGTCTTGGCTATAATAAAGCTATTGAACATTTTCACAGATACCCTTGAAACAAGATACAGTTCAATGAACACATGCTGACCTTTTATGGTCTTTTTGCAAGATGCACACCTCTCATTAAATCTACACCTATTATAGACTTTTCAGCTAAAAATAAAATGTAAGTATGAGGCACAACACAAAAATAGAACAAGTAACATACAACAACATCAAACCATTGTTTTGGCCAACAAATAATAAGGACCCACTTTATATTAGGTGTGTATTGTAGACACATGTGGCAGGGTGGAGGGTGGGGCCGGGTCATGATTATACACACCCGGTCCCTTATCAGGCTAATTAAGCCTCCGAGAGGGATTAACCCTACCCCAGCCCTTACCCTAACCCTAAAGCTACCTAGGGTTGCCACCAGTCCTATAAAATAAATGATTGTCCTGTATTTAAAGATGAAATGATGCATCCAGTATCAAATCAATATTTAAGCTGGTCAGATGGCATCACGGTTAAATTGTTCCAGATCGCTAATTTAATTGATATAAGTTGGAAAATGTTCCCACAGTGGGTAAGGGACTGTCTGAAACCCACACAATGTGCTAAAGCATGCTAATACTGTGGAGGGTGTGGTAAGGGACCACCTACGAAGTCCACACAATGTTCAATTTGTGTAATTATGTACATCATATTGTACAGTTATATAGAAAGAAATCCACAGTTTTAGCACATTGTATGAATACAATCACCAAGTCATAAATGCTACAGGTGAAGGAAAAATAAATAAACATAAAATGCTTTTAAACAAACCAAAATGTATACATAAGATAAAGAAGATAAATAATACAAAAAAAAATGTTTTTTATATATAATTTATATAAAAGAAAAGAAAATTTCTAATTTTAGCATATAAGAAAGGATCTAACTTTTTTTTATTAATAGCTCTTTATTGCATACTATTGCTAAAATTGCATATTTTATGGGGCCGTGATATATAACCATTGTGTGTCCCTTATTTTACAAAAGTGGCAACCCTACACTTACCTCAAACCCAGAAGCAGCAAATGTGAATCTTGTAAGAATTTTGCAATTCAACATGTAGTTGCACAATAAGTACATTGTATTGTCTATCCATCCATCCATCTTCAACCACTTATTCGAAGTCAGGTCGCGGGGGCGGCAGCTCCAGCAGGGGGCCCCAAACTTCCCTATCCCGATCCACATTAACCAGCTCTGACTGGGAAACCCCGAGGCGTTCCCAGGCTAGTGTGGAGATGTAATCTCTCCTCCTAGTCCTGGGTCTTTCCTGAGGACTCCTCCCAGCTGTACGTGCCTGAAACACCTCCCTAGGGAGGCGCCCAGGGGGCATCCTTACCAGATGCCCAAACCACCTCAACTGGCTTCTTTCGACGTAAAGTATCTGCGGCTCTACTCCGAGCTCCTCACAGATGACTGAGCTCCCCACCCTATCTCTAAGGGAGAAGCCTGCCACCCTTCTGAGGAAATTTCGGCCCATTTCGGCCACTTGTATGCGCGACCTAGTTGAACAAGACCCAGAGATACTTGAACTCCTTCACTTGGGGCAATACCTCCTTCCCTACTTGGAGTACGCACTCCATCGGTTTCCTGCTGAGAACTATGGCCTCAGATTTAGAGATGCTAATCCTCATCCCAGCCGCTTCACACTCGACTGCCAAGCAATCCAGTGAGAGCTGAAGGTCACGGACCGATGATGACATGAAGACGACATCATCTGCAAAAAGCAGCGATGAGATCCCCAGCCCACCGAACCACACCCCTTCCCCACCCCGACTATGCATCAATATCCTGTCCATGAATATCACAAACAGGATTGGTGACAAAGCACAGCCTTGGCGGAGACCAACCCCCACATGGAATGAACTTGACTTTGTGCCGAACACATGGACACAGCTCTTGCTCTGGACATACAGGGATTGGCCCTAAGAGGGGACCCCTCCACCCCGTACTCCCACAGCACCTCCCACAGTATCTCCTGGGGGACCCTGTCATACACCTTCTCCAGATCCACAAAACACATGTAGACTGGATGGGCATACTCACAGGCCCGCTCCAGGATCCTTGCGAGAGTAAAGATCTGGTCCGTCATTCCACGGCCAGGATGGAATCCGCATTGTTCCTCTTCAATCCAAGGTTCAACAATCGGCGAACCCTCCTCTCCAGCACCTTGAAGTAAACTTTACCAGGGAGGCTGAGAAGTGTAGTTGGCACACACATTCTGGTCGAATCTCATCAATCCCCGGGGCTTTGCCACTGTGGAGTTGTTTGACTACCTCAGTGACCTCCCCCAGGGAAATTGAATCTGATCCCCCATCAGCCTCCGGCTCTGCCTCTAGCATAAAGGATGTGTTGAGATTTAGGTGTACTTCAAAGTGTTACTTCCACCGCCCAATAACCTCCCCCTTTGCTGTATACAGCTTGGATGGTTCCCCGTTTCCCCCACCTAAGATGGGAAGATGTTTTCCAGAAGCACTTTAGTGCAGACCAAAAGTCCTTCTCCATGGCTTCTCCGAACTTTTCCCACACCCATTGCTTTGCCTCCCTCACGGCAGAGGCCACAGCCCTTCAGGCCTGTCGTACCTTGCAACTGCCTCCGGAGACCTCCGTGACAACATATCCCGGAAGGCCTCTGCCTTCAGTCGGATGGCTTCCCTGACCACCAGTGTCTACCATGGTGTTTGAGTGTTACCGCCCCTTGAGGCACTTAAGACCTTGAGGCCGCAGATCTTCACCGTGGCTTTGGCAATGGAAGCTCACTCTGGTTCAATGTCCCAATCTCCACGGAGATGCCTGAAAAGCTCCGCCAGCGGAGAGGGGCCTCCTCCAAACGTTCCCAATTCACCGGCACTACTCACTTGGGCTTCCCAGGTCTGTCCAGAGTCTTTCCCCACCGCCTGACCCATCTCACCACCAGACGCCTCTCCAGGTGTCCCTGTCATTTCCCACGTGCACGTTCAAGTCACACAGCATCACTATGGAGTCCCCTACTGGGGTCCTATTCAGGACTCCATTCAGGGTCTCCAAAAAGGCCAAATACTCTGAACTGCTGTACGGTGCATATGCACAGACAACAGTCAGAGTCCCCCCCCCCCCCCCGACAACCCGTAGGTGTAGGGAGGCGACCCCCAGCCGGGGACTCGTGAGTATCCGCACACCCGCCCATCGCCTCACACCCTGGGAAGCTCCAAAGAAGAATAGAGTCCATCCCCTATCCAGGAGTACCCATATGGCAGTGCACCCGAATCATGCGGTTTCTCCAATAGGTGGTGGGCCCAAGAGATGTAGAGGGGGGTGTCATCACTTCATCAGGCTGTGCCCAGCCAGCCACAAGGCATTCGCCGACAAGCCCTCCGTCTGGGCCTGTCTCCAGACGTGGGCCCCGGGCTTCCTCCGGGCAGGGTAACTCCTCCTCTTGCCATTATTTCCATGGAGTCTTTGTGAACCATTCTTAGTCTGGCCCCTCACCTGAGACCACTTTGCCTTGGGAGACCCTACCAGGAGCACCTGGCTCCAGACAACTCAGCCCTCAGGTTTATAAGGGTACACAAACCTCTCCACCATGTCAAGATGACAGTTCCCGGAGAGGTTTTTGTATTTGTAATACAACATTGTATTGTATGTATTTTAATTCTATTACATAGCAGTTGAAGACACCTAATATACTGTAATGTGGGACCAATAATTATTTGGCTAACAAATTTACATTTAATTTATGTAAACATTTCATCAGAAATTAAAATACATGACAACCTGCCCTAATTAAACTGTGACAATATGCCCCATTCTGACTTTCAAGAAAAGTATGATTTACCTAAGAAAATTTTTAAAACTTTCGAAAAAAATCTGCCTTCATAATATAGTTGACCCTTGCCTCAATGTATGTCAGTGCAGTTTGATTATGCTCACTTTTTTACCCAAGAGAAATAACAAAATATGATTGTGAAAATTTACTTTGAGAGTAGAATAAAAACTAAAAAATTAACAGGGTTTTGAAGTAAAACATACTAAACCTCTGCTAGAGAAAATACACATTTGTGTATTTGGACTTTTGATTCCAAATTTACCCCGGTCTCCACTAACACACTTTTTACTTAATCTAATCCATAAAAATGACTTTTGGTGGTGTAAACTAATTTGTCTTATGTTTATTAATATATGGCTTGAGAAGAACTAGAACATGAAATCTATTACCTGTCAATATGATCACACCTGAGAGAGACAGACACAGCTGAGTGCCAATTCGTCCTCTAATAAAATCAAGTGAATCCGTACCTTGGGTCGTGTTTAATTGTCATGCAGAGGAGAACTATTAAACTTGACCTTGTCTGACATTAGAGTATTGTATATCTGCAATGCAAAATAATGTACACATCACACAATCAGTGGTGTACACATCATCAGTTACAAACAGTTTACTACAGGGACACAAACCAAAGGTAATAACCACATAAAAATCATTCATCAATTAGTCCGATCTGTCAGCCTCCTGTACCAATGAACAGCAATAACCTGGACTGGCCTTCAAATGTATATAAATCTTTGCAAATTGTCACGTGTAGGATAATGGGGGTCGTTCACAACTGGCTTTCGGGAGCGTGCTCCTTTCAAGGGCTCAAACGAGACCAATCATCCAATCGAACTGGAGAGTACTGACTGGTTTAGGGCAAAAGGTGACATGCTAAAACAACGTAGATCGCAACGTATTACATAGATTCTAAATAGTTAATGTCAACACGAAACAGCAGTTGCAACCGAATTTTACTTAAGTAATTACATATTTCTGTTCGTATTCAATAAGAAATAATGTAGATCTGGAAATGATTATTTCCATCAGGATTTGAATGTATGGTAAAAATCAGAAGGTAACCGTGAGCCTGGGGAGAGTCTCACGAGTTCATATACTGAGTCTTATGTTTATACACTGAAAAAAAATATATAGCAGAAATTATTTCATTTCTACATTGAATAAGTTCACTGTCTTCACCGGACGCAAGAGTCACATCGCTTCAGAAGCAATAGAGCCCGTAATAATCAATGATGCACGGAAGTGTCCGTTGCGGTACGTTTCGCTGACAATAAACAGATGTCCCGTTCCAATTTGCACTGCACGCACTGGTGCAACTGCTGCAAACAACACAAATAAACAGTTTAGAAAGTTTGTGTCAACACGTCTGTTTACACCAGACGTGTTTACACCAGACGTGTCAACACGTCTGGTGTAAACAGGATGTCAGCACCATAAACTATCAAACATTCATGACATTTGAAATATTTATGGAACTTTTTAATAATTTTTTGCATCTAGTCCAAGTGTTTTTAACTGCCCCGGAAACGGATCTAAACGTTATGCTTTACGCATGTTTTCATACACCAACTATTTAAAATAGTGCAGATGAACGTGTTTATAAGGAAAGTTCAAAATGTAAAATGTACTGTACATCAAATTTGTTTGGAAAAGATATTGCAATAACTGAAATGTTTAAGTTACATTTATTCACTTTAATCAATATTATGTTGATAATAGTCCCTTCTTGCACCGTTATCACCATAGATTTTACTTAATTTTATACCATTCAAATTTACTATAAGAAGCTGTGCCAATCTTACTAGTCTTTTTTTTTTCAGTGCATCATCAGTGGAAAAGTAATTTTGGATCAAAGTGTGATTATTTCTTTTTTTAATGGGATCAGAACATGTGTCTCTGAGATTGCTCACACAGTAGCGCCACAGACAAAGTTGAACACATCTGAATTGATGCAAAAATGTCTGTTTGGAGACAGCGCTTGTCAGAATTTCTCAGAGTGGGGTTGACTTCAGAGTACATGAACATTTGGAAGCAGCATGTCAAATTCCCATGTGATAGTATTGGTTCCTTTTCACAATAAAGTGCAATTTTTTTAGGCAATTTTTTTTCATCAACAGTAAATATTGTCTGAAGATACAATATTCATTACAGTTTACATTCAGAGAAAAAAACAAATCTAAAGACAAGTAAATCTCATCTACATTCACACAAACTTCAGTGTGTTTTACAGTATACAACTGATTTATCAGCATCTAAGCATTTGTTGAGCATGCTGGGACAAGTAATGTAAACTGGATTCGACACAGGATGTTGAAAAGGCCACTTATGTGTCAGTTCAGCCAAAACAAGATGAGAATGAAAGGTCAGGTAGCCAAACTACTGAAACAATGACATTGTAGGGCAAAAGAAATCAATTTGAACATGAGTTGAGAATTTTCAGTATTCTGTATCTGTTTTGTGTGTGTGTGTGTGTGTGTGTGTGTGTGTGTGTGTGTGTGTGTGAGCTGTTTTTATTCCAATCATTACATTTTCTGTCTATATGATTAGAACCATAGTCTCCAGTGTGAAATACCAGCAATAACCACTGAGCTATCAAGGAGGGTGTGAGCCCAATTGCAGAGAGAGTCTGAAGATGCAGAGAAATAAACTATGTAATGGGGCACATAACAACAATATCCATTGGGCAAATCCTTAAATCAGAGTCTATAGAGAGAGCAGAAATTAAGTCCATAAGACAAACAAAAGACTCCAGGCAAAAAATCCAAGGAACAAGGTCAATTAAGGTAAAAGTAAACCTAAGAACATTTAGTTAATCCAATAAAGCAAGCAAAAACACACCCAAGTCAGTGAGGATGAAGACTAAGCAAAAGTTAAAACCACAAACAACAACTAAAATATTGCAAACAAGAAACTAGTAGACAGTTATTAGCAAACAGACAACAGAATAAGGGAAGGGAAATACAAAGAAAAGAGTCAATAGACGTGTTTACACTAATGAGGGTGTGTAATTATTTCTGTTTCCCTCCCGTTGTCCCCTCCCTCATCTAGGTTGACAGGGATGACCTGCTGGCAGACGGGGCGGAAGGCACACCCCTCCCCAGGGAAAGAGGGGGGAGGGGGGTGTACATCATGCTGGGGCTCCCCAGCCTGAGAGAATGAGGGAGGAAAGTGACAGGGTGGAGGGCGGGGCCGGGTCATGATTATACACACCCGGTCCCTAATCAGGCTAATCAAGCCTCCGAGAGGGATAAAGGCTGTATGCGGATGGTGGTGTGATGAGAGAGAGAACATTTACGGTCAGCTGACTGTCATGTGTGTTTGTGTCTTTGGTTTCAGTTTTACATTAAACTATTATTTATATTGTCAAGCCAGTTCATACCTCCTCCTTTCCCATATCCCTTTAGAGTGGAGTTTTGCTGTGTCAGGTCAAAGGTTTCAGCATCAAGACACTAATTTCTCAGTCTTTCATATCCAGATTACCTTAACAGATCAATGAAAAATGGAGAATCATCAGTAATAGTCAGTAGACAAAATGTGTAACATCAGATTGACGGCATCTGGCGGACGAAGACATGATTAAGCAAATTGATGCCAAACTTGAAAAATTAAAAAAAAAATTGAGGACACAGTACAAATCTTTGTTCATTTAGAGGGATAGCTAGTCTCCTTAGGATAGGAGTCTGATACCTCCACTGACTCGCACTGACCCGATGGTGGAAAAGCAGCTATTGAGACCCTCTATGGGAGCAGAGGAGAATAAAACACCTCAGAGTCTAAAACTGTCAAAATGAAAGTGAGGTCATTATTGGACATTTTTTCTCCGGTTTTGCCTTTATTGGACTATTATGAATTTATTTAATTTATCAGTTTAAATTCAACAAAAAATCACCAATCCACATTCATAGTCTTTTTGTTCTTGATCCATCAATGTATAAGGCCCTTTCCCACTGCATGGTCTAAAGCCCTTTTTACGTACTTTTCCCCATTTTAGGAACTTTCAGGACTAGTACTTCTTGTCACTTCTTGAGCAATAGTTCCTCAGAGCCGCTTAAAGGATATTTTTAGCTCGTACACCAGGGTAGGTACTTTTGGGGGTGTAAAGGGACTGTGGGAGGTGCTGCAGCCTGTAATTGTTGAAAAACCTAGGACGCACAAATAGCCTTGATAAACGCAAGGAGTCCACAACCGCCACTTTATACAAACTTTTAGCTGCTAGTATGCTACTCAGAGGATTGGGCAAATTTTGCGATTCCCTTAACAGAAATAACATATAACAAAAAAAAAAAAAAAAGGATCCACAGAGGATCCCCTATTTCACATATGCGTGTATGTGTGTGAGTTTTCATTGCATCTATACTAGGAATGCGCCGATCGAGTGGCCACCGATATTGGCTGATATTCACGTCCTATGACTCCATCAGTGATCGGTAATTTGGGCAATCGTGAAAACCGATTGCTCATGTCAGAAAAGATGCGTGGCTCCCTTAAGACATCAGTAGCACTGTCATGGCATCATGGAGTGTGGAGAATACTGCCATAACTTCATTCAGTAGTTTAGAACGATGCAGTGGGAGAGGTATGGCGAATATGAAAAGTTTGTGTTCTGTACTGTTAACGTGGCGTATCACACATGACCAGCAAAGGGAAAAGATCACAAGCTGTAAAACGTCTCGGGTTACATGTGTAACCCTTGTTCCCTGAAAAAAGCGGAACGAGATGCTGCGCTGCTAAGCGCTATGGGGAACAATCTTATTGTGAGCTGCTCTGAACATGTGTGTAACACGTCAATGAAAATTGACCGGAATTTATAGCCTCGGTTGGTGAGATCATTGGATGCACCTGTGGCCAGGCTATAAATAGGAGGCGTCACCAGAGTGTCGTCAGATATTTTTCTGAAGAGCGGTCCTGGGACGTCCCAGTGCGGCAAAAGAAGCGCAGCATCTCGTTCCGCTTTTTTCAGGGAACAAGGGTTACACATGTAACCTGAGACGTTCCCTTTACAAAAAGCTTAACTATGATGCTGCGCTGCTAAGCGCTATGGGGAACGCAATGCCCACGCCGCCGCACTGGGGCTGTCCGGACCCCTGACCGTTGTGAAGTGTTCTCACAAAACGCGAGAGGTCCCAGACATGAGCTTGAGATGTCGACTCAAGGGCATAAAAGCCCGGAGTAGCAAAAACATCTAACGCCATAAAATCCGAAGAATGTGTGCGGAAAGGACTAGCCTGCCGTATCACAAACCTGTTCAGACATGAGCTTGAGATGTCGACTCAAGGACATAAGAGTCCGGAGTAGCGAAGCATCTAGCCCACAAAGTCAGAAATGAGTTTGAGAAGCCGACCCAAGGACATAAGAGTCCGGGGTAAAGCATCTAACTCAAAAAGTTCGTACCATGAACTTGATTTGGCATGAGCCTGAGATGTCGACCCAAGGACATAAGAGTCCGGGGTAGCAGAGCATCCAGCCCATGAAGAAAATTGTAGAATGTGCGTGGAGAGGACCAGCCCGCCGCGTCACAAACTTGTTCCGGCATGAGTTTGAGATGTCGACTCAAGGACGTAAGAGCCCGGAGTAGCATGAACATCCAAACTATAGAATCTAATGAATGTGTGCGGAGAGGACCAGCCTGCCGCATCACAAACTTGCTGTAGAGGGACCCCTCTAGCCAAGGCTTTAGAGGAGGTGACCCCTCTGGTGGAGTGAGCCCTGACACCTACTGGCGAAGCTTGACCACGCGCCTCATAGGCCAGGGCAATAGCATCCCTCACCCAATGTGACATAGTCTGCTTAGTAGCGGCCGCCCCCTTGTTGCGGCCCCCATAGAAAACAAACAATTGCCCTGATTTACGCCACTGGCTTGTGCAGTGGACATAAGTCTGAAGGGCACGGACTGGGCAGAGTCCGTGAAGTCTTTCCTGCTCCGGCGTTAGAAACGGCGGGGAGCAGAAGGCTTCCAAAGTGACAGGATGTATTGTCGAAAAAGGAACCTTAGGAAGGTAATCAGGGTGAGGATGCAAAATAGCTTTGGCCATACCTGGGGCAAATTCTAAACAGGTCGGCAAAATAGACAAAGCCTGTAGATCCCCAATCCTCTTAAGAGAGGGAATAGCCATAAGAAAGACCATCTTGAGAGTCAGAAGTCTGTCAGACGCTGACTCCAGAGGTTCAAAAGGGGTCTCAACCAGACCCTCCAGGACTATTGTTAAGTCCCATGAAGGAGTTCTGATCCTAACGGGAGGCCTCAGTCGCTTGGCTCCACGAATGAAGCGAGCGAGTAGAGGGTGCCTCCCTAAAGGCACCCCGTCAACCAAGGCGTGGCAAGCCGAAATGGCGGCCACATAAACCCTGAGAGTAGCGGGGCATATGCCTGCTGACAGTTTTTCCTGCAGAAAATCCAGAACTGAAACAATTTGGCAGTTAACTGGATCTGCACCATGTGAACTGCACCACCTTTCGAAGACACCCCATTTATTGGTGTAAATTCCTCTGGTGGAGGGAGCCCTAGCACTAAGAATGGTTTCAATAACCCCAAGCGACAGCCCTGTGTCCCTCAGCTGGTACCCTTCAGGGGCCAAACATGAAGTTTCCACAATTCGGGCCGGGGATGAAATATTGTCCCCTGTGCCTGAGACAGAAGGTCCCTCCTGTCCGGAATCGCCCAAGGCGAGCCGTCTAGGAGAGACATCATCTCTGAGAACCAAATCCTGTTCGGCCAGCGAGGCGCTATCAGTAAGAGGCAAGACCCTCGCTGGCGAACTCTGGCCAGGACTCCCGGGAGCAGAGAAACCGGGGGAAACGCATACAGACACATTCTGGGCCATGTATGCGCCATCGCGTCCAGACCCAGGGGGGCTGGGTGACTCAGAGAGAAGTAGAGGGGACATTGCGCAGTCTCTAGAGTGGCGAAGAGGTCCACTTCCGCTCTGTAAAATCTCTCCCAAATCTGTTGTACTACCTCGGGGTGGAGTTTCTACTCGCCCGTCGGTAAGTTTCGTCTGGACAGAAAATCTGCTCCCACATTCAGGCATCCAGGGATATAGACTGCCCTGAGTGACAGTAACTTGCCCTGGGCCCAAAGGAGAATCCGACGTGCCAGCAAATTGAGGTGGCGAGAACGTAGGCCTCCTTGATGATTTATGTAAGAGACTGCTGCTGTGTTGTCCACCCGCACAAGGACATGGCAGTCTCTCAAATGTTGGAGGAAGTATTTCAGGGCCAGAAATACTGCCATCAGCTTGAGGCGGTTTATGTGCCAATCGAGTTGATGACTCTCCCATTCCCCTTGGGCTGGACGACCACTTAAGACCGCACCCCAACCCGTCAGGGAGGCGTCTGTCGTTAGCATCCTGCGACGACACAACGCACCAAGAGTGGGACCCAAGGTGAGAAACCGGGGTCTGAACCACATAGAAAGGGAACGAAGCGCTGGGCGCGTAACCCTTATTTGCCTGAGGGGACTGACCCTTGGATGAAACCCCCTGGCTTTTAGCCACAGCTGAAACAGTCTCATATGGAGAAGGCCCAAAGGAATCACCGTGGACGCAGATGCCATGAGACCTAATATTCGTTGATACTGAAGAACAGTGCAACCCTGACCTAGCCTGAGATTGCTCAGGGAGTTCTGAATGGAGATGACACGAGCGGGAGACAACTGTGCCTGCATCGTGATCGAATTCCATATGACCCCTAAATAGGAAATTTCCTGGGTCGGGGAAAGAACGCTCTTTTTGGCGTTGAGTCTCAGACCCAGAGAACCTAGATGAGCCAAGACGATATCCCTGTGCTGAACTGCCAGTTTTTGAGACTGGGCTAGAATCAGCCAGTCGTATAGATAATTCAGAATGCGGATGCCCTGGAGTCGCAAAGGAGCCAGTGCTGCATCCATGCATTTCGTGAATGTGCGGGGTGATAGGGCTAGGCCGAATGGAAGGACCCGATACTGGAAGGCTTCGTCCCCGAAAGCGAACCTCAGGAACTTCCTGTGCTGTGGCAGAATTCCAATATGAAAATATGAGTCCATGAGGTCGATCGTGACCAGCCAATCGTGACGTTGGAACTGAGACACGACGGACTTGACTGTTAGCATCTTGAACTTGAGCGTCTTGACCGAGCGATTCAAGCCACGAAGATCTAAGATCGGACGCAACCCCCCCCCCCTTCTTGGGGACCAGGAAGTATCTGCTGTAATAGCCTGACTCTTTCTCTGGAAGGGGAACATGTTCTATGGCCCCTTTTTCCAAGAGATTTTGCAGTTCTACCCGAAGTAGACACGCCTGTTCTGACCTTACGGTAGTGGAAACCATGCCGTTGAAGCTCGGAGGGCGGTAAGCGAACTGAATTCTGTAGCCTTTTTCTACTGTTTTTAGAACCCACATAGAAATACCTGGCAGAAGTTTCCACGCTGCCAGGTTCTCTGAGTTGGGAACTAATTTCAACACTTCCTGTCGAGGGGGTGTCGAATGTTCCGTGTCCTGGATTATGGCAGGGAGCAACGGTACACTCAACATTTTGTTGGAAACCCCTGTCACCCGAAACACCAAGGGTGGCGGGAGTGAAGAGGTTTCGTGAGGGTATCGGGAGGGCCGAAGTGAATGATACACGCGCCCCGTCCCGAAGGGAACTACCCTCACAGGGCTGGATACAAGACCGTCAGGGCTTCTTTCTCTTAGAAATACCAGCCCTGAGGTCTTGTTTGGGAGGCTGCTGAGGACGACTAGCCTGTCCCCAATCTTTGCGAGGGGGAGCACGACTTGCCACGCTTTGCTTTTGAGCCTCCCTCCTAACGGAATCAGGGCGAGACTGGGTGGCCGACGGCCTCGCCCCCTGAGTGCGGCGAGGAAGAAACTGCCCAAAGGCTTCCTCATGGCTTTTCGCCTCCTGGAATCTGGAGATAACCGTATTCATGGCGTCTCCAAAGAGACCAGAAGGCGAAATTGGGGCATCAAGGAGGAAAACTCAAAGCGGACATAGACCGGCCAATAGCACGGGCTGACTGCTTGGTGGCACGGAGAGACAAATCCGTAGCTCGACGAAGTTCTGAAAAAGCTTCGTCGTCGAGGTCTCTTCCTGCACTCAGGTCCTTTAGCAGGTCAGCCTGGTATGCCTGTAACACAGCCATGGTGTGCAGCGCAGCACCAGCCTGACACGCCGCTTGATAAGCTCTCCCGACCAGCATGGAGGTAACCCTGCATGGCTTAGAGGGGAGAGCAGGTTTTTTAACCCGGCGAGAGATAACCCGCAAGTGTCTCTTCGACCGGTGGCATCTTTGAATATCCTCGCGCCTCAGCGCCCACGATAGTCGAATACACCGACGTCGAGGGCACTTGAACGCGTGAGGTATATGGTTTCTTCCACGAACGAGAAAGCTCATCGTGGAGATCATCAAAAAAGGGAAGGGACTGATGAGGCGTTCCCTTCCCTTGGTCACCAGACAGAAATCTGTCCTCTAACTTGGAGCGCTTGGGGGGATCTTGGTCGCGTGGCCAGTCTAATTGAAGTCTGGCCACCGCGCGAGTAACCACATCGAGTAACTCCTCCGAAGATTTTGAATCGCGATTGGAGTGCTCGGATGTGGTTAACTCAGAATCTGTATCAAGAGAATGGAGGTCCCCCTCGCGAACTGAAGAGGCGCCGAAGCACGCTTCAAGATCACGCGAAGGACCAGCAGGATCTGGGGAGAGAGCGATCGAAAGGGACGGACCCGTCTCTCGCTCCTCAGCCAGATCCATGCGAGAGCCCCACGAATGAAATGTGGGTGCTGGCTCTCGGAAGTAAGCAAGGCGAACGCGAAGCATTCCGACCGAAAGTAGGTCACAATGCGCGCACCCGCCCTGCCCCAACGCGAGAGCAGCGTGCTCTTCCCCCAAGCAGACAAAGCAAAATTCATGCGTGTCCTTGTCAGTCATAGAGCGTTGACAAGGAAACACGCATTGTTTGCCCTCATTCTCCGCCATTTTCTTTCTCTTTTTTATATATATATATATATATATATATATATATATATATATATATATATAGAGAGAGAGAGAGAGAGAGAGAGAGAGAGAGAGAGAGAAAGAAAGGAAAGGAAAGTTCTCTTTTTTAAAAAAAAAAAAAAAAAGACTTTGTTTTTAACAAATTTCTAACAAAGAGTTTTGTGAAAACACACAGAGAGAAAGCTCTGAAGAAAAATGTCTGACGACACTCTGGTGACGCCTCCTATTTATAGCCTGGCCACAGGTGCATCCAATGATCTCACCAACCGAGGCTATAAGTTCCGGTCAATTTTCATTGACGTGTTACACACATGTTCAGAGCAGCTCACAATAAGATTGTTCCCCATTGCGCTTAGCAGCGCAGCATCATTGTGAAGCTTTTTGTAAAGGGAACAGTCCTTATTATCGTTCATGTTGTTTCCGCCAGGCATAGTCATCTCAGTAATAACACAAGTTACAGGATGTGGTGTAATTCTTTATTAAATATCTTCTGATTAAATGGCATTAATAATAGTAGCACCCGTAGAGTCCCAAAACATGCACTCTTTTTCCACTTTCCTTTCATCTCTTTCCCTCATGAGAGAGCGTGTGTTCTAGCACTAACAAGTGAAAAATGTACTATTAAAGACCCCCTCCAGTGAAAATCAAGTTTTTAACCTTGTTTACACATCCATATGGTGTTTTTTTATATGCTAGAAGTCATACCATACGTGAAATCAGCAGTCAACGCCATGGCTGAGCATTTTCACCTTGGAACTGCAATTTAACAAAGACAGTCTCAAAAACATGGATTTAGACAACCCGGGTTTCATACGTCACAAAACTAAGGAACCAATCCTGTCAGCTTGCAGGGCGGGGCTTTCCATATCATTAGTGTAATGGGATTAGGTGATTGACAGCAATATTGGCCTATCAGCAAGCGGTACTTTCCATTTAAAGGTTGATTGGTCGTCACCCGGGATGCGTCTCGTCCGGTTTCCCCGTTTGTTTGCTCGTGTCGACGGTGGCTGTAGGTAAGCGCGTTATGTTGTAATAGGTGATGATTTCTGGAAATTGTTGTGCATAACTTGGAATCGCCTTTATGTTAATCATAGTGCAGCTTCGTGTTGGTGCTGTTGCCCCTTCGCGCTGTTTGGTGGATGTGCTGATTGTTCGCCTTGCAGGTATGTTTTTGTTAAGCGCTCAATATAGTGCTGTTATGACCATGTGGGGTTAACACTCTTCTCGCGTACTAACTAGGCGTGATTCTCTGTATCCTATTGTGCTGTCGATGGGTATGACTGACCAATATGAGACTATAAAGTATGCTACCTGACGTGATATCCTGAGGGTAAGTGCTTAAACGAAACCATGATTGGGATTGTGATAGTATGATGATTGGTAACGTCTTCTTTTGTGTTTTAGGATCCTTCTTCTCGTTCATATTTTCATCTCGTTTTTGCCGCGATTGGTTTGTTGCTGCGCTCATGCTGTTAAAGTGCAGCGGTTGATACAGCCGCGCTGACGTGATCATCACTATAACAGAGGGGGACTTCTCGTTCTCTGCCGTGATTTGTCGGTTGCTGTGCTCACGCTGTTAAAGAGCTGCGGTTGATACAGCTGCGCTGATGCGATCCTCGCCTGCTGACGCGATCATCACTATAACAGAAGGGGACTGCTCGTTTGGCTCTTATCGTGTCATTTTAGTGCCCTGCTTCATATTTTCTTGTTTTGTTATTTTGATTTAATTATTTTCCTTTTCTTTTTGCTTTATTGTAAAAACAATGAAGTGGTTCTAGCTCTGGATACATGTGATTGATATCTCATTCATCCCATTTGAGTGGGTGAACATCTACTGAGTTGAAATTGCTTTGTAATAATCTCAAGACCAACTATTTGATCCTTTTTAGGTTGTTTTTCTTTTTCTTATTTATATTTCTTATTGATATTCATTATTGTGAGGATTTGCTTAATGGTAATGTCTTTATTGTCATTTCTATGTTCATTTTTATAGTTTATCTTTGTTATTTTCTACTGCAGGAGCTGGGGTCCCACAGGTGGATTGGTCTTCTTCATTGATGGGTGGTGGTTCTTCTTTATCGTGTGCAGTGTACACTTTGAGTGTGTGATAGTGTGAGTAGACTGCACGGGTGTGTGTGTGTGCGCGTGAACGTGTGCCCCGTAAAACCGAACTCCACAGTGATTCCTGTCGTTGGGAGCCTCAGCCCTGCTGTTATTATTTGGTATTTTGCTTTACAGGTATCTATGATATTGGGTTGTGTTCTTTTGTTTCTTTGATTTGAAGTGGGGTTGTTAGTGTTTGTTGTGGGTTTTAGTGTCCAACATTTTAATCATTATTGCATTAATAAACATTTGTATTTTTGTACACACGTCTCTGGTCTAACTTTATGAGGGAACTGAACCTGTGTGCTTTACTCAATGTTTGAGTAGTTTCCCTGGGGTTAACTCCTAGGGTGGCATAGTCGGACTTCTTTATTAATCAATCAACGTGAGCTTGTGTCTCGAAATTGCACCCACTCGCCACATTCGCATATGCTAAGGTGAAGCAAGGGGTATCAGGAGAAGCAGGTGTTGCTACAGATGTGTTATCAAAGGGTCTGAAAATCAGAGATAAATTGGTGCAGTTTATTTGGAAAAATCGTAATGCCCCAACAAATCTTCCAGAGAAAACTTGGGTTTGCAGAAGTCATTTTATTTCAGTTCCATTTGGTTTAAAAAAGGGCAGATCATATGTTGAGTCAAATGTTTTTGTAGTTGATATTCCCACATTTCCAGCTTTGTGTCAGGAATCATTATCTGAATTTTCTCTGCCAAAAATAGAATTGAATTCAGGCATCTATGAAAACTAAATGTCATCAAAAATTTGATGTTTCTCCAAAAAGGCTCACATTTTGTATTAAGTTTTTTCAGCTGTGTGTCAACTGTAATCTTATCTATAATATACAGAATAGAAACTATTGAAATTAAGAAAACTTGTTTTATCATTTAGAGTTTAAAAGGTCTTGAAACCCACTGTTTCAGAACAGTTCAGATCTCACCACAGTTTCATTTACGTTCAAACTTGCAGGTGAATTTGAAAGTGTGAAATTTTGTAAACATTACAAAATAAAATGTAGCAAGGGTACGGTAGTCAGTATCCCTGTATTTATAAGGCTTTTTAACAAAGACACAAAGAAGCCACAAAGACAAATCTTTACACACAAACTTTTACTCCTAACATGGACACCAACTGCAACACATCTCAAACAACTGTTTGTTCTTTGTGAACTTTGTTCACAGAACTGTTTATGTAAATTGCTGTTGTTTTATTAGCACAATAGTACACAACAACTGAACTATGGTGGTATAAATGAATGCATGCATAATATGTAATCTTTCAATATCATGTTTGGTCTCTATATCTTCAGAAAAATAGAGTTTTTGAGGTTTGAAAAAGGAACAATGCATAGCTGAAACTTTACAGACATTGTTTTAACTATATACTTAAAAATATAAGCCACACTGTGTGGGCCCCTCCGATGTCAGCAACCAATCATAACCCGCAACAATAAGCACCGAAATCTCCTCTTCAGGAAGGTATAAAGCATCCTTACAATCAGTCACACCTTTGTTCTGAGTTCTCAGCGGTTCGAGTTAGGGAGAAATAACAGAATAATAACCAATATTCTGAATCGCTGGCCTGAGTAGTAGGAGTTGTAACAGAATACAAACCATCCAGCGTGCTAAGTCTCCGCTTTACAGAGAGAGAGAGAGGGAGAGAGAGAGAGAGAGAGAGAGAGAGGATACCAGATCACCCAAAAGTTCTTAGTGTCCACCCGAGAGACGTCAACAAGTGGAAGATCAACCAAGTACCAAGTCTCAATACAAGAGACTATTGCAATGGCAAATTGGGAATCCCTATACAAGGGAAATAACTACAGTGACAAGGTAAAGCTCTGGCAAGCAAACTTTCTCTTTATGTTTCGTGCATCTGCGTGTTTCATATGATGAATCTTGCACCAATATAAGGGCTGCATATCTGCATGTTCCCGATTGCAAGAACCCTCTAGGTGCCTCCAGAAGATCAGTATTCCTCAGCTCCTTCATGTCCAAAGCTGTTGAAATGGAAACCAGCTCCTTCCCCACTGTAACGTGGCCCTGAGCCCCAGTAAGAAGACATTGCCATCACCGAACTCATCGATCGATCGAGGAGAATGTAAATATCACTACTAAACCTCTTTCCAGAGACCTTGGCATTAGTGTATACTATCAGTTTATGATTATCTTATGTTCCTTAGATAACCTGTGAAACAAATGTCTAGCAAATAAACTTTGAGTTATTTTTTTAATCAGGAATAAGGTTTTCACCTAATTACTTAACAGAGAAACAGCCATTTATCAAGATAATCAGACATTGCTACATCCAATTCAACCACTTACATCTTTCCATCCTATGCACTTTATTTACCTATTCATTTATTTGATCTTTTAGCATATTCGTACCATTTTGTAGTTTTTGTTGTTTATCTTTTTGAAAATAAAACTAATTTTATTAAAACTGCGTGTTCCTTGTGTTGATGATACAGAAGAGCTCTAAAGGGTTAGGCTGCTCTCGAATCCTTCAGATTATTCAGATGACCAACTCCTTCTAATTTACATAATTGTAATTTATTGAATGGTCCATTTGGATCATTCTTTTACTGTTAAGGTCAAACTCCTTAGCTGGTGCCCCTAGGATGGAGGGAGGGGCCATATGATATTAATAATCACACACACATACACCTTATGTGAAGTGTGATCAAAAATCACCACACACTTTGGTGTCTGTGTGAAGCCCAGTTCATTTTAATTGGTGCCAGGGTGATTCTCACTACACCTTGAGGACCATCTGATAAGTCCTTACATTGAGCTAAAACATGCTAATACTGTGGACAGTGTGGTACAGGACCGTCTGAATACATCAGCCAATCTGAGCTAAACTCTGCATTGTTGCAAAAGGTTTGCTCCAGGTTCACTTCCGGTGAAGAGCTGCAAATGTCTGGCAATCATTTCAAATCGCAAAGCTTTGAGTATTATACTGCCTTCATGTGCTATCGGAATTATCCTACTTCCTAGTTCTGAAGTGGTAATTACTAGTATGTCAAGTACAAGTGCTTTGTTGGTGGAAAAGAACAGGAAACATGGAGGACACCAGGTTCAATCCTATGTATTTCTTGGGGAACTCTTCCCTTAAAAAAACTAAACTAGCCACAAACTTGACACAAATTTGCCACTTGTTATTTACGAGTAGGAAACTCGTATTTACGCTAATTCCGATAGCACGTGAAGGCATCATTATCTTCACTCAGTAAATCAAGTATATTAATAAGGTAAGCCACATAATCGAGTTATTGAATTGTTTCTAGGTCAACATAAAAAAATTATGTCCCCAAGTCATCACATGGCAGATTTAGCGAAGTGCTGCATGTAGCATGTACTGTGCATGTACAGTGCTCTGTGCATGCGTCAAGCATGAGGAAGTGTAATTGAGCTTCTCTTATTGACGTGTCTATAGACTGCAGATGTTAAGATTTATGTTGAAAAAGGAGTTACATTTTGGTCAGATTCTCACCCAAAATTGATTTTATTGGATCACTTATATGTTCATATTGAATCTTGAAAGTTTTTGACCCCGTTGACTTGCAATGTATGGATATAAACACATCATATCTTTGTGTTCCATAGAGCACAAAGTCATACGAGTTTGAGATGACATAAGTGTGAGTAAATTATGAGAGAATTGTCATTTTTGGGGTAACTATCCAAAGCTTGTTGACTCAGAAACATGTCTAACTCTCAGAAATATCAGGATGTGAATGGTTGCATTGTGCCTTGTTCAGATTCATTATTAGAAGGTAGCTGCCTATGTAGATGGCAAGGCAGCTCACTAGGTCTTGGAAAGCCTTTTTATGCAAAGTGTGCATATTTATTCACAGCATTAATGTATGTCTGCTGCACATGGCCTCTGTTTGCCTGACATCTGAATGTGCCCAGCGTGAATCCTGTCGCAACAGTATGCCAATTGGAGTCTCACACTGAGCTAATTGTTAATGTGAAAATGTGTTTTTATCTTACATTAGCCACACCTCTAATGACAGACAGCGAGACAGCTACACGTGTCTGCAGGAGTTATCTGTATGTCACTGCATCCGGCGCTCAGTGCAGGACAGAACCCTGAACACAGTGATGAAAATGTATATTATTTCAATGTTACCAACATTTTTAATGTATTATCAAAGTCTTTATAATATTTGTATAATAATATTTGTATAATAATATATATATATATATATATATATATATATATATATATATATATATATATATTTTTTTTTTTTTTTTTTTTTTTTCAATTAATTACAAGCACCTTAATTTCTTTGAGAAACGTACTTTTAGTTCCTGCAAGAACTCGAAGGACTGACAATGGTTCACCTTGATGTTCCTTGAGTACATAAATAGGATATTTGAGGTTCCTTTAAATGGTGTCTGGAGGGTCTCTAGAGGGTCCTGCTAGGCTATTCGATTCCACAAATTTTGGAATCAACTCCAATTCCTGGAGTCATAATAGATGGAATCGATTCCAAGACGTTTATTCCAGACCCACTTGCTCGATTCTTAAGAAAAACCAGTATGGCTAAGTGAAATCTTATAATAAACAGTGCAGTATAAGTCATACTTTACACAATTCTTGATATATGTATATATATATATATATATATATATATATATATATATATATGACAAGAGATCTTGACATTTACCTTGTTCCATACCTTGAATGTGCTGTAAAAAAAAAAAGGCTATTCTAAAGGATGTTCTGGTATGTTTAGTAGTTTAGTGGTCAAGGAAATAAACATGGAGCCAACATGTCTCACCCCCGATCAGAGTTGATTCCCCTCAATTCCCAATACCGATTATTTTTGAATCAACTACCACCCCTTGGTGTGGCTTATGGCATTTGAATTTTTAATTCATCTACATTTGACTAAAGACAGAAAGTCAGGGATTTGACACCTTTTCAAGTACAAGTGAAATGTCTAAATGTGGCATGCCGGGCATCAGCACAGACTTGTCAAACACATGCACTAATATCTTCTCATAGCAGCCTAAATGAACCATTACAATGGCTTTCCGTCATTTCCTCCATCTGCCAGGACTTCATACGGGAGCGCTGAGGAGCAGATGGAGCAGAGGAGCTTTCATTGTAGTGGAGCCAGAGGAAATGGAGGAGAACCCAGGAGCACAGGTGAGGAGAAACCAGCCATGATAACGTGTGTAACAAAGCTCCTGCAGGTGTTGCGGGGATTCACGCAACAAACTGTGAAATGCAATTTTTTCCTTATAAACCGCTGCAGTTGATCTCGAAGACCTGCGACGCTCTGTCGTACGCACATGTACACTGAATGCAAATGGAAGAGGTGGTGTAGCTCATTCTCATTTCACTCTGCCAGCTGTAATCTCGTAACCTTGGCTGCATAAAAAAAATAAAAAATCAGGGAGAGGAGGCCAAAAAGATGCGGCTGCGAGGTGAGAAAACAGTCTCTCTACAGCAACTGCCTCACACAGAAAAAGACAAATAACTTTAATAGTATCCTTTAACATCTCCTTAACCTCTCTCGCCCAGCTGCACGGGACTCCCCTCCCCTTGCCCCGGGCCCCGCTCCCTCGGGAACTGTTTGATTCTCCTGTCAGGGGGGCCGCAGGCAGTGGGCCGCTGATGAGCTGCTCAGGCCACCGTGAAATGCGCCATAACCTGCCAGTATGAGCGGGCACAGTGAGATTGCCGTATTTACTTTTTAATCTGGCCGCCTTAATACACACGATAAAAACTATGTCACATTAGATGGTGACAGATGGGCCCGGAGATGTTATTGCTGGTGCGAGGTCCGCAGCTGGGGGGGGGGGCGCAGTGAGCGTATTTGTGGGGGATGGGTGAGAAAACGGCAGGAGGGAGGCGGGTGACCACACTCGCCCCAATCACGATAATTTTTCATCACTCCAATTACATTGTTGAGTGCACTGCCACACATAAATGTGCACACACACACACATACACACACACACACACAGCTTCAGTACTGCCAGTTTAACAACATCAATAAGATAAAATGAGGTGCTTTTATGGGTCTGCCTACACACAGACTATTTCTCGGCCGTCCTTCGGGGTTTATACAAGGCCTAGGCTGTTTAGAATGGAATACAAGCATACTGCATACTGCACAGTACATGTATGCTTACTACTTTTTGTGAAAACAGTACACTTTATGCAACGATAAACATTTCAAACAGCAGTCTGCTACATTGTTCAGTATTCCATTGTTTAATTCCATGACTTTTCCATGACCTTAGTAGTTGTTTATGATAAATGGATTTTTAGAACCAAAGTGGTCTATAATATCTGAAGAGAGCAATCCGTTAGCATTCTCACTCATCTCAATGGCAGTTGCTCAGCTGATGCATGCAGCCCCAGAAGTATGGAACCTGTATGCTACCATCTTTGCTCATAATATCATTTCAGAAATAAAAAATGTTAATTTGCCTTTTTTTTTTTTTTTACCTGTGGTAGCTGCTGCATTTTAAAATTGGGGAAACACAGATCATGATTTGCCCCCAAAGCTGCTCAAATTAATACTCTTCATAATTTCATAGCAAAAATAAATAACTATTTTCAAAACAAAACAGACAAAACATTAAATTATGAAAACTATAATTATGTTTTTTCAGATTGCACAAAACTACCCATGTACCTCTGAGCCACTGAACACTGTGTACTCAGGTGTCAATTGTGTACATCAAAAGTTCAATTATTGGCCATTTGATGTGATGTCCTACCTAGAGAGAGCTTGACCAATCATCATAAAGAGCTGGTAAATGTAGTTGGTCATCTGCGTATTCAATGTATCTTTGAAAATGAGCATAAAACAAATCTGCATACCATGCACAACATATATGTAAACTACTTACTGCAGAAATAGTATACATATGTATTATATTCAAAATATCCTAATTAGTGGTTGACCAATATATTGCCGAATCAGATAAATCAGCCGATATTCAGTATTTTTTTAATTATTGCATCAGCCAAAACATGTTTATATCTAAGACATGTAAATGGCCAATCACAGTTCGTTATTTTGTTAAATGACACTGGTAGATTTGTTCACTTGTTTTGACTATAAACACTCAAAATACACATGTTAAAAATACTGTAAAGAAGTTCATGTTCACGGGCAAGGAAGAGGCGAGAAACCGGCTTAACATATAAATGATAGTTTTAATGGAAAATTCAAAAGACAAACACATAAGACGACGGACATGTCTGAGAACGATCTCTCTCTCACGTACGTCCTCCGTGGTCGGCCTTTAACCCTCTCGGAGGCTTGATCAGCCTAATACGGGACCGGGCGTGTTGAGTCACGAACCAGCCCCGCCCTCCACCATGCCACAAATACATTCTCTGAAAAACCCAAATATCTGATGCTGTGCTGTTTCTAAAACAAGATTAATCAAACTGATCTTATTTTAAGGATTGTGAGATATTTTTACAGGAAAACAATAAAAAAATTATTATCAAGAATATGATTTTTTCCCTAATATCAAAGGTATTACTAGAAAAAAGAAATTATGATCCAACGTGAATTTTCTTGATAATAAATATGATGGTGTCTGGTAACATGTGCGTGTAAAATGGCTAGAAATAGCATTTTATCACACTGAAATTTATGAAAACGCCTAAATCATGTTACTGCGCATGCAGAAAATCCCTGTTGCATGTAATGTAATTGTCCTGGTGCTACGTCGACGGACACAAATTCTGAGTAAACTTCCCTTCGTCTTTGAAGGAACGCAATGTGATGGTTGTACAAAGTGACTTTTTTTTTAACAACGTTATCAAAGTGAGTATCAAATACAACAGCGGTGCTAAAGCACGGGCCGCCATCTTGATTGTTTTGGTTGGATAGATCACATGACTACGTCACATGACAACAAATGCATCATCATTTTCAGATATATCCATTTTCACAGTCCACACTACAACTCGAAAACGGCGTTTTCACATTTATCCACTTTGGAGTACTTTTTCAAAAAGCTCAGTTTTCGTGGACAAAAACGCAGAAAAAGGCCAAAACAGAGAGAAAAAGATGCGTTTTCAAACGAAAACATATTATTGTGGACAAGGCATTAGTATGATTCTGTCTTTTGTGACAAAATTTGATTGCTAATGCGCATATACTGTCAGTGGTTGCTGGTTATATTCTTCTTCCTAATATAATACACACATGTGCAAACAAATTATGACTAGTAGATGACTAAACAGAAACCAGGAGACACTGCCATCTAGCATTTAAAACACATAATAATAACTTATTTTTTAAAATTATTTATTTCTTTTACTTTTACAAAATGAAAGGTTTGTGTGACATTTTTAGTACATATAGTGCTTTAATAATTTTTTGTTTTAGCAATTTTATGTTATTTACTACATTAAATTGTGTAAAGTATATCAGCAATATTACGGCCTGTACGCCACCCTGCTCTCTACAAATCAGCCATTATAAAACCATATCTGTCAAACACTGATCCTAATCCTGCTTAGATAAAACAATTCTATCAAACTGTAGTCCATCAGTGGTTTCCTAATGAACTCAAGAGGAAATCAAAAGGGTTTGCTGTCCCAGCCAAGGGTGTAGGGACAATCTCAAACGAGGGGGTGAAATATACAGTAAAACATAGGCCTATATCTCTAAATATCTATTGTCATATATACTGTATACTTATTATAAAAATACCATAATTGGGAGGCCCCATATCCTCAGAAATGTCTCTCTTTTTTTAAACATGATAAGCATGTGCTTTGATTCTGAAGGAGCCACTGCATGACACATTTCTTTGCTTAATTACACACTGTGGATGGGGCCTTCCATGACATGCTTAAGATCTTTTGGACATGTTTACAGTATATAATACATTGTGACCAAACATGAGCAGTTGTCAAATATCCTCACACACTGTTTGAGCCGAACTCTACAGAAGTGGAGTCAAACACACAATGGAGGAGTCCAATCTGACACACTTTGGTGCTTTCATTTGAAACTGGATCTGTGAATGAGACTTTCACAGGGCAGCCCAGCTCATATCCCCCACTCGTGGCAATAATAACAACATGGATGGTCTTAGTCTGTGATACTGTTTGGTTTCTATGTCTTATTACAGCTAAAGAGTCTAGAGAAATGAGCATATTATGTTTGAAATTATTTTATATAGGCAACAGTGCATATGAAAAAATTGGATTGCTAATTTTGGCAAGGCATGACGCTTGTTTTTCGAGATGAGGTCACTTGTTTCTCATGCAAAATCTGCAACTCTGCAATTACACCCATAGTAGGGGTGGGAAAAATGTAAGATTTTCAAATCTTCATTTGAACGATTCTTAAATTATTAAATCCCAAGATTGATCTTTTACTCTATGTGCAACCCTCTACTACAATGAGAGGAAATCCCTCACATTTGCAACCAAATTTCGTGCTAGGTGACTAAAAATGTATATATTTGGCAACTGGCTGGAAAATGTTTCGATTTCACTCAGTAGTGATTGAGTAGTAAATCCTTTCACTGTGTGTTGAGAGTAAAATTTGTTTTGTGTAATGTGTGTGTGTCCAAATGTGAGATCCACACAACTGATTTGTCATTGAATAATGTCTCCTTTCTTTTAAGCCCTGTTTTAACTGTTGCACTGTGGTTATTAAAGGGACTTCCATTAGTATAAATTTAGTTTAGTTTGCTCATTTAGTTTAGTTTAGTGGAGGGTGGGGGGTTGTGAGGAAACAAACCTATCTTTGTTTGCCTAGTAGTCCGTGATGAAAAGCAGTTGATGCAAAAATTAATGTAGAAATTTCTAAAAGTGAGGGGGGCAAATTCCCCTGGTCCCAGCAATCTTTTAGCGTTGTATAAACGACCATTTATTACTATACAGCTTTGATTTGTGTTTTAATCAGTATTTCTCAGCATTTGTTTTTTTTTTTTTTCAAATAGAAGATTGTGCACTCCAAAAAAATCTAAATGGGGTGAATAAATACAGCCAAATTTGAATGCCGCTCTATTATTACAACAGGAGTGTAACGTTTATGCCCCATATGCATTCACAGCTGGCAATATAATCACTGAACATTTGTTTTTATTAATTTTGTCTCCATTTCAGTCCATTGCATTCCCTCTGTTTCTCTCTCTCTCTCTCTCTCTCTCTCTCTCTCTCTCTCTCTCTCTCTGCCGCAAGCGCCCAAGTTTACCAGCTTTGATTCCCATTTCCCCTTCTTTAATTTTTGGCTAAATGTAATAAGCGGGGTGGTTTGTGAAATGAATGCGGTTGGTAATCAGGAAAGCTGCTAACAGCTGCCTGAGCTGCAACGCATTAAACCATCACCCCGTCTATCTGTCTCTCGCTCTCTCTTCGTCTCTCTCTAGGGCTATGCTAGCATAAGCAGCTAATGAAAACAATGTAGTCACAGATCTCATTTTTCAGGTGATTCTTGTGTAAACTGGAGATTTTCCAGAGTATGCGATCTGGCACAAAGGGGCTCCATAAATCATGCAAGCCCACCCCCTCGACAGTGTTGGTGAATCTGTGTAGCGTGGCATTGTGTGCATCTCTAGCACAGGCTAAAATCAAAACATGCAAATGCCTTTAGCTCTTCTGTGACACTCAGGTGGACATAGGCTGATAAACAACAATTTCATACTTCTGCTATGGATAATATTTTGGACAAGTTTCAGTTTAATCTCAGGTTAATGTTTAGTCAAATATAAGTAATCTATCTGGCAAACTAGCCGCAAACTTGTTACAAATTTGCCACTCATTATTTTGACATGCAAATGAGGTTTTGATTTGCCACAAATGTTTGCCAGAAGTTTGCAGCTTTTCACCGGTAGTGGTGAACCTGCAACAAACCTTTGCAACAATGGACAATTTGACGCTAAGTTAATTTGCATATGAAAAGAATCAGTGGAAAATATGTGGTAAATTTGCCATGAACTCTCTTTAAGGGACTTTTAAGGGATTTTTTTAAGGGACTGTCTTCCTGAAGAGTGTAAACAATGTGACATTTCAACATACTGCTCTTTTTGTTTGAGTGGTCCGACATGTCAACTTTACAAAAATCAAGAGTTCATAGCAAATTTGCCGCAAACTTTCACAAATTCGCCACTGATCATTTTCGTATGCAAATGACCTGTGTGGCAAACTTGCAGCAAATTGTCCGTTGTTGCCAGAGGTTTGTTGCAGGTTCACCGGTACCGGCAGAGCTGCAAACTTCTGGCAAACATTTGCGGTGAATCAAAAACTCATTTGCATGTCAAAATAATGAGCAGCAAATTTAGATTTATTTTGTAAGGGTGGCTCAACCAATGGCGTGATTTGAGACAGAACTTCCTTTTGTTTGTGGTTTGTTTTGGAAACCTGTTAGAATTGTTTTTTGTTTTTGTTTGTTTTTTCCATTTGAAATGCTAGTGCACAGAAATTACATTCGTTATTCATATCAATAAAGAGAAATAGTTTGTATTATTTTTATAACACGATTTTTTGAAGATTTGATGATAAACTAAGCTCTGGAGGTCCATACAATGCTAGTGAATGGTGACCAAATCTTTGAAGCTCCAAAAAGCAAATAATGCAGCATAAAAGTAATCCATATGACACCAGTGGTCTTTAGAAGCATTATGATAGATGCAGGCAAGAACAGTCCAAAATATAACACTATAAATCTTGACATCAGCAGTCTAGGCGATCGTGACTACACTTTCTTGCGCATGCATCAAGCACTAGGAAGTGTAATCGAGCTTGAAATCGTGATCGTGACTAGAGACTGCAATGGCCAGATGTAAAAGGAGTTACATTTTGGTCCGTTCCCACTAAAAAACTATTGGATCACTTCAGAATACATGGATTAAACCACTGGAGTGACTACCGTGTGCTTTTGTCCTTTTTGAAGCCTAGAATTATAAATCACAATCCATGTTTGTTTTTGTTTTAAAAGAACTGTACATTTCTGCCTGACAGTTTATTTCATGTATCACAAAATAAAATCTTAAGGGTTTGGAACGGCAGGAGGTTTAGTCAATAATGACAGAATTTGCATTTTTGGGTGAACTGTCCCTCTACAAACCACCTCAGTCTCTGTTTAAACTGTTAAATAAAATGTTAAAAGACTCTTCATTTTATGCCATTTTTAAAGACATTGATAATAGAATGGAAGTTTGATGTTTATATAAGAAACAGAAGTGAATCCTCAAAAAATATTCTTCATCGTATCTTCACCTCATTCACAACACACACTCACGGCACCCTTAGGCAAGGCATCCGGTCGGTGATGCCTGTGTGCTTGCATGCAAGCCACTGAAATGGGTCATTCTTTAATTAAATACAATATTAATTACTGCGAGCATCATTAACGATATGTGAGATTTGACTAATTATTGTAATAGTCACGCTCATTAAATATGAAAATTACAGCGGTCTGAAGAATCGCTTTCGTGATCAATCTTGTACGGACAGAAGGGAAATGATTTAGAGTGCCGCTTTTATTCTGCAATTATCTCCATTACAACTCTAAAGAGAGAGAGAATGAGCGGGCGGTTGAGGGGGCATCAGGGGGCCGTTGTGAGAATGGGGCCCGTTATAGCTCCTGTCCCCCTTTCAAATGCAATCGTCTCAGTTTAACCAGACGAGACAGTTTTCACCACACACGGGCTCTCTGTGTTCAGAGATGGACGGGCTCAGGACAGGCACTCTTTTAGACTTGTTGATTGGTGGAAATGACACGATGTGCTGTGTGATGCGTTCAGTCACACTTGTTTGGTAAGAGGTGTTGTTAAGCAAGAGCTGTTCTGGATGAATTGGATGAATCAAACTGGTGAGGAATGGAGCGCTTTGGTTGTGATTAACTCTCAATATGTTGTCAAAGTGCTTGATAAATCTGCCAACAGCAAGCCTACAGTGAGCCCAAAAAGGATCTAGGCACTTGTCGTACAATGACAACAAAATATCAAAGATGCATTTATTCTTAAGAAATATAACTTTTTTTATCATGCTGTTTATTATATCTTGGGAATGCTCTTGGGTAGCTACTTTATATGGATACAAGTGCAGCTCCTATCTATTTGAATGGGGAAAGACTATAATCTCTAAAACGGTTGGTCAATATTATAATCAAAGAACATATTTCAAATCAGCAGTAAAAATCTGACAAGACTGGGATCATAAATTGTGCTTTGTTAGTTTCCAGCTAATGCTCGGCTTTCGACTTGACTGAAAGGCGATATCTGTATCTAAAAGATGATTGGCTCTTTTACCTGTAAAGCGGGATTTCTTTTCTACACCCATCAATTTGGGTGTTCCAATTTGGTTTTCTGAGGTAAACTCGGAAATATGGTATTCGCACATGAACACCTCCACAAGGTCCTAATTTCAAGTTCAAGCCCCGACATTATCAGTGGGGGCTTTGTCAATTTAAAAATCATGGTGGAAGCAAATAGTAAGAGGTAATAATTCAGTTTCACTTGAGGATTTAGACTGCGCAGTTTAGTTTGTATGCATTTCTAGCACTATTAATGAAGAATAATGATAAAACTTGCCAGGAAATAATACTAATTTAGCTGGTTTATGCAGCTATAAGTGTTTGTAACAAAACTACATTTCCCATCATCATATGCCCTTACAAAAAATCTAAACTGGCCGCTAATTTGCCACAAGTTTGCCGCTTTATTTTCACATGCAAATTATCTTTTGATTCACCACAAATCTGAAGCAGACAAACCTTTGGCAACAATGGACAAGTTTACCGCAAGTTTACCGCAAAGATCATTTGCATGTGAAAATCGGTGTCGAATCTGCGACAAGTTTGTGGCAAATTTACCACGAACTCTCGATTTTTGTAAGGTTGTGGTCGCACAAGAATGATAAAATAGATAGAAAGCATTAATAACACACCTCATGCATAGCTTTGCTCTTCATTTTGTTACATTTGTGCTATAAAAGCTTTCTTTTATAAGTGAAAGTGAAAAAGAGAGAAAGAAATATGAAATTGCAAAACAAAATTGTTCTTTCAGACTAAAATCACTTGAACGCACAGCACTCCGAATTTACAGTTTCCAGGAGGACTTGAACAGGGGATCTCTCTGGCTCAACTCACAATTGATTATAGAGTCTAATGTTAGCATGTTGCTAAGCTAACAAGATGCTAATAAGCATGAAAATACATAGCTATCACAAATATTGGCTAAAATAGTTTTTTAGGGCTATCAATTTATTAAATTTTTTCAATCAAATGAATTATGTGATGTTCTAAATAATTAAGTGAATTATTCACATATATCAATGAGCATATTTACAAGCACACCAATACACTGATTACTCCCAAAAATCAGCTTATTTCAAAAATCTGAGAAAGTAAGAAAAGTGTGTTTACTTGAGATTTATTCTCTGCTTTTGCTGTGAAACTGTGAAAAGACAAACACTCAACACGAGCGCACATTCGATAAGCCAGTGAGAACAACGGTAAAGGTGTTTAAATGCGACGCGAACTGGGCGTCTCGATCGGTTTATTCTTGCACCGTTGATGACCTAACACTGATGAAGGAACAACGTTTGTTGTATTTACATGAACTTATGTTTTGTCAGCTTATTAAGCATAATCGGTGTAAGAATGTGCATGTAAATGCACTCAATGTTCGATAATATAATATCTCAATAATTCTTAAAATTATAAACAATAAATACAATAATTCAAATACATTACATAATTGTGGAAGACAAGTAATGCATAAAAAAGTGCCATTAAAATTCAGTGTATTTTTCCTTTATCATTGAAATCAAATCTACTATTGGCCTACTCTTGACTTCAATCTGTTTTCATTTGAGTTCATCAATCTGCGCTATGAAATATTGATGTACACATTCGTCAGACTGATGCACCTCACTTTGGTTGCAGAGTGTTTCAGCTATGATGCCTTAAAATGCTTTCTAGGTAGGCAGCTCTCTAGGTTTTGGAACAGAGCATTCTGTATATCAAGCATAAGATCAGAAAGTTTATTGTAGGGAGTTTTGATTCTCTGTCGGACTGGCGCTCTGAATCATGGGTGACCTTGTGTCTTTGATGCCTCTTTAGAACGTCTTCATTTTAACATAAATACATTTCCCACTTGCTTTAAATATATGCAATAATGCTATCTTCTCTCGAATTCACACACGCTTATATTATTTTAATACTCACCTCCGGTCTGGCTGCCCGATAGCCAACACTTTATCACATTTCATGTATTTTTTATTTTATACGGCCTCTGTATTTTTAAAACGATTGCACCTGTTTTGATCTGATGATTTTGTGCAAGCTCAAACAATTACTTCTCAACTTTATCAGTTAACGGAATCACCCTGGTTTTATGGGTATCATTTATAACAAGCGGACAGCAACCTGTTTATTAGAATTTCAAGCAGCATATCACCAGTGAGATCTTCCACCGTCCATATTTACATTTCAACTTTGGCTAAACAAGCATGACAAACACACACAAACACACACACACACACACACACACACACACACTCACAGCACGGAGCAAGTGGCGCCAGGCCTCATTTTAATATGGCCCCCTCTCCCCTTATTCAGACAGCATGGACTTTATGCAGAAGATGTGTGCTTGAGCATGAGCCCAGGGACCTGACATTGTGCCAGGGATGAGTTGCGGCTCAAGTCGGGTTTATGGTCAGAATGCTGTGTTGAAGATTACAGGTGCATGTCTATCAGTCTCAGTAAGTGTGTGTGTGTGTGTGTGTGTGTGTGTGTGTGTGTGTGTGTGTGTGTGCAAACTGAAGACAGTCAGAGGGACAGAGATCGTGACCTGTGAAATGCATCCGTGGCTCTGTGGTGCAGGTAAGAATACAAACATATTTGCATGTGCCACGGTCGGAGTCGCATTTGACATCTCAACAGCTGTTAATTGTGAATTGGCCTGCAGAGAAGTCGACAGCGCTGTGAATATGCAAAACGAGGAGGAGCGGCCAGATCCCGTCCAAAGCGCGTCAACTCCCACCCTCCCTAACCACACTGCACATGCTGCGTCAGCGGCTGCTGGAAGTGTCAATCATTACACCTGAGTTACACAAACTTCCATGCCATTACAAAATGTAAATGTATTTATTTTTGTAATAATTTTTGTCTTCGTTTAAATTAAGTCAACATTTCGTCATGTCATGTTATTAAATATAGTCCGTTTAGTAAAATGGCATATTATTTTAGTTGATGTCAAAAATGTATTTTAAACTTTAACAGAACAAAGTTAAATAAATGTTCAAACATTTAATTATTTAA
This sequence comes from Moxostoma hubbsi, assembly GCA_032164185.1. NCBI lineage: Eukaryota > Metazoa > Chordata > Actinopteri > Cypriniformes > Catostomidae > Moxostoma > Moxostoma hubbsi. The sequence goes on from JAVLUX010000013.1 coordinate 2,893,015, forward strand.
ACATGCAAACATATCAAGACGATATGGATATCTTACAATTCAGTTCAATATTCGATATGAGGTTCATGATTAGATATAATCTCGATTCAATTTAACATTTAAATGACAATTATGACAGAAAATTGTTTATTTTTTATATATTTTATTCTATTTTTTCCCTCCCCTTTTCTCCCCAATTTGAAACGGCCAATTCCTAATGTGCTCTTAAGTCCTCATGGTGGTGTAGTGACTCGGCTCAATCTGTTGCCTCTGCGTCTGAGACCATCAATCCACGCATTTTGTACCGTGGACACGTAGCGCATGTGGAGTATTCACGCTATTCTCCGCGGCATCCACACATCTCACCACACGCCCCACCGAGAGTGAGAACCACATTATAGTGACCACGAGGAGGTTACCCCATGTGACTCTACCCTCCCTAGCAACCGGGCCAATTTGGTTGCTTAGGAGACCGGGCTGGAGTCACTCAGCATGCCCTGGATTCAAACTCGTGACTCCAGGTGTGATAGTCGCTGTCTTTATTTGCTGAGATACCCAGACCCCCCAATTGTGTTTATTTCATTTCATTTTGTTTATTTTTAAAAGTGTTTGAGCAAATTTCACATTATAATTTCTCATCAGAATAAAGTTCTGTAATACACCATATGAATGCTCAAAGTTAAAATAACAACAGATTCTCTTTCTCTATCAGAAAAGGACAAGCCGTATAAATGTACAGTACATTTAATGTCCCCAACCCTGTTGATGGAGGCGAGCACGATCAGCAGGGCTGTCTTTAGGGAGAGGGCCCTGAGTCCAGCTGATTCTAGCAGCTCGAAGGGGGATCTCTGAAGACCGGCGAGGACCACCGAGAGATCCCAGGAGGGGAACAGTTTTGGCCGGGAGGGATTTAACCTCCGGGCACCACTTAGGAACCTGACGATTAAGTCGTGCTTACCCAGAGACTTGCCGTGTACTGGGTCATGGTGAGCTGCGATAGCGGCAACATACACCTTCAAGGTGGAAGGGGACAGCCTCCCGTCCAGGGACTAGACGTGGAGGTTCCAAAGGTCTGGGTGCGGATGCCAGAGCGTGCCCCGTCCCTGAGAAAGAAGGTCCTTCCTCAGGGGAATTCGCCAGGGAGGGGCTGTCGCGAGGAGTACAAGGTCCGAGAACCAGGCCCGTGTGGGCCAGTAAGGAGCCACAAGAGTGACTTGTTCCTCGTACTCCCTGACCCCGCCCCGAGGGGAGCCTCTGAGCGGGCATACCAGAGCGGGCAGTGGGAGGTCTCTCAGGAGGCAAACAGGTCTACCTAGGCCTTGCCGAACCATTCCCAAATCAGCTGAACCAAGTGGGGGTGAAGCCTCCTCTCTCCGCCAGGCAAGCATTGTCGTGACAGCGCGTCCGCTATCACATTGAGGTTGCCGGGGATGTGAGTGGCGCGCAGTGACTTGAGTTGTGACAAGTTGTGACAAGTGGCGGGAGCGTACGCCGCCTTGGTGATTTATGAACGCCACCACAGTGGTGCTGTCCGTCCTGACCAGGATATGTTTGTCTTGAACTAACGGGAGAAACTTCCGCAGGGCCAAAAGGACGGTCAACAACTCGAGGCAGTTGATGTGCCAACGCAGCTGGGCCCCTTTCCAATGGACTGCTACTGCGTGCCCGTTGCATACAGTGCCCCAACCCGATCTGGAGGCGTCGGTCGTGACCAGGACGCGTCAGAACACCTGCTGTAAGGGTACTCCTGCCCGTAAGAAACAGAGGTCTGTCCAGGGTTTGAATGTTTGGCGGCAGGCGGAGGTGATTGTCACACGGCGCCATGCTCATCTCAGGACTCGGCTCTGAAGCTAGTGTTGAATGGTCTCATATGCATCAACCCCAGCAGCGCGACTGCCGCGGAGGACGCCATATGCCCCAGGAGCCTCTGGCAAAGTTTTAAAGGGACCGTTGTGCCTGTCCTGAAGGCGGCGAGGCACTTCAACACTGACTGGGCACGCTCATTGGTGAATTTTGTAGGCCTCATGCATCTCGACCAGGTTGAGCCATAGATGATGTTCCTGGACCACAAGAGTGGCCATCGCCTGCTCGAGTGCCTGCACGATGACCTTCGTGGCTCTGAGGGCGAGGTCGGTCGCTGAGCGCAGTTCCTGCAGCACATCGGGGTCAGGGCTACCCTCGTGCAGATCCTTGAGCGCCTTGGCCTGGTGGACTTGCAGGATGGCCATGGCGTGCAAGGAGGAAGCATCCTGTCCCGCTGCGCTGTAGGCTTTGGTGTTTAACGAGGATGTCGTCCTACAGGCCTTGGAAGGGAGTATAGGGCGCCCATGCCAGGTGGTAGGGTTACTGGGACATAGATGGAGCGCAACGGGCCTATCCACCTGGGGAATCGCCGTATACTCGTGGGCCGTTCCGCCGTCGAGGGTAGCGAGAGCAGACGAGCAGGGCTTTTGACGAAGGGAAAGCGGGGCTCTCCATGAAGATGTCAGCTCATCATGCACTTCCGGGGAAAACGGGACGGGGTTGCATGGCTGTGAGCGGCATCCAGACCCCAGGAACCAGTCATCCAACCGTGATGGGTGTGGGGGGATGGAGGGTTCCAATCCAACCCCACACTGACGGCGGCCCGGGCAAGCATGTCGGACATCTGCGCATCAGCCTCAGCCTGGGCGTGCTGGCCTGAAGGCGGCAGCCCAGGGGAGGCGTCAGCGTCAGACGCCGCGCTCTCCGATGGAGCGGCAAGCTCATCCACGTCGAGCTCCAGAGGATAGGCAGACTGGCCCGGAGGCGAGTCGCTGTTGCCTCGAGCACGGACGGGGATCAACGAGCGTGTCAGGGGTGGGTGGTCCGAGGGGGCGTACCTGGCGGAGCTGCACCTGCTGCCCTCCCCAAATCGCCTCCATCGCCAGCCGCTTCGTCCTCAATCCCGTGGGAAGAAGGAGCAACATGGGAGGCGGCTGGAGTGGCGTGCTTTCTATTGAAAGCGCGCCGCGACCGCAACATTGCCATGGTCATGCTCTCGCAGTGAGAGCATGAACCATCCACAAATGCTGCCTCGGTGTGATCGGCGCCCAGACACACAAGAAAGCGCCTGTGGCCATCTGAAGCGGAGAGTACTCTACCGCATCCAGGAACTACACAGGGGTTGAATGGCATCTCTAGGTGTACTTTTAAAGCTTAGACTCTAAACTTTACAATGCATATAGCTGATCCTACCAACTCTTAAATAATGCTTTTTTATGATGTTTTGTTCTTATTGTTTGCAAATGTGTTTATATTCAGAGTTTGTAAAATCTGAAAAAAAGATGAGATAGCCATGTGTTATATATAGTTGGAAAGGTCTGAATTTGTAGAATGCAATGAGCTTATTTTGTTACACTCAGAGGCCAAACTGAAATGAGTATTAGTGTATGAAATTCCCAGACACATAATATAAATATAATATAATAAAAAGGAGTGTCTTTTTGTCACGTTTTCCTTAATACTTACTTAATACATGAAACATACATGTAACATAGACAATGACATATCACACCTTACAGCAGACTATCCCGATTCAACGAGCCAAAGGGAACATAATATGAGAAATAGATCTTGAAGTATTCCTCAAAATGTTTACATGGAAGGAGGATACACAAAAGGGTGCTCAACAAACATTGCAATTTAAATTGGGTTTACATAAATTTTTATAACAAGCGCTAAAGTACCAGCAGTTCAGTGAACATCTCACAGAAGTGTTCAGCATACATTAACGTGAAGAGTTGCTCTGTTTCTTTACCACATCTGTACTTTGTGTGGTTAGAATACATTTTCTTTGTACTTTTTTGATCAACAACTGACTGAAAGAACAGAAAGGTGATTAAAAGGTGATTATTCGGGGGGTCTGGGTATCTCAGCGAGTATTGACGCTGACTATCACCCCTGGAGCCGCGAGTTTGAATCCAGGGCATGCTGAGTGACTCCAGTCAGGTCTCCTAAGCAACCAAATTGGCCCGGTTGCTAGTGAGGATAGGGTCACATGGGGTAACCTCCTCGTGGTGGTGATTAGTGGTTCTCGCTCTCAATGGGGCGTGTGGTAAATTGTGTGTGGATCGCGGAGAGTAGCATGAGCCTCCACACGCTGTGAGTCTCCAAGGTCATGCACAATGAGTCACGTGATAAGATGCATGGATTGACGTTCACAGAAACTGAGGCAACTGAGACTTGTCCTCCGCAACCCGGATTGAGGTGAGTAACCACGCCACCATGAGGACCCACTAAGTAGTTGGAATTGGGCATTCTCGATTGGGAGAAAAGGGGATAAAAACAAACAAATTGAAAGTGGAGAGCGTGAATCTTCAATGGACACAAATTACACAGAAAAAATTATCGGTTTTAATATCAAGCACTTCTGTTTCAACAAAACAAGGTAATCTTTCAGGTATTCTCGTACTTTAACTACATTTAAGCACTTCAAGGACCTTATGAGAACCCTGTAAATTGTGTCTAAAAAAGTCACATAGAGATCTTGATGTTTGACTGGTTATTTCATTTATGATCACATGGACAGAAAACAATATTGTGAATTTCGAAAAGATCTAAAATTGTTTCGAATTTGAAATAATCGTAATTTTTGTGGCGTCTCGTGAACACACGTGCACCACTCTGCATCTTGGTTTGATGTCATGCGCACACGAGAGTACTACACATTTCCATTGTGGTACATTGGCGCCAAAGAAATTATACCTGCATCCCTGCTACCTGTTTCCTTCCACATGCCGGAGTGCCATTTCAATGACAGCAGGCTGGAAGAGGACATATAAAATATCTCTATGCAGAGGAGCAGGGCCGGCACTGGCCAAACTGATACCCTACGCAGAGCTCTGAATCAGAAGTAATGGGTTTTAATTAGCACTTATCAGCTATTCTGAAGGTAGCCTATAAATGATTTAGTTAAAACTTAAATTTAAATAATTGTACTTATAGTCTGGATTAAGATGGTCCAGCATGGCCACTGTTTTCAATTGTCTCAGCAGCTCACAAACAGCGAACTGCCCACACAAACTCCCATCACGGGAGTGTTCCAAGTTTGGTTCGCTATTAGTGCGCAGTGCGTTTTTCTTATAACGTGCATTGAGAGCCCAAAGTGCAATGAAATCAATTTATCAATTTAATCAATTTTCATGTAATTTCAAACATTCTTGTAATAACTCGATGCTGGGGTGAAGAAGAGGAGGAGGTATTTTACCATATTGTTAATGAGGAGCATGTTTATAAAAACAACTAAGCAAGAAATTCAAATGTCTTCAGTTTACCACAAAATAAAGGCTTGAGGGTTTAATAGGACCAATGCTATGTGAATATAATGAAATAATGACAGAAATATTACTTTTGTACTACAAAAAAAAATCCAATAATAATTGTTACAATATTACAGTTTGCTTATAAAATCTCTTTAAAGTTATAACAGACATCCCTGCATGACATTTTACAAAAAGTAATTTACTATAATTTGTAGCTAAATATTTTTCTTTATTCATCAGCTATGTATTGATATGTTGGTACATTTACCAATTATAATTTGATTAACACAAATGTAAGCCTATATTTATGATGAATATTATTCTTCCATGAACTCATTAAGTGAAAAACATGACATGATTATTTTAAACTTGCAGAAACCCGGAGAGTCACGTGGTGCCATGCAAGGTTCAGATGTGTAAAAGGAGAGCTCTGTGCACTTTGCTAGTTTTAGTACTTTCTGTGACTTTCGAGCGAGAGCATAGAGATCCGGCTCAGAGATCCGCTGAGGGATACAGGCCTCGATCAATTCTGGGCAAATTTCTGGGATCATCTAATAAAGATCTCGTGTTACGCGAGGCGAGGTATAAAGGAAGGCTTTCTAACATTGACATTACATTTACATTTATTAATTTGGCAGATGCTTTTATCCAAAGCAACTTACAAAAGAATCACAGCATTTTCTTGTTCCCAGACTTTGCAAATTCGACAAGAGAGAACTGTGATCGATTCAAGGAATGCAAGAACCGTGATCGATTCAAGGAATGCAAGAAACTCTTACATCAACCGAAGGTCTCTTTTGCACTGATGTTCCCAACCAAATTGAGAATAGATACTAAGGATGGTTGCGAAATATTTATATGCCCACAGCAAGTGATGTACTTCATAAAGTCAATGTAATGAGTGGGTCATTGTGTGATGCTTTTGATACAGCCGAGTGGGCCTGACTCTCTTGACTGTTCCTAGGAAGCTGAGCACCTTTTTTTTAATTTTTGTGTTGTTCCGCCTAGCGGCTGGAGTTTGTTTTGTGGAATAACACTCCTTCGGGACAGTCTGAAGACGAATCTGCACATTCTTTGTGCTTATTCCTTCCTATCGTTTGTTTCTTGCAATATTTCTTGCAAATCATTACAGTGATTCTTTTTTTGTGTGCTGGTTCCATTAGCGGCTGGACCTTGTTTTGTTGAGCTCTTCCAGTTCTATAGGTATTTACAGCTGCACCACCTGCTCTGTATTGTTTTTGGTAGTAGCATACACCCCCCTAAAGCAGCAGATACTCTGGGAGAGGAGATTACTGCTTTTGGAAAAGGACACAAGGCATCAATAGATTACTCCCTGCTAATCCAGAATCTGGGGGACGGAGCTTCAACTTCAGTCAAAGATTATAGGAGAAAGTGTTTAACTTTGCGGGAGTGTGGGCAAGGATTATAAAAAAATATTAAATGTTAATTCAATGTATATATGTTTTTTTTATGTCTATGAATCAATAAAAATGTTAATTGAAAAAAAAAACTTGCAGAATCCCTGTTTTGCTTATGACTGTGACATGTTCAAAGGCTTGTTGAATGTGTATCCCAGCCAGCGTGTACAATTATCCCTTACATATTACAATTTTCAGAACAGCTGAAATTGTCTCGGTTACTGACATAACCTCCATTCCCTGATGGAGGGAATGAGAATTTGTGTCGATGAGTTGACACTAGGGGTCGCTCCTGCGAAGCCCAGACATCTCTGATCTTGAGAAAAGGCCAATGAGAATTGGCGTGTGGAATTTGCATGCCACTCCCCCGGACATACGGGTATAAAAGGAGTGACGCTGCAAATTCACATCAGGTATCGCAATGAGGAGCCGAGCCAAAGACCCGGCAATTCAGCGGTTGGTTCAGTGTTGTGGCCGGAGGGACACAACATCTCGTTCCCTCCATCAGGGAACGGAGGTTATGTCAGTAACCGAGATGTTGACACTAGAGGTACCAATGGAATGACGCCACAAGAGCTGAACAGAGTTACTCAGACTAGCGGTGCGAGACGGGCAGACCTCTTTGTGCCTCGTAGCCAGTGCAGCAAGCCGTCGCATAACTACCCCCAACACACTGGCAGGCAGGAGGCGGTCCCCTGCACCTAGGGGAATGGCTAACTGCTTGGAAGTATAAGGATTGGCTGGCCCAGCCGGGGCCTTCTCTCTATTATTCTCCCCAATAAAAGGAATGAAATCGTTTGGCTGGGGGCCAAATATATGGTCCAAGCTGGGGGGTTGTCCCTCCAAAGAGGAGGACACCGCGGAGACCACACCCAGCCCCGAGAGGGGGGGGGGGGTATGCCATTGTGATTGCATCGATGACCCAGTGGGCGATCCTCTGTTTGGAGACAGCGCTTCCCTTCCGCTGTCCGCCAAAGAAAACAAAGAGCTGCTTGGAGCTTCTAAAGCTCTGTGTGCGGTCCAAGTAGATGCGAAGAGCATGCATCGGACACAGCAACGCCAAGGCTGGGTCTGCCTCCTCCTGGGGCAGCGCTTGCAGGTTCATCACCTGATCTCTAAAAGGGGTCGTGGGAACCTTGGGCATGAGCCTGGTCGGGGTCTCAGGATGACGTGAGAGTAAGCTGGACCGAATTCTAGGCACAGTTCGCTAACAGAGAACGCCTGCAGGTCCCCTACCCTCTTGATAGAGGTGAGCGCCGTCAGGAGGGCGGTCTTCAGAGAGAACACCTTTAGCTCTGCTGACTCAAGGGGCTCGAAGGGAGCTCCCCGAAGGACCACGGAGAGGTCCCACGAGGGAATGAGGCACGGCCTGGGGGGGTTTCGCACATCTCAGGACCCTGATGACCAAATCGTGCTTCCCTAAATACTTACCTTCCACTGCATCATGATGTGCCAATATAGCGGCTCCATACACCTTCAAGGTGGATGGGAACAGCCGGCCCTCCAACTTTTCTTGCAGAAAGGAAAGCACTGATCAAACTGCGCATCTCTGGGGGTCTTCACCATGGGAAGAACACCACTGAGCGAACAGATGCCACTTCAGGCCGTAAAGGTGCCTCGTTGAGGGGGCTCTCGCCTGAGTGACAGTGTCTACCAACACGGGTGGTAGGCCACCCAATTCTATGGCGTCCCGTTGAAGTGCCAGACATGGAGATTCCAGAGGTCTGGTTGCGGGTGCCAGGTGGTGCCCCATCCCTGAGAAAGAAGAACCTTCCCCTCAGGCGAATTCACCGGGGGGGCTGTCGCGAGGAGCGTGAGGTCCGAGAACCAAATCCAGGAGGGCCACTAAGAGGACCTGCTCCCCGTCCTCCCTGACTTTGCACAACGTCTACACCGGACACAGCAATGCCAAGGCTGTGTCTGCCTCCTCCTGGGGCAGCGCTTGCAGGTTCATCACCTGATCCCTAAAAGGGGTTGTGGGAACCTTGGGCATGTAGCACGGTCGGGGTCTCAGGATGACGTGAGAGTAAGCTGGACCGAATTCTAGGCACGGTTCGCTAACAGAGAACGCCTGCAGGTCCCTACCCTCTTGATAGAGGTGAACGCTGTCAGGAGGGCGGTCTTCAGAGAGAGCACCTTTAGCTTCTCTGACTCAAGGGGCTCGAAGGGAGCTCCCTAAAGGCCCTGAAGGACCACGGAGAGGTCCCACGAAGGAATGAGGCATGGCCTGGGGGGGTTTAACCTCCTCGCACATCTCAGGACCCTGATGACCAAATCGTGCTTCCCTAAATACTTACCTTCCACTGCATCGTGATGTGCCAATATAGCGGCTCCATACACCTTCAAGGTGGATGGGAACAGCCGGCCCTCCAACTTTTCTTGCGGAAAGGAAAACACTGATCAAACTGCGCATCTCTGGGGGTCTTCACCATGGGAAGAACACCACTGAGCGAACAGATGCCACTTCAGGCCGTAAAGGTGCCCCGTTGAGGGGGCTCTTGCCTGAGTGATCGTATATATATATATATATATATATATATATGAGAATATAAATATATATATCTAAAAACAAAGTTATTCACTCCGTGAGCTCTTTTTTTCTCTGCTGCTGAAGTGCCCAGGGGTGTCTGCTCAGCACAATGCAGTGTGCGAGGGGGAGAACCGCTGGAATGCGCCGTAGAACCAACAGCTTGTAAAGATGACGAAGACGGCAGAGGAAATCAGCTCCAAAGAAGATATCTGATGTGTATTTGCAGCGTCACTCCTTTTATACCGGTATGTCCGGGGGAGTGGCATGCAAATTCCACACGCCAAATCTCATTGGCCTTTTCTCAAGATCAGAGATGTCTGGGCTCCGCAGGAGCGACCCCTAGTGTCAACTCATCGACACAACTTCGAGTGAGTGACAGATGGGGAACTCTCATAATATTTAGAATGGCATAATATTCTATAATTCTGTCTAATAATTGCAGTCACATCTTATACTGGTGTGGGGGAAATCAATCCCATTAAACTAAATACATAATCTGGCAGTAGATGTGCACATTTAGAGGTGAGATTCCACATGCATCACATATTTTGTCACTAAATAATTAATATTTTTCAAAGCAGTCTTCTTTAAGCATTTATTGAAATAGCTGGGGACAAAATATCAGTTGTAGAATTTTTGCTTTTATTCTAAGAGAAAACAAACACACACACACTGCACACACACAAACGTTCTTTAAAAATAGCCAAATCTATTTGATTTTCATTTTCCACATGGAAATGAATAAGTAACTACAGTAACCAGGATTTGTTTTCCCTCATGGTAATTCAAGCCCTATAGATAACCGGTGTTGTGTACTATATCTGTATGTTAATGCAAGACTTTGGTTGTAATCATATTAAAGATTCCATTCTTAGCTGTCTGTAGGTTTAAATTCATTCTTGAAACTTTCATTTTTATAGATTGGGCAATGTTTGAAATCATAGAGGATGCTTTTTGATCGTTGCATTTTTTGTAAAGTAAAATTTAGAATTGGATTATATTTAAAGCTTTGAGGTGCTTATTAAGAAGATTAAGGTGACTTGAAAATGCTTGAAAAGTGTTTGAATTTCACTCTACGAACCCTATTTATATCATTAGACAAGACAGTTTAAACAAGTTACACAGTTGAGAAGAGAGAGAGAGAGAGAGAGAGAATAAAACACACAAACATCATGATGGTTCTGATGGTACATAACAAAACAAACTGATTGGTCATATATACATCTCTCAGATGGCTCCTTCAAATGCAAGCAGGTGATTCTCGCCACCTTCACAGCTTCAGAAACTATTCGGCCAAACAGGAAAATGTATTAGCCGATCATTTTTAAATATTGGCTTAGCGATGTATCGGTCGACCACTATTTACTACAATGTACTTGTACTGTGTTGGTACATTGTACTTATATTTAAAGTACCTGTGTGTAATTACAACACAATACAGTAATTGTATTGTATCAAATGCTTAATTTTTATAATGTAAGTACATAGTAAGACACCTAATTTAAAGCTGGACCCCTGCAGTATTTATTTTTTTATCCCCTTTTCTCCTCAATCTAGGTTGCAGAGGACAAGACTCAGTTGCCTCCGCTTTTCAGATGTCAATCCACCCATTTTATCACGTGACTCGTTGTGCATGACACCGCAGAGACTCACAGCATGTGGAGGCTCATGCTACTTTCCGCAATCCACACACAACTCACCACACGCCCCATTAAGAGCAAGAAGCATTAATCTATGTGACTCTACCCTCCCTAGCAACTGGGCCAATTTGGTTGCTTAGGAGACCTGGCTGGAGTTACTCAGCACACCCTTGATTCAAACTCGCAACTCCAGCGGTCGTAGTCAGCGTCAATACTCAGTGAGATACCCAGGCCTCTCCCCTACAGTAATTTAAATTGGAACCAAATAAGATTTTTACTCTATTGCGGTTATTATTTTTGAAGCAATGTAAAAATGCATAAATGTGATGAAACTTTGATGTGACTTGGATTTTAATAAATAAAGATAAATATACAAAAATACTATAGTACTGCCCCGCGACCCTGTACAGGATAAGCGGTTGACGATGGATGGATGGATGGACTATAGTACTGGATATTTATTAATTCATAAGCTAAATGGTGTGTACATTTGACTAAAAATCCCAAACAGAAAAGAGAACACGAACAAGGGTAAAAGACCAAACATAACGCCAAACTCTGAATTCTGAGGTTGTGGTGGTCTGGGCCTTTCATTTGATGAGTGTCTCTGGGAATATTAATTAACCCCCCACCCCACCCCACCACCACTGAATCTGCATTAATATTCCCTCCAAGGACTTTTACAAATTTCATCATTAATAAAATCGGACATTCAATTAGTCCCAAAATCCAGATTGCCGACTGTTTCATAACAGTTGTGCTATGATTTCCCTTCTTTGTTATAAGTTATAGAGCAAGCAGAGGGAGGGGGGTGCAGAAAGTTAAAACTAATTTCATTAATCTAATTGTCATCACTTCAAACCATCTCTTAATTAGTACAAATTAATATGATTAATCACAATAATGACAAAGACTCATTCAATTACAGCTTTTGAATGGTGAGGGGGTGTGCTGGCGTTGATACGGCAGGTGGAATCAGTCGAGCCGCTCAGGTTCCTTCTGATTATTCCAATAACAGACAGGTTATCATTCACTCTCACACTTTAATAAGGCGAGGAGAAACTTGAAAAGGAGGCAGAGACACTTGTGTTTTGTTCTCGCTCTCATTAAAGCTTCATTCTGAGCGTTAAACGTGTCCATTTACACAGAACCGGCTGATTAAACGCTTTGAAGCGAAGAGGCGGCTCTATTCAATGTTTACATGTGCTACAAGTGTTAAACAAATGCTGACGTTGTTCATATTTATTTTTGAAGTTTGTTACTGTCATAACAAAAACAGTCAAAATTCTGTAATTTCCATAAGCTGGATATAAGAAGTGTTATTAGAAGTGTTATTATTATGAAGCCCAGCATCACTATTATTACTATTGCTTAAACTTGCTTTGAACAAACCCCTAACCCTAATATAAGTATTATGCTGCTTTTCATACAACCTGGAATTTTCTTCTCCTACATAATGAGTGGAATGCTAAGACATCTGACTTGGGAAGTTGGAGTAGATCGATCAATCCTGACTTCAGTGAGAAGCATCATTTGACCAACTAGGATAATGTGGTGTGTACATACTTTTAAGTATTTTCACTGCATGAAATGTGTGAACATGCAATATAAAATAAATACACAATATGATATAAAGATTCATTGCATTTCACCTATTCACCTATTTTGCTCATGAATAGCCAGCTAGCTATCATCAGGAAGACTGTGTGTGCGTTTAATTCAGAAGTCATCATTCCTAAGCCCAGTAGACCTTATTCACAGCAGCGCCATCTTTGATTTTTGACAGGAATTATGACGCGGCTGGGAGAGGCTGTTCAATGGGTTGCACTGTGTTTTTGGATCATTCCGCTGAAGAAACATTGAAAATATATCTTTCCAAGAAATTTCAGTAGACAAAAAACTCCAGACAACATGAGTTTGGAAAATAAGATGTGATCTTGGAGCTTTTTGAAAGCTTTATACAGTGCATGTCATTTAACTGTCCCTGTGAGCAAATTGATGAAGGTTTGCAAGAGGGTTTCTGAGTCTGAGATTATCACAACTGCCCTTAAGATAATTAATGGGTTAATGAGATTCTTGCGGTCTCACATTAAAGACAAAAATATAACTGAACTCTTTCAGGAACGTATCAATGCTAGAGAGAATGCACAGTCCAATGCACGTTCCATTAAATTGACAGTGGCCCTGTCCTAGATGGCACCCAACGCCCTTGCAGTTCTCCTCTGAGTCCAGACTTCGGTGACGTAAGTGAGTGCAGACTGAATATAAAGCGCACATATGACAACAACAACAAAACACTATCTTTTTAAATATTTAGAGTCAAATAAACATGACTCGGACACCTGGATGGTTGGATGCAGGTGCCACAAACAGTCAAATCCTTATATTTTTATACACCGCCTCACTTCTTCAGGTATTATTATATGCTCCCATGCTATTTACCTCACCGTTACTGTCATAACCTCCGTTCCCTAATGGAGGGAATGAGATGTTGTGTCCCTCTTGCCACACAACTGTATTCCAACTCCTTTTATACCCGTATGTCCAGGGGAGTGGCATGCAAATTCCTCTCGCCAATTCTCATTGGCCTTTTCTCAAATAATGGGAGGTGTTCGGAGCTCCCAAGAGCGACCCCTAGTGTTACTACATCGACACAGCATCTCGTTCCCTCCATTAGGGAATGGAGGTCATGACAGTAACCATGACGTTTTCATGATCATAATGGGGAATCTTTACACAAGATTCATCATCAAATACAAGAACAGAGGGTAACAGGTGCATAATGGCCATGTGTCCTAAGGGTCAATGATGAAGTGATGCAAATTTTTGTCCAGATCAATTACATTAAAAATTCATTTAAAAAAATGCCATTCACACAAACCATTTACTTGAATACACCTCTTCTATGATGAGCATATTTTCAATTCTCAGTTTAAAATCATATTGATCATTTTCTGGAGCTTAAAGTCAAAAATGTCATGTGGTGTCCAGAGACAGTTAAAGAGAGAGTAAAAGTCTCATTAACAGCTGAAATTCTTGAAAAAAGAAATGTTGGCATGACTAGAGCAGAATAATCTTTTAAGTGAAATCATTTGGTCATAGTCATTTGGTGTAACCCATGGTTAAATTGGCTTTTGTAGGGAGGGGGAGCCCTTATTTACAGTGACTGGTCATCATTCAAAATCCCGCCGTAAAATGACTTCATGTGTTTTTACTCCAAAGGGGCTCTTTTTCCAGTATTAATGTGTAAGGTAGGGTTGAGTAGTTATTCAAAACAATAATTGTATTACAATTATTACAAAAAATACTTTACAATTCACTTACTTTATTATTATTTTTTTACCTTGATTGTTAACAGGCTGTCAATGGTTTTCACCCTCGGAAAATGTATGAAATGAACATGCTTGAAAATATTGGTTGGCAAATATGTAAACATCTTTTTATACAAAAAAAATTATGTTGATTTAAAGTGCTCATATTATGCTTTTTGGCTTTTTCCCTTTCCTTTATTGTGTTATATATCTTTTTTGTGCATGTTATAGGTTTACAAAGTCCAGCCCAACAGAAACACTGTTCACAAACTGCTCCAAACAGTTCTCTTGTAGTCCTGCATTTACTTCCGTGACCAACGTGTGTCACTTTGTAACACACGTTATAATGGTCACCTAGCTGCTAGCATGGCATGCCCTCATACTCTGCAACTGACTAGCTAGCAGTGCTTACCTAGCTACTGAGCATGTGCGACTCCCAACAAAGATGGAACAGAAGTGGGATGCCTCACTCGGTTGCTAAAACAGAGAGCTCAACACACAGGGTGAAAAGAAGAGCTGCAGCAATGTGCAGAACAACAAAAATATGGTGTTTTCTGAAAATTAAACCATGAAAACCTATTCTGGTACAACCTCTAAATAGCATAATATGAGCACTTTAAAAGAATCAGGGCCAATTTCTTTATGTTTATGTTATGTTTGATTTAATCACACCGACACGGGAGGTAACTACTCAACTCAATGCATTATGAAACAACCCGAACAACACTTGAGGCACTTGTGTGCAGACATGACAGTTTACACTTTAAATACATCACATTTACTTATTCACATACTACAATTCATCAGCTTCCAAATAGGAGTAAAGGCAGGCTCCTCTGGTTTATGCTGTCTTTGTCTACAGGCAGCATGGTCTGCTGACCTCCTTGTCATCACCCACCTCCTAACAAACTTAGTTGTGTTCCACAACTCTAGTGGTGTACCCACTAACTTTACTTTACATCAGAGGACACATTGACAATCTTCAGCTGATTTCTCAGTGGTGAAACATCGCTGAAAATCCCTTCACATTCCCTTCACTACAGCCAGTGTATCTACTGTGTGTTTTAATTTCAGAAGACCCTCTTTAATTGCCATGTTTGGGTTTTCCTTGTAGTCCCTGAAACCTTGTTTGACACTACAGTAGTTCAACTATCAACAGAGATAGATTTATAGCATTTTTTTTTTTTTTATTTGAAAAAAGAAGCTTTGTGTTATGTGTAAGGCAGTTAGAATCAGTTAGATAGTTCGAATATCCAACGTCCAATATAAAACCAACTTTACCACGGTGGATCTTGTGGCGGTTTTGCGTCAATGTCAACTAACGTAGCTAAAGTTACTGAGCTCGCTAACATTAACATTAGCTCAATTGAATGGTTAAACATACAGACAGCTAACATTTCTTTCAGCTCAAACTTTTTTTACTTAGTTTTATTGTTTTCCTATCACATACCGGAGCAATGGAGAGGCACCATCTGTCCAGAAGAGGCAGACAGAGGTTCAAGACTGTGAACAGAGGACTTCAGTGGTAGTTGCTCGATCGCCCTAGTCATTAGCGTGTTTCCATGGTAACGTCGCTGTTACGCTTTGAATTGTGACAGTTTTCCCTTGATGGCTGTGGGCGGGTGCTGAACCAGCGATTAATGCATTTATGACGTCTGATAATTCCATGTAGCCTGTGTGTCTCTGTGTAGTCTTGCTAATTATTCAGTCACATATAGCATGTATTTGCCAGGAGTCAGGAGATGAAAAATAATTCAAGTGGAATAACAATATTTAGTGCTGAAGGAGACGATTTAACCTCTGGGTGTAACCAACATGTAGGTTGTTTATGTTGATGATAAAAACCATAAAACAGATCACAACACCTTTAGACCCTCAAAACTGAGTGTGAAGTTTAAAAAAAAAACATCTGATATTCATTTTGACATTTTTATGAAAAGGAACATTTTGTTTAAGTCGTGTGCTGGAGAGAAAACTTCTTGACATTTCTGACTCATTAATACTGTTTGAAAACTTTTGAAATGAATGATTAAGTTGTTTATACTGTCATGTATTCAAGGTGCAAAGAAAGTATTATTACTTTATACTTGATGGTTACACCACATGACAATTTCCAAGTTTACATTTTTTTTAATAATTGTTTTTTATATATAAAATTCTATAAAGGTTTTTTAAATGTATGAAACCAAATTTGACACAAAGATTACATTTCTAAGAACTTAACACAAATCTTTTAAACAAGACTTTTAAAAGATTTCTCATTTTAACACATTGGACAACCTTATTTGTCAATAACCCATAAGTATTGGGTTACCACTGGTCAGATGTACTAGAGGGAGGAACATTTCTATTCTAGAGAGCATTTGATTGGACAAACTGTGGAAAATCCCCTGAGTGCAAGATGAGTCATCAGTATTTTCCAGGAAAAAAGGCTGTATATTTTTAATGTGTGTGTCTGCTGAAAAGTCAAATTAGTCAGTTTTTACTAGCATCAGTGATGGGCAGTTCGCTACACATAGATTGCAACAGTCTGATTCCAGAGGTAAAAATCCCATCCATTTATCCCATAAAATGATTTTCAACGATAACTTATAAACCTAGAATTTTTTTATTCAATGATTTAATTCACAGGGCTTCATGAGATTGTAGTTCCTGCTCTTGTGAAAGACGTTAAGTACGCAGTCTTGTTTCTCTGTCTTTATGTCCAATCTTTAAATACTTTTTTGACTCAAAACAAAGTTTGTGGGTGTGATACTCCTCATAGCTGGTTGGTTTGGTTCATGGCTTATTTATGAAGGATTTTATTCAAAATCTATGGAAGAAATGAATGGGAAAATTACTTCCAGAACCCAGAGGCTGAAAAAGTGGGCAGGCACTGTTGCACTCTATAGCTAGGCTATTAGCTTAACTACATTTCTCAGCAGCGATATGGTAGCTTTGCTAGTTTATAAATCAAGTAGCTTTTTATAAGTGAAGCTATTTTATTGATTAGGTAGTGGCGCAGCATTGTAGAGATAAGCTATACCACTTATTTTCCTTTCACACCAATACAAAGTACTATCAAGGCCAATATCCCTGATACTGATACCAATACCTCTGTCTAATCTCTCTCTCTCTTTTTTTTTGTTGCAAGTTCTTGGGATAAAATGGGTCATTTATATAGAATTTTTTTAAATCCATATTTGTTTTACATTTATAGGTCTAAAATGGAAAATGATTAGACTTCTGTTTTGTTTATTAGCCATGGTTTTTCTGCAGTATCCAATTATATTTATACTGTAACTGTATTTTAGATCAGTGACAGTAACCATTATTTGTAGTAAAACTATAGTAACCACAAAATGAACCATGATTTCTACAGTCAAGGTTACTACCATTTTCCTAAAGTAAAAATGTGGTAATTATATGGATAATAATTATACTAATTACTATAGTAAAATGTCATGGTTACCATTCCCTGATGGAGTGAACAAGACTCTGTGGCGATGTAGTAACACTAGGGGATGCTCTTGAGAGCTCCGAACACCTCCCATTATTTGAGAAAAGGCCAATGAGAATTGGCGAGTGGAATTTGCATGCCACTCCCCCAGACACACAGGTATAAAAGGAGCTGGAATACCACTCCATTCAGGTTTTTGTGCTGAGGAGCCGAGACTAGGTCCGGCCATTTCAGCGGCTAGTACAGTGTTGTGGCAAGAGGGACACAACATCTCGTTCCCTCCATCAGGGAACGGAGGTTACAACAGTCACCATGACATTCCCCTTCTGTCACTCACTCGACATTGTGTCGATGTCCCTATAGAAAATGCCACTACAGCTGAACAGTGTTACGTGAACTGCTGATGCAGGTGCAAGCAGGGTGCTGCGTGCTTAATAGCAGGTGCATCAGACTGCACGTAACCTCCCCCAATGCCAAAAAAGACGTCATGTAGGTCGTGTTGCCGTGGCCTTTTCTCTCTATGTTTTCTCTCCACAGAGTATTAGATTCGGCTGGGGCCATCTAACGCTATCATATGCATCAGAGAAGGTGTTCTTTTCCTTTCCTATTCTTTCAGGGGGAAAAGACCCAGCGGAGACCACATCCTGCCCAAAAGGGGAGGTCAACATGTGGCAATACGACACATGGGCTCAGCAGCCGTACATGCAAGAGGCACGGTGTTAGGTCCCACCACAAAGTGGGGGGGGGGGGGGGACTCTACAAACACAGCGACTGGGGACAGAGTGAACTCTGCCCAAGGGAGACGCGGATCCGCCGACAGAGAGACCGTACCACGGAATATACATCACAGGGGTTACCGGAGTAATCAGCACCTGTGGAGCACCTATCCTAGTACAGGGCATATTAGACACCGTAGTGGGGCTGGCTGCGAACTCCTCCACCAAGTTCACGAACCATAGGGCTAGGGAGGGAGGACATCCAGGGTCCACGACTTTGTGAACTCAAATGGGGGTAAAAGCGCATGTTTTCACCTCAGAGGAGTCTGTCCCAAGGAGGGGCTCCCGTCAGGGAATACTAGAGCGGTTGGGGGAGAATTCCCGGGAAGCAAAATGGTC
Organism: Moxostoma hubbsi; assembly: GCA_032164185.1. Classification (NCBI taxonomy): domain Eukaryota; kingdom Metazoa; phylum Chordata; class Actinopteri; order Cypriniformes; family Catostomidae; genus Moxostoma; species Moxostoma hubbsi. The sequence continues at coordinate 2,911,729 of JAVLUX010000013.1, forward strand.
TACCTATGCTTTGCCGAATCGACTCCAAATTAGCTGGACCATCTGGGGGTGGAGTCTCCACTCTCCGCTGAGCTTACGCTGTGGTGTTGAGGTTGCCTGGGATATGAGTGGCCCACAGCGAACTCAGCCGCTGCTGACTCCACAGGAGGAGATGGTGGGCGAGTTGCAACATGTGACGAGAGCATACACCGCCTTGTTGATTTATATATGTTACTGTTTCTGTGTTGTTGTACTGGACCAACACATGCTTGCCCTGGATCATTGGCAATAGCATCAGTCTCATATGCATCAACCCGAGCAGTGTGACTGCCACTGAGGAAGCCATATGCCTCAGGAGCCTCATAAAGTGTTTCAGTGGAACCGCTGTCCTCCGCCTGAATGACTTCAGGCAGTTCAGTACCGACGTCCACAACTTTGTGAACTCGAATTGGGGTAAAAACACATTTTTTCACCTCAGTAGAGTCTGTCCCGAGGGGGGGCTCCCGTCAGGGAATACCAGAGCGGTCGGGGGGAGGATTCCCGGGAAGCGAAATGGTCTACCTGTGCTTTGCCGAATCGACTCCAAATCAGCTGGACCATCAGGGGGTGGAGTCTCCACTCTCCGCTGAGCGTACGTTGTGGCGTTGAGGTTGCCTGGGATATGAGTGGCCCACAGCGAACTCAGCCGCTGCTGACTCCACAGGAGGAGATGGTGGGCGAGTTGCAACATGTGACGAGAGCATACACCGCCTTGGTGATTTATATATGTTACTGTTTCTGTGTTGTTGTACTGGACCAACACATGCTTGCCCTGGATCATTGGCAATAGCATCAGTCTCATATGCATCAACCCGAGCGGTGTGACTGCCACTGAGGAAGCCATATGCCTCAGGAGCCTCATAAAGTGTTTCAGTGGAACCGCTGTCCTCCGCCTGAATGACTTCAGGCAGTTCAGTACCGACGTCCACAACTTTGTGAACTCGAATGGGGGTAAAAGCACATTTTTTCACCTCAGTAGAGTCTGTCCCGAGGGGGGGCTCTAGAGCCCTCAAATCTAGGCCCGAGCCCGGTCCTGGCCCGAAACATTCAGGCCCTAGCCCGACCCGTGTCCGACAGCTCATCAGAATTATCAGCCCGAGTCCGACCCGAGCCCGTTTTTTTTTTTTTTTTTTTACACAGCGGCAGCCTACCCTATTTGCAGGCATTAAAATAGTTCAGTTTTGTTCGTTTTGTTTCTTTTAATTTCTTTATTAAGTTAAGACAAATGTTTGGATCATTTTTTTTAAATGACGATCAAGCAGCCACGCCGACAGCGAGTAAAACATGATTAATTTAGCCTCTCAAATCAACGCTAATAGGCTACTTTACTTGGCTACAATAAAACCATAGATATACCTATAAAAAACTTCAAGCATATCACACAGACATTTAGTTTAATAAATGTGTATTTATTAAACCACAGTAGAGCACCTTTTTTAAATAGGCCTAGCCTATACTGGCTCGCTCGGCTCGCAACATCGCAAACGAAATGAGCATCGCCAATCTAAACAAATTAAATTAAATAAATTAAAAACAAACTAGCAGGTTATCTTACCTCAAAAATTCACCACAGAACATGGCCATTCTTTTTCCCAATAGTTTAACAGTTAAACGAAAATAAAGTCCAATCAAACGAAAAACATCAGTAGTTTCCAACAGTTAAACGAAAATAAAGTCCAATCAAACGAAAAACATCAGTAGTTTCCAACAGTTAAACGAAAATAAAGTCCAATCAAACGAAAAACATCAGTAGTTTCCAACAGTTAAACGAAAATAAAGTCCAATCAAACGAAAAACATCAGTAGTTTCCAACAGTTAAACGAAAATAAAGTCCAATCAAACGAAAAACATCAGTAGTTTCCAACAGTTAAACGAAAATAAAGTCCAATCAAACGAAAAGTTAGAACAGTCTCTTACAGAGCATCATGGAGAAAAAGAATAGCATCCACAGTGGAAGGTTTTAACCCAGTCCTCCTCTCTTCTATCACTCTTCCCGCGGCACTGAAGACACGTTCGCTGCTACTGCTGCTGGCGGGGACACTAAACACAGAGCGGGCCAGTCTGGACAGTTGTGGTAGCAGGGTCTCGTGCTGTTTCCACCAAAGGAGCACATCTCGTCCATCACCTTCCATGTTGTGATTGAGGCGCATGTATTGCTGTACTTCATCGTCATCCTCGTCCTGCTCCAGAATGTTTTCCCACTCTTCCTCAAACTCGGCCAGCGCTCTTTTCTTTGCGTGGCCCGCAACAACAGGTGCAGACACAGAAATGCTCGCCGCTGCATGAATCATCATAATTTTATAATTATTAATTGACCAAGTAGGCTATGATTAGTACAATTAATTTATTAATTTGAGGTCCCAGAAAAGCGCTATATAAATGTAACAAATTATTATTGTTATTAGGCTATTAATAATTTAGAGGCCTATAATAGCTACTACTATAATAAGTATGGTTGAGGGTGAAAATAAAGTTAAATAATAATAATAATAGGCCTGATAATAATAATAGGCTAGTAATACACACACACTTAAAATAAAACCTCACCGGCAGCTTGATCCGCCGTTCCCTCCTCTCTATAGCGGGCTATCTGACGTCTGGCCAGCTGAAAGATGTCATCCCTCTCAGCGTTGGTAAACATCCTTAACTGACTGAACTTTGGCCATAAGAATATGGCCAGTTTGTGAAGTGGCTGGATGTGGACTTTCTTTATTATCCACTCAAGGTGTCGTTGGCAGATAATTGCTTGGGAAGGAGTGTCCGACACATCTGGCTGGCAATGGTGTTTCAGCTTGTGAAGCCAGGGCACGACGAGGTTCAGTGTTGGGTATTTATCCCCCTCCAACTCCCTTTGTGCGTCGTAGAACGGGTGCAGAAATTGAATCAGGAAAGACAGCACATCAGGGAGCACATCGTGAAGTCTCTGGCTCTCACCACGGCTCTGAAGTATCTCCTGTAACTCTGCGTAGACTGACTCAATTGACTCCAGGGTGAGAAATACGGTGCTAAATCTGGTTTCTGCCATCTGTTTGACACTTTTTGACAACCGGCTTGTCAGACCTGACTGCTTTAAATATCGGACTAAAGCCTTGGCGGCCTGCAGGGTCTCTGCTACTTCTGGGACTATTTCTGAAAGCTCATCGCAGTCCAAGGCATGCCGGAGGACAGTGTTGTACAGGTGGTCTTGACAGTCCAGGCGCCGGTATGGGCGAAGAGCGGCAACATAATTAGCGCCTTGATCGGTTACCCAGACAACAGAATTCATCACTGAAGCATCGAATCCAAGGACTGAGACTAATTGCTGCTGCAACTCTTTTCGAATATTGTCTGCTGTTTTGGCCTCGTTTGGGAAGCTTGTTGTGGTGAGAACCCTGCTCTTCATGTCATATTGTGGTGTGACATAGTGACATGTGATTGACATGTAGCTTATTTTACGGTGATCATCCGTCCACATGTCAGTTGTCATGCCCACATTTATCAACGACATGACCCCCTTGATTTCTTCAATCACGTCCCCTCTCTTAGCAGTCGCCAGTTCTTTGCACTTTCGGGAGATTGTGGTGGGGTCAGGGAGTAAACTTGTTGCTGACAGACGTCCATGGGTAGCGCCTACATTTATTAGCTCTTGCGCTAACTGGATGAAACTGTTCCCTGCTACCGTTTCAAATGACCGAATGTCCATACAACAGAAATTCACGCATTTATCTGTGATCAGTGATTTCACCTTAGAAGGAGTTGGTTTGGCAAGGAAATCACTCACACTCATTTGTTTGCTGCTGCTGGTTTGTTCGCTACCGTTACATCCACCACGCTCAAAATGTCTCTGTAAATGAGATGATCCCGTCTTCTTACTATCGTAGCTTAGCACAGCCTTGCAAATTGTACATTGTGCATAACCAGTTGGCTCGTCATTTAAGGTTGTCACGATTTGAAAAACAGCCCAGAAGTTTGCCTTTCCTCTGGTGTTTTTTACCGTTTTAAGTTGGCCATCTGCGATTTTTCTCTTAATACTTTCCATTTTCAAATGAGGTGAATCGTGGGTCGCGCCACTGACGGGAAACCTTTTGTGTGCATGCGTGAATGCGCGAGACTGTTAGTCATTCATTGTCAGTGCAATTATAAGATTATGAAAGTTATGAGGTTATGAATTGGCTTTTTTATGTTTGTTTTTCTATCGTCGACGTCAACTTCATATACATTTTTAAATTAATGTCTAAAAATATAAAAAGAAGGATAACCCAAAAAAGGCCCGAGGCCCGGCCCGCATGTGAACTATGATGTGAAAATTGGCCCGAAGCCCGGCCCTAGGGGCGTAAAAAAGTCGGGGCCCGTCGGGCTCGGGCTGAAATGCAGGGCTCTAGGGGGCTCCCGTCAGGGAATACCAGAGCGGTCGGGGGGAGGATTCCCGGGAAGCGAAATGGTCTACCTGTGCTTTGCCGAATCGACTCCAAATCAGCTGGACCATCAGGGGGTGGAGTCTCCACTCTCCGCTGAGCGTACGTTGTGGCGTTGAGGTTGCCTGGGATATGAGTGGCCCACAGCGAACTCAGCTGCTGCTGATTCCAGAGGAGGAGATGGTGGGCGAGTTGTGAATGACTCCGCCTGGATGACTTCAGGCAGTTCAGTACCGACTTCGCATGCTCGCTTGTGAGGCGCGCTATCATTGAGACTGAGTCTAACTCCATGGCGAGAAAAGAGATGCTCTGAACCTTTGAGAGAATCTTTTAGTGCCTTGGCCTGGTGTACCTGCAGGATGGCCATGGAATGCAGGGCGGAGGCGGCCTGTCCAGCGGCACTGTAGGCTTTGGTAGCAAGAGACGACGTAGTCCTACAGCAGGGGTCCAGAACCTATGGCTCGCAAGCCACAAGTGGCTCTTTGTTAAAAAATCAAGTGGCTCGCAGGGTGTCTCACCATTCACCATCACATGGACCTTTAAAACTTTCTAGAGATAATTTTTCTGCAGAAAGTGTGGGTGCGATTGCAGAGCTTGAAGTCAATGACAGTTTTGATTTCCTTTCTTCCGAATTTGTGTATATTTGTATCATACAGCTACTCCTAGTAAACAAGTTTTGAAATGAACACCCGCCAAATGCTGATTTTTCATGTGGAATATTTTGCTGATGCACCAGCCAATGTGGAAGGCGACCTGTAAGACTTCTCAGAGTGATATATTACAAGAAATTAGACACAAAGATGCGCGTTTGACAAATCATGATTATATTTTGAAGAAAAGCTACCGATGTGCGTCTGATTTGATATGTGTGCACAGTGAGCTCCGATGTTCACGAGTGCAATGAAAGCGCTTCTCCAAAACACACACATGCATAGAGTTCTGGGCTCGTTTCCCAATAACTATTGATCAAAAGAGTGTATATTCCTGGTAAAGAGTACATTTTCTCTATTAGAGCACACACATTGACGTTGAATGTCTTTTTAAAGATGTGTCTTAATGGAGATGCCTTTCCGTCTTTCTGTGATTCTTGGATGCGGTTGTTATCTCTCCACTTCCGATGGCCACTGGCGCTGGAGGCGATTTGGGGTGTTCAATGGGTGCGGTCTCGCCGGGTAGTTATTTTTTATAGCACCCACCACCTGCAAAATGCGATGAGCCTCAATCCAGATAGTGAGCTGCTCGTTCAAATGTATTTCATGTGTGGGTAATTTTGCTCATCTTCCTGTAACAGGTGGGTGACCTGTAAGATGTCTCGGAGTGACACATGACAAGATACGCTATTAGTCAAAAAGAAAATTATATTTTTAAGAACAGACAAAAGAAAAGCTGCTCTTGTCTGATTCACTGTTTGTTTAGAGACGTGCAGCGGGACGCTGTCTCGTGAAACAAGCACATGTAAAGAGTTATCACTTCTTTGTTTCATTCAACTGAAAACTGTTAGTAGAATGCTACACATGATCTCCGATCATCTCGTGAGGTACTGTGATGGAGCAGTTCACCCTTGTGAACCTTGTGAACGCATCTCTGTAGGTTCAGTAATATATACAGGTATTTTTGTATTAAAGAAATAAAGACGAAAATGATTAAATCATAAAGTAATACAAGACACGTTCACCTTGAAGCTAAAATTTTGTTCTATTTTTTTCCTTTAGGCAGCATAAACTGTATTAACAAACGCAATACAAACACATTCGATAAGAACACACATTTGGCAGCATTTTTTTGGAACACAAGGGAATTTATTAGGCTTATTTATTATGATGATTATTATAATGAACTTTAATTGTCTTTAGTTCTTAATTTGCACCTTTTGTCACATACTGATAATTGCATGATGACAAATGGGGCAGTTGGAGACTGTAAATGTTTGTATTTGTGGAGGTGGTTATATATATAACCACTTATACACTCACCTAAAGGATTATTAGGAACACCTGTTCAATTTCTCATTAATGCAATTATCTAATCAACCAATCACATGGCAGTTGCTTCAATGCATTTAGGGGTGTGGTCCTGGTCAAGACAATCTCCTGAACTCCAAACTGAATGTCAGAATGGGAAAGAAAGTTGATTTAAGCAATTTTGAGCGTGGCATGGTTGTTGGTGCCAGACGGGCCGGTCTGAGTATTTCACAATCTGCTCAATTACTGGGATTTTCACGCACAACCATTTCAAGGGTTTACAAAGAATGGTGTGGAAAGGGAAAAACATCCAGTATGCGGCAGTCCTGTGGGCGAAAATGCCTTGTTGATGCTAGAGTTCAGAGGAGAATGGGCCAACTGATTCAAGCTGATAGAAGAGCAACTTTGACTGAAATAACCACTCGTTACAACCGAGGTATGCAGCAAAGCATTTGTGAAGCCACAACACGCACAACCTTGAGGCGGATGGGCTACAACAGCAGAAGACCCCACCGGGTACCACTCATCTCCACTACAAATAGGAAAAAGAGGCTACAATTTGCAAGAGCTCACCAAAATTGGACAGTTGAAGACTGGAAAAATGTTGCCTGGTCTGATGAGTCTCGATTTCTGTTGAGACATTCAGATGGTAGAGTCAGAATTTGGTGTAAACAGAATGAGAACATGGATCCATCATGCCTTGTTACCACTGTGCAGGCTGGTGGTGGTGGTGTAATGGTGTGGGGGATGTTTTCTTGGCACACTTTAGGCCCCTTAGTGCCAATTGGGCATCGTTTAAATGCCACAGCCTACCTGAGCATTGTTTCAGACCATGTCCATCCCTTTATGGCCACCATGTACCCATCCTCTGATGGCTACTTCCAGCAGGATAATGCACCATGTCACAAAGCTCAAATCATTTCAAATTGGTTTCTTGAACATGACAATGAGTTGACTGTACTAAAATGGCCCCCACAGTCACCAGATCTCAACCCAATAGAGCATCTTTGGGATGTGGTGGAACGGGAGCTTCGTGCCCTGGATGTGCATCCCACAAATCTCCATCAACTGCAAGATCCTATCCTATCAATATGGGCCAACATTTCTAAAGAATGCTTTCAACACCTTGTTGAATCAATGCCACGTAGAATTAAGGCAGTTCTGAAGGCGAAAGGAGGTCAAACACAGTATTAGTATGGTGTTCCTAATAATCCTTTAGGTGAGTGTATATAAGATTCTTTAATCACTTCATTATTTTAATTATTTTAATTAAGTTTTTTGTGTTTCAATAAATTAATTTTATTTTTAAAGCAAACTCAATCAAGCAAAAATATTCGCAATATATTCCAAATATTCCAGTCCAACCCGATACTCGCGATGTCCCGTGTAAGCATGGCGGTCAGCTCTGCATCAGCCTCAGACTGGCCAGGCAGACCCGAAGGTGGCAGCCCAGTCGGGTCATCCATGTCGACATCGACAGTGCGTTCTCCGATGCAGCGATCAAAGACATCCTGCTAGCAGGCCCCGAAAGAGACGTCACGCTGGATGTGAGGTGGGCTGGTCTCATTTTGGGACCAGACGGGAGCAAACGAGCGTGCTGGGGAATATGAGGTCTGTGGGGAACTACCCGGCGAGACCGCGCCCATTGAACACCCCAAATCGCCTCCAGCGCCAGTGGCCATCGGAAGTGGAGAGATAACAAGAATCACAGAAAGACGGAAAGGCATCTCCATTAAGACGCATCTTTAAAAAGACGTTCAATGTCAATGTGTATTTACTATGAACATTTTTGAGTTAAAAACATGTTGTGTACATTTGTCGTAGCAATATCTTACCTTCTGTTCTCTCTCTCTCTTTTTTTAAGAAAGACAAAAGTTTTTCTTGAACTGTTCTCTTGGCCATTTTTGAAAGTCATGCCATCAGAGGCATAAGTTTCATGTGAACTCACTGGGAAGAACATGTGAACCCATCACTAAACTCCTACCAGAACGCGTGACTAAAGTGTCACCCTGGCAGAATATTTCCAAACTGAACAAGTATCCAGATCTGATTGGAGGATTTCACCTATAGATATCTGGTAACCTCACACATGTCGAAATCAAATTTTTACCTGTTAATCACAGTAATTTAATGTCTGTTATTTACCAAACAGAGAGAATTATATTTGACTTGCATGATTAGTTCTAAGTAATACGACACAATTGATCTAAATGGGATGGTAAGGGGGGATGGTGGTTTCACAAGGGGTATTCTTTTCGGTGTTTCTTACAACAAGGGGGATGGCATCCCCTCACATCCCCCCTCAACTCGAGCCCTGCCTCTGACTAACAATAGCAAGTACCAAATCATAGTTCATGACTGTGATGTAAACATACAGTACATACAGTATTTCAAGATCTTCTCCCGCCCAAGTTTCCTTTTTAGGAAATAAATCCACATAGGAAAGTATACTACGCTCGTCAAGCCATTTCATGTGGATATGAAGATTTTTCAATTTCAATGAATTTTCCCAGCCTGGGATAAAATTTCTGGATATTTCCAGGTTTTCCATGACTTCTCACATTCAAACATACTGTAAGAGCAGGTTGTACAAAATGTACAGACCAATGCCAGATATTCCTGCTCTCCCAGTCGAAGTGAACCCAATTTCCATGCAGTTCATTTTAAGTGCCCCCTCATTCCAACCCCCACTAATAATGTGTCTTGAGTATCTGTGGTGATTTATTGATGGAGGTCACTGTCAGTCACTTGAGTGGGTGAATTCTGCCCTCTACTGGTTCATACAATCATTCATAGTTTAGCTCTGTGATTTATTCACTGCTGTATAAGCGCATCAGAGTCTAAAAAACACATTAATGCTGTTTGATGCTCTTTATTTATATCTTTGTTGTGCTATTCAATGAAACTCTACTACTAAGGAAAACGGATTGTTTAACAGTGTAAAGGTAGTGCTTTGTAATACATTTGATGCAAAAATCTTTCTCTGAATTGTCAACATACACTTTACAATAAGGTTGTAATTTTTTACATTAGTTAACATGAACTATCAATGAACATTATTCATCTTGGCTTATGTTGTTTTCTACTAATACATTTTTCACACAGGCACACACACACACACACACACACACACACACGCTTAGACAGCACAAGATTCCACACACTTTACCATGTTTTATTCTTATTAGCTCTTCTGCAAAATCATACTGTGAGTGGACAGGCCAAGTTTCCAACACCCAATAATCTGTTTGACATTAGAAGGTTTATTGCATTTATATTATGTAATCTGTGATTGTTGTTTATTTATATACAACAGTTAGTTCTGGTCCTCGAATCTGATTGGACGAGAGATGTTCCATGAGCACTGATGGAACGAAAGCAAAAGATAATTTTTTTGTGTAATATGAAACAAGTTGGTGACGTAAAGTGAATCCGTTAGTCATTGTTTACATAGAACAGCGCTCTGTGAGTTTCCACATTGGATACATACTGTTTAAAATGGCGGAGGACATCGCTGTTTCTATAGTGAATGACATTTGCGCACCGGCTACAGCGAAATAGAGAGGAATACCCCGCTTGGACGTCTATATTCTACTGAGAAACTGACCTTCAGAAAGCTGACAGCATCTCTGCTTGGGTGTGGCAACAGGTGATCACACACACACACACACACAGAGAGAGAGAGACAAAGACACATAGACACGCACACACCCATCAATCCATCCTTGTTTATCCAATAACTTGTTAGAAACAGCCCAGGCTGTGATACTAATAGTTCTAAAGTGATGTTTTTGAGAAGGTTTGGATGCATCATTTGTTTTGAACAAGCAACGGCAGATTCTGATCCGTCACGAAAGAAAGTAGTTTCATGCACAAATGTGTTTTTATGACCGTACTCAGTTGTTCCTAATTTTTAAAATGTACTTGTTCATTGAACTGTTGTATATAAGCAACATATACCTACAGATTACCTGTGGCCGAATCACAGCAGTGCTGATGTAGGGTCATATAGCACAATTACGAGTGCGATATTGCTTAAATAGCCTATTTTTGCTGTTATTTGCTGTTTTTGGTTTTTTTGGTTTTTTTGGTTTTGTTTTGTTTTTAGTAATGTTGCTTATGATATGTTTTATTTTCTGTTGTATAAGTGCAATGCGACAAATGTAATGCTTAAAAATATTTTTTTTTAAATTATTGTCAGTGGCTTCTTAAAACACCTTTAAGGAAGTTAACAGAAAATATATAAACAATATTAATGTTTGGGTATCTGAGAATTAATTGTAAGTGTCAAAGAGAGAAAGATGCCATGAAAAACTAAGAATTTTTTTGATTCACACACAAAAAAAAATTCCTCTTTGACTTCATGTGAATCGGTTGTGCACATCTCTCTCTCTCTCTCTCTCTCTCTCTCTCTCTCTCTCTCTCTCTCTCTCTCTGTCTCAATGTCTCTCTCCCTCCGCACTCCAGTGATGTGTCGTTACACAGTCGGCTAGCTCTTCTTCCATGACAGACTGTTACCTCCTGATGCGGAAACACATTTGATTGTGAACATCTGGGCCATTACAATTGCAAACTAGAGCTCTGTACATCAATCACAGAGTGCTTTCAAAACAAAGAGACCGTCCCCCGATCTATCTGTGGGGAAACGGAGGCATTACATGCTCCTGTAATCCCAGCTAATTAGAGGGATAATGGGAATGAGATTTATGAATCCTGTGCTGCTGCAAATGAGCAGGGATAAACACTACAGCTGCAATAAATGCCACAAACCCTTCACCACAATTATCTATCTATCTATCTATCTATCTATCTATCTATCTGTCTGTCTGTCTGTCTGTCTGTCTGTCTGTCTGTCTGTCTGTCTGTCTATCTATCTATCTATCTATCTATCTGTCTGTCTGTCTGTCTGTCTGTCTGTCTGTCTGTCTGTCTGTCTGTCTGTCTGTCTGTCTATCTATCTATCTATCTATCTATCTATCTATCTATCTATCTATCTATCTATCTATCTATCTGTCTGTCTGTCTGTCTGTCTGTCTTTTTGACTGTCTGTCTGTCTGTCTATCTGTCTGTCTGTCTATCTATCATCTGTCTGTCTGTCTGTCTTTCTGTCTATCTATCTGTCTGTCTGTCTGTCTATCTATCTTTCTGTCTGTCTGTCTATCTATCATCTGTCTGGCTTTCTATCTGTCTGTCTATCTATATTTCTGTCTGTCTGTCTGTCTGTCTGTCTGTCTGTCTTTTTGACTGTCTATCTGTCTGTCTGTCTGTCTGTCTATCTGTCTGTTTATCTGTCTATCTATCTATCTGTCTGTCTGTCTGACTGTCTGTCTATCTATCTATTTGTCTGTCTCTCTGTCTGTCTTTCAGACACTTCACTGCATCTTTTTTCCATACAATGAAAGTGAATGGTGACTGGTGTTAACATTGAGCCTAAAATATCCTTTTGTGTTCTATTGAAGAGAAAGAGAGAGAGTCAAGTGGGTTTGTCTATATATGGATACCATAAGCATAACAGATACAAATATGAGAATTCCTCATATAGAAAATCATATACAATCAAAATTCCTATAGAAAAGCACTTGTCATATTATCGCCTCTTTAGGATGAATCACTTATGCTGTAAGTTGTTTGAGTAAAAGTGTCAACTAAATGAATCAATGTTAAATCGTTTGGAGCTACATGAGGGTGAGTAAATGAAGACAGAATTTTTATTTTCAGATGAACTATGTATTGCCTGTTATCTGGTCAATAATATGTAAGTAAAGAACACATTATTCTACATATTTATCAATATCAATGTATTAGTTTAGAAATAAAAATAGCTAACGTACAGAACGAACCACTTTTATTGGCCGAATCGTTTAGACTTCAAGGATTCAGTAAGCAAACCTATAAGATCAGTACCATGGTAATACCGTGGCACTTTTATATATAATTATTATCATATTAATTACATGGTACTCCAAGGTGCTTGACAGGTCCAAAACTCCATACACTTTTGAACCTTATTTTAAATAAACCAACTCTTTGCATAATTTTCCTTCAGTAGTTCACCCAAAAATGAAAATTCTGTCATCGTTTACTCATTCCCATGTTGTTCCTTTTATTCTGTTGAACACAATAGGAGACCTTGTGTGTTGTGGCTATACATCAGTGATGTCAGACAAATAAGATCTGAGAGAGAGAGAGGAATATTTTCAAAGAAACTTCAATTTAGGCCTGTTTCTAATACAAAGCTATCATTTGACCTCAGAAGACTTGGATTATAGTGAATGAGTCATATGGACTACATTTATGTGTCTTTTTATTCTTTTTGGAGCTAGATAGCACTTTGTCACTTTATTCTTCCATTGCACAGAAATAGTGCAGTGTAAACCTTCTGACAAACATCTCCTTTAAAAAAAGAGTTATAGGGTTTGGAACCACATAACGATGAGTAACTATTCCTTTAAAAGCAAGTGACTGGTGTTGTGAAAAGCGCTAGCGTGTGCATCTCATAAACTGTGTGGTGACACTGGAGAGGGCGTGGTCTCACCGTCCAGTGCAACCCATGATGCCGCCGCTCGTCCTCGTGTCTCCTTGGCCCCTGTGGTCCCTGACCTTACCCGGCATTGAGAGGACATCTCCCATTACACCAGCGCATTCAGATAAGCCCATTCCTTTTCTTCAGCATCTCTTTAATGTCAGGCCTGAAATATGAAGTCATTAGGCGATATTAAAACAGTGCTGACAAACTAATTAACAGAAGACATTATACGGGATGGGCTCGATTAATCCGCTTTAATTGCTCTTTTAAATGGAGGCCCCAATTAAAATTAATAAAGATTTACCGGTGATCACACAAAAGCGTGCGAGGAGTCACTGAAGGGCAGGCAGAAGTCAGGCATCTCACAGCACAAGTTCTGCTCCCAGTGCCCTCTCTGCCCGCGATGCCCGCCGGGGGAACGGCTGAAAGCAGCAGACAAGGGACCGAAGATGGCATTCGTGCCACAAGCAGCTTACCGATTAGTAAAACTGTATGGTGTCCTCTGTAACACAGTCCTCAAGAGATGATTCCAGAAGAGCCACTAGTGGTTGGGTTGTGAGGTCGTAGGTCTGTTCTGATTGGGCCACTGATAGCACTCAAAAATCAATACTAAATGCACATAATAATAATGTGTATAATGATGTCTATCATGGTGACATGTTGATTATCATTAAAAAATGATCACGCAAAAATGTGTGTTCTAGTGAGGCACTTACAATGGAAGTCAATGGGATAGATTTTTAGAAGGTTTAAAGGCAGATATGTGAAGTTTCTAACTTTATAAATGCATTTACATTCATTTTTCTGTCAAAACTCACATTCACTTCACATTCAAGTGTTTCCCTCTTGTGGTCAAAATTATGAACAGCAATATGACAAGAATTTCTATTTATTTACCGGGCTCCTGCTCCTACAGTCCTGCTATGCCACACATTTAATTTCCTTGTTATATGTGTCTTAATATATTGGGTGAAATATTCAATTCACAGTTTTTATCATTCATATCTAGCACATAAATTGTAATAGTTCATATGGATGTTGCCATTTTTGCCATGCATAAATGGGGTTTTTCAATAGTACGCAGACATCTTCTGAAAAACGGCAGCAGATTCAGCTCATTTGTTATGTTTTAAACTGAACATTGTTGTGAGCTTCTTACTGAGAATAAGAATGTCAGATTGAAGCTCACATCATCACAGTATCAGAGGAATGTCTTGTAGTTTCCATCAAATTAATTAATTAATCTACTTTTTTTTAAAAAGTCAGAACAAATTAACCTGAGAGAGACACCTTGACACAACTATACATTTAAATTGAAAATACAAATCAATTAATGTCTAGTTGATTGATCTAATTGGAAAAGAACAGTACCATCATTGTTTTTTGCACTCTTCTCCACAAGGCAATTAAAATTATGTTTTAATTCTTTAATTTTATCATTTCAGATGTAATTGTTGCTCGAGTGCCTCACAGGGCTTCACCTTTAATGTGTTTGCGCTGTTTCTCTGACAATATAAATCATTAAACAAAGGTGTAAGCACAAATGTTTTACAGTTCTTGTGTATATACACATTTATTTTATGTAAGGTTGTCACACGTTGTACTATATATTTCTCAGGGAAAGTTGTTTAAAAAAAAAGTCAATTTTTGTATAGACTAACCTTAAAGTGTTGACTATGGGAAAAAAATATTTCAATAATTCTTTTAACTCACTTTGAGCCCTACAGTATAACAGGGCCAAACCTATTTACAACAGGAATACAATTATACAATACACACAAAAAAAATTAATTCAACAACAAAAAATACAAATAAGATGTTATTTTGGCCAACAGAAATGTTTAAATTGTATAAAATGACAACAGTAACATTACAATAATTAGGTGAACTAAAAATGAACAACGTTTTTTTAACAGCATTTATTATAAAATTGAGAAGTAAAAAGTATTATTCATTATTAGTTCATTCACTGAAAACGTCATATTCACCATTGTCATAACAATTATTTATTTTGTTTTTTGGTGCATGATTAAGCATGTGTTTATAGGCAAACTCAAAACGTGATATGTTCTAACAATATGTTACATTAAAATGTACTGTTTATTTAAATTGCATGTATCTGTATATCATATTTCTAAGTACAATATACTGAATTTACTTTTAAATTACAATTTACAGTGTTTAAATGTTCTCACTTTATCAATGTTATGTCTCGAAGTTCAGATGAAATTTTGCACACATTTTTAAAATAAAAATTAAGTAAATCTTACTATTAATTTTGTTTCATAACACATTGTGTTAACGATTGCGTTAATAAACTAATTTTAACAAATAGGTCTTAAAAACTTCTTGTAATGTGTTACCATTGCAACATTTAAAATACATTTAGTTTTAACAACAATAATACAAATAGAGCTGCAAGCAGCAATTATGGGGCCATAAGCACTAGCAACCAGTGAACAACACTAAGATTTAAAGAGCAAGCACAGATCACATTGACCCTATACAGATTTGAACCTATAACTTTCCATTCCACAGTTCAGTGTGTTATCCAGTCACAACATTACAGTCAACAAAAGGACATACCAAGCTTAGATGAATCACAGCGGAACACAGCTTTTGCCATGTTTAACTTTATATACTTGTAACATTTCAACAAAGATGCAAATCAGCATTTGACTGAGGAAAAGCACATTCCCCCTGAGTTGACACTAGGGGTCGCTCCTGCAGAGCCCAGACATCTCTGATCTTGAGAAAAGGTCAATGGAAATTGGCGTGTGGAATTTGAATGCCACTCCCCCGGACATACCGGTATAAAAGGAGTGACGCTGCAAACACACATCAGATATCTTCTTCGGAGCTGAGCGAGCAAGTTCACAGAGCTGAATTCCTCTGCCGCCTCCATTCATCTCTCTACGCTGTTGGATCTACGGCGCTTTCCAGCGGTCCTCCCCCTCACACACTATGGTTGTGCTGAGCAAACACCCCTGGGCGCTTCAGCAGCAGAAAAGCAAAGAAGTTCACGGAGTGAATAACTTCGATTATGTATATATTTATATATACCTGTCTATACTGTATATATTTATGGTTAAGACAGATGCCTCCCAACGGGGCTGGGGCGCCGTATGCAATGGGCACTCAGTCGCCGGCCCGCGACTGCGTTGGAACTGCCTCGAGTTGCTGGTGGTACTACTTGCCCTGAGGAGGCTATTGCCATTGATCCAGGGAAAGCACGTGTTGCTCTGGAACACAGAGATGGTGGCATATATCATCTGCCAAGGCGGCCTACGCTCTCGCCGTATGTCACAACTCACCCGCCGTCTCCTCCTTTGGAGTCCTGTCGCGTCAGGTTACGCCCAGGGGATAGTGGAGACTCCACCCTCAGGCAGTCCAGCTGATCTGGAGTCGATTCGGCCAAGCACAGGTAGACCTGTTCGCTTCTCCAGAATCCTCCCATTGCCCACTATGGAACTCTCTGACCGAGACCCATTCTACCAGGGGTGTTGCGGCTTCTTGGGCGTTGTCCCACGGTGCCTCTGTAGCAGACATATGTAGTGCCGCGGGCTGGGCAACACCTAAGACCTTTGCAAGGTTCAAAAAACCTCAGGGTTGAGCCAGTTTCATCCCGTGTGTTATCAGGTGACACAAAAAGTTTGAGTCAGCTGGCTGGGTGTATCGCTTGTGCATAGCGCCTTTCCCCTCCCTTGAGGTGAAGACGTGCGCTCTTTCCCCATTTGTGATCGCAGGAAGTGTGAACCCTGGACGTTCTTCCTCCCTAGCCTAGCGGCCGTCTAGTCTTTGGAGAGGCTCACTGCCGTCCCGGTATGGGCGTCACCCAGGCCCCCGTACTGAGGTAAGTGCTCCACATGTGCTGGTGGTCCCCCTAGGCAACCTCATGTGATGTATATTCCGCAAAATGGTTTCCCTGACGGTAAACCACATCTTCCTTGGGCAGAGGGCCCACTGTCCTTGGTTGCCGTGTTTGTAGTAACTCCTCCCCCCTTGGGTAGGATCTACCACGATGCCGCTCCGCACGATGTGCTTCCGCTCCTAACCGGTAAGACCGTGTGTTCTATTCCACCTAAAATTCAACGGCCCATCTCGGGGCCGGGTGTGGTCTCCGCAATGTCCTCCTTTTTGGAGGGACACCCCCCATCTTGGACCATATATTTGGCCCCCAGCCGAACGATTTTGTTCCTTGTTTGGGGGGAATAATAGAGATAAGGCCACGGCTGGGCCAGCCAGTCCTTATACTTCTTAGCAGTTAGCCATTCCCCTAGGTGCAGGGGACCGCTTCATGCCTGCCAGTGTGTTGGGGGTATGTCCCTCCTGCCACAACACTGAACCAACCGCTGAAATGGCCGGGTCTTTGGCTCAACTCCTCAGTGCGATACCTGATGTGTGTTTGCAGTGTCACTCCTTTTATACCCGTATGTCCGGGGGAGTGACATGCAAATTCCACACGCCAATTTCCATTGGCCTTTTCTCAAGATCAGAGATGTCTGAGCTCCGCAGGAGTGACCCCTAGTGTCAACTCATCGACACAACGTCTCGTTCCCTCCATCAGGGAACGGAGGTTACATCAGTAACCGAGACGTTCTCCATTCAGTATGCAAAATACAAAAATCTCCACAACTATACACATGTCTAATGCATGAATTGCTGAGGTGGGGATTGATATGTGAACCTTTCTTTTGACATTTCAAATCAAAATCAAATCACTTTATTGTCACACTACTGTGTACACGAGTGCAACAGCAGGTGAAATTCTTGTGTGCAGTTCCGAGCAACATAGCAGTAATGACAGTGACGAGACATTTCATGTCTCTTACCACTTGAATGAGTGGTACTATACTTTCACAGCCAAGCACAACAGTCAATATTATCGACTTTGTATTCATGTAACTTTTCAACAATAGATTAAATTCAGAATTTGATTGTGGAACAGCCCAGCAACCATTTATTAAGCACAGTACAAAACTACAAAACCTTTTACAGCATGACCTTTTGAACTATATAGCAGTGCTTCAGCATACTGAGCCACTCAGCTAATGTGCCTAATGAGTGGCAAAGAGACTTCCTGAGGTTAAAACAGCACACAAGTGTGGGTTATCTTTTAAACAATAGGTGGCACTAACTCTAAACTGCTTAAGGATCATTAGGAAAAAAATGTATTTAAAAGATATACAAATTTTTAAGAAATGTCAATATGGTGGAGAGGCAGTATGGCCAATATGGGTAAAAATGGTATGGCTAAAATCATTATTTTAGGACATCTGGTCCAAAAGTTATGGGCAAAATAGCACTTTTGACCCATAGGTTGTGCTGTCTCCAAACTTTGCATGTAACTTCACATCATGGTCCTAATGAAGCATACCAAATTTTGTTTTGATACAACAAACTGTTGCCGAGATATAGACTTATATCCATTTTTACTTTGACCTTGTTAACTATGTTAACGTCTCGGTTACGTATGTAACCTCCGTTCCCTGATGGAGGGAACGAGACGTCGTGTCGAAGAAGCGACACTAGGGGTCTCTCTTGAACGCCGAAAGATACCTCTGATCTTTGAAAAAAGGCCAATGAGAGTTGGCGAACAGTATTTGCATACTCCGCCTCCGGATACGGATATAAAGGCGAGAGAAATACGCTTGTTCATTCAGGATTTTTCTGAGGAGCCGGGAGTGTTCCGGGCATCTCAGCGGCTCGGCTCAGCGACGTGGCCGGGAAGACACGACGTCTCATTCCCTCCATCAGGGAACGGAGGTTACATACGTAACCGAGACGTTCCCCGTCTGTCGCTCACTTCGACGTCGTGTCGAAGAAGCGACACTAGGGGTCCACTTCAAAACTCGCCATGCGCTGAGCCGTGTACGTGTACTGCTGACACAGAAGCGGGCAGGTAATTGCACGTGCCCAAGCGACCCACTGTGTTCAGGCTGCACGTACTCTTCCATAATGCCCCGAAAAAGCGTCAGCTATCCTTCTGGTTACCCTAGGGGGGAACAAGGTGACGCTCCCAACTAGGGAACGGGCCAAGCCTGGCTGGGCCTCTTTTCTCTCTATGTTTTCTCGGCATAGAGCAAGAGCAGGGAAGGGGGTCTTATTCCGGATTCCTATTCTTTTAGGGGGAAAAGACCCTGCGGAGGCCACACCCGCCCAACAGGGGAGGTAAAGGTGGCAAAATACATCACATGGCCACTTGGGGCATGTGGAAGGAAATGGCGCGGTGGTAGATCCAACCTCGAGGAGGGGGGAGTTGCTACAACACGGCGACCGGAGGGCAACGAAGGACTGCCTAAGGGAGACGCGGGTCAGCTCGTAAGGTGACCGTGCCGCGGAAATACACACAGGAGGAGTCCCGTAGGAGGCCTGATCTGTGGAGCACCTATTCCAGTAGGGGTAGCCGGAGGTACCCGTAGTGGACTGGACCAGCACGTTCCTCCGATGAACTGCTGCGGGTCCGAAGTGCTAGGGAGGAATCAACCAGGGACCTCTGGGACAAAAGCGCACTGTTTTGCCTCGGCAGAGGGAAACAGCGCTGGGACAAGCGGTTCACCCGGTCAGATCGTCGACGTGTACCGAGTTCTACGGGCTCGGACCTGAGAGAACACGGGACGAAACTGACTCAACCCTGAGATTGTAGAATCTCGTAAAGGTGTTAGGTGCTGCCCAGCCCGCAGCTCTGCAAATGTCTGCTAGGGAGGTGCCCCTTGCCAGTGCCCATGAGGATGCCACGCTCCTAGTGGAGTGGGCCCGCACCCGTAAGGGGGGTGGCACGGCCTGGGTGTGGTAGGCCAACTGAATGGCCTCCACCACCCAGTGAGATAACCTCTGTTTGGAGACAGCGTTCCCTTTCTGCTGTCCTCCAAAGCAGACAAAGAGCTGCTCAGAGCGCCTAAAGCTCTGGGTGCGTTCCAGGTAGGCACGCAAGGCACGTACCGGACACAATAGTGAGAGGGCTGGGTCTGCCTCCTCCCGGGGCAGCGCTTGTAGGTTCACTACCTGATCTCTAAAGGGCGTGGTAGGAACCTTGGGCACATAGCCCGGTCGAGGTCTTAGGATCACATGAGTGTCTGCCGGACCGAACTCCAGGCAAGTGTCGTTAGTAGAGAACGCTTGCAGGTCAGCAGGGCCGTCTTTAGAGAGAGGGCCCTGAGTCCAGCTGATTCTAGCGGCTCGAAAGGGGATCTCTGAAGACCGGCGAGGACCACCGAGAGATCCCAGGAGGGGAACAGGTTTGGCCGGGAGGGGTTTAACCTCCGGGCAACTCTTAGGAACCTGACGATTAAGTCGTGCTTGCCCAGAGACTTGCCGTCTACTGGGTCGTGGTGAGCTGCGATAGCGGCAACATACACCTTTAAGGTGGACGGGGACAGCCTCCCCTCCAACCTCTCCTGTAGAAACAGGAGCACCGACCTAACTGCGCACCTCTGTGGGTCTTCTGCCCGGGAAGAACACCAATTGACGAACAGACGCCACTTCAGGGCGTAGAGTTGCCTGGTAGAAGGGGCTCTGGCTTGGTTGATCGTGGCTACAACCGTGGGTGGTAGACCAGCTAGATCTTCCGCGTCCCGTCCAGGGACCAGACATGGAGATTCCAGAGGTCTGGGTGCGGATGCCAGAGCGTGCCCCGTCCCTGAGAAAGAAGGTCCTTCCTCAGAGGAATTCGCCAGGGAGGGGCTGTCGCGAGGAGTACGAGGTCCGAGAACCAGGCCCGGGTGGGCCAGTAAGGAGCCACGAGAGTTACTTGCTCCTCGTCCTCCCTGACCTTGCACAGCACCTATGCAAGAAGGCTCACTGGGGGGAATGCGTACTTGCGCAGCCCCACCGCCCAGCTGTGTGCCAGTGCATCTGCCCTGAGGGGAGCCTCTGAACGGGCGTACCAGAGCGGGCAGTGGGAGGTCTCTTGGGAGGCAAACAGGTCTACCTGGGCCTTGCCGAACCGTTTCCAGATCAGCTGAACCGAGTGGGGGTGAAGCCTCCACTCTCCGCCAGGCAAGCGTTGTCGTGACAGCGCGTCCGCTACCACATTGAGGTTGCCGGGGATGTGAGTGGCGCGCAGCGACTTGAGTCGGTGCTGGCTCCAAAGGAGGAGACGACGGGCGAGTTGTGACATGTGACGGGAGCGTACGCCGCCTTGGCGATTTATGTACGCGACCGCAGTGGTGCTGTCCGACCTGACTAGGACATGTTCGTCCCGAATTAACGGGAGAAACTTCCGCAGGGCAAAGAGGACGGTCAACAACTCGAGGCAGTTGATGTGCCAACGCAGCTGGGCCCCTTTCCAACGGCCTGAGGCTGCGTGCCCGTTGAAAACGGCGCCCCAACCCAATCTGGAGGCGTCGGTTGTGACCAAGACGCGTCTGGACACCTGCTGTAGGGGTACTCCAGCCCGTAAGAAACAGAGGTCTGTCCAGGGGTTGAATGTTTGTCGGCAGGCGGGGGTGATTGTTACCCGGTGCATGCCGCGGCGCCATGCTCGTCTCGGGACTCGGGTCCGAAGCCAGTGTTGGAGCGGTCTCATATGCATCAAGCCCAGCGGCACGACCGCCGCGGCGGATGCCATATGCCCCAGGAGCCTTTGGAAAAGTTTTAAGGGGACCGCTGTGCCCGGCCTGAGGGTGGCGAGGCAGTTCAACACTGACTGAGCACACTCCTTTGTGAGGCGTGCGGACATTGAGACCGAGTCTAACTCCATCCCGAGAAAAGAGATGCTCTGAACTGGAGTGAGCTTGCTCTTTTCCCAGTTGACCTGAAGCCCCAGACGGCTGAGGTGCCTGAGCACCTGGTCTCTGTGGGCACATAGTAACTCTCGCGAGTGGGCCAGGATGAGCCAGTCGTCGAGGTAGTTGAGTATGCGGATGCCGGCTTCTCGGAGCGGGGCAAGAGCTGCCTCTGCGACTTTCGTGAAGACGCGGGGGGACAGAGACAAGCCGAAGGGGAGGACTTTGTACTGATACGCCTGGCCCTCGAACGCAAACCGCAGGAAGGGGCGGTGTCGGGGCAGGATGGAGACGTGGAAGTACGCGTCCTTCAGGTCTACCGCTGCGAACCAATCTAGATGCCGGACGCAGGTTAAGATGTGCTTCTGCGTGAGCATTTTGAACGGGAGTTTGTGCAACGCTCGGTTGAGAACTCGCAGGTCCAAGATTGGTCGTAAGCCGCCGCTTTTCTTGGGTACGATGAAGTAAGGGCTGTAGAAACCCTTCTTCATCTCGGTTGGAGGGACAGGCTCTATCGCGTCTTTGGCCAGAAGAGTCGCGATTTCCGCGCGCAGGGAGTGGGCGTGTTCGCCGTGTACTGCGGAAAAGCGGACGCCCATGAAGGGGGGCGGGGGCCTGGCAAACTGAATTGCGTAACCGAGTCGGATGGTTCGAGCCAGCCAGCGAGACGGGTTGGGAAGTGAAAGCCATGCGCCCAACCTCTGCGCTAGGGGCACCAAAGGGACGATTAATTTTGACGTACCCGGCGGGGCTTCACAGCGGGGCGGAGCAGGTAGGGCAGCGTTGGGCGGCGACGGGGCGACCCACAACTAAGGTGCTGAGAAAAGACTCAAAGCACTTACCTTGCTCCGCACACCCGGCAGGGGGTGGGTTAGCGACCGAGGAGGAGGTCCTGGGTAGGCGTCCTCTAGACTCGTCGGAACCGGCCGGCCGGGGGACAGTCGTGGGGCTGAAGACGGGTGGTCCGTGTCCAGGAAGCCAGGACTGTCGAGATCTAAGGGCAAAGTGCCGTGAGAACGGCATTTGCGGGCCAGGTGACCCAGAGACACAGGAAATAGCTCTTTTACTGAGAATGTGGGTACCGCAACCCCATCTAAGGGGGGGCGGCAAATTAAATTGTTTAAGAACAAAAGATTCTCCTCCCGGCCCTCCACCGGGGGACGGAGTGGTCTTACCACCTCCGGAGCTAACATCTGCGTCGCTGGGTCGTCCGTCTCAGGACCGCCTGGGAGCCTTCCGGGTCCTCGAGGGAGTCCGGGAGACGGGGGGCATCTGCTTCTTGCGGTGTGCTCGACGCAGGGGCTGAGAGCTGGGCCCGGGTTGAGGCGGAGCAGATTTCTTAGCCGCAGGAGGACGCCCTCGGCGAGCAGACGGGGCAGTGGCCTTGGCGGCAGGTTTGCGGCGAGGCAGGATGTGAGAGATGGCCTCCGTCTGTCTTTTCACCGCGGAGAACTGCTGGGCAAAGTCCTCGACGGTGTCGCCAAAGAGGCCAAGCTGGGAGACAGGGGCATCGAGGAAGCGAACTTTGTCGGCCTCACGCATCTCGACCAGGTTGAGCCAAAGATGACGTTCCTGGACCACAAGGGTGGCCATCGCCTGCCCGAGTGCCTGCGCGGTGACCTTCGTGGCTCTGAGGGCGAGGTCGGTCGCTGAGCACAGTTCCTGCAACACATCGGGATCAGGGCTACCCTCGTGCAGATCTCTGAGCGCCTTGGCCTGGTGGACTTGCAGGAGGGCCATGGCGTGCAAGGCGGAGGCGGCCTGTCCCGCGGCGCTGTAGGCTTTGTTGTTGAGGGAGGATGAAGTCCTACAGGCCTTGGAAGGGGGTACAGGGCACCCGCGCCAGGTGGTAGGGTCACCGGGACAAAGATGGAGCAACTGCCCTATCCACCTGGGGAATCGCCGTGTACCCGTGGGCCTCTCCGCCGTCGAGGGTAGCGAGAGCGGACGAGCAGGGCTTTTGACGGACGGAGAGCGGGGCTCTCCATGACGACATCAGCTCGTCATGCACCTCCGGGAAAAACGGGACCGGGGGGGGCGTGGCTGTGAGCGGCGCCCAGACCTCAGGAACCAGTCATCCAACCGTGACGGGTGTGGGGAGGGTGGAGGTTTCCAGTCCAACCCCACCCCGACGGCGGCCCGGGCAAGCATGTTGGACATCTGCGCATCCGCCTCAACCTGGGCCTTCTGGCCCGAAGGCGGCAGTCCAGGGGAGGAGTCAGCGTCAGATGCCGCGCTCTCCGATGGAGCGGCGAGCTCATCAGCTTCAAGCTCCAGAGGATAGGCAGACCGGCCCGGAGGCGAGTCGCCGTTACCTCGAGACTGGACGGAGGTAAACGAGCGTGCCGGGGGGCGGGTGGTCCGCGGGGACGTGCCCGGCGGAAGCGCACCCGCTGCCCTCCCCAAATCGCCTCCAGCGCCAACCGCATCGTCCTCAATCCCGTGGGAAGAAGGAGCGATACGGGGGGCGGCTGGAGTGGCGTGCTTTCTATTGAAAGCAAGCCGCGACCGCAACGTTACCATGGTCATGTTCTCGCAGTGAGAACATGAGCCATCCACAAACGCTGCCTCGGTGTGATCGGCGCCCAGACACACGAGACAGCGCCTGTGGCCGTCAGAAGCGGAGAGCACTCTACCGCATCCAGGAACTACACAGGGGTTGAATGGCATCTTTATAAAGACGCGCCCTGAAAAGGGCGTTCAACACCGCTATGTATTGCTCTTTTAGAGAAATAAACTCTTTATGAGAAATATAACTCTTTATATTGTGAACTCTTCCAACTCTGCGCTGTCGAAGCGCCCAGGGGCAAACTGCACGCCGGCAGAGAAGAGAAAACAGCCGCTGTAGTGCGCCGTAAATCCAACAGCAGCAGAGCGTCAGAGGATCAGAAGCAGGATCAGCAGTGTTACACGCAGCAGTCAGCATAAACACGACCATCGGCTCCGAAGAAAATTACTGAATGAACAAGTGTATTTCTCTCGCCTTTATATCCGTATCCGGAGGCGGAGTATGCAAATACTGTTCGCCAACTCTCATTGGCCTTTTTTCAAAGATCAGAGGTATATTTCGGCGCTCAAGAGAGACCCCTAGTGTCGCTTCTTCGACACAACGTCGAAGTGAGCGACAGACGGGGAACGTAACTTTTCAACTGAGGTGAAAATTTAAATTCTGTATTATTTAATCTATCTTGGTCTGGAGATTAATTTTAGCCATTGTTTGGGCAAATCAGTCAAAATTTCAAGGACGAGTAGCAAAAATTATATTTACTACCGCACATATAACATACATTACAGTACTACCATTTAAAAAATACTATGGGACTTACAGCATTTTGAAGATTTATTACAATACTAACTTAGCACAGGTCTACCGTGCAACCTTAAATGCTACACTTCCTGCTGCCAGGTGGACCAAAAAGACAGCTAAATTTTTATCTAAACCACACAATGCATGCAGAAGATATGAGCCACTTCCTGTTTCCCATTTTTTCCCATTTGGTGACAGTCACATGAATCCCCTAGGAGGATTTAAAAGTTCAGAGCCAGAAATTTTCAAAAAATCCTTCCTGCTGGCCGGAGCTAATGACTGTAATTATGAATGTTGTCATAATGTTGAATGAATGTATATGTACTAAACTTGGTTAGTAGTGGGTGCTACAGAGCTTCAGAGCAACTTTTGCCCAGCCCTAATAGCCGATAACTTTAACGATAACTAACCTTTGGTGCTTGGCCCCTAACTATAAAAAAAAATGATTAAATAAATTAAATAATAAAAGGCTGTTTTGGCCAACAGAAATTGTAATTAATAAATTGTACATAATTACTACAGTATCACTTCCACAGTATATGTAGAAATTAAGATTAAGATTAATAAATTCTGTAAACATATTGTTCATTATTAGTGCATGTTAATTATTGCATAAAAATATTTACATAATTGAATCTTGTTTTAATATATGTTTTAATAAATGTTGGTGTGCTTTTATAGTGTTCACTTGTTTACCTAGCATTCGTTACAAAAATATGATGATGCTGACATTTTAGTCTGGAGTTTAGTATTCACAAAAATTATTCTAATTGAACACATTTCTGAACTTGGTTTTTGAAAGCAACATTTAAAAAACTTATGAATGATAATCAAATATAGCTAGTTGCTAAGATTTAGCCCTTGTGTCAACTAGCCCCCGTCTCTCTACTTTGTAGTATTTTCCATATAATTAATAGGTCATCATACTGGCTTCCAAAAACCAAAGAACAGTATTGACTTAATCAGTCAAATTAAATTAATTTGTTAATTTAATGTAAAAAAGAAAAAAAAGAATTGCCACATTTGTTACATTTGTTAGTTGTTGAATAGACCACATACAGTCAGACCCAGACCTGCAGCTCGGCACGTGGTGTTTGGAAGAAGAGTCGCTGCTTGGCTGGAATTCTGCAGTGGTGGCAGATCTCGGCAATGAGGTCATGTTGAACATTACTCATGAGGAGAGAATGCATTGTTATTGTTTTCAAGACACGCCGGTCGCGAGAGCTCGCGTGTCCCTTACAATGAATGCGTGGCCTCAGAAATGTGCCTTGAATTGACCACAGGAAACAATGTGAGCAGCATACTTTACTGCACAGCCTTTATGTTGTGGATTAGTTTCACCTTAGTGGCCCTGGAGTTCAGTAAAATGTTTTCAATGGAGCTTTACACATTTACACACGGGATGTGCAGTTAACTGAACGGGATAACAGCTGGTTAGAGGCTTTGAAAGGTTAAAGGAATAGTTCTGTCATCATTTACTCAACCTTATGTCATTTTAAACCTGCTGTTATTTTGTCTGTGGAACGCAAATGGAGTACTTTTGAAGAATCTTCATACAGCTCTTTTTCACACTGTGACAGTTCATATAGACCACAAGTGTCAAGATCCACACATTAAAAACATTAAAAGCAAAAAAGTATTTGAAAATCAGACAAAAAGACAAAGGTAAAAAAGACTGTGTACTTAATGTCTTTAGTGGGGGAGAACTACAATGTCATGAAACATTGTGAATGACATAACTGAATTAAGAACGATGGAAATATATAAAACTAATGATTTAAAATGGTTAATTATAAGTAAAGACGTACGTTTTAAGTGTATTGAAAAAATATACATTATAAGTACTTTGAGAGTGTAGGGAGAGTGCGTCACAGTGTGAGAGCAGGCGGTTGCTGCCGAGCACTTTTGGCGCACTTTGTTTGATGATATTCTCTGATTGGTGGATCTTTCTCTTCATGGGTAGTGCAGTTCTTCATCAGGAGTTCTGCTATTAAACCTGTTAATTGTTTAAAAATGAAGTTGAAATATAGTGGACTGATGTCTTCAAGCATATACCATCTATTAACAACCTTGAGCTCACAGTAAGTCTGTCTTATAAACCTTAAAGGGATAGTTCACTCAAAAATAAAAAATTCTCTCATCATTTACTCACCCTCATGCCATCCCAAATGTGTACGACTTTCTTCTTTCTACTGAACACAGACGAAGATTTTTAGTAGAATATTTCAGCGTTGTAGTTCCATACAATGCAAGTGAATGGGTGCCAAAACTTTGACTCTCCAAAAGCACATAAAGGCAACAAAAAAGTAATCCATATGAGTTGTTAAATCCATGTCTTCAGAAAGATATTTCTGTAGTTTGCATGTTAATGTAATAATGTAGTGAGGATAGTGTAAACATATGTGGCTCGCTGTCAATGGCGGAGGACTCGAGGCTCGAGACAAGTGCGTGTGAACCACGGCATACAAATTTCTTGAAAAGTGTATCCATTGCAATGTTTAAAACACATGTGACATCTTGTCAAACCTGATATTTAAAAAAATCTTGTTATGTTTTAATATATGTTTTAATACATGTTGGTGTGGTTTTATTGCATTCACTTTACCTAACAGTTGTTACAAAAATATGATGATGCTGACATTTTAGTGGCAATGGGATGCCGGAAGAATCATTGCAACATGGAGGTAAGCAACTGTTTATATACGCTTACTCTGGCAATGTGATTGGTCGGATGCTCCTCCCGAGCTTTGTTATTAAACTCTATTTCAGTAGTTCAAATGTTCAAAATTTTAAAAGATCTTGAGGGCCCCTGGAAGTGTGCTGAGGCCGCATAGTGGGTCCCCACCCCTAGTTGAGAACCACTGTGTTAGATGCAGCTTCTATTCCACCTTTTCGGCCTAGAGTCTTCCCTTGTAGAAACCCTTGCTGCTAGGCATCTTCTAGAGACATACTGTTCAGATCCTCTCACCGACTACTATGGAAGTGTCCTTCCACAAATGGTTTCAGTCTATCATTAAATCAAAATCAGCAGGCATGCAGTAATTGGACAGAAGGCTGTTTTTTGCATGCTTTGGCATTTTTAAACAACATGTTATGTCACAAGATCCTGTTGATATGATGACATTATCTGCACGGTCAGCAATTGATCATACAATTGCTCAGGTGGTTGCTGGTGTATGCTTTCAGCTGTGCTGTGCTGTGCTAGTCGTTGCCAAAACTGGCTAGGGTGTGCTGTCAGCTTGCACCATGCTAGTCATTGTCTAATTTGGCTCAAGCCAAAGGAGAAAAAAAACAACAAATGTGCCGTCTAGGTGCCGCAACTGCAGCATCTACGGATCGACACTGCAGCAGCGCAAATGTGCTGTCATTAAAATAAAAAATAACATTTGGATTACTTAACAATCACACATAGTGGGGTCTGTGTATCTCAGCGAATATTGATGCTGACTACCACTCTTGGAGTCACAAGTTCAAATCCAGGGCGTGCTGAGTGACTCCAGTCAGGTCTCTTAAGCAACCAAATTGTCCCGGTTGCTAGGGAGGGTAGAGTCACATGGTGTAACCTCCTCGTAGTGGTGATTAGTGGTTCTCTCAATGGGGCGTGTGGTGAGTTGTGTGTGGATCGCGGAGTCATGCACAACGAGTCACGTGATCAGATGTGCGGATTGACGGTCTCAGAAGCGGAGGCAACTGAGACTTGTCCTACTCCACCCGGATTGAGGCGAGTAACCGCGCCACCACGAGGACCTACTAAGTAGAGAGAATTGGGTATTCCAAATTGGGGATAAAATGGGATAAAAAACAAAACAAAACAAAAAACAATCAAACATATTTATTCAGGTCACTAGATAAACAGCACTGGAACACATTTTAACACGCACTAGGGATGCACCTCACTGCAGCCCACATGTCTCGTTGGGATCACCTTATTTGCTTGTCCATTTATTTTCTTTTAACATGGTTTTGAGGGATTTTATGTTTGTTCAGTAGAAGCAGCATGCTTCTCCATGCAACAGCAGCAGCATATTTAGTCATGTCAAGTAGCAGCTGCAGGTGTAGAGCAGATCTAGTCCACCAAGACCAAGCCCATACCATGTCATATATAGATCGAATAAAAAATATATGTTATACTACGAGAGTTGTCCTAACTGAAATTGGTTTAAATAATATTAATCTATTTTAATCAGAATATTTTAATTTTTCTTTAACTAATTTTGTCCAATCTTTACCAGAGTTAGTTTTTAGATGATCTTCAGACCAATCATCAGAAAAGTTGAATGGATTTTTTAATCTTGACCTAACCAGGAGTAATGTGATACATTTCCAGCACACACAAAAAACACACCATAAAAGTAGTCCATATGACTTGTGTGCGATATTCCAAGTCTTCTGAATCATAAAATAGCTTTGTGTGAGTAACAGACTGAAATGTAAGACCTTCCCTTCTGAAATCTTCCCTTCTGCTGCCGTTCTCAAATCTTATTCTCCATTCCATGTTTTCTAACTGAAACATCATGTTCACCTACAACACATGGTAAACCTGGTGTAACAAGGTGCCTTTTTTATCTGAATATTAATAGAAATAGGATTTCAGAGCTTCAGCAGAGGGGAAGATTCATTAAAGAGTGAATAATTCATTAATTTAGGGTCTGATCCTTACACAAAGCTATAGTATAAATGATTTCAAGGTTTGAATATGCACAAGTCATATGAACTCCTTTTATATTCTGTGAAAAAAATAATTTGGACATAAATAATAAACTTTTTTAAATTTCTATTTGAACCCTCAAAAACATCATCGACTGTTGACCTATAACATGAATCTTTTATTATTAAAAGCAAAACCACACAGATGATGATGCACAGGAATATGCAAACTAATACACATGATAAATCAGGAAATACTGGCAAGATCTGAGGAACATTCCAATGCTTCTACATGCAATATTATATTTCATCTGTCCTTTTACATAAACTGCAATACTCTCCTCTACTCATATTATACAGCTAAATGACACATATTTACACCTTTTTAAAATAATAATTATTACAGATGATTCATGAGACAAATACACATCATAAATCCACCAGGAGCATTTGAACTAAAAACACACCACAACTTTGTCTACAGTGGCGGTATAAAAGCAAATTATATTCCAAGAAAACCAAACTAACATTATCTCACAAGCCTATTCCACAGACAACATGAAAAACACTTGATTTAACTGCTCGCTTGTATTTCAGTCGACTGAGGACATTCCTAAATGTTTATCGTTTAGGAGCAGAATATTTGAAATGATTTAAGTCAGACTGATCTTGTACAAAGTGCAACAGAAATGATTCAAACTCATAAATAAAGAACGTGGCCTGTAGGTGGCGCTCTGTTTCTACAGGTATGAAGGTGACTTGAAATCCTCAGGTACGTCACTGTCTAGTTTGCAGATGACCTTGTAGATGGCTTTTTTCCAGGAGGGGTCGGAGTCTTTTGAGAGTGAAATGGCGCTGTAAAACTCCTGCAGTGTGATTTCAGCAACCTCTAGAAACCTGTCTGGAACCTGACGGACAAACAATGAAAACAGAAACAAATTGAACTTAGTTGACTGTAGTGATATTATACTGTATGTTGGTTTTAACATTTAATCGGTGCCGATGCTTTTTTGGAACTATTGGCAAAATTCTGATAGTTGCAATATTGTTTTTCTGTTTATCTGTTCTCTGTGGCCGACACTGGATGATTCTACCATTAGAACGGAATATATATATATTCTTGTTGCACTCTAATCTGTCTTGGATACTATTATTCTGATGCAACAGAAACCACTCATAATGTATTATTCCTCTTTTGTACAGTAAGTCGCTTTGGATAAAAGCATCTGCCAAATAAATGTAAATGATTATACTGTATATTTGTAATATTGTCATTTATGATGACACATACAGCAAAGATGGATATATAAAAGTGCTAATGGGCCGAATACAGACAAAACAATAATGATAGACATTTTATTTGAGTATATTTGATTCCTTCCTTAAAAATATCATGACATGTTTTTGGAAAATGTCTTTATGCAAACAATCGTACAAATGTAGGTAAATTTGCACCAGCTGGCTAATAGCTGTGCACCCCGATGTATTCATGTTGAATTCTGACTGAAAAACTGAGTAGTAGGTGGAGCTTCAGGTCAGACCTACCGATGATGTGGATCAGTGGCAGTAAAACGTGATTAGCATCCGGTTAAAAGTTTTCCTAACAATTCACCCAGACGAGCTGTTACGAACCACCAAAACAAATGCAAAAACTCATCTTTTTGAAATGATGTCATACCCATTAGTTTTTTGATTTCATATGAAGTATATTGGGGCCTTATGTCTGTGCCAGCATAGTAAGAAAGACTACAAATTTTTTTAACATTCTATTAATCAGTTTTTTAAAACTATCGGCCTATTAATTGTTTATCTGCCTTTTCATGGTGAATTTTTGTGGACAAAGAAGGCATTCTGGGATGATGTGTGTGTGAAATTACTAATTGCCAAGCAGCCTGTTTTTAATGCTGCACTTTATATTTGGAGAGAGTAAAGTTAAAAAAAAACTCGCCACTAAAATGATATCTTTGTCCATTGGGAATATTCAGTGTGGCTGTGTACTGTATGAAGCACCGCACACACAGAGGTCACTGCCAAACCATGCAACTACCTGATGGCCAACATGGTGAATTTGTCAGTGAAAGTTCACCAAACTTGAACTCCACACAAAACTCTTCGCTACTGGAAGTCCATCGGGCAAAATTCACAATCAAGCGGATTAGGCAAAATCCCCTCTACCCAGTCAGGGGTGCGTTTCCCGTACAACGACGAACTCACTGTTTAACCACCATAGTACAATGCATCATTGTAGAAATGAACTAGCTAGTCACGACTAGCTGTTTCCCGAAACCGTAGTAACTACAGTGTGTAGCACATTCATCATTCGAACCATGTTGGTTGAGCTGCTGTTAATACCATTACTCAGGGGGTGGAGTTACAACTTCTGCAAATATTAAACTATAATAGCAAGAAAGCTTAACAGCCTTTAATCCCTTAAAGCGTAAACTTGTGTTTACGCTTAGAACGCCATTTTCGGCAAAACCCCGGAATAAATAGTTTTCTTAAATGCATGTCGTGACAGAATGAAATAAATATGTGGAATAAAAGTTGATGCCTCAGCCAAGTGAAATAATGTCCGCACAGCAAACTAACAAAACAATTTCTAACCACAGGTAAAGAGCTGTAGTTTCGGGGAACACCATATAAAAAAAAAAGAAAAAAGAGAATGGGCTGGGCTGGGCAAAAATATTGCTTTACCAATCGTGATCTTCATTTTAACAATCCCAATATCATTCTTAAAATATCAAGATCAATCTTTTACTTTTTCTTTAAAGTTGACTTTTGGTTGTGTTTACCACGTGAACGTTGCCTCACTTCCAAGCAATAATGTGAGTAGAGTTGCTGCCATGGGTATTTAAACGACACTTTATTAAGAAATGCTGGTAACATACTGCTTACTATAGCTAAATTCAGCAGGAAAAAACACTGTTTAGGCTACTGTATATTATACTGAAAGCACACTGGCACCACATTATCTTGTTCTTTTACATAGTTTGTCTGGCTAAGCCGAACCGTTAGAGTCAGACTGGCTGTAAGACACGTGCAGATAGTTTCATTGGTCCATTTAGGATCACCCTGAGACTCCCAAGCGGTAGTTTTGTGCGATAAGAGGTTATACAGTAGTTATTAAGCCTATTTATTTGTTGACTGTCCATATACCCCTCTGAAACACGTTTGATCAGGGTCACTTGAACAATGCAGCCTAATTATACATGGGTTCCTTTACACTGACAAGTCCTCTAGTCATTCAGACAACCCATGACTAGTCGATTATGAAAATTATTAGATTTGCACATCCCTACACACAATGGCAACCACCCACAACACCTTAGCGTCATGACAGTGACTTTTGCTTGGGCAAGTCCTAACCAAACTAACCGAATCAATACATTTGCCTCCAGTCTTTGATGTTATAACACACTGATGAGGTGTAGTAAATGTCAAGTGTGTTCATGCATGCTTACGAACTGTTAATGCTTCAGAACTCTAAATCAACACTTTAGATACTCTGATGTTCATGTACCATCTTTAATGTTCTCATGTTAAAGTGTGGTTCTCCTTTGCTCTTTGTTCACTGTGGCAATAAACCAAATACAGTGTCAGAATCATTAGATGCCCGCTCTGGATGGATGCTTTGATTTTTTACAGCGTGTTGCTTCGAATTTAACCGCTCGGAAAATGTGTGAAAGAACTCATTCCCATCACAGGATTTCATGCAGTGCTTCACATAACTTTGAAGGACGTGGTTTCTGTGGGAAGAAGGTGGATCTATCCGGAGGCATTATTTCCCGGAGAGTAGCTCCGCTTCACTGTTGACCAAATTTTTTCTCGCGCATCTCCAGACACAAAAGGAGACCCTGGGAATGGAATGTCTTGGTACTGAGGTAAAGACAACTGTGTCCGCTCATTCCCATTGGCCAGCCGATTGCTCTGGGGATTTCTGGCTTTTTTCGCATCAGTAGCAATCCAAACCGCGGTCAGGCATGCTCAGCGCGTAATCTCAAGTTGTTTTAGCAGATTCTGCGGCTTCCTCTTCCCACAGTTTGATGAGGCAGCAGCAGTGCTGGCTGCTGGGATAACGGCGCAGATCCAGGTGAAGAGTAACACACGGGTCAGGACGAGGACGAACATCATACATGGCCAATGAATCCACATGACTAGTTGGACTGATGTGCATTTAAACAGGATGTTCCTGTGCTCAAACAAATATATAACTCTGTATTTAATTGAATTTAATAACTTGATATTTAGCAACCTCACACGGAATCTGTTCCGTCAGAACTGGATTTCTGTTTAAATTCCGACACATCATTCGCCACTTTGCGTGTTCATTTATGAAATAATTTGGCTAATTTGATGATGCATACAAGTACCAATAAGAGTGTAGTATCATCAGATCCATTTAACATATTTTACCAGCTTTAAATCTATTCCTAGATGAATTCTACAGATTTTTGCCCAAAATCAATATAGAAAATCACTGGAAAATAAATCAGCAGATTCTGTCGGCCTGATTATTAGCCTTAGCTTATGTCAAACATGCAGTGTTGGTGAAGCTACTTGCTAAGCTAAAATGGCATCAGCATTTTAAGTAGTTCGACTACGACTATGACCTCAATAGGATAGCAACATCAAACTTAATATACACACACACAGACACACTTAACTACTGTGGCTGTGGGTCAGCGGGTCGGCCACTAATCGCAGGGTTGGTTCAATTCCTGCCCCACACGACTCCACGTGCCGAAATGTCCTTGGGTAAGACACTGAACCCCAAGTTGCTCCCAATGGCAGGCTAGTGCCTTGCATGGCAGCTCTGCCGTCAATGGTGTATGTGAAAGCGTGAATGAGTCACAGTGTAAAGTGCTTTGAAAACCGCTAAGGTTAAAAAAGCGCTATATAAGTGCAGCCAATTTACCATTTACTAAAATTAAACAGCACATTAATTTATATAATGAATCTAAAACATAGTGTAAACAGCAGTATTTGACTAAATATTTCACTACAAAACAAAAAAAAAAATGCTTTTTAGCTGAACTTGATTCAATCATGGACAATGGTTTCACATGTTTGAAATTAGATTTCTTAACTAAAAATTACTGTGTAATCTCAACACAAATATTTTGTGTAGAAAGAACCTATTTGACAAAATTCCAACAAAATAACACGTGTCAATACATCTCAAATTAATCACTTAATTCAGAATTTCTGAAAGTGAACGTTAGCATGCTAAATACATGCTGGTTGGAAGCACTACACAGTGTAGTTTATTAACAATATCTAACAGAGCATTTACTCAACGAATCGAGCGATCAATTTCATGTGCGACATCGACCTGTCCTCATCGTTAGCTCGAGCTCCACTCAAAACTCCAACATAACAGAAACATTAAACACTAACAAGTTATTCCCCGTTATATTCCTCTTACACAGAAACACAAATAACACTTCAGTTTACAAAGCATGCTGGGAAATGGAAATCCCCTGCCCAGTTTCATCAATGCTACATTAACAACACAAAAAGTATTCATGTATTCCCAACTCAAATGGATTTGAAACTTCCATTTTACAAATTTAAATGGATAGTAGGGCTGGGCGACAGGACGATGTTATCAGATATCGACAAAGTCTTCTCGAATGCCGATTTCGACACTCATTGACAGATGATGATCAACAATATCAGTAAACGGTAAAATCATGGATCTAGGAAGTTACCAGATTTATTAAACAGTAGCCCAGGGTATGAAATTTGCACCTGCCAAATGCAAATTTTAATTTATAAATATCTTTTGTTTAAGTTTTATGTGTTTCAATAAATAAATGTATTTTTAAAAGCAAAATCAATAAAGCAAAAATATTCAACGACCCTCAGCAGGGAGGTTGGAGATATATATCGGTTATCGCGATATTTTTTTAAGCCGATTATCGATTACATATTTTTTACATATCGCCCAGCCCTAATAGAGAGAACGCATTGAAATCAAGTTGTGACAAAATGTTGCTTTAGTAAAAATTAACAATCAGCAAAAATTATTATTTTTATTTTTTTTAAGTCAAACTACAAGACAAAAAAGGCCTTGCAGCAAGTCCCAGGAGCACAACTGAGTAATGATTCAATTAATTCAGTGAATCTGTTTTCTGAGTTCATTGAAATGAATTGTCTGAATGAACAGGCTTGCTAAAATGAATCTGACTTTGCAACACTATTTCAGACATTATAGTAGAACGAGTTTGATTATTGCCGCAGGTTGCTCAGTTGCACTATTGAGCATAAAATTCACATTCATTTATTCCATAGGTGAAGAGGTTTGTAACTATGCTTTAAAAACCTTTAAAGTAAGACTAAAACTGGAAATATATTGTTTGTTTACTTATAATGAAACTTTAAATCAATAATTTGAAAATGCAATTTACTATGCAATGTAATGTACGCAAAAGTGTCCATACCTGGAAGTCGTTGGCTTTGTTGTAGTGCATGTTGAGTGCGCGAAACAGCTCAGACTCTCTGCTGACGGAGATGTCCTTCACATCATTCACACCGTCTATGATAGCCTGACGAGCAAACTTCTCCATCTGGATGTAGTAGAACTCTCTGAAGTTACTAAACCACTTGATCAGCTGAGACGTGATGCAGCGATTGAACTAAAACACATTTAAAACATAGAAAATATGAGTTCCAGTAGCCTGTAAAAATGTTCAATAAAAAAATCTAAACATTATCCATAGGATGAATCACAACCAGAAAAAAAATAAAAAATAAAATCAAACATCTATGTGTATCGTGTAACTCGTCCTGTTCTTTGTTTTCTACAGACGGAGACCTCAAATCATGTGACTTGTTCAGGAGAGGTGTGCTAGTCATTTTTTAAGCAATTGAACTTAAAATCTTAAAACCTTAATCCATAGAGATTTATGGGTGGACTCTTTTGACCATTACCACTATCGGCACATCACTCAGCCACAGTGGGTATCACCTTCAGTAGGACGTCCCTTTCCATTATGACCTCTCAAAGAATCGACATTATGTTGTGCATTTTCCATTCGAACATACTGCTCAACGTCCACACAACTACGCCAATGTTTCAAGCATTTATTTTGGCCAACATTTACTTTACATTTTCTATATGGGTTTAAATTAAGTGAATTCATCTGCAAGGATTAACAAGAAATCTTGGAAAGCACATCTTTATTATGCTCTGTAAATGCATTATAATGCATTCATAATGTATCATAATACTCCTTATAAGTTTTAACTTCTCAAAAATTATTATAACTACAGTAACTACAGTTGTACGTATCACATAATACTTAAACAATTCGTAGTTATACATTAAAGCATATAATGCATTATAACAATAAACTTCCCATTAAATATATATATATAGATATATATATATATATATATATATATATATATATATATATATATATATATATATATAGAAAGACAGAGAGAGAGAGAGAGAGAGAGAGAGAGAGAGAGAGAGAGAGAGAGAGCAAGACTTTGATAGGACCCTACATCAGCCGCAGGTAATCCGTAGGTAATTACAGCAGTGCTGATATAGGGTCATATAGCACAATAACGAGTGTGATATTGCTTAAATACAACAGTTCAATGAACACGTACATTTTAAAAATTAGGAACAACTGAGTACGGTCATAAAAACACATTTGTGCATGAAACTACTTTCTTATGTGACGGATCAGAATCTGCCGTTGCTGGTTCAAAACAAATGATGCATCCAAACCTTCTCAAAAACATCACTTTAGAACTATTAGTTTCACAGCCTGGGCTGTTTCTAACAAGTTATTGGATAAACAAGGATGGATTGATGGGTGTGTGCGTGTCTATGTGTCTTTGTCTCTGTGTGTGTGTGTGTAAGACAGAAAGAGAGAGAGAGAGAGAGAGAGAGAGAGAGAGATGGAGCATGTGCGATCACCTGATGATGATTCTGCAGTCTTTTAGTCAGTTTTTTAAATAGTAATTAAATAGTAATTTTGGTGAAATGCACCAAATCAGGGGAAAAATAGCTATCCAATAAAAATAGCTTTTCCTCCCTATTTCACGGTAGTGAAATTAAATGTAAAGAGACAGATAGCTCTAAACACAACAACACTACGCTTACACTTTAGTTTAGAACAGCAGGAACACAAGCGGAGTGATACACACACAGTGAAGTGTCCAAGTGATAATGCTGTCACACCATCAGTGCTCATGGAATGTCTCTCGTCCAATCAGATTCGAGGATCCAACTATACATATATATATATATATATACAGTGGCATGCAAAAGTTTGGGCACCCTGCATGGTAAGTGCTGTACTTAGTAACACCCCCTTTGGCAAGTATCCCAGCTTGTAAAAGGATTTTGAAGGCAGCTATGAGTCTTTCAATTTTTGTTTGGGGGATTTTCGCCCATTCTTCCTTGCAAAAGTCTTCTAGTTCTGTGAGATTCTTGGGCCGTCTTGCATGCACTGCTCTTTTGAGGTCAATCCACAGATATCCGATGATGTTTAGGTCGGGGGACTGTGAGGGTCATGCGGATTGTGGATTTTGAGGTGTTTTTAGGATCATTATCCTGTTGTAGAAGCAATCGTCTTTCGTCTTCAGCTTTTTACAGATGGTGTGATGTTTGCTCCCAGAATTTGCTAGTATTTAATTTAATCCGTTCTTCTTCTACCAGAGAAATGTTCCCCAGTGCCACTGGCATCAACACAATCCCAAAGCATGATCGATCCACCCCCGGTGCTCAACAGTTGGAGAGCCAAAAAAGTTATATTTTAACTTTCTAAAATGCATTGGGCTTGTTTAGATGTTCATTTGCAAACTTCTGATGCTGAAATTTGTGGTGAGGACGCAGGAAAGTTTTTCTTCTCATGACTCTTCCATGAAGGTCATATTTGTGCAGGTGTCGCCGTGTTATTTGTGCAGTGCACCACTACTCCAGAGTCTGATAAATCTTCCTTAAGGTCTTTTGCAGTCAAACGGGGTTTTGATTTGCCTTTCTAGCAATCCTACGAGCAGTTCTCTCTGAAACTTTTCTTGGTCTTTCAGATCTCAACTTTACCTCCATCATTCCTGTTAACTGTCATTTCTTAATTACATTACGAACTGAGGAAACGCTACCTGAAAACACTTTGCTATCTTCTTATAGCCTTCTGCTGCTTTGTGGGCAGTATGTAATTTAATTCTCAGAGTGCTAGGCAGCTGCCTAGAGGAGCGCATGGCTGCTGATTGTTGGGACAATGTTTAACAAGTTAATTAAGGTCTGAGACCTTGGTAAAAGTTGTCTGAGAGCTCAAATCTCGTGGGGTGCCCAAACTTTTGCATGGTGCTCCGTTCCCTTTTTTTCACTCTAAAATTGTACAAAACTATAATAGTACATTAATCTTGCTGAAAATGTTGAAAAGAATGTTTAATCTTTAACTTTATGACTTTTGGAGATCAATTAATTTTCTACTCACTTAACTATTCACAGAAAACAAAATATTTTACCAGGGGTGCCCAAACTTTTTTTTTATATATATATATATATATATATATATATATATATATCATATAAGTGCTGTCATGCACTTTCTTGAGGTAAGTGATTTTGTGTAAGTCTGGATCCATACTTTTTTTTTCAATTGAGTGTATTTAAATTAGAGCTGTCAAAATGAGTGCATTAAAGCAATTCATTAAAAAAGTTTAAAGCAATAATATTTCTTAATCACAATTAATGCAACACACACAACAGTGATTCAGTGTCAGTGATAAAATGATGGAGAAAGGAGCTCTTAGCACTATTTGATGTACAAAACAAGCCCAGATTGAATTTTTCACATTATGTAAGGCGCATTTTAATTACCACAGAAGAATGTCAAGTCTATCACCAAAACACAGAATGAGATATTTTTGACAATGTGGAGTTCAATGCAGTGTTTGACCCTGGCGTTGACACCCTGACGTGAATAATGAACTTCACGTTTGCTGTAGGATAGCCACAGTCTACTGACAGATTCATATTGTGGATGATGAGAGTTTACAAGTTTTAATGCCCATTGCAGGGAATATACAACCTATGTGGAGACAAGTTCTTTCAATTAGTCAACCTCATAATTACACTTTGGGAATGTTTAATGTGACTTGAATTAGTGTTATTTTAGAGCATTTCTATCTTTATACTGTGAAAGGCTTTGTTTGAAAATGTTAATAAAGCATTATATTATTACGTATTGTTTTGTTTTCTTCACTAAGTAGGAAATAAATGCATTTTGACAGGAGAAGAAGTACACCACCGGTCAAACGTTTTGAAACACTCATTCTTGATTATATATTTTTTTTTTCTTCACATTTACAATAATAGTGAAGTCATCGTGGAATAACATAAATGGAAATGTGGGAATTATGTCGTGACTAAACAAAATCCCAAATAAATGAAAACTGTGTAAGATTTGATCATCTTTGTCTAGAATCTGCAGACATGAACTCTTGACATTTAGGAGTGGTGGTGGCGTAGTGGCTAGAGCACAGGGCTGCTAATCAGAAGGTCGCTGGTTCGAACCCCACAGTCAACACCATTGTGTCCTTGAGTAAGACACTTAACTCCAGGTTGCTCCAGGGGGATTGTCCCTGTAATAAGTGCACTGTAAGTCGCTTTGGATAAAAGCGTCTGCAAAATGCATAAATGTAAATGTTCTCCTCAACTTCTTGAGCTTTCACCCTGAGATGCTTTTAAACAGTATTGAAGGAGTTCCCATCTATGTTGGGCTCTTATTCACTGCCTTTCTTTATTATTTCATCCAAGTCATCCATTTAAAAAAAAAACATTTTTTTATAAAATTTTACGTTTATAATTAAATACATTTATATGCTGGCACAATTATATTTGATCATTTAAGCATATGCCTTCAGAACAAAAGATTTATAAGATCATGAGAAATATTTAAATCAAGTGACCCCAAACTTTTGACCAGTTGTGTATATATAGGGTCAAATTTTAGCACTTTTATGCACAAACATTAGTGTTTATTGATTTTTTGTATTCTTAGGGTGTGTTTTGTATAAGAAGTAACGAACATTTGGCAATATGTGTGATCAACTTGGAAAAAAAATTCTCCAATTAGAGTTACTGAAATGTTTTAACCTTGTACTGCAGCTTTACAAGTGTTTTTCTTATTGTCTCAAAATTTACATTGAATGTGTGTTCCTTTACGTTTGTACATAACTACCATATTACAAGCTGAACTTGTACAGTTTTATAACCAACCACTTAAAAATATTATATGGATGTTGAAGTAGACATTGCATTTTTGCCACAAGCATATCATTATGAAATGTTATAATGCATTATACTCTAAGGTATAACTGTGAGTAGGTAAGTATTATAACATATTATAAGGCTTATTATGAGACATTACCAATGCATTATAATGCCTGATTTTAATGATTTCATTATGTTTTTAATGATTTAAATATTTATTTAATGATTGCCATGGTTTTGGTTTACCAAACATTTTCCAGATTGGTCCCAACCTAAACTCATACCACTGGTTGAGTCAATGCTCAAACAAACGGAGGAATGTTTTGAACGTGTCACAAAGATAACAAGTTTTTACATTTTGGGGAAATCAACCTACACCTGTCTTAAAGCTGTCTCTTCATATTAAGCTGGAATAGGAGATAGTATTTTAACATCAATATCATTACACATTAAAACAGATTTCTGTAATTGCATAGTGTGTTTAATCAGCTGTATATGACAACTAGTCTTTCCCACCCGATGTCTTGCACACAGAATCACAGCTATACAAACATCAGCTGAAACTCTGTCTTCACATCAGCCCTGTTATTATAACTGCTCATCCGCTAACAGAGAGGAAAATAGAGAGCTAAACTAATGCCTGAAGGGCTGAACCCTCGTCAAAGACGCCTCGTCTGCGGACTGTGAGAAACCACAGATCGAGAGGTCAGAAGGAGGATTCTTTCTCACTGCGTTTGCTTGATCGGAATGGAGTCGGACACTGGGATTAGTCCAGCCTTTGTGTGCTGTGGCTTCCCACAGAAGAGTTTGGGACAGGCAGGAGGCTGACGGTGACTCTCTTTACTGATCTTTAGGTGACAGGGGAGCCCAGTTGTCCTGTTACAGGATCGGACAAGAAGGCTGAATGGATAACTGGAGTCTGGCCAGACAGGATACAGTATTTCGGTGCAAATGTCAGTGCTACGTGCTAGAATAATGCTGTACATACAGTACATAAGTTATGTATGCAAACATGCCAATAAACATGATAAAGACTGAATTACATCCTGTGCCTTTTAGATTGATCCGCATTAAGCTGCCTTCTGGTTACTTCTGAAATGTCAATGCACACCACTGCAAATGTTAGTAGTGTCATGGATCATTAACCTACTTTTGTGCCACATTAGCTGGGTTTACATCCACATAATGTTTACGTGAATTTTAAGATATCGCATAAAAAATGCTGTGAGAAAACACCAAGATGCCAATAAAATGTCCAAAATGCACATAAAAAAATGTATACACTCACTTGTACTCCAAGATACATATATATATATATATATATATATATATATATATATATATAAAACCACATGCCTCAACAAGTCAAGTGACTGAATAATTCACTCATAACTGGACTAACCTATCATCACTTTGCATCTAAAAAATGCTCTGGTTATTCTAAAATGCCAAAGTCCATCATTAAAAATGATTGTTTGAAATGCTAGCAATCATGAAGTTTGTGAGACTGTCTGTGCGTTCTAAACTGCAAGTAATTTATTACATTAAACAAAAGAGCAACAGTGGGTTCAACTTCCATTTTGTGCCAATTTCACCAGAAGTGACAATTTTGTTCTCCTGAACGCACGGGATGGAAAGTAAGGGACAATGTACAGTCAGCTGGTCATTATTGTAAAATAAATGCAAAATAAAATAAACCGACAGGTTGTATCAACCTGAAGCGGTTCATTTTGCAACAATGACTGTCTGTCTGCAGATTATAATGCTACTGAATAAATTAATAAATTAATAAATGAATAATTAATTGGGCACCATCTCCGGAGTTTGGATGATGCTTATTTTGTGAAAATGACTGTCTGACTGCTCATTATCCTGCTTATTACACGACTACTTGCCATATAAATGAATAAATGGACATGACATAATGATCTGAGTTGAAATCACATTATTATTTGAGAAGAAAGAGACCCCAGAGTCTTCAGAAATGGCTGAAATCCACCTCCGGTTTGCATCAGAGTTCTTTTTTTGCCAAAATGACTTACTACTCATTATCCTGCTTATTACACGACTACTTGCCAAATATATATATAATGGATATGAAATATGTCTTCATATGAAATAAAATAGATTTTATAAGCTTACTTGTAGAGATCACAATATTCAATACTCGAATGACCGGAGAATTATCTCTTTATCGTCGGATGTGCTCTCATTATTCAGAACTGAGTATTTCAGAGAGCCGTGTAATAATATGCAATATAGAGCTACATAATATATAACAGCACTTTAGGATTAAAGTTATGATTAGTGATGATAAATAACTTACTATATATATTTGGGACAGAGGGAACGTTTAAGAATCAGACACTGAAAAGCACATATTTGTTTACCAGTCATTTGTAGCTGTGAAGTCCCCTTATAGTGGGTACAGCCCTGGTACTTTACATATGAGGTAGAAAAACGTGATTTTTTTAATGAAATGATATGAATTAAATAAAATTTTAAAAAACTATTTTCCTGACATTTTCAAACACAAGTGACGTGGTTTACTGAAAATGAGCCTGTTCAAATGAACTGTGTATAGTCTTAATCAGTACAGCAATTAAAAATCAACTTGCACGAGCAGCACTGGCTTTTGGCAGTTGTGTTAACTCATCATCACAACACTTGTGCCTCAGGATGCGTCTCACACACACACACACACAGGATACAGCGCTAGACACACACACAGCTATACTCGCGCCTCAGCACTCTTCTATTGTTGTGTGGTGAAAGCTGGAAAGCTGAAGGGTTAACGCTCAATAGAGGAGGTGCTGCTCCCTTTGTCTCCTTTCGCTGACTTGAGAAATGCTTCTATTAACTTTGTCAAAGTTAAACCAGCGATTCAGGAACCGTCAGCCCGACATTCAGGAATATTTGTGCATCCACTTGCTCAAGCATCTATTTCTGTGGTAATATTTTGGGTTTGTTTGCCAAAGCAATAGCAAGCTCTTTTCTGGATTAAAATAACTAGTCTATTTGAATATAACGTGAGAGCAGACTGTGTATGTAACTCACCATTTATTAATATGGAGTAATATAAAATCAGTAAGATAGAGAGGTTCTTCAAAACCAAATGCAAGACAAACCTTGGAAATAGAATATAATGACTTTACCACTACAAAACACATAACAGGGCACGTCTGGGCTAGTTGTCACAAGGGATTTACTGTATGTCAGTAACTGTAAGGTTTTGAGTCAAAAGTTCAATTACACACACATAAAAAAAATAGTGTTTTTGTTTGTTGTTTTCAAACACCTTGTTTCATTTCTTCTTAAATTAGATTTTTTTTTCTTAATTCTAATATCACATTTTGTAACAGCTGATTTTGTTATAAATGAGCACAATAAAACCACAAGCAAACATTTTAATGAGCTTTATATGTTGTCCTTTGAAATTCGCTAACTACAATTTCTGTTGGCCAAATCAACGGTTTGATCATTTTTATGGTACTTTGAATATTTTTGTTGT
The DNA here is from genome assembly GCA_032164185.1 of Moxostoma hubbsi. NCBI lineage: Eukaryota > Metazoa > Chordata > Actinopteri > Cypriniformes > Catostomidae > Moxostoma > Moxostoma hubbsi. The sequence continues at coordinate 2,956,061 of JAVLUX010000013.1, forward strand.
TTCATTAATCGGTTTGTGTTTCATAACTGTTTAAATCATCACATTTTGCAAAAGGTGCCACTGTGACAACTTACCTCATAGGGTGTCTTTGTTTTCTGGCCAATGATAGTGGAAATGTTTAATAGTTCTTTTGTAGTCAAGACTTTAGGGGTTGTGCCCATACAGAAAATGACTTCCAAAAATAAACCTGCCCTGAGACATTCACAGGTCATAACAATGTGACAACTAGCCCCTGCTTTTCCCCACACTAATACATGTAAACAGAGGCATTATTAACCAGTAATTTGAACAGTTGAACAGACAAATGAGTAAACGTGACATACCTTAACATCAGGGAAAAAGTTCTTGAGTAAATTTGAGCTTGGGTAGCGCGTGTAGAAGAACATCAGTTTGGCTTTCTTCAGATGGTTTGGGGTCAAACCCTCCTGAATGTGAAGAACGTTAAGGCCTCAAAATCATCACAATAACGACGTGGTAATCAAACTGGTCTTACAACATCTCAATGAATTAAAAAATACATATTCTATATATATATATATATAAATATATTAGCAACTAAACTCGTTTGCTAAATGATGGCATTTTTTAAAAACAAAAGAAATAAAATGAATCATAAATGCAGCATGAATATCTCCTATTCATTGGTCTAAATCATATCCATTTGGACAATTCTGTATTAACCAGGGAGTCGATTAACACACGACAGCATCTGCTAACAAGAAAACAAGCTCAACAAATTAGATTAAGGACTTCAATTAGAGACCTGCAGTCTGAGCTGTTTGCCTCTTATCTGCCGATAGTAATTGCTTTGTTGTGAAACATTGAGTGTTAATATAATATAGAAATGAAATTTACTCAAGGAGGATGTACAGTGTCCACTTACGTCCTTTCACATTTTAGCGGCACTTAAAAATAGTGAAATGTGTACTATGAGAAATTGTACATTAGAACTCATCTTTACCAAGTGTGAGCTTAAACAATATTAGAAAACTGCAACAAAAGATTGATTTTCTCAAAGAAGCATGTTGGTTCGGAAGTAGAACATTAGAGATGTTGCTAATATTAAACCCTCATTGCTAATGAAAGAATAACTATATAATAACACAATAAACATCCAAAAGCACATTATATAAACGTAATGATGTTTAAAAGCAAAGCAAGCTGCAACATTGGCCCACACAACACACCGGCCATTGATGATGGTGTATAATGATAGCTGAGAGCTTGCTTTCCACAAACAACCAAAAGTAACCTCTCTCATCCAGTCCAATCACATTGAGAGTGCAGAAACATATTATGCACCTTTTCAAGTCCGATGAAAAAAAAAAATCTGAGAATTTCCAGAAGAGAAACTGTTGCTTTTTCTGCCTTTGAAAATTGGCTTTTGTTCTTAACAATTCTTATCAAAGCCTTGTATTCCTTTTTATTTGTCTTTTCCTAGACTTAAAGTCATTACTGAGCCCAGATTAAAGAAGATGCTACAATTTTCTTTGGGGTTACCGAGATCAAAGCAAAAATTCTCCTTGAAGTCTGCGTTAGTGGAACAGCACACCGCTGCACTCAATTCAACGATTGCTCAAGAGCTGGTCGTTTGTTCAGCAATATCTGAATGTTAACTACTAGATATTAAATAAAGGCAGTCAGCTAAACAAAGAAGGGGATTTTCAAAAGCAGCTCAAGCTAAACAAAGAATAAAACCCATAGATATCATTTAAAATTAGATCGTCTTGTGACTCCTAAAAGATGAATTGTATTTCTATCTGATTACATCAAAGGACTAATGCGTACAAGTCTTTTGTCAGTCTTTTGATGAAATCAGATAGAAATTCAATTCATTTTGTCTAACTTGCATGCCATAAAAATCTTCTTAATGAAATTCTATGCATGGAAAAGACAAATTACAAGTGGGATCTCTTTAATATCTCTCAGTTTCTCTCAGTCAGCCATGAGCTCAAATGGAGACTTTGCTTCTCACGTTTCCTCTTGAGTTTCAGAAGAGATCTCAAACGCTGCTCAAATTTACCAAGATACCAAAGTCTCATATGAACTCATGTGTTAATTTTCAGCCTCATATCATGAAAATGATGTGACTGTGGCGACAATGATTATATTACGTGGTTCATTACTCGTATTTGCGGCAGTTCCGAGGTGAAATGTCACTGTGTGGCACTAAAAGCAAGATCAATTTTCCCCTAAACAGATGAGGTTTTTAAGGTTAATGTTCTAACGAGTTTTAAATCAACAAAACCAGAGGTCTTGACCTGTGCCAGGTCAGTTTTTCAAGTAGAACTTTGGGTTCAGGTCAGTTTTTCAAGTAGGAATTCGGGATCAGGTTTGTAATTAATGAAAAAATAAACAGGCTTCCGAACTTGTTTCGTGCACATGCCGTTCACACTGAATGTGTTTTTGCGCATGTCTGTTCTGTTTTCACATTGTTTTCACATAAACACATGCTGGACAAATGTCTTTGACATTTGCACTGCGTCTCACTTTTTCTTCAGCATATTTTAAACACCATGTCAAGTTAAAAAGAACTTTAAACTAGGGAGTCGCGTGGGGCCATGCGAAGGTCTTTTATCATAATAAATTCGATACACCCTGCTACATAACTGTTCTAAGAAGTCAACATGTCAAAGAATTAAAAATCCTCGGACTCTGGAGATATTAAAAGACATATACGTGCTCAAGCTGATCCCGCAGACCAGGGAATCAGTTTGGACAGTGTGGCATTTCAGCGGCAACTGGCGAGCGTGTCTGTGATGCGAAAGTCGTAGCGGACCTGGAGGATCTTGTTGTAATAAAAAACTGGAGGATTTGGAGAATCATAATCGGCGAAAACAACGTCCGAATTGTTGGAATTCCTGAGAACAAAGAAGGCAGAGATATGGTGAAATTCCTAGACAAGCTCTTTCCAAGTCTGCTCGACATAACAGGCCATGATCTGGAAATCGAGCGAGCTCACAGAGTCCCGGTTCGCAGATCCATGGAGGGAGACAGGCCCCAATCAATTCTGGCCAAATTTCTTGTGTTACAGAGGCGAGGAGTAAAGGAAGGCTTTCTTGGAAAAACCACAGCATTTTACTTGTTTGCGAAAATCGACAAGAGAGAAACGTGAACAATTCATGGAGTGCAAGAAACTCTTACATCAACGGAAGATCCCTTTTGCACTGATATTCCCGGCAAACCTAGAATAGATACTAAGGATGGCCACAAAATATTTACATGCCCACAGCAAGCATAGTCTTTCATAGAGACAATGGGGTGAATAAACCATTTGCTTGACTCGCTGAGTAGAGACACTTGACGTTCTGAGGAAGCTGGTGGCCATTTTGTTTCTTTTTATGCTGGTTCTGCTTAGCAGCTGGAGTTTGTTTTGTTTAGCAACACTCCTTCAAGAAACTCGCATCGATGGAGGATCTCTTGTACACTAATTTTTATGGCCAAACTGAGAATAGATACTAAGGATGGCCGCAAAATATTTATATGCCCTCAAAAAGAACTTCAAACTGTCAAAAGCGCATGTTGAGACACCTGCGCCCTGTTTCATTCTTGGTGCTGCATCTAGATTGTTTTTAGCGCAGTTGTCACAAATATTCAACATTCGTAACAAGTTAAGGCTGCATAGACTGTTGCGGTGTTTCATTTTAATCCAGATTGTTCTGCACCAAGTGAAATTTCTTTAAATAAACGGTAAGGCAATGCTTTTTACCCCCTTCTGATCTAGTGTACTAAGGGGCTGCCATGCCTTGTTAAAACTGTGTATGTTTACACTGTCAGTACTGTTATGAATGTTGCCTTTATGTAACATAAAATACAGCCTACTGCAACAGTACTTGCTAGGAGAAGAAATTAGATAGTAAGCAATTTTGGGTTCGGGCCGGGTTCGGGCTTAAAATCTGACAGAATCGATCGGGCCAGTTAGGGTCTCGGGTACAGGTCGGGTTTCATTTTAAGGCCTGTGCAGGCCTCTACTAGACTAAACCTTCAACCTAAACCTAACCGATAGTGTCATTTTGTTGTGCTTCTATGAAACTTTCAGCTCATATATTGACTCATATGCTCTTCAGGACTCGTACATCACAAGTGCAAAGCTCTATCAGTCAAGCTACCACGCAATTTGATCACTCTTGAACAAGCATTTAAACGTAGTTGGTTATATAATGCAAATATTAAAACAAGTCATGCGCTATAGTAAAATTGTTTTGATGTCATAAAATAGCATTGTGTGAGGAACAGGGTAAAACACAAGAGTTTCTTAAATGATAACTTGCCGTTTTATTCATAATTTGTGTTAAAGTGAATAAAAGTTTTTGTTGATGTAGCACCTCTAGTGTTCATTTCACCAGGAAACTGCCGTGATACGTACAACGAGCCATGTAAAAATTAAGACAGGTTGCTAATCTTACAGCTCTAAACTCTTTTTTGCTGGTTAACAATATCATTTGTGTCAAGAAATTTAGGAAGAAAATCATGTGAAAAGTCCATTTAAGGGATAGTTCACCCACAAATGAAATTTAAGTCTCATTAGCTATGAAAGAGCAACAACTGAGCAATGCAGTTTCCCTGCGTGTAGCTTGACAATATTGTATTTTCATTTCTTTATATTTATTTGGATGAGAGAGATTTAATGTTTCTCGATTACTTTTTATGTATATTTTTGGTTCTAGCATTGATTTGCTGAGGCCAAAGCATTGTAAAGGATATATTGAGTGACATGAAGGAGCTTCTCTCTGCCATGCTCTGCAGATCTCCACACTCCATCTTGACATGCGGGAGGCAGATCGTGTCGACTGCAACCAGTCCAGGAGGTGTCGGGCGATGGTGCTGACCCAGATGCCCAGAGTTCACCTTGGACCTCATGCCGATGCTTTCCCAGGAATGCTCAATGGTGTCCGGAGATGACCTTTCCAAGGGCGGAGGCAGACAGGGCAGTCCGGAGAAGGTCGAATGAGGTCCATATTTCAGAAGGTGCTCCAGGATCTGGCTGTCGTGGAGAGAAGTGTTGTAGCCAAACTGAAAAGGAGTCTGGTGGAGCGGGTAGGGTCTCTTTACACCCTGGTTGACAGAGTTTAATTGGCTGAGGGAAGGTTTACGAACCACCAGGGACAGAGCTTCAGTCTGGTGTTCTGGGCTATTGACGGGCGAGCTTTCAAAGCGATCCTCAGATCCGGATTTGACTATTTCATCAGAGTCCGACAGCTCCTGAGGGGAATCTTGTTGAGTTTGCTTCTCAGACTCTGAGTATTCCGGACTCTGGCAAGACTGTGGCTCGGATAATTGGTTTAGTAGAGTCATCGAGATTTTTCTGAAGACCATGTCAATGCTTTCACTCACGGTCCTGGTCAGCTCACATTTAAGAGTTTCCTGAAGGTTCTTGACCTCCCTATCGGAAAATAAATTATTGTTCACTTTGTCTTTGTAGCTGCCGCCAAGACTTTGTTCAAACTTCAACAGTGGATCTTGGGTATCTTGTTCCAATCTCCCATCTTTCCTGTCCTCTGTGTACTTCTGGTCATGCACATGAGAGATCTTCTCCTGAAGTTGATGCAAGAGACGCTGCATGCTTTGGAGCTGCTCCTTCAGTTTGTGACACTCTTCATCTTTGCTGGTCTTGCCTCTAATGTTGGGTTGCCCATTGGAATGATTGGGTTCCTGGTGTTGGGGAAGCCTCTGCTTGCGCTTGTTCTCTTTCAGAACTTCTCTTCGACACTGCATGGCTTCACATTCATTTTCTCCTTCAATGTACGACCTGGAATTGGGTGAACCAGCCATGCCCCGTATGATGTTCTCCACCCGGGCGCGTTTGGCTTGGAGGTGATCGTTTAATGGCCGCTCAATGTCCGCACTAAAGGGTTGACACCCAGGAGACAAATCCTCCGAGCTATCTTTGAAGGACTGGTCCTCTTGAGCGAAATCAGTCATGTTGGATTCAGATTCGACCACGCTTCCACCAGACACATTAGCTGAGGGCAGGTAAAGGAGGTTGTTGTCAAGGGAAGTCAGTTTATTGTGAATAGTTTTACGCAGGAGGTGAGATATGATGGAGCCGTTGTGATAAGAAGCGAGGGGCTCATCATACGTGCTTCTGTGGAAACAGGGGAGCAGGAGGTTGGCTTTGTTGCCTTCCATGCAGCTCTCGCTCAGCTTGTGCATGCTTTGGTCAGATGGGCTCAGATTCATGTTTTCACAGGCAGCAGTTGCCGATTCTGTACACAATAATGAGCCGTAGAAACTGGTACTCTGTAATAAATAAATGATCATTAAATAAATAGGGGAAAGAATTAAGGTAACTCTTTACATTAAGCTCTCATATGCCAAACAAAATTGTCATTTTCCAGATTCTGAAGAAATGGTGATATTTAAAGTTATGAAACATGAAGCATTTAATTCTGGTTTTAAAAAAATTGTGGTTGTTATTTTTTTATATAAAATATTAATATTTAAAGAATTATTAAGCTTCTTTTTCATCTATTATCATTTATTTATTTATAAATAATAAGGAAACAGATGAGTAATATTAGACGGTATATAAAAATAAATATACAAAATAAAACATAAAATGCTAAATAAGGCACAGATTTTTTCCAATGCCACTGTTATATTAAATGTGCATTTCGTAATTATGGTTGATTTAGATGCTCCTTTAAATTAAACTGATCAACAGATTTTTCTAATTCTCTATATCATATGTAACATTTCATTTTCACTACAGATGAAAATGTGCACTAAATATACACAAAAGTTTAAAAAGACTTAGCTTTTGCTATTTGAATATATGTGATATTAATAATATTTATGAAACATACAGTACATACGAATGTCATAAATATTTATGTATATGTGTGTATGCACATGTATATTCAACATGTTCATATTAGTAGGTATTTAAAAATGAACATTATAACATTAGGTGTTTAAAACGAACCTAACAATATTCGAATAGCAAAGTATGTGTTTTAATTAAAGAAGTAAAGGCAATATAAAAGTATGAGTTTCTATGAAAGAAACTTCAGCAAATGATGAGAAGAGAGAGCGCGCACTTACCTGTTGCTCTGGAGACGCGTGACTGACAGTGTGTGCTCGGCTCGCTCTCTTCTCTCTCTCTCTCTCTCACTCTGGTGATATGGGTGTGGCCAGATCCGCCCCTCGATCGACACACCAGCCAATAAGAAACCAGGAGCAGCCTAATGTAAAAAGTAAACGCTTGTGCTTAACTAGGAAGTACTAAACCACTACAAAGAATGCCAAATATGTATGAATAATAATTCATACCTGTGTTATTTCCTAAAAATGAGCTGATATAAAGCAACTGAATCAGCAAGTATAAAGGTGAAAGCACGTTACATGTGAAAATGGATTTATTTTGCACATGTACTAATTTAATGCAAATAATTGTGTTACAAATTATATTATTAGCATATAATTAAATAAAAATCTGCATGAATTTCAGCATTCCTCTCCATTGTGCTTTAATGGCAGCATAGACTCGACCTGGAATGAGCAAAATCTGATGATGAAAACTTCCCATATGTCAGCTAGCCTCCTGTAAAATACAATAACTACACAAAAATAGAGTTTGCGTTCTAAACAATTTACACACTATGCACTGTGACACACTGTAAGCTGCTTAGACACTTTGAGCACTTTTGTGTACCAGGGGTTGATTCTTATTTCAATGAAGGTCACATTAAACCTGACTGGGAAACATTTACCAGGCCTTCATCGTTTATTTTTGGAACGTTTCAGATTACTTTTATGTGCAGATTTGCTGTTTTAGTCTTTTTTAGTCCCAGGCCCAGACTTTCAATGTTAAACTATGAAAATCTTTATAAAAATACAAATTATTACATGTTAAAAACTATGATAATCTACATAAAGAGTAAAATAATCATTATTTCTATCAATTGTTCAGAAATTACGACTGTCCCACAGTTGTGATGTCATTTCCCCCACACAAATCAATTTCACCCCAATCAAGTTTGTCCAGAAGTTAGTGTACTTGTCAATCGTGTGGACAAAAGTGTCAGTAACGAGCACTCTTGAGATGAAATATGAGACAAAACAAAGAAAATCAAGGGAAATATTAGTTTTTATTGGTCGTCATTTCCAGTCAAGCTGTAACATGGCCAAAATTTGCAGAAAGTGTGACAATATTGTTTAATTGTGTGTATTTAGGATATATACAATGTCAGCTATGCAACACTTTGCTTTGCTTTGAGAGCTAAAAATATATATGTCAATATCCAATTACATCAGAAACCCCCAGGATTCTTGTTTTTAGCGATTTTACATGGAAAATTAAATTAATTAATTTAAAAAATGAAAAACCCAAAAAATTTAGCAATCAAATACATTTCTAAATTCAAACTGCACTCCAAACGAAATGAAAAATCAATTAAAATAATAAAGTGATAAAATAATATATACATATACGTAACCAGTGTCCGTCTAAACATGCAGGCGGAAAATTACTACACAAAAGAAGACAAAAACAATTATAAATGTAAAAATAATAGTGATGATAATCACTGAAATATAACTCATGGTTGGAGGTGTTTTTGTATTATTTGATGTTTTAATCACAGATGTATGGGCTGCAGAGTTGCGTTCACAATGAACTGTTCTGTGGAAATAAAGTGAACAGAACTCAAAACACCTCCTGAACTGAGATGTCTGAGGTCATTTGCAGCACTCATAGACGATACTGTTCTTGCAAAACAAAATTCAGAAGACTGAAACAAAGAAAGAGTGAGAATCTTTTACATACACGTGTTCACGAGACTGCACGCCTCCGTATCAGCGTGTCATACATGCACATAGACGACTTTTCTGTCATCTGTTCTTAATAATATAATAAAGTGTGTTTCTTCAAGCGGGTGTCTACGGGCAAATTATTTGTAATATTGATTTGATAATAATATCGGCACAACCCTAATGTGCATTTCTCTCTATAAATGAAAACAATGTTCAGACAAGCTGCGGCTCGCTTCGTGCATGTGCTTTATATTTGAAAGGCTCATTATTACGGTTTAGTATTTCTCTGTAATGTAGAACAGTGTTAGCAATGTTACTTATAGCATTATTCCTCAGACCTGGAACACAAACCATTTTCTGATGTCCCCCTATATATATATATATATATATTTAAGGAATTAAATCAATAGCATAAACATGCAACAACTAGTCGATTAATGGCTTAAACTAACGAGTACTAGTCGACTAGGAAAATCTTGGTCGGGGGTAGCTCTACAATTTATCATGATTACTCAAGGATAAGGTGTTGGAGTGATGCTGCTGTCTAGATTTGATCAAAAAATATTTTTTTTTAAATAGTGATGGTGCTGTTTTTTACATCAGTAATGTCCTGAATATACTTTGTGATCAGTTGAATGCCACTTTGGTGAATTAAAGTACCAATTTCCTTCTGAAACAGCAAAATCTGTACATTATTCCAAACTTTTGTTTGCCTGTGTTAATTGATCATAATCTCGAGCAACTGTTTTAGAGATTTCGGTCTTTCTCCAAGTTATTTGGAGCTGTACTTTAAGAAAATAGACAATAGCTGCACGTGAGCGCTCCAAAGATGTTTGCTGAGTGGAATGACTTTCCTTGACAAGTCGCCCATGTAATTTCAAAAATTTAAAACAATTTCATTTCCAGCACAGAAGTCTATTAAACACAATACAGAATTTGAGATGTGCTGGCAATGACACTGTGGTGGGAATTTAAATAAATATCCTGTGATGCATGAACATACACTGTTGGGCATTGTTAGAAGAATAATTAAAACAATGAGTGTAAAAAAAATTTTACGATAGTCCACAGTGCTAAAAGTGATCAATTATGCAATATGTGTATTGAATAATATTCGTAGGCTTAGATTAATTTGATTCTAAAATCCTCCACTGTTGACTTTCAAAGAACTGTGACTCACAACTGAAAAAGTGACATGGTACAGTCCATGAGCACCCCTCTTTCTGACTGATTATGGTCCGCCCCGCGCTGTTTCCGGTGTGGAGCAGCAGCATCGCTTCCGCTCGTGCTGTGAGAGCTGCTGTAGTGCGCGCGGTGCTCACCGAAGACATGTTCACTCACTCCCGCTGTCTCACCCGCAGCCTCGGCCGCTCCATCACCGCCCTGCGACAGGTACGTGTGTGTTTAACGTGTCTGTGTCCTGCTGAATAACGGAATAAACATAATAATGCCGTTAATGCGGATAATGATAGTGAGAGCGGTAGGCCGCGCGCAGGCCCAAGGGCAGCAGGACACACACTGTACTAACAACACTCACACTACACTACACCATAACACTCACACTACACACACTGTACTCACACAACACCATAACACTCTCACTACACAAACTGTACTCAGACCACAACACACACACTACACACACTGTACTCACAACACGCACACAACATAGACTGTACTCACACTACACACACTGTAATCACAACACTCAAACAACACACACTGTACTCACACACTGTACACACTCTACACATACTGTACTCACACTACACACCAAAACACACACTCTACACACACACACTGTACTCACATAACCTACACTGCACGCACTGTACTCACAGTACACACCACAACACTCACTCTACACACACTGTACTCACACCACAACACTCACTCTACACACACTGTACTCACACCACAACATTCACAATACACACTCTGTACTCACAATACACACACCGTACTCACACTAAACACACACAAATGAGTGTTTACAGCACATTTTACACATTTGCATGAATTATATCATGTGTTCATCATGAAATGACGATAAATAAATGAGATCTGTGAGGTCAAGCTGTCACCTGTATATAATAACACTGCACATGCTGAAGGACTGATCAGTCTGTATTCTGACATTATTCTATATTCTTTTTAAGCGCCATTTTGTCAAAGAATGTGTTATACAATTGAAATTCATACTCAATACTCATTAAAAATAGACAAGTATTGTCTTAGCACAGTTACTGTGTAAAAACATTACTTAATACTGTTTCATATGAATATTAAACTGTTTTGAAATGATCTTGGTGCCAAATCAGTAATCAGAGTTATTGGGAAGAGGTCAACCGATAGAGGAATTTGCCATTATTGATAACTAAGCTGGTGAAAAATGCTGATAACCGATTAATCGGATGATACTTTTAAAATAGATTTAGTCTATTAAATGTATAAAAAAAACACAGAAATAAAAGAAGAAGATTTAGTGGATAATGTGAGACTTTTAACTATATACAAGCCAGAAATACAGTGCAGACTCTTATTTTGAAGCGTCTGTTCTTCCAGCTCTCACAAAGACAAAAGGGAAATAAAACATGCCCTCTTACAGTCGAAGCAATAGCACACAATAGAAGCACTGTAAAGTAAACATATGGGTTAATAATTACTGCATGAGCAGTAATTCATCAGTAGTAGATCATTAGCAATCGCTTGTCAATTGTCATATGTCTTTTTATTACATTTAATATTATAATCGTGAATTAATCAATAAACAGTGATGGTGACGGAGACTTGACTCCAAATTCAGCTTTTTGCTGAAAACCGTTAAAAAAAAAATCATCGGCACCAAATAATTGGTAAAACCAAAAATAAAAATTCATAGTCAATCTTTTAGGTTAGAACTTGTATAAATAGAAGTGTATTTTAAGCACTGTGACCTCATTTTTTATTTTATTATTTTTTCAACAAAATATTCATCACCCTTTAGCATTTTTGCGGTTCACATAAATAGTGTGACAAATTAATTTGACAAATATTCCATGTATTGATCAAATCTGCATGCGTGATAATTGTAATTAACCGTTTCATGGCTGAAACTGCTTGGCATATCATGTTGACTACCATTATTTTACTCCTTACAAACACTTTAGGCTTAATCAATCATTCTGCCCTGTCGATCTTTGTCCCATTCATTTTGTAGATGTCAAAGTCTGTGCAGCTTTGCAGTGTTGCTCTTATTTACTTTATGATGAGCATGCAGACTCAGTTAAACTCTTCACAGAGATTGATCATGTGACTCACATCTGTCCCTGACTGTCACTACAGCCTGGGATTGATTATGACTTGCAAAGGCCCTGGGAACAATTATATCCAAGGGCCCACCTCCACCCAAAAGTTGTTGAGCGGAGGGTGGTAGGGTGTTTGTTATTCATGCCCATAAGGGTTTTCGAGCAGGGGATCACCAAACTAGATTGTGCAATCTTAAAGCCCAGGGCTCTCCCAGGCAGTCAAGGGCCCTTGGGCACAGGCCCCATTGACCCAGTCGGTAACCTTTCACTACTGCACTTCAGGCCTTGTGTTCAGCATTGATGCCTCATTATAACGGCCTGTCGCATCACTGATGAGAACTGTTGTAGTTTAATGTTGGGAATGCCATGTGCTGTTAAACTCACAAAACAAGTTTCTACATGCACGAAGCGAGCCGCAGCTTGTCTGAACATTGTTTTCATTTATAGAGAGAAATGCACATTAGGGTTGTGCCGATATTATTATCAAATCAATATTACAAATAATTTGCCCGTAGACACCCGCTTGAAGAAACACACTTTATTATATTATTAAGAACAGATGACAGAAAAGTCATCTATGTGCATGTATGACACGCTGATACGGAGGCGTGCAGTCTCGTGAACACGTGTATGTAAAAGATTCTCACTCTTTCTTTGTTTCAGTCTTCTGAATTTTGTTTTGCAAGAACAGTATCGTCTATGAGTGCTGCAAATGACCTCAGACATCTCAGTTCAGGAGGTGTTTTGAGTTCTGTTCACTTTATTTCCACAGAACAGTTCATTGTGAACGCAACTCTGCAGCCCATACATCTGTGATTAAAACATCAAATAATACAAAAACACCTCCAACCATGAGTTATATTTCAGTGATTATCATCACTATTATTTTTACATTTATAATTGTTTTTGTCTTCTTTTGTGTAGTAATTTTCCGCCTGCATGTTTAGACAGACACTGGTTACTATATATATAATTATTTTATCACTTTATTATTTATTTATTTGCTTTTTTGTTTAGTTTGGACTGCAATTTGAATTTAGAAATGTATTTGATTTAAGTTTTTCGTTTTTAAATTATTTAATTTTCAATGCAAAATCAATAAAGCAAGAATATTCACTAATCCCTCAGCCCGAGGCTTCCGATGTAATTGTGTATATATATATATATACAGTGAGGAAAATAAGTATTTGAACACCCTGCTATTTTGCAAGTACTCCCACTTAGAAATCATGGAGGGGTCTGAAATTGTCATCGTAGGTGCATGTCCACTGTGAGAGACATAATCTAAAAAAAAAAATCCAGAAATCACAATGTATGATTTTTTAACTATTTATTTGTATGATACAGCTGCAAATAAGTATTTGAACACCTGTCTATCAGCTAGAATTCTGACCCTCAAAGACCTGTTAGTCTGCCTTTAAAATGTCCACCTCCACTCCATTTATTATCCTAAATTAGATGCACCTGTTTGAGGTCATTAGCTGCATAAAGACACCTGTCCACCCCATACAATCAGTAAGAATCCAACTACTAACATGGCCAAGACCAAAGAGCTGTCCAAAGACACTAGAGACAAAATTGTACACCTCCACAAGGCTGGAAAGGGCTACGGGGAAATTGCCAAGCAGCTTGGTGAAAAAAGGTCCACTGTTGGATCAATCATTAGAAAATGGAAGAAGCTAAACATGACTGTCAATCTCCCTCGGACTGGGGCTCCATGCAAGATCTCACCTCGTGGGGTCTCAATGATCCTAAGAAAGGTGAGAAATCAGCCCAGAACTACACGGGAGGACCTGAAAAGAGCTGGGACCACCGTTTCCAAGGTTACTGTTGGTAATACACTAAGACGTCATGGTTTGAAATCATGCATGGCACGGAAGGTTCCCCTGCTTAAACCAGCACATGTCAAGGCCCGTCTTAAGTTTGCCAATGACCATTTGGATGATCCAGAGGAGTCATGGGAGAAAGTCATGTGGTCAGATGAGACCAAAATAGAACTTTTTGGTCATAATTCCACTAACCGTGTTTGGAGGAAGAAGAATGATGAGTACCATCCCAAGAACACCATCCCTACTGTGAAGAATGGGGGTGGTAGCATCATGCTTTGGGGGTGTTTTTCTGCATATGGGACAGGGCGACTGCACTGTATTAAGGAGAGGATGACCGGGGCCATGTATTGCGAGATTTTGGGGAACAACCTCCTTCCCTCAGTTAGAGCATTGAAGATGGGTCGAGGCTGGGTCTTCCAACATGACAATGACCCGAAGCACACAGTCAGGATAACCAAGGAGTGGCTCTGTAAGAAGCATATCAAGGTTCTGGCGTGGCCTAGCCAGTCTCCAGACCTAAACCCAATAGAGAATCTTTGGAGGGAGCTCAAACTCCGTGTTTCTCAGCGACAGCCCAGAAACCTGACTGATCTAGAGAAGATCTGTGTGGAGGAGTGGGCCAAAATCCCTCCTGCAGTGTGTGCAAACCTGGTGAAAAACTACAGGAAACGTTTGACCTCTGTAATTGCAAACAAAGGCTACTGTACCAAATATTAACATTGATTTTCTCAGGTGTTCAAATACTTATTTGCAGCTGTATCATACAAATAAATAGTTAAAAATTCATACATTGTGATTTCTGGATTTTTTTTTTTTAGATTATGTCTCTCACAGTGGACATGCACCTACGATGACAATTTCAGACCCCTCCATGATTTCTAAGTGGGAGAACTTGCAAAATAGCAGGGTGTTCAAATACTTATTTTCCTCACTGTATATCGTGAAATTTGTTCTCGCACATGATATATTTTCCTGGATAACGAAATACCGGCAGGTAGAGAATGCACAGATGAAGCTTTTTTGCCAGAGAGAGTTTGTAAAGCCATCTTTCATAAAGTTGAAAAACACATTTTAATTGCGCTTATTTTTTCACTTATAGTTTGAAATCAAGGTGTCTTGCTTTATTGTGTAAGCTTAACCCTAACCATGTTTACCGTGTTTTCATAAAACGGAATCAGATGGTAGTCTACATATTAACATAATTTGTTTTGAATGTATTCAACATTACAATACACACAATAACAATATTATTGTAAAATTGTTTAACCCAAGTAATTAAAAGCTGTTAAATTACACAGAGGAGTCAAAAACATTATGAGCACTCACAGGTGAGGCGAATAACATCATCTCCTAACAAGGCCGCAAGTCAAGGTCTGGGTAGATTAGATGACACTGAGAAGTTCTCATATTCAATGTGTTGAATGCAGGTGAAATGGGCAGGAGTAAAGACCTGAGCAACTTTGACAAGGGCCAGATTGTCATGTCTAGATGATTGGGTCAGAGCATCTCTGTAAGGCTTGTGGGGTGCTCCCGGTCAGCAGTGGTGAGTACATACTGACAGTGGTCCGAGGAGGGACAAACCAGTGGCAGGGTGTTGGGCTCCCAATGCTCATAGATGCACAATGGCAACGAAGGCTATCCCCTCTGGTCCGAACCAACAGAAGGTCTACTGTGGCACATGTCATAGAAAATGTTATTGATGGTTACGGGAGGAATGTATCACAACACACATTGAATCACACCCTGTTGCGAATGAAGCTGCGTAGTCACAGACCGTCCAGGGTACCCATGATGACCCCTGTCCACCATCGAAAGCACCTACAATGGGCACGTGAGTGCTGGACCTCGGAGCAGTGGAAGAAGGTTGCTGGGTTCGATGAGTCCTTTTTTCTTTTACGCCACATGGATGATTGTGTACGTGTTGGCTGTTTACCTGAGGAAGTGATGGCACCAGGATGCACTGTGGGAAGATGACAAGCTGGTGGAGGGAGTGTGATGCTCTGGGCAGTGTTCTGTTGGGAAACCCTGGGTCCGGCCATTCATGTGGATGTCCATTTGACACGTGCCACCCACCTAAACATTGTTGCAGGCCAGGTACACCCCTTCGTAGCAATGGTATTGCCTGATGGCAGTGCCCTCTTTCAGCAGGTTATGCGCCCCACCACACTGCACACATTTTTCAAGGATGGTTTGAGGAAGATGATGAAGAGTTCAAGGTTGCCCTCCAAATTCCCCAAATCTCAATCCGATTGAACATCTATGGGATGTGCTGGACCAACAAGTCCAATCCACAGCGGCTCCACCTCGAAACTTACAGGACTTGCTTAAAGGAATAGTTCGCCCTTAAAATGAAAATTTGCTGATAATGTTCTCGCCCTCAGGCCATCCAAGATGTGCAGTGCATCTGGAAAGTAGTCACAGCACTTCACTTTTTCCACATTTTGTTATGTTACAGCCTTATTCCAAAATTAATTAAATTCATTATTTTCCTCAAAATTCTACAAACAATACCCCATAATGACAACGTGAAAGAAATTTGTTTAAAATCTTTGCAAATGAATTAAAAATAAAAAACTGAAAAATCACATTAACATGTTGTTGACTAATTAATGCTCATTTTGTAATATGAAAACTTGAACTTTGTTTTTTGTTGTGTTTAATTCGGCAACTTAAAACAGCCATTTGGCTCATTTTGGAGCCAATAGTTCTGTAGTCATTTATTTTAGTCCGGGGCCCTGAAGAATCACATGTGTCGTTTATTCTTAAAAATGTACGAATTTTTGGATTTCAATATTATTGTTTTTAAGTGAATTAAAGTGCATTTCTAGTTTCAACATTATTTATACTTCAGACCTTTGTTTTGTTGGACAAGAAAACCAGCTTTGTACCATGTGACCCACATTTGGTTTTTCAAACATTGAAAATGGACAATTGAAATATTTTCACACAGAGCAACATTGAGAGCCCCAAATCTCTGGGTTTTAACCATGTAGGGCCTTAGAAATGAAAATACCAATGTTTGTTTTGGTCTTTAATACTTCTGTAGTTATAAGTATAAGAGTTAAAACACTCACGGATCGATACGTGTTTTATTCTGCATCCTGATTAATTCATGCAATTCTGTTCCTTCAGGGTAACAGTGTTCTTGCAAGACGGGCAACATCAGGTGAGTTGTGCATCTGTTAGCTCCCATATCTTTTTTTTTCTTCTGGCAGTGCCATATGAAAGCAAATAAACTTGATTAGATGTTCCTGTGTCTCATTTTTCCTCCAGGTATATCAGCTAGTCAGTGTGTCTCCTTCCAGTACAGTCCGTAAGTATCAGAAAGAGTCACTTCAAGTCAAGTCAAGTGGTTTTTATTGTCGTTTCAACCATATACAGTTAGTACAGTGCACAGCGAAACGAGACAACGTTCCTCCAGGACCATGTGCTACATAAAACAACATAGGACAAACCCAGAACCACATGAGACTACACAGACTAAATAAAATACCTATATAAAATATCTATATAATACCTATACCTACATAAAGTGCACGTGCAAAAATTACGGGACAGTACAATAAATTACTAACAATGAACAGGACAATAGACACAGTGAGAGACAGTGCAGCGCTGACCAGTACACAGTAGTGCAAAAAGATGACAGTTCCTAAAAATGCCAAATGTAAACACAACATACTATGAGATAGTGTTCTATGCACATAGCAGTTATTGAGGTAGCAGACAGTTATAAAGTCACTTCATTTACCCCAGAACTGAGATAGTACTTCCTCTGTTTTAAAACCTAGTCAGCTGCCGTACGTTCAGACATCGAGACACTCTGTGCGCTGTTTATTTCAACAGTTTGAAGTTAAGCCACAATACTCTAATATACATAAAACATACAGAGTACACACAAATATTACATAGACATTTTTATCATTTTTTTATCTATCCTTTTTATAGTATTGTATGAAATGTTATCTGTAATAAAAGTCTCTCTTGTTGCCTCCGTTTTCTAGGCAGCATAAGTAAGTTCCCTACCTTTTTAATCAGCCCTTGTGTCAGAAACGTGCATATGATGTCTGAAAATGCTGTCTATGTAGGCACCTCACTCACCTCTGGAACAGCGCAACGGTGTTACCTGCAGATCCAAAATAAAATATTTCCGTGGATTGAATTGTGATGATATTTAATATTTGCTGTTGATTTTCAGAAGATGTGAGACCCGGTCAAGTGTCTATCAAATCAGATACTTCAACACAACTGCAGCTCGTAGTATGTACCTGCCTGTGCACTACATCTTAACAGCAACATGTTTGATTGAGACAAGATCTACGTAATCCATAATAGACATGGCTGTACACTTTTTTTAGGGTGATAGCACTGGTGCTATTGAACTAAAAAATTAATTGGCACAAAAATAAAAATTATTAGCATGCAGAACTGAGTGCCCGAAATTGTTTTGTTATTTTTAAATTATTTATCACTGTAATTTACTACTATTACAATTTTGGTACAATATAATATTTTAATGGGACTGGCGACCTGTCCAGGGTGTACCCCGCCTTTCGCCCAATGTTAGCTGGGATAGGCTCCAGCCCCCCGCGACCCTGTACAGGATAAACGGTTGACGATGGATGGATAATATTTTAATGATATGGTATAAATATTTGTATTTTAATACATATTTATTGTAAGTTAAATTATGGTGCTGCAACACCCTCGTAAATTCTTTGAAT
This sequence comes from Moxostoma hubbsi, assembly GCA_032164185.1. Taxonomy (NCBI): domain Eukaryota; kingdom Metazoa; phylum Chordata; class Actinopteri; order Cypriniformes; family Catostomidae; genus Moxostoma; species Moxostoma hubbsi. The sequence continues at coordinate 2,974,655 of JAVLUX010000013.1, forward strand.
GGCCATTTGCGCCCACCACCACCACCGAATATTTCCTTCATCCTGCTATGTAATTAAACAACAAAAAAAGATTTTTAATAAGGCACGCTACAGTTTGGGCGCATGAGATCTGTGAAAAGTATAGCAGACATCAAACTTATTGCTCGTTCTTTGTTGCAGTGCTCTTCGTTAACGTAAATTACACGTAACACACACCTGCAAATAGGTTCAAATTTGTCACCGCCTATTAAATTTTGAATCGCAAATGCAAGCAAAAATGTCGCACTGTACAAGCCTAATAGATTTCTGCTCGTTTTATGTCCTTGTGACACCAGGAGTTAAAAAGCACTTTGATTTATTTAAAGGTCAAGGTCTGCCTACACTGAAACAGAAAAGGACTCATGTCTTGATGAAGTTAACGTGTAGTCACGTTCATATTCCTGGTCTTATTGTGATCGATTCATCAGTGCATGTTATTACAAAGACATTCAGTAAACGTTTGTCTTGGTAATCACATTGTAATAACTCGCTGCGACACATAGAAAATGTTACCCAATAGTCAATTAGCTATTTAGGCATTAAAATCTTACCAATATTTGACACAATAATAAAGGTAATAAAGGTTTCTGTGATCATCTTGACAAACTTCTGATGTAATTTCAGGGAATGAAGTTATTACAGTTAACACACCGGCGTTTGCAGAGTCTGTCACAGAGGGAGACGTGAGGTGGGAGAAAGGTAAGACGACGCCTCTTTTGTGTTTATCAGCTGAGCTTCAGAGACATCTGTCCTGTTTGTACCATATTCACCCTGTTTCACCTCTCTGTCCAGCTGTTGGAGACACTGTCTCTGAAGATGAGGTTGTGTGTGAAATTGAGACTGATAAGGTAAGAGCAGAACTGTTGTCATTTTGTGTGTGTTCCAGGGAGTTGTATAAATGTTATGAAGGTTGGCACGATACCACAATTTAAGTAGTCGCTAACAGTAGCCGTGATCAATTGCACATTTGTTGATACCACTTTTAATACCACTGCAAAAAGTCAAATGCTGTTGAATTTAATGTGTTAACTGTGCAATTATATGAAAAATAATGCATTAATAAGGAATTTTCCTAACTTAGAGCAACTGAAGCTTGATGTACCACCTTTGATTTGTTTTTATGAATCTGTGGCAGTATGGGGCAGTCAGCGCAGCCTAAAAAGCTTTTATGAGTGAGTGAGTAGAGACCAACCATTAAAAATAGACAGAAGTGGGCCAAAAAGAGGGTTTTGTTATTTTGACTTCTAAAGCCATTTCTTTTTGTATTGTCTAAATGCTTTACTTGTCATACAATGTATGTATATTAGACAATGTATTTTAATTATCTGAATTACATATTGTATTTCTAATTGTTATATACTAAAGTAAGGCCTTTCTTACCAAATATTTATACATGCAATGAATTTGGTTAATGAATTGGCATATCATGTAATTCAATCAAAAATGGAATCGATTGACAGCCCTAATAATAATATAAATATTAGCAAGTGAAAACAATGGCATGTTTCCTTCAAATATTTCTCAATTACTTTATTAACATAATTTGAATTCAAATTAATGATGTCACATATAAGTTCTATTCCATTTTTTACCACTTCATGAGCACATTTGACTGAAAATTGTTCAGTTTATGGAAATCTCCAATTCATTGCTATGGAACGTTCTGCAGTGTTTGCAAATTGATGGCATCTGATCCATGGCTATACAGCCATTTTTGTGTATTCTGTGTTTGATTTCGTGTAAATATGTATACAGTGATGAATTGACGTAAACTCTTTTCCCTCATGTAGACGTCGGTGCAGGTGCCCTCCCCCACTGCAGGAGTAATCGAAGAGCTTCTGGTTCCTGATGGTGGGAAAGTAGAAGGAGGAACTCCTCTGTTCAGACTCAAGAAAGGCGGTCAGTCACGTGATCTGTGCACCACTAGATTTTAACTCTTCTTTTTTTCTACATTTACATTCAGACTAATCTCCAAGTTGAATGTATATACTTTGAAAACAGTATATTTACATGTGCAGTTCATAAAATGTGGACCAGTTCAGTTTTAGTCGGACTAAATCTTGTGCGTAAAAAGACAAATGATTAGTTTTAGTCTGACTGAAATGAAAGGGTTAAAGTGCTTGGAAGCATGTGGTATTTGTCTATTCGCTGTGCTATATATTTGAGATGGATACTTAATGCAAGTGCAGTTTTTGTTAGTCAGAATAATCGATGCTGTGCAGAGCATGTTGTATTGAACCCGGAACACTCCTTTAATGCTTAAAGCAATAGTTTCTGTTAGTGCTGCTCGATTATGGTAAAACTCATAATCATGATTATTTTGGTCAATATTGAGATCACGATTATTTAACATGATTACTCATTGACTTAGAAAACATCATGCATTTAAATAAAACTTGTAAAGTAATTATTCAGTCCAAGTAAACAGTCAGTAATAAAATAACAATAAAAATAGGCAATGAGTAGAAACAGATTAAAATAATAGAAGAAATTATACAAATTAAACAATTCTGTGCTTTTTTTAAACAGCTTTCTAACAGCAGTTTTATGTATTCAAGGAAACATTCAGAATGAAATGCAACATAAAACTACTACTGGTCTTCACTGTATGATTATAATACATGAATACTTTTTAAAGCTACTAAAGTTACTCAGTCAAGAGCAGTGAGTGTTTCCTTGTTTTATTGTTCTGGTTGTCTATTAGCTCACATTTATACTTAGTCTGACATTTTAATACAAATCTGCTTTTTTTCTCCACTGTTTATGTTCAGTTTAGACATCACTCTCTGTGTTTATATGAATACCTCACCAAGATGGGCATTTTGGCAGCAGTTTGAAGTGTATTTGACCGTTCAGGTGCGCATTAGCGCAAGCATTTTTGGAACACATGCATATGCCACCTGTCAATCAAACAGGGCGCAGCTGTTACTAGATCACTAGTGAATTATAAAATGATGTGCTCTGGATTACTTTCAACAGCAGAATAAGAATATGAACTTTCTAATAAGTGACAAAGGCTTAGGCTATCACACATGGAGCTGGTTATTTTTTCATTATTGACGTTTTAATAAGTCTGCTTCTCAAGTTGGGCAAGTAAATTTCTTTCTCTTGCTCCTTCAAAAATACACTTGTTCCGCCTGTCGAGCCCTGATTAAATATTGTATTCAACATTCTCCGATAACAATTTTGTCTTCCACATTATAGATCCTAAAGTAAATGTACGTTGTTTTAAAGGAGTTTTAGATATTATTTTGGAAAACAAGCCAAAAAAGACTCATCAAAAACTTATTTTGTTCCAGTGTATTAATTGCCAAGTCTCTCTCACCTTTGTTCACATTCAACTCACAAAAAAACAAACTCTCTTCTTAATAGAGCTGCACGTCGCAGATTGTCTTCATGATAAGATACACACAGTGAACATATTATGATTCACTATGTCGCGAGCCATCATGTTATAGTCTAGCTGCTGCAAACGTGTCTGAGTGACAAGCGTCCCTCCGCCAGAGTGTGCAACAGCCATGACAAGATTCAATCTATTCTTCGGTCACTTTAAGCAACTCATAGACACGCCGCTGATGGCACAGAGAAATGCCAGTTTCAGAGTTTATTTCATAACCCGCTTCCTTATTATTTGAACTTGATTAAAAGATGCTTTAAAGATATAATCCTGGGGTGTTTCATTGCAAAACGGAATGCTTCACAATAATCGTTTTATCTCTATTATTTTGTTTTCGTAATCGTTGGACGCCAAAATCATAATTGAATATAAGTAAAAATGTATTTACATAGCACATTTCTCAGATAAAAATCCCAAAGTGTTTCACAAGAAAAGGGAAATACACAACATTAATAAATACATGACACTATATGATCCAAATAAATAACTAAATCAAAAACATAAACAAACAGAAATACACATAAGACAGGCCTAACCACCCTACAGTCTAGCTAAAAGTCTCTTTAAATAAGAGTTTTCATCTGTGTTTTAAAATGTTCCACTGAATCCAAGGAGCGCAAGGAAGGAGGCAAAGCAGGGCTTGTAGGGCTCTAAAGGTAAGAACCAGTATTTTAAAACGTGTTCTAAATTGCACTGGTAACCAGTGAAGAGAAGCTAAAACAGGTGTAATGTGTGCCCTTTTACTGGTGTGGGTTAAAAGCCTTGCAGCGGAGTTCTGAGCAGTCTGAAGGCGATAAAGCTCTTTTTTTTTTATTAAGACAAGTTAAAAGACTGTTACAGTAATCTAAACCAGATGAAATAAAAGCATGAATGATCATCTCCAGTTCTGCCTTAGATACCAGGACTCTTATTTTAGATATGTTCCTTAATTGAAAGAAGCAATTTTTGATAAGTTGTTTCGAGTGTTGCTCCAAGGACATGGCAGAATCAAAAACCACACCTAAACTTCTGAGACTCAGCTGCACAGATGAAATATGTTGCTTTATCTGAGAGATGCTTTGCTCAGGGGCAATTATAAGTGTTTCAGTCTTAGCCGGGTACAATAACATTTGATTAATCGCCCATCCCTAGTTTCTGTCATCATGTTGTTCTAACTGTATGACAACTGTGCTGGCCACGCTTTTCCATGTAACTGCATTGAATGGGGGACTGAAGCTTTTAAGCAAAAGCACCAAAAAACTATAATAAATGTGGTCCATACAACTTATGCACCATATTGTAATTCTTCTGAAGCCATATGTTAGCTTTGTGTAAGAAACAGACTGAAGATATAATGACATAATTTTAATAAGAACTATTCCTTTACAGATTATTTTCAAATGATCATGTTCTCCATCTTCATAAGAACCATCAAGTCATAAATCAAGCAGCCTCTCTGTCTTTCCACCTCAGGAAGTGGTCATTATTATAAATAAGTGATTGTTTAGACCGCACACACTTTCTGCTGCAGTGGTTTACACTCTGACATTGTTTAATGTTTCAGCGGTAACGGCTAAGACAGCGACAGCACCACCTCCTGCAGCTGAAGTTCCTGCATCAGCCGCTGCACCACCACCACCTCCTCCTGCTGCTGCTGCTGCTGCTGTCGGGCCCATCCCCACCTCAATGCCCCCGGTGCCCCCTTTGCCAGGACAACCCATCCAGTCCAAACCAGGCCAGTCACTGTCATGAAAATTACTTTTAAGTCATAAATCAAGAGTTTTGTGATTGAACAACACTTCAGTGAAGTTCCTGTAGTTCAGATGTTTTAGTAAGTGCTTGTAAATGGGCCTCACCAGACATCTGCCACACTATTGATTTGTAGTTTGAGGTGATTTTTGCATGATACGTCTAAATGTTAATGAATATATTGTGTCAGATGTTTGTCACTGAGGTACTATACTTCAAGGATGGTACAGAATTATCATAAACGTCTCTTTGTATGTGCAGTCTCAGCCATCAAACCCACTGCAGCTCCTGCAGCTACGGCTGTAGACACTGGAGCCAAACCGGCCCGATCAGAACACAGGGTAAGACATCACCCACTCAACGATTAACATATACAAAACACAATGGCTCGTGTACTTCAGATGGTTTTAGGTTTGGCACCATCAATCTAATTAATCATTCAGCACATTAAAGAATAATTTAGGGCCAAGCACATTGTAATATTAATCTAATTTTGTATTTTTTTTGGTCATATCATCCCTGGTGGTTAATATAGGGAAAGTAGTACAGGAATTTCCAGCTGTGTATTTTTTGACCAGTGATTGGAGCAAAGAATCCAATTAGTGACTTTAATGAGGCTTTGTCTCAATATAATCTATGCCAATTTTAGTGAAGATTTAACAAACTAGCAGTTCACAAAAAATGATTTTTGAAAAGATGTGAAGTTGACCGTGTAAATGTTTTAATCATTGTACTCCACGTGCCCACATAGGCACCCCTCTTATGCGTAGAGAGAAGAATGAGTTTAAAGGCAGTTATTCACATTTAGGAATTACATTACGGCATTATGGTGGTAATACTCTATGTGCAATGCAAGTTTAATTTCAATATGTTAAAGGGGGTTTGAGAGACTATCCCTAAAATTGGCAGCAATGATATTGAGACCCTCCCTTATCAGTGCAAAATTGTGTACTTTTTCATGTATATTTGGGTGCTAGTATGAAATGGCAACTTTTGTAATTGTTTATTAGCATGATGTTTTAAACCCAACTTTAATGCATTTAATTTCACAGAGACATAATTGAATGCATGCAGTACTGTTTTATATACTGGTTATCATCTCCATAGCTTTGTTTTATTCTGTGTTTTTATTGCAGGTGAAGATGAACCGCATGAGGCTGAGAATCGCTCAGAGACTGAAGGAAGCTCAGACCACCTGTGCCATGTTGACAACATTCAATGAAGTGGACATGAGGTATGTTCCTTTTTGAAAATGAACCACAATATCGTTTTTGGCAATATGTAAATGTATTTTTAATGTTCCAGTTAAAGGTTTGGACATACCTACTCATAATTTATGACTTTTCCACATTTAAGAATAATAGCAAATCAATGAAATAACATAAATGAAGGTATGAAGTTGAGTCATAAGTCTCATGTTTCAGATTTCTCAAAGTAGTACCCTTTAGATTATAGGTCCGCACAGTTTTTAAACCCCATTGGAGTTTCCATGTAAGCGGGACACTTGTTGGCTGCTTTTGTCTTCCATTTAAAAATAATATATATTGTAAATATAATTGTAGATTTATAAAGAAAATTCACAAGCACAATTATTCACTATTCAAACAAGCTTTTATATCAAAAGGTGTTAAAGACCAATAGAAACAATGTGTGTTAAGTGTGTCTAAACCAAGAGTGTTCAACAAGGGGTCTGCGGTGGTACTGCTGTGTATTTTATTTAGTTAAAAGTCCATCAGCATGTTGAGGTCCCTCGCACATGCATGCCAAATCTTCCTCTTGCAGGAATCCTCATATTCGCAGCACACATCCTGGTTTATTTAGATATGAACTGAACATAATGGCAATCATTTTTAAAGTGTGAAGAAACTGCAATAGTCAACAGAAGCGTGGATAGCAGACAAACCATTTGTGTGACCATACTCATCATGAGTCGCTGATAGCGTGTTGCAGATCAGTGTGTGCAGCGCTGCAGTAGAAGGTTGCGCAAGATAAAATAAATACACAATACTAGGTGAAAAGATTATTATTTTTTTTAACACTTACAGCCCAATTCTATTAAATGATAGTTTGTCTACTTTTGAAAAAAAACCGGCAAAATCCCCTGTATTAAATTAAATTAATCCCCCCCCGTGTTCTGTAGATGAAAACAGTCGGCTGAATGACATTCTCAGAATGTTCTGCACTTTTTTCAAGACTATAAACTATTACAGAATTGTTTGTTCAATGCTGAGTTCACTTTCAGGAAACCGCTTTTGAACATTTTAAATACTTTAAATATAACCCTCTTTAGCTTGGATCGCATTTACTGCTTCTTCAGAAAATATAATTTGCATTATGACGCTAAAAGTTTATTAAGATGACAATCAAGTTCAGTTGGTCGTTAAAAGTTGCTGGAGAAATATGCAGGACATAATTGATTGTTCAAATCATTGAATATCAGGAATGTATCACATGTAAACCCTGATATTACACCGATGGATGATCCTTATACTGAGACAGAAAGTTTCCGCCACTACTTTTGCCAGCAGGTTGCCAGCTTGGAACTGATGCCAACCTGCGATAGGTGCAATATCAGGACCAATATTACAGTCCTATCAGAAGGGCAACTGCTTCCTTTTGATTACAATTCCTCCTCTTCTGATTGCTTTTATTTGTGAAATTAAAATGACAGTAAACTGGCTAATTTTAATGAATTGTCTCAATAATCTCCCCATTTTACCAAAACTTAAGGAGAGAAAAAAATTAGGGACATCTGGGATGCGAATTAGCGATAAACGCACATTTCTGAATGGAAATGGCTTCAGGTCAGATTTCTTTTGCTCTAAAACAAAACTTTTGCGACAGTGTTTTTTTTTAGGCATGACGTCATCACACACACCATATTTATCCATAAAAGGCCATTTGAATGGAAACGGGCATAAGGTGACAAATTTCACAGTTTTTCGCATTTTCACTTTTTCGATAACAAAATAGCGTGAAAGGTGGATGGAAACTAGGCTATTGACTAACTGAATTATCTCTTTAACATGCTCTTGACTACACCACACATCTGGATATATGCCAGTTTACTGATCGATCTTCTTAAAGCAGTGATTTAGGGCTGATCTTTTTTGCAATATGCTTGAGCGCTTTCAGCTTCACTCCCTTCAACATGTGCGCTCTCAGGGGTGGTGCTCTCAATATCTCATCATCAGTCACTCATCCCAGTACTATTCTGTGAGGATCCCAATGTAAATCAGATTAATGTTGGTCACAATACCACTAATAAGAACAATTTAAGTTTAACTGCATCATCACACAGTTGCTTAATTACTAGTGAACAAAAAAACAAAGACGGTAATCAAATCATAGACAATAACGATTTCTCACTGGAGCAGTTAAGGAGCTTGTATTGGATATATACTGATCAGCCACAACATTAAAACCACCTGCCTAAAATTGTGTTGGTCCCCCTCGTGCTGCCAAAACGGCGCCAACCCATGTCTGAGAACAGCATTCTGACCACAGTTGTACAGAGCGGTTATCTGAGTTACTGTAGACTTTGTCAGTTGGAACCAGTCTGCCCATTCTCTGTTGACCTCTCTCATTAACAAGAACTGCCGCTCACTGGATGTTTTTTTAACCATTCTGAGTAAATTCTAGAGACAGTTGTGTGTGAAAATCCTAGAAACATTCAAATACTCCATGCGATTATATAATCAGCCAATCGTGTGGCAGCAGTGCATAAAATCATGCAGATTCGCGTCAGGAGCTTCAGTTAATGTTCACATCAACATTGTCATAATGACCATTGATAGTGACAACTGAACTGTTCATAACTGTTTTCAATTCAGATAAATGTTCGCAATTCACTGTGTAATTTGAATGTAATTTTACTGTGTGGGGCATAAACATATAACTGCAGCATATACCTTGCAAAAGTGTGCTGAAGGGCACTTTAAAAATAATCTGTATGGGCTGGTCTTGGTTTTAAAGAATCAGTGATTGGTATCTGCCTCACAGTTAACTGATTGATTTAACACTACAGTTTATAACGCTCCATCTGATTAATATTTGATTAATTACTGCTGATGCGATCAATAGAAAAACGCTGAAATGCCCCGCACAATAATGGCACAATTGTTTGGTGAATTCACCCCTCAATTGTATACAATATGTAACTGGGGGTCCCTGCTCCATCTGTGCTGAGAAAGGTTGAAGACCCCTGGTCCTGTATAGTATAAACCACTGACACATAGTAAAGCCTGGTCATGGCCAGTGAAAATTTTGCTTATTGTCCAAACCTGATTATCAGCTCCGCAATGCCCATCCAAATGGTTATAGATTGGAATCTGGTCTACGGGAAGAGATTTGTGAAACCAAATCCCCACTTAAAGCATGGAATGTAAATATTTGGTCCTAATGTTGGTAAAAACAAAGATAAGATGGGTAAAATGCGCTTTATTAATTTACAAGGAAACCTTAATGTCCACGTGCTCCCTCCCTCACCTCTGAAGAGGACACTTACAGGACGTCTCCCCAGCACAAATGGCCGTATTGCCTTTCAGCCGCTCTAATCTCGTTGGCATTGATGGGGTGAGAGGAAGACTCCGCAGGGTCGGACAGTCTGCAGATGAAGGAGCACGCTCCGTTGGCGGCCAGCGAGCATCTGCCGGACATCCCTCGAGAGCTGCGTGTGAGCCGTGTGGAACGTTATGGCCTATTATGACGACCCAATAAGATTTAAAGGGTTTGGAAAGTGAAGATTTTTATCGCGTCTTCTCTCCTTTCTCAAAGAGCGTGTGTCTTGGGACGGCATTAATCCTGTTAGCGGAGTAACCGGAGAGGCTAAACGGCGTTAGACACAGGAAAATAGAGAATTACCAAGAGCTACAGCCCAGCCTTTTTATTTTTTACTCCCTAAACATGGGCAGACTGCTGTCAACAACATACTTGATCGAAGATTTTTGATTTAGAAAGGAAAGTTACCTTGAATGCCACAAACCACTCAAACCAAGTTGTTGCAAACAAGATGTCTTCTCATTGCAGGCAGGTTATTGTGTGACTTTTTAATTTTGGTTGTTGACTCAACATGCCCTTAAGATTTGTATTATTTTTTTAAGTAAAAATTCATATGAATGTATAGGTGAAATTACTGTGACCGTTTCTCCAGAGAAGCAGCTTTTAATGGTGGATATGCTGTTTTAATCATCTATTAAGCATTATATAATGTAATAGTGTGTGTTAATGTTAATAAATTAGTATCTATGGTTTATGGTGAAAAAATATATGTAGTTTCTTTCTGAAATATTGACTTGATTCAAAGCTTGATTCAATTGGCCTGTATGATTAAGTAGACCATGTAATACACATCCTGACACATTTAACACGCTTTTAAAGCTTGAGAAATGTGGCAAATAAAAAAAACCTCAGACATGCAATGTGTGCCTTCAGTACTTATATTATTGGTCAACATACAACAAACAATAATATTTGACTTATTGTATATGCAAACTTAATAACAGCCTGTTTTGATTGAACACATATTTTTTTACTGTATTCAAAATAAATGCAAGTTTTAGAGTTTTACATTATTTTCATTTGCATATCGTTTCACAACATTGGTGGTGCAGACTAGGTCCCATTTATCCCATTAGGTCTTACACAGTTGTCTCATTCATATCAGTTCATCGTTAAATACATTTTCACCTCATAATGGTCCAAGCTGTTAAAGAAAGTTTGTTAGATTGCTCAGAGAAAAGTTCAAATTGACCAGCAGCGGCTGCAGGGCAAATGGGTCCTAATGGAGTAGATGCGATAACAATGACAATGGTCCGTGAAATATCACAATTAATGTCAAATCCTGAGTTTCTCCTGATGTCCAATAATCTTTTGAAAACAGGGTTTCAACATCACAAATCATACCTACACATACTATCTTGTTACTCCAATAAGTGCTTAAAAGCCAGATTAAGCAAGATACTGAATATGATCTATCATGATATATAATGAATATTACAAGGCAAATAATTCAGATGCATTACATCATATACATACTGTGTATGTATGTGTGTGTACATATATATTAGGGCTGTCGATTTAACATGTTAATTCAATGCGATTAATTTTACCAAAAATAACGCGTTAAATAAATGAATGCAATTAATTGCAATGCCCCCCTACTCACATTCCTCCATTGCCCGATTCATGCCGGTGAAACCTCCGGAAAACCTTCCTGGATGGGATGTGTTGCCCTTCCGGGTGTCCTTCTGCCTTAAGGTCTTCCCCGCCTCTCTGGAGCCCTGCGAGAAACGAGGGGAGAGGGAAAGTGGGGGAGCGATATATAGAGAGAGAGAAAAACTTGCTCGCTGGTCCTCAGCCACTTCTCCGTCCTCCGGCGGACCACAGTCACTCCTCCCCTGGTGGACGGCAGCGAGTTCTCCAACCCCAGGCAGATTGTCATTGCTCGGTCGCTTGGCAGCGGCTCCTCCACATATATAAAAAATATGCAATGATACCAGTGTTTCTGCAGTACCGGTCGTACCGAGCACTGACATTATCCGGGACCAGCGCGCAGTATGCCTGACACAGGACAGCTTTAAAATGCTCACATGCTTATATTGAACGCATGCTCTGTTACTTCTTTTACACTGAAATGGACAATTAATCAAATTAAAATCATGACCGGTCCAAGTGTGATTTTATTAAACTGCTGATGGCTGCAATCTTAGTGTGGATGAGCTGTGTCCTATATAAATCCGACCGCTCATCCACTAGAAACTCCACAGACTTTGAGAATCATTCACGTTGTATCAAATGACAGAGCAGAGCACTAAACCACTCTAGAATGCGTAATACATGTAGACTATATATTTATGTAAATCGCCACATTTGCGCTTTAATTCCAACTAAAATTTATATTTAAAACAACTGAGTTGACCAAAGAACTTCAAAGTAATGTTAACATAACATTTAAAAATTAACACTTATACAAACACCAGTAATCTAAAATACAAAATCTAAAAGGCCAGTGTAAAGAGATGAGATGTCAGACGTGACTTAAAAGTCTTCAGTGATCACTCTGGGCCATGTCACGAATGGTTTATCTGGAAAAGTGTAGTTTCCGGCAAAAAGGACATCATCGTAAAAGCATGATTCATAATAAAAGCTAGATGCCTGAAATTGAAGAAATTGTGACAAATATATTACAACTGTATAGTAAAATGTAATATTCACTGTAGTAGTAGTAGTAGTAATAATAATAATAATAATAAAGAAATATATCACAAGCATGACTGCTATTAAATAAAAGTTTGGCAAAAATTGCAGTGACTTGTTGAAAAGTTCTATTTTCACATGTTAAAAGTTAATTAATTAGACTCAATTTTTATGATGAAATTAAAATGAACTAAAAAATGGAACATAATTATTATTGTTAAAAAATAACAACTGGTGTGTTCAATAGCACATTATCATATTAGCATATTTTTGCTGTGGTATCGAAATTGGTATTGAGAACCGTTGAAGTTCTACTTCTATCGTTACCGACTACTGAAATTTTGGTGCCATGACAACACAAGACACAAGTATTCAGACCCTTTGCTAAGACACTTAATATTTAGCACAGGTGCATCCCATTTCTCTGGATCATCTTTGAGATGTTTCAACACTTTGATTGGAGTCCACCTGTGGCAAATTCAACTGATTGGAGCACAAAACTGTCTATATGAGTTCTATCAGCTGAAAATGCATATCAGAGCAAAAACCAACCCATGAGGTCAAAGGAACTGCCTGCAGAGCTTAGAGACAGGATTGTGTCATGGCACAGATCTGGGAAAGGCTACAAAAACATTTGGCTGCATTGAAGGTTCTCAAGAGCACAGTGACTGTTACAATTCTTAAATGTAAGAAGGTTGGAACAACCAGGCAGGGACTGGGGACTGGTCAGGGTTGAAGGAAAGCTGAATGCAGAGATATCCTTAATGAAAACCTGGTTCAGAGTGCTCAGGACCTCAGACTGGGTCGAAGGTTCACCTAACAGAACAATGACCCTGAGCACACAGCCAAGACAATGCAAGAGTGGCTACGGGACAACTCTGTGAAATGTCCTTGAGTGGCCCAGCCAGAGCCTGGACTTGAACCCGATTGAACATCTCTGGAGAGACCTGAAAATGGCTGTCCCCCAACGGTCCCCATCCAACCTGACAGAGTTTGAGAGGATCTGCAGAGACTGGCAGAAAATCCCCAAATCGAGGTGTGCAAAGCTTGTTGCATCATATCCAAAAAGACTTGAGGCTGAAATCGCTGCCAAAGGAGCTTCATATAAGTTCTGAGATAAAGGTCTGCATACATATGTCTATGTGAAATGCAAAGTTAGCAAAACTCTTTTTGTTTCGTTTTTAAAGCATTTTAGCATAAGGCTGCAACATAAAATGTGAAGGGGTCTGAATACTTTCTGATTGCACTGTATAATATCACCTTTTAGCAAAACATAAAATCAAAAACACACAGTTAAACATAGCATATTCACACAGAAAAAGCAACACGTGCAGTTAAACGCAACATGTTCACGTATTAATAAAAGCAATTCTATAAAAATTCGTTTTTAAACAAAACTTAAAAACAGTCACAGATTCAGCCGATGCAATATCCCTGGGCAGGCTGCTCCATAATCGTGGGGCCTTCACTGCAAATGCTCTCACCTTTTGATTTGCATCTGGATTTTGGAACACGACATGAAGATCTAAGAGGCCTAACTGTTTCATGAGGTCTTAAAATCATTGCTAAATATTCAGGTGCCAACCCCACGTAATGCCAAATTAACACAATTTTCTGTCATACTTTCTCATGTTATAATATACTGAATTGTGAACCTCGTATTGTTCATCGAACAGAATCGTGAGAGAACCATATTGTGTTACATGTTAATACTGTCCTGTTTTTCTCTATGACAGCAACATAACAGAGATGAGGACACAATATAAAGATGCTTTCCTGAAGAAACATGGCATTAAACTGGGCTTCATGTCGGCATTTGTTAAAGCTGCTGCGTATGCCCTTACGGATCAGCCTGCTGTTAATGCTGGTACGTGCCTCTACACACACAATACATTACTTGTAATCAGATTACACCCTACACAGGTGAGAAGCGCTGAAAATGTCCTTGCGTTAATGGATCTTTGACATATGTTTCACTATATTTGCAAACATTTTTTGAAATGAACCTAACCTTCAAGCTAGTTCAGCTCTTAATGTTGTTGCCACTTCAGATGAAGCCACTGGTGAGCGTCTGTGGCTCTGTGGTCATCTGTTTTTAGTCTGAGCATATTTGACAGATCACCTTTATGCCCCCCTCCCACCTGTTTCATTCCGTACCTCATTGGCTTGGCCTACATACAACACCACATTTAACACACTTTCGTCAAACCTGTATCTGTATTTGCCTGGAGTTGTTTACTCACAAGAAGTGTCACCCTGTTTCATGTTCTTCATCTGATGTTTACATATAACTGCTCGTCCTGCTTTCAGAAAAGACACATGTACACAACAGATTTTCTGCTGAGAACATTTGCTGTCCAACAAATCTGAAAAAAGTAGTGTCATCTCACTTCTGTTTAATTTGTGCAAACGACAAACGTTTATTCATTGTAGTTTCTTTTCCACACCATTCAAAATAAAAAATCACAATCTTATTCAAAAACACTCGAAGCAAAATCAGTTGAATTGCAATTTGCCACACATGTTTTCATTTATGAAGGACAAACACTAAAGTACACAAATGTGTGCTAAAATCAGGATTAAGCAGTATAATGGTGTATACTAAGAAAGCTGATTTATTGTTTTTTATCTTTCCAGTCATTGACGATACAACCAAAGAGATTGTGTATCGGGATTATGTGGATATCAGTGTGGCAGTCGCTACACCAAAGGTAATTTCTGCTGATTATCACATCATGACCTCTAATAATGCTCTTATAAAGCTACTGCAAGGGGTTTTATCTCACGAAACATGTTTGGGTCATGTCACCATGAAACTAATAATTAGGGATGCACCGATATGACATTTTTTGTAAAGTAAATTATATTGAGAATATATTGTATCTGTTGAGCACATGACAGGCCAAAATTAATAAAGAGAGCCACTATGAAAGATAAATAGAAGATAAAAAGTAGGGCTGCCCCCTGATAGTCTCCACGAAAATGTCAAACACATCATGGAGGAAAAAAAAAATTTAAACCAAAGGAACAAAACAGCCTTAAGTTTGTGATTATGGATATGCCGTCCAGACCGCTAGAGAGCGCTACTTGCTTACACAATGCTGACTGAAGCACTGATTGCAGTCTATTTTAAAACGCAGCTTTTCAAGCTTTAGTAATCGCACAAAACCTTATTGGGATTTCAGTCTTAACTCAATTAATCATGCAGCCTTGATGTATGCTGAAGCCTTAATGTCTGAGTAGTTAATAGTTAGCGGTTTTCAAAGTTTTTGAATGGTTTTATCTCATCATGAATGGGTAAGTGCCGTTTTTTCAAGTGTCAGGTAATGATGGTTATTCCTCATTAATGTGAGAACGAGAATGATTGAAAATTAAATATTGCATGTTCTTAGTTCAATAATTTTTTCTGGATTGTGCATTTGAATTTGGAGTTTATACAAATTGTGATAAAAATGTAAACAAACCATTGTTTTTTTTATATCAACGTTTTCATGCATCAACCAATTTGCCAGTGTAACTGAGTGATTGTTCTTATTTAAATCAGAATAAAATTAGCTGTGGAACAAATACTACCATGATGTGTAAATACTGTAAATAATTTTCACATCACTGTAATGACAATTAGGGAGTAAAATAGGCCTCTCTTTTTTACCTGCAAAATATGATTTCATTCTTTTAGATTTTTTAGGTGAAATATGATCACATGTTCTTAACCAGTATCGTGAGATTCACCCACAGTGAAGGGACATTACACAGTGACAATAACGGAATATTCCAGTTCAATACAAGTTAAAATTAATCGTCAGCATTTCTGGCATAATATTGATTACCACAAAAAAAACTATTTGATTTATCCCTCCTTTAAAAAAAAGCAAAAATCTGAGAGGCTTTCAATGGAAGTAAATGGGGGCCAATCCGTAAATGTTAAAATACACGCTGTAGCCACAAGATGTAAACAATATATGTGTGATCATGATTTTAGTGTGATGAAATCACATACGGTCTTTTCTGTGTAAAGCTATAGCCAATTTTACAGCTTCGTTGCCATGATGACGTACCACTGTAAACCGGAAAACTGTAAAATGACTATAAAAATTATGATTTAAACAACTTTGCTTTTAGAAAATGCTTTATAAATGTATTAGTTTCACATTTCTGCCTTTTTAAACCCTCCAAAAATTGGCCCCATTCACTTCCATTGGAAGTGCCTCACTGTAACCCGTATTTTTGAATTAAAAGAAAAGGAGGAATAAGTTCAAATAATTTTTTGTGTTAATCAACATTGTTTCAAATGCTTGTATTAAATCCAGAATATTCCTTTTTGAGGTGTTGACCTGCCTGATGAAAAAAGAAACCCTTGTGATGAGGAGGAGGGCGGGCTAATCAGCTGAGGAAAGGGATAAGGCAGAGCCAGATGTTACAGTTTGGGAGAGAGAGAGAGCCACACGCAGCTGCTGTGTGTTTCTCTCTCTCCTGAACAGTAATCATAATTTGTATTTTATAGTTTAAATTTGATTGCTGTTTCAAAAGATGACAATTATATCAGTATGAAGTGGAAATATATGTTGTAACTGTGTTGAACATGGTGTCATTTCTCAGGGTCTCGTGGTGCCGGTGATTAGAAGTGTTGAAGGAATGAACTTCGCTGACATTGAGAAAACCATTAATGAACTTGGAGAAAAGGTGAGCGCTTACCGCTGACATGATTCACATTACTCACTGGAAAGAGAAATGGATGCATGTGCAGTCTGAAGATATGATTTAGTTGCAAATGGCAGCTATCCAGAAATCTTTTAGATAAATGTTACATGACCTTAAAAAACAGCAGTGGGGGTCATTGACGAAGAGAAGCAAAAATATCAAACCATATCATTTCTGAATAATGCTGCGGTTTATGCCTTAAGTGGACTCGGTTCCTTTTCAAAGTTAATCAGAACACACTGCTCATTTTTTTAAGCATTTTACTAAATGCATCGGCCTTGAAGAACTCATGGACAAAATAGCAAAATTGGAGTTTTGTGGCTTTGAGCTTCAAAAACTCACAAAACATTAAGCAAATACACACATTTAAAATTTGGTCTGAATCAGAAGCTTTTTGTACTTTTTCATGTCTTGAAACATTGTTTTCTTTTGTTCTGTATAGGCTCGTAAGAATGAGCTGGCAGTAGAGGATATGGACGGCGGCACGTTTACCATCAGTAACGGAGGGGTTTTTGGATCGATGTTCGGGACGCCGATCATCAACCCTCCACAGTCGGCCATTCTGGGCATGCACGGCATTTTCGACAGGCCTGTGGCTATTGGTGGGAAGGTTAGATGTGACATTAATGTCTAGTCTTGTGCCATACAGGGGTGGGGATGGTATGAACATTTTATATCATGTAGCAGTATCTTAAAGGTGCACTGTCATTTTTTTGTTTGTTCATCTTGAACTTAAACTGACACCTAGAGGTGTGAATGCAGCATTTATAAACGCAATATTTTGTAGTTACTGATGCAATTGTAGAAATTACGAGTGAAAGTGTCCCATGAAAGAGCGGAAACAGGAGATTAGGTGAGTAGTGTTCGGCTGGTCATGTGATTCTAACATGGGGAGACCCTCTCCATGTAAATTTAAACATCTTTTATAAGTTGTTTAAAGTCTTCATCTCATGGGAGTGCTCATGATTTTATACATATGATTTAAATTACTATTCATTTCTAAATATTAGAAACATGTTACTATTCAGTAATACCATTTATTTGACTATCTTTTTATTTGGAAATGTATGAACGCAAAACCAAATATAAAACATTCATAAGTTTCAATCATATACTTCAAACAGTTAAGCTAATATGTATATCAAATTATGAGTCACTTTCTAAGGCATTCAAAATGCACACATACACACCTGTGACCGCACATCGATGGAATTCTATATTAATGCAACAACCCTTACAAAAATTGAGAATTCATGGCAAACTTGCTGTGATAATTTTTACATGCAAATCAGCTTTGTGGCAAATTGTCCATTGTTGCCAAAGGTTTGCTGGAGGTTCTCCACTACCGACAACATTTTTGGCGAATCAAAAGCTTATTTGCATGTGAAAATAATGAGCTGCAAATTTTGAGGGTGGTTTAAATTTTTTTGTAATGGAAGGGTGCTTGCTTGGCAACCATAATCAACAAAACTCTGCTTTGCAGTGCCCTAAAAGAGAGCATCAGTGCCCGCCCCCTTTTTCAGCCATCACGCTTCTAAAAGTATTTTTCCCATTAAATTTTTCAATAGGATTTCCAAAATTAAAATCAAACTCTTTGATTTTTAAAGTTGTTGATTATAACTATAAAAACAATATATTTTATGTTTACTGCAAAATAATCAGATATATACAAGTAGACTTGATTGCATCGTTCACTGTGCATCATGGGAGTGGTTGGAGCTGCAGAGCTGTTTTGGTGCACTTTGTTGCATGCAATTCTCTGATTGGTGGATTTTTCCCCTCTGAATCACGGGTTGTGCAGTTTATCATCAGGAATTCTGCTATAAAACATTTTTTTATGATGTGGAAATAACGCTGACTGATGGCTTCAAAGGAAACCTATACAGTGCTGTGAAAAGTATTTGCCCCTTCCTGATTTCTTCTGTTTTTGTGTATTTTTCATACTGAATTGTTTTAGATCTTCAAACAAGATATAACATAAAACAAAGACAACCAGAACCACCATGCCTGACCGTAGCTATGATGTTCTTTTGTGGAATTCTGTGTTTGATTTACGCCAGAACAGTTCCACTTTCGACTCATCAGTCCACAGACATTCTCCCAAAAGGTTTGAGGATCATCAAGGTGTGTTTTGGCAAAATTCAGACGAACTTAAATGTTCTTCTGTGTTAGCATTGATTTTTGCCTCGCCACTCTTGACTGGATGGCATTATTGCCCAGTGTCTTACTGATAGTGAAGTCATGAACAGTGACCATTATTGATGCAAGAGTGGCCAGCAGTTCCTTGGATGTTGTCCTTGGCTTTTTTTAGTGACTTCCTGGATGAGTTGTCACTGTGTTCTTGGAGGATTTTTAGAAGGTCAGCCACTTTTGGGAAGGTTCACTACTGTGCCAAGTTTTCTCCATTTGGAGATAATGGCTCTCACTGTGGTTCTTTGGAGTCCCAGAGCCTTTGAAATAGCTTTTTAACCCTTCCCAGACTGATGCATTTCAATCACCTTTTTCCTAATTTCTGGAATTTCTTTCGACCTTGGCATAGTGTGCTACTGGGCAAGAC
The DNA here is from genome assembly GCA_032164185.1 of Moxostoma hubbsi. Lineage (NCBI taxonomy): Eukaryota > Metazoa > Chordata > Actinopteri > Cypriniformes > Catostomidae > Moxostoma > Moxostoma hubbsi. The sequence continues at coordinate 2,994,253 of JAVLUX010000013.1, forward strand.
CTTTTAGCCAACTTCATGCTGCTGAAAAAGTTCTATTTCGGTGATGATTTGATTAAACAGGGTGGGCAGTAATAAGGTCTGGGTGCGTCTAATCCAATTGAACCCCATTATGAATGCAGTTTCATAGATTTGGGGATTTAGTAACTAATGGGGCAAATACTGTTTCACACAGGCCCAGTTGATATTGGATCATTTTTTTTGCTTCAATAAATAACATCATCACTTAAAAACTGTATTTTGTGTTAACTCAGACTGCCTTTGTTTTATGTTAGATTTTGTTTGAATATTTTAAACAATTTAGTATGAGATATACACAAAAACAGAAGAAATCAGGATGGGGCAAATACTTTTCCACAGCACTGTACCATCGATTAACAACCTCAGAGCTCACTGTAGCTCTGTATTTAAAGGTTTATATGTTATAATTGAAAATCAATTCCTCTATGGAGGAAATAAATGGGAATAACCAGATTATTTCGCTCTATGGCAAGTTTCTCCATTTTGACTTGTTTGTCCTGCTCTATATTTTTACATTGCTCCATGTTCCTACATCGTCAAATGTCCTGCTCACTGATACGTGCCACACAAATACAAGTATCACTGCATTCTGATCACTATAGCAAAGCCTCTACTAGTTGACACATTTCTGCTGTCACACTTTTTAAAGAAACCTTTGAATGTTGTTTCTGCTTCACACCAAGGCTGTCCAATGAAAGTTCGAAAATCAAATATTCGTCAAATTTAAGAAAGAAATGAACATTCAAATGCCAAAATGAGGATTAGAGTTTTGGATGTGAGCTGAGCACTGATTATGACAGTGAGTGTTGAGATGTGTTTTAAAGGTTGAATTTCCTTTAAAATTGACACCGCATAAAAAAAGACATTATTACTGCTAGACACGACGCAACGGACAAATATGTCCATTTGGTGCATGCTTACTTAGAAAAAGGAGACGTTCAGCGTGAAGTGGCGGTCTTTGGCGGTTGTGTCTTAACTATGCCTTGATGCATAAGCTATAGTTACATTCATACAAGTTTATTTCATGAAAAGCACTATGGAACCGCTGAAATTATGAAGCTTGAGCTTGGTAGTACTGACGACATCAGGATACGCAAATGTTAAACACATATGGAACTGTAGTGTTTTACTTTTTTAGCTACTTAATATTTGAGAATATGAACTGGTTAATTCTTTTGACTTCTGATCATTTTACGCACATTTTTTCACAGTATGATATGTTCCTTGCAATAAACAGTCGATTGGTTTCTGATTGGTTTATATTGATTTGTTGCACCCTCTTGTGGACATGTGAAACAATGTCGATTTAAAAATCAGATTTTTTTTTACCCCAACTTTGAATGTCTGTAACATTCTAATATAGCCTAATTTTAATTTTGGTAACATTTCAGTGAAACTTTTTAATTTAGTTTCCGTAGGTCTGTTGACCCCAATATATCTCATTCTTCCTTCTTTTCCATGTTCTTTCTGTTCATTCAGGTTGAGATCAGGCCGATGATGTATGTGGCTCTGACATACGACCACCGTTTGATTGATGGCAGAGAGGCGGTCACTTTCCTCCGAAAGATCAAGTCCGTGGTGGAAGACCCTCGTGTGCTGCTGCTAGATATGTGAAGAGAGACGTGGAACGCACTCGAAAGAACGGAAGACTGTTTCTTCACCCAAAACGTTCTCATCTCGCGTGAATGGTTATAATCACACAATGTCCCCCGTCTGCATTTGATTTCTGTTCATAAACAAGGGAAAGAAAGACACGTCACTGTTAGAATAATGGATGGACAGGCGTGAATGGGTTGGGATTTGCTTCGATTAGCCTCGTGTTAAGTTTTATCATATATTGTCTGCTGGGGATTTAGAATATAACGAGTTTGTTGCCCTCGCGGGAAAGCTTTACGCTATATGCTTCTCGCTGTCCTTATTGCTTAATTGTATGTACAATTCAGCGCACAGAAAAAAACTAAATGGCAAATTAATTATAGTTATATAAAGTATATCATATTTAATCAGTGTAAAAAAAAGATCAGCAAAACAGAAACACTATGTTTCAGTGAGTCCATTACAGGTGTTTGTTTTTGTACACTTTTTAGCCACAACAAGACCACAACATGTCACGCACAACTCCAGAGGAACAGATTCTGTCCACCCTGTGTAAAAAAGATACTACATACGGAGAACAAAGATTTTAAAGAATAAATGAATGAAATGCTCATGGTCTGTGACTTCTTTACTTTCCTGTTTGCTTTGATGGCAATAGTTTTGGAACGCAGAAGTGAACAATTGCAGGGTAATCTTCAACAGCGGTGAATGGGAGGTCACAGCAAATATTAATTTCACTCTCTCATTAGCTGTGGTAATTCGTTTTTTAAATCTGATTCCAGGGTAATATAACAGTAAGCATAATATTAAAACTCACTAGATTTACACGGATAAATAAGGCAGAAACGCGTCATCACAGTCTGTGAAAGGTCTAAACACAAAACTGACCCGATTTTAAGCTGTTCACAGTGTTTGGGATTGACAACAGTTTTAACTTTCAGGTATGACTCCCACTGTCCTGTTCAAAATGCTGCTACCATGTTCCAAAACCAACTTGACTACCTTGAGCTGGCCCAAGCCGGTCTCCAAGCTTATAACCAGCTTGAACCATCTAAAGACCATCTTGGACCATTTAATGACCAGCTTGCACCATCTTTTGACAAGCTTGGACCATCTATTGACCAGTTTATGACCATCTTGGATCATTTAATAACCAGCTAATGACCAATCTGGCCATTCTTAGAAACAAGCTGCCATGCTGCAATACACAGACCATCATAAGAAGGATTTCCAGCAGGTAAGGAGGGAGGAGTCTTGTGTTAATCAACATTAATAATAATCGACAAATGTTTTTTCTTTAAAAATGGCAGGTTGAAAATTGTATCCAATATGTATGTTAACACTTCAGACATCAGGTGGAGGTTTCTCCTTCAAGGTTTGCGTGCGTGTGGTGATGTTTGACTCACAAGATTTCTAGAGAGTATGAAAGTAAGTTACAGTGCTTCAGCTCAGGATGTGGTTATAAAGCTAACAGTGTGGTCTCATGCTAAAGATGGTATGTGGTCAGTTGGTTTGCTATTCTCACGCCTTAACAGATTACAAACCAAATATATACCAAATCTTCTTTACAATTCAAGAGTTTATTCATTGGCTATTCAGAGGCATATATTAAAAATATATCAAATATTCAGAAATGCTCATCAAACGCTATATTTTACTCTGGCTGTTGGAACAGCAAACAACTGCACCCGACCTGGCTTGTCTTTTTGGTTTTCTTCGATGCTTTCACACATCAAGACATGGCAGCTAACTATGAATCCTAAAGTGGAGATGATTTACCTGATTGGAACACATGATGGCTGTTGATAAAGCCTTCCTTCTGCTCAGGCACTTTCATGAGGGAGGTGAGGACTGGCTCTAAGAGTTTCAATTCTTTTACCAGAAATTAGAATTCAAACTGACTTCACTGTAAGTTGTGCGTCACTCCTTTTACCAGCAGAGGATGCTAACAGCATAATGATGAGATCTTATGGGTCTTCCGGGCCTTCAATTTGTTTTGATCTCATCAGATCTTCAGAAAAGTTTCACCCTTATTTGTGCTTAAGCACGCCAATTTAAGCCCCTGCACTAGAGCAATACAGTGTGTGTGTGTGTGTGTGTGTGTATTGAATAAGTAATAACTATAAGTAATAGCCTACTCATTTTCTTTTTACCTGATCTAATTAAGAATTCAACAATCAATTTGTACTTTGTCTCACAATCTCATTCGTTATAATGATATTGTACATTCACCCAAAAAACTACCACAATTGTTTCCTAATATTTTTTTTTTATTTCAAGATGAATAAAAAACAAGATGCATAAAAATGTAAATTAAATATTTACCAAAAAAGTAATATGCCGTATTGGCACATTACAAAATCATTTAAAAATAAAGCAGGCTCGCAGTCTTATGAAGTTTACAATTGAGTGGAAATACTGATGATTTGTTTATTAAATTTGCTTCAGTGAATAATACAGTAAATAATAAAACAAAATACTGACTCTTAATCTCTCTTTATATATATATATAGAAAGATTGAACAACTAAGATATAAACTGAACAAGTTTCATAGACATGTGACTAAGAGAAATGGACTAATGTGTCCCTGAACAAAGAGGGGGTCAAAATCTAAAGTCACAGTCAGTATCTGGTGTGTCCACCAGTTGCATTAAGTACATCAGTGCAGCATCTCCTCATGGACTGCACCAGATTTGCCAGTTCTTGCTGTGAGATGTTACCCCACTCTTCCACCAAGGCACTTGCAAGTTCCCAGACATTTCTGGTGGGAATGGCCCTAGCCCTCACCCTCAGATCCAACAGGTCCCAGACGTGCTCAATGTGATTGAGATCCGGGCTCTTCACTGGCCATGGCAGAACACTGACATTCCTGTCTTGCAGGAAATCATGCACAGAATGAGCAGTATGGCTGGTGGGATTGTCATGCTGGAGGGTCATGGCAGGATGAGACTACAGGAAGATTTCCACATGAGGAATGAGGATGTCTTCCCTTGTAACGGACAGCATTTCCTGCAATGACAACAAGCTCAGTCCGATGATGATGACACACCGCCCCTGACCATGATGGACCCTCCACTTCCAAATCAATCCAGCTCCAGAGTACAGGCCTCAGCTCATTCCTTCGACAATAAAAGCGAGTCTGACATCACACCGGGTGAGACAAAACCATGACTCGTCAGTGAAGAGCACTTTTTGCCAGTCCTGTCTTGTCCAGCGAAGGTGGGTTTGTGCCCATAGGCGACATTGTTGCCGGTGATGTCTGTTAAGGACCTGCCATACAACAGGCTTATAAGCCCTCAGTCCAGCCTCTCTCAGCCTATTGCGGACAGTCTGAGCACAGATGGAGGGATTGTGTGTTCCTGGTGTAACTTGGGCCATTGTTGCCATCCTGTTCCTGTCCCGCAGGTGTGATATTCGGATGTACCGATCCTGTGCAGGTGTTGTTACACATGGTCTGCCACTGCAAGGGCAATCAGCTGTTCTTCCTGTCTCCCTGTAGTGCTGTCTTAGGTGTCTCACATTACGGACATTGCAATTTATTGCCCTGGCCACATCTGCAGTCCTCATGCCTCCATGCAACATGCCTGAAGCACATTCATGCAAATGAGCAGGGACCCTGAGCATCTTACTTTTGGTGTTTTTCAGAGTCAGTAGAAAGGTCTCTTTAGTGTCCTAATCTTTTATAACTGACCTTAATTGCCTACCATCTGTAAGCTGTTAGTGTCTTAACGACCGTTCCACAGGTGCATGTCCATTAATAGTTTATGGTTCATTGAACAAGCATGTATTGTATAAACATTGTATAAACTTATTTTTTTGCTGAGTTTATATTTACACCAATCAGCCACAACATTAAAAGCACCTGCCTAATATTGTGTCATACCACTAAAACAGCACCAACCCGCATCTGAGAACAGCATTCAGAGATGATATTCTTCAGCACAATTGTACAGAGCGGTTATCTGAGTTACTGTAGACTTTATCAGCTCAAACCAGTCTGGTCATTCTCTGTTGATCTCTCTCATCAACAAGACATTTCCATCCACAGAACTGCCGCTCACTGGATGTTTTGTGTTTTTGGCACCATTCAGAGTAAATTCTAGAGACTGTTGTGTGTGTGAACATCCCAGAAATACTCAAGACAGCACTTCTGCCTACAACAATCATGCCATAGTCCAATTTTTTTTACCCATATTAATCCACATGTATATGCTTCTAATTCATTGCGTACCGTCTATTAACACTTCCAACTTCTTAAGAATGTGCTGTCTTTGTTTATACCGCTGGAGCTGGACAGGGAATGGGATATATAATAGGACAGAGACGGGACCAGAGAAGAACCTCCTTTGAACCGATTAGCCAAACCCACTTGTGCCTAGACAAACAAAAACTTCATATGCCCATTGACTTTGCATTTATGTCTTCAGGCAATGCACTGCGCTTGTGCTCTTAAAATAATAAAGCTTGTGCTCCAAGTTGATTTCATAAAACTTTTCAAATGTGCTTCTTTTGTTATCGTGTACTTAAAGGCTACTTTCTATTTGGTGTTTTTTTTAATTATTATTGTTTTATTGATAACACACAAAATTCATACAAACTCGCGAAAAATGTTTACTCTATATATATATATATATATATATAAAATGTACACACATTACATAAAAAAACAATTATGCCAGGATTAGATTTCACGATGGTCTACTTAACTGTGGATATCATCAGACGCTCAGCGAGCAGTGATTGGTGGAAACTACCCCTTGTGGGCGGTCTTTTGAAGCACCGCCTCTAAACTAACCAATGGGATGGTGGTCTGACGTGACCAACACCATCATCTGTTTCTGATTGGTTGTGATAAGCAGCACGTTAACATGAATGACCGCTGTTAGTAAAGTCGCTCAGCAGATTGATTTCGCATTTGTTAGAGTTATACAATACGTATATTTATTAAAACCCATAATTAAGGTATGAACAGTGCTCTACCGATTGTAAAGAGGGTGCAGTTTGGTTTGGCACAAATGGAGCGTCTAGTTCATGAATGACGGTTGTGTGTTGATTTCAGGTGCAGATGAGTCGGTTTCTGAATGTTTTGAGGAGTTGGCTGCTCATGGTGTCTGTGATCGCGATGGGGAATACAGTACAGAGCTTCAGAGATCACAGCTTCTTATCGGAGAAACTCTACACGGGCACACCTCAATACGGTCTCAACATTTGAGCATTATTAGGAATTAATAAGATTAATCAGAATCAAATTATGCATAATAACGATTCTTGAGTACTGAGTACATATTGAATGCATACATCAGTGCTATGCTTGGGTCTCTTATATGGAATTTTATGTCCCAATGAAATATTTAGGATAAATCAGTAAGATATGTTCATAGCATTGGCGTAGCCAGAGGTGGGCCGGGGTGGACCGGGCCCACCCAAATTAGCCATAGGTCCACCCAGCCATGTCCCCATTGCTCCACTTCAAACACCTTTTGACAAAATGAAGGGCTATAAATATACAATTAAGAGTATAGTGTTACATTCTTTCACTAACATGTAATCTTTTGTGGTAAATGTATCATTTTAACACTGATAGTGGAGGTATTTTCTGTGTCCCTTGACTTATTGTCCACCCTGTGACCTTTTGAATTGAATATCTGTGTTTATGAAGTGACATCACACACACACTGGAGGTCACATCAGACATTCAGAAAAAATACTTTTAGATTACTTGTTATATTTATATTTTCCTTTATTTTGTGATGTTGGTCATACGTGGTCAAGTATAACATATGTGAAGAAATAGGGACAATTAATGTCATTTTAATAATTAAACATGAAGATACTTATAAAAGTAAGTTCCAAGCCGCAATGTCACCAAATTGCTGGAATATATACATTTTTGTCTTGCTTGTCACTCAATACGCTGTGTGTCCACATCGTTAGACACACCCCAAAAAACACATATCTGTACTTTCAGATATGTATTGCAAATATCCAACTTTATTAATGATTTTCAACCTGCTTGTCAGACAGAAAATCTCATGGTTGTTGACAAAATAGCCATATATTGTCTGTCACGTGTATATTAACTGAAATTAGGTGAAATATGGCAAGGGAGGACCTCTAAACATTTTCATAAATATCTGACAGTGTTGTAAAGAAGAATATATAGTACAGAAAACTATAACACTTCTAGTAAGTCTTACCTGTGAGTTAAAAAGTAAAAGAACATTTGAAAGTTTATAGACGTGCCGCTGAACGTTCTGACGTGTAATTCTGCAGTAAACGGTCTTCAGGCGAGAACGTTTGGCATCTGGACTCTTCTGTCCTCCGTCATCCGCTGCGCCTGTGCAATAGACATTCAGAACAGAACGTAAGATTAAACTCCTGTAGAATAATAATAATGATTTCTATTGCAACCTCATGCATCTGTCTGACTGACATTTTGTTCTCTGATTTCAGGCTCTATCACATCACCTTGTGGACGTTTGTACTGGCGCTCGGTCACTTCCTGTCAGAGGCGTTCATCTATAAAACGGCTCCTCTGACCATTGGAGTCATGGCCCCTCTGATTGTAGCAAGTAAGCGATGAACACTCTTTAAGGGTGCAAAAATGTATGTTCTGTCATCATTTACTCATCCTCGTGTCATTTTAACCCTTTTTTAAATTTTTCTTTGACAAATTTAAAAGCTCACGTTACACACATACAATTGCATAAACTAATTGCATAAAATTCATGTATTTTGACCGAAAACCCCCCAAAATTTAAGAAAAGATTCCAATCATTTATAAATAATATTGTATATGTTTGCACTCTTATGATGAACATAATTTTGTCTTAATTTTTGTTTTTTAAATATTGTTTTGAACTTCATAAGCATGTAATTCTGGTTCTTTTTATATATATCTCCCTTCAAAACATCTTATTTTATTCCACTAAACGGCAGCAAGCACTAGGAAAAAGAAATGTTCTTCCATCACAATATGCAGATCTGAATTGTAGGTGGCGCTCTTACGCAGCTGAGCACTCGCACCATAGACGTTCAGTCAATTTTGGATTGCATGCATGTATGTTTCCCGTTGTTTCATGGAATATCTCGGCTTCTGAATGGACTAGAAGCTCAATCTAGGGGTCGTTGTAAAGCTGAGATCCTTCGCTCAGAGGAAAATATCTAACATTTCATTACCAATAGCTGATAACATATTTTGCCAATGATTTGTTATAAACAGGGTTGGGAGGGTTTTGAAATGTATTCCTCTACAAATTAAATGCTGTAAAATGTCATTTGTAATGTATTATGTTAGATTATTCAAGGTCAGTAACGTAATCTAAATACTTTGGATTACTTCTTCAGCACTGGTAGATTATTTCACTTGTTTTGACTATAAACACTTAAAATACACGTTAAAAATACATTCTCTGAAAAACCCAAATATCTGATGCAGTGTTGTTTCTACAACAAGATTAATCAAACTGATCTTATTTTAAGGATTGTGAGATATTTTTACAGGAAAACAATACAAAAATTATCATCAAGAGTATGTTTTTTGTCCTAATATCAAAGATCATACCACATAAAAAAATAATTACTAACTTGGATTTTCTATAACGTGAATATGATGGTGTCTGGTAACATAAAATGGATAGAAATAGCATTTTAGCTTAGCGTAAAGCTGACAATTTACACAAGGTTTATTTCTATTTCTTCTGCTCCAATCTTACTTCAAACGTACTTCTCTGTGTGCTCGTATGAATGTAACACATCATCAGAAAGTGTTTCACCGCTGTTCAAATGCAGTTTATATCACATCATTTATATGTATCAATGTTTTCATCTGAAAGCACTACAACCCTGACAATCCTCAACCCTGATTATATCATAACGTTAATCATCTCCTAACAAGGCCACATGTCAAGATCTGGGTAGATTAGACATTAAGTGAACAATCAGTTCTTGTAGACAGTATGTTGAATGCAGGAGGACCTTTGACAAGGGCCAAATTGTGATGTCCAGATGATTGGGTGCTCCCGGTCAGCAGTGGTGAGTACATACTGACAGTGGTCCGATGAGTCTCATTTACATGGATGGCCATGATGAAAAATATTTCTGTTATAACTCTTGGATAATCAAGCGCACATAAACTATACTGGTATACAATAAGGTGAGGTTTAACTCTATTAGGAAAGGACATATTTACTGAAATGTTTAAATGCGTTCTGAGGACAGAATTAATGTTCATGGAAGTCAGGATTATCATTTGTGTTTAAAATATAACAATATTTGTTGGCCAAAACACTCGTTTGATATTTTGTACATTTACCTTTTCCATTTTTACTATTTCGTGAATCGTTTAGTGCATAAAATGTTTAATGCAGGTGTAGATTGAATGAGAGGTGTATGTTTTGGTGGTTGTTATGGTAAGGACACATTCCCCCTTCACCCCACAATGTTCATAAACCCACGTCACTGGTTTAATGGCAGGTTCCATTGTGACAACCCGCTATTGGGGACAAGTTGTTGAAAAAGGTCTACATGTGTTTAATGAACTGTGTCTGCATTAATTGTTTGGTGGCCAAGACATAAAAATAAACCAACCTTGACAAATATTAATTGGAGTAAAAAGTGTGACAACTAGCCCGGTGTTCCCTACTTCCCACTAAATGTATTTCACACATCTACAGTGTTTATAATGGACAGCAGTGTTTAAAGAGGGTCTGTAACAGTCTCTTTGTGTCTGCAGGTTTCTCTATTGTGGGCATGTTAATTGGGTTGCAGTGTGTCTCTGAGATGCAGGAAGTGAGTGGAACTCGTCAGAAGAAGAGGAACTGACCGTCCAGTGACATTCACAGCATTGCTGGTGATGCTTCAGCGCTGAAGCCTTCGGGCACTGATAAGGGTACAGGCTATAATTGGGTGCAAAATGCTGCTACATTTGGGGCATCGTGTGTCCTGACAGCAGAACATGATTCTGATTGGTCCGTTGTTTGTTATGAGCCTCTGCTGCCATCAACTGCTCGCCAGTCCAAATATATGTGGCCCAAACTACAGTCAGTTTTCAACGTAATGATATTTAAAGACAAACAGCGGAATTGAATGCAAATCATATTTTGGGGTTAATGGCACGCTCTGGACATCTTGAGATGCTTTTAAAACTAAATTGACAGCGTTCCCATATATGCTGGACACGTGTCTACTACAACTCATCTCTTTTTTTAATTTGTTATTAAGTGTTTTGTTTATTACAGTTTTTACGATCGGTGTGACAATTTCTTTCAATACTTTTAACAATTTTCCTAAACTCTTAATGCACCAACTGCAGTAAAGGCTTCATTGCAACAGGACATTACTGCAAGATAACAAACATATGCAATATAGCTGCCATTTATTATGTGAAAATACAAAATATACAAACTAAAAAAGCCACAGAAGAATACAAATATTAAGTTATCTTCTAATCTGCCCGGTCTTCTGCATTTGGCCACATGTTCTCATCCACATCACACCTGATATCTTCTCTGGCAAGGCATCTTGGGAAAAATCATTTGGCATGCCTTATCCACCCCTGGCAGTGTTCAGCTGTGATGTCTTGGCATGCAGCATGCACTGCATCCAGGAGGGACATTTGGTCCTGTGGACGCTGGTCAAAACCTTCCATCTCCAGGCTGAGAAAAACTCCTGAATGGGGTTGAGGAAAGGGGAGTAAGGGGAAAGGAAAAGGGACATCATCCTCAGATGGGTGTCAAACCAGGCTGGGACTGCACGGGAATGCCACATTGTCCCATGTGATCATTGGCAAGTGGTCTCCCACCTGTCCCATTTCTACTTCTGGCACAAGTCTTTCGTGCAGGTCTTCTAAAAACAGGAGAAGGCAGTCGGTGTTGTAGGGGCCAATCTCACATTTATGCAGAAGTGCACCATCGTTGGAGATTGCGGCGCACATGGTGATGTTGGCTCCTCTCTGGCCTTGCACTGTAACTGTGGCCCTTTTGCCAATTATGTTTCTTCCACGCGACGCCTTTTCACCAAATTGAAGCCAGCCTCGTTAACTTCGATCATTTCATGTTGGACTTGATTGGCCTCCAAATCCATGACTCTCTGAAAGTAATCAGACACAGTGTGTGAATGCTTTACTGTAGGTCCTACTGTACTCCAGGTTCATAGAGTAGTTTACTGCAAAACACACATGTATAGTACAGTAATGACTGTATTGCATAACCTTACATGGACGTATTGGCGACGGAGTTCTTTGATGGGCTCACCATTCCTTTCAAAAGGAACTTTATATAGTCGTTTCATTTGGACTCTGTCTTTAACTAGAGTCCGATTAATGGATGTTATGCTGATTGCTGCAATGTTCCCAAAGACAAGGTAGTCCACGACAACTGTGGACTTGATGTCCTTCAGGTTTATTTCATTGCCAGCAATCACTATGTTGACAATAGCAAGTTCCTGTTCTTCATTCAGGAGCTTTCCTCTGCCTCCTGAGGGAGGTATACATTGCATCCTTAGAGAGACCAAATACAGTGACATATTAGAGACCGGAGGCACACAGTCACTGATTTACATTTTGCAGTAGGAGAAGGACCTGTTGGTTTCTCGAAAATCTGGACAATGGATGCCACTGTGTCCCGATGGATATTTGGCTGTACTCGTTCACCAGACTCTCTGTATGATAGCCCGTGGTTTATAACATGGCGTATGATAGTAGCTCTTATTTAATCAGTTACCATTACTCTGGCCCTTCTGTGAGCGCCAACACGCATTCTAACTCTGCTTTGCCCTTGTCCTGGTACTCGTCTTCCTCTCCCTCATGCAGGCTCTATATTGTTCCTTTTCCACACAAGATCAGCCCAAAGAGGTCCTCTATTACTGTATACCATATGGTCATGCGATTGAAAGAACCTCAACACCTGCATGTGTTTCCTAGATGGGAATCGGCTGTGGATCATTTGCATAACTTCAATCAGCCGTTTCTCAGTAGCAATGGAATAAAATACAGGGGATATATTTGTGTTTCAATTCACAATATGAGCAGCTGTTCACTTTGACTTTAGTCTGTACGTTTATAGGTTTAGAACATGTTATCTGTTCTGACATACAGTGTGAAAGCTTTTGTTAATTTGGCAGTTTTGGTCTTGGTTGAGCTTGTGTGTAGAAGTAGTTTGAGTTCACTGTATGCATTTTGTGTCAAAGCAACAAGAAATGTGTTAATTGTGTAGCCTACACAGGCGGACGTTGTGCTAACTGTGTCAAGATTTTAGGAAATGGTTCAAATTATCGAATAGCGATCGTGAAAAACTGTAAATAAAAACGAACATTTTAGTAAAGATTACTGTCTAAAAAATGTATTTGAAGCAGTTAGATCAATGGTTGTGAAGAACATGAGAAACAGAAATTCAGTTGTGTTTCCAAACATTTAGCTGGTATATATATATATATATAAATATTATATAGCTTTTTTAATATAGAAAATCATAGATCTTAAGTGACTCGTACTGTATAATTAGTACAATTACTGTTTCTTCAACTTTGCAATTTCATGTCCCTGGATTGATTTTTATAAAAACAAAATGATTTCATGTTTTTTCTTTGTTTATGAAGGTCATGTTTAAACTGACTTTATTTTACCAGACCGTCGTCATTTCTTTTTGCTACTTTTCAGATGACGTTTATGTACAGATTTGATCATTGTCTCAGACACAGACTGTCAATTATAAACTATGAAAATGTAAATCTACACAAATTATTATTATTATTTCTTTTTGCTGCTTGTTCTATTTGCTTAAAATAAACTTAACACAATTCTAGAACATTTTGTCACATCTAGAGGGTTCCTGTAGCTCCACTGGTAGAACATGGTGCTAGCAACACCAAGCTCATGGGTTCAATTCCCAGGGAACACACAAACATGTAAAATGTATACACTAAACTCACTGTCGCTTTGGATAAAACTGTCTGCAAAATGCATAAACGTTATTTTATATGTATTTATGCAAGAGATTGTTGTAACCTTATCTTATATTTTATCACAAGATATATATTATCAAACTATTTTTTGTCAAAGTTTAACATTATATATTGATTTGAAGTGTCAGTTCTTGCAGTTAATGTCATTGTGCTGCAATCAAACCTGACCATGATGTCACTAAAAGACACAAAACAAGCATTTTTCTACCAATCATTTATTTCAAACATAAAAATATAATAACTCAACATAAATGCATAATAATATCAAGAAAATGAGCATCAAGAAACAGAAATGAACTGCAAAATTCTGAAAATTCAATTAGTGTAAAACAGTTTTTTTTTTTTACAAATTAAAAAAAAAAAAAAAAAAGCGCTCTGTGATATAATCTCTGACCAGTTCATTTGTGTGTGTGTGTGTGTGTGTGTGTTAGGCACTGAGGATGTTTATTGTCTCACACTGTAATTTCTGTCTGTTTTTCTGCATTGTTGCTGGTTTATTGATTGTATTTGACAGATTTAAAAAACAAAGTTGCTGTTTTTTGGTCTTTCACATTCATTTTCAATGCTCGGTCATTTTAGACCATGAACCATCTTTTCAAACACGTGGAACCACCATCCACAATTAGAACCAAGTTCACCCAAAGACATGTTTTTTGAGTGAATGTCATATAAACAAACAGTGAAATAAACATAAACCATTTCAATATTTTTGATACATTTTTCAAATATAAAAGTCCCACAGTTGTGTCATTTCTAGAATATTCTAATATTCTAAAATGTTAGACAGTCATTTAATTTGAGAAAAACTTTAAAATGTCATTTCCATCAGCATCATTTCCAGCACAGAATACCATTAACCTCGTGTGACCGCGTGTCCACATGTGTGTGGACATTGTATTTTGGCTTCACTATTCGCAACACAACATTTAATTTCATTTAAACTGACTGATCTCAGTTCAGGAGACTCTGTACTGTCAGTAAAAGGATAAACTTTCAACGCACGGAGTCATGTGACAAAACAGCATGAAGTCGATCACAGCGGAGTTTATGTTTGGTTGAAACTACATCTGGTAAGAAATCTAATAAAGTTTTTACAAGTTTTTTAATAAATGTGTTCATCCAAAAACTGATAAATGTGTCTTTCAGAGGCTTTATATGGAGTTATGATGAAAATAAGGTCCATTTCAAACTGTTCTGAGACCAGTGCAGACAGACAGCACACTGGAGGTTAAGTCATTCACTAAATAGGGAGCAAGGGAGCATCCTATATCTCTCTATGCAGTTAAGTGCATTCACTCCTAAAATCTGATCAAAAGTTCAGTTTCAGGCTGCAGATGATGTTTGGATCACTCAACATGTTTGACACACATGGGACGATGATCATCAGTACATAGATTCACCATTTATAATGGATCATTTTATTTGAACATGGTTGACAGTGATTGGATGATGCTGGACGTTACTTTGAATCTGAATTAATTATCATTTATGATGTAATGTCTCAAAAACACATAATATAATTATAATTGTAATTAATCATAACTATTTGATAAATCTGACTTTCTATACCTAGATATTATTTAAAATGTCACAAATTAGTCTCGCTGTTCACAAATGTGGACATCAATGTTTAGGAAAACTATCTGGTTTAAAATTATTATAATTTTTTTTTTGCATGTTTCTTAGGTGCTACTAGTTGCAAATCAAAGGGGAATGGAAAATACACAGCAGTCACACTCGGGTCTCAGGACGTTGAGATGTGCTGGGAATGACATTGTGCTGGAAATGACATTGTGCTGGGAATGACATTGTGCTGGGAATGGCATTGTGCTGGGAATGGCATTGTGCTGGGAATGGCATTGTGCTGGGAATGACATTGTGCTGGGAATGGCATTGTGCTGGGAATTTCATGACCAAAGTGATACATATCTCTTGTGATGCATGAACACACACCTCCAAGTGTGTACAAAATCCACAGTGCTAAAAGTGCCTGAAATTGAAGAAACACCCATATATTACTGGAATAACCATTAATGCATATTATAATGATGTGTACATCACTCATTTGCAAGTTAAACACCAACCTGACCTGCTAACAAACAACTACGAGACATTCAAACAAATGACATGTTCACTTTTAAAAAACTAGAGTTGTCACTCTTTATTACTTTATTTTAACACTATTGGCCTATAGATTTTGGGTCATAAACAAAATGATTCTTTACAAATACTGTAAGATGTGAACTACAACACAGAGAATTACACAGTTACACAAAGCATTTCTAACATCACACGCATCACGTTGGAGAACACACCATATCTCAATATTTAAAGCCATAACAAACCAAAAAAGTGAATTATCATTAATGTCACTGTATATAAAGAATCTTGTTGAAATGAGACAAAAGTGTCAGCGCAGTCCGATCTGTAACTACAGAACACACTACAGCATACTGTATATAAACCTTGTAGATGTGCTTGTTTTCTAAAGTATTCTTTATATCTCTTTTCCACACTCAAGCAGTTCAGTACATGAATTCATCATTAAACATGTTTGAATGTAGTAAACACGTCAGTTTCTTCATGTTTGGTTGAAGGACATTGATTGGCCCTCCATGATAATATAGTGATGCACAGCATCAATAGATGTCATATCAAGATCTCAGGTAACTCAGACCTTCTCCTGAATGCGGCCCGATCAGATTTGAAAACTTCATCAGTCACATCTCTCAATCTCTAAATATGATTTGAAAGCAGACGCATAAATTAATACAGCGATAAAAAGATTTGGTTCTCGTACATGAAGTTAAGGGGAGATCTAAGGAACAATAATGTGAACAATTTACACACAACATTGCACTGAAAACAGAAAACAGGAATGTATTCAATGATTAAAGGTCAGCAATTGTGAAAAACTGAGTATGAATGTATTTGGCTAATGTGCGTGTAAACTTCTGACTTCAACTGTATATATATATATATATCTATATATACACTACCGCTCAAAAGTTTTTGAAATGGATGAAATAATAAAGAAAGGCAGTGAATAAGAGCCCAACATAGATGGGAACTCCTTCAATACTGTTTAAAAGCATCTCAGGGTGAAAGCTCAAGAAGTTGAGGAGAAAATGTCAAGAGTTCATGTCTGCAGATTCTAGACAAAGATGATCAAATATTACACAGTTTTCATTTATTTGGGATTTTGTTTAGTCATGACATAATTCCCACATTTCCATTTATGTTATTTCATAGTTCTGATGACTTCACTATTATTGTAAATGTGAAGAAAAATAAAATATATGTGTGTGTATATATATATATATATATATAATGTTCTGTCACTTGTGCCTATAGTCAGTTAACACTGATGTCCTGCAGCCATTTCTGGATATTAGCTGTGTAAAGAAATGCAGCGGCCTCACTGGTGGAGGGCATTGAACTTCAAAAGCACTACAAAAATCCCAATTAAAAATCATTTGAAAGTAAAATCTGTATGTCTTTAGTGTAGCACAAGGGAGTCTGTGTGTTTAAAACATTTGAAGAATGTTTCCCATCACATCTTCATCTCTTTCACTGGTGATGGTTTTGCGTCTTCAGGATGTTCAGATGATTTCTGAACAGAAGAAGAAACAGAGTGAATTTAAACATCCATTCATACAAATAAACAATGCACATTAAGACAGTTATGAACTTTTAAGATTCCCAGATCTCAATTCTTTAGACATTTACAGCTGCGCCACCTGCTCTGTACTATTCTTGGGAGTAGCATACACCCCCCTAAAGCGGCAGATACTCTGGGAGAGGTGATTACTGCTTTTGGAGAAGGTCATGAGGCATCAGTGTATTACTCCCTGATAATTCAGAGTCTGGGGGTCAGAGCTTTAACTTCTATCAAGAGATTATGGGAGAAAGATTTCAACTTGGTATTGGAGGAGGGAGTGTGGACAAGGATTTAAAAAAATGTCAAGTCTGCATCTAGAGATGCAAGGGTGTGCCTTATGCAATTCAAGATTTTACATCGATTCTATTGGACCCCCTTTAGATTGTGTAGGCTTGGTCTTAAAGACACACACACACCTGCTGGCAATCAGACGATGGAGACATAACCCATGTTTTTTGTTGGTGTGTTAATATCTAAGAATTTTGGTTGAAGGTTATGACATTTTGGGCACTAAACTTTTACTTTGCCCCAGACTCTATACTTTGGGTAATGGGGCAGTCATACATTTGGGGGATAAACACATAAAAAATTGGTGTGTAAGTAGAAAAGTTCACAATGCTAAAAGTGACCAGAGTTGAAAAAACACCCATATACACATAGTTAAAAAAAACCTGGTTTGTAATGGTTCTAAAGATGTTTTTATGTTATGCCAATTGGTTGGGCCCCACATATTGCCGAGCACACTTTCAGAGATTAAACGGACTACTGGAATCTAGACTACATGCAGGAGACAAGACGTGGACACAGACTTTACACAAATACTCCCAATATTTCAGGTTCCCCCTCTATGAAACAGCAGCAGAATAAGCATGCCTTCTCAGATGTGACCTGCAGCTCTTTCTGCTGAACTGTCAGATCTAATCACACATCATCAGGATCAGACAGACCACTGTCTCCTCCACTTCCACTAGACAGAAAGACATCCGCAATGACTGCAGAACTGAGATGACCATGAGACAGAGGTATGACCATGGGACCTGGCCTACTCCACAAGTTTAATTGGATTATCAGGAGCCATTTCCAGGAGCAGGAGCCAGTAGGGACAGTTGTTTTCTCTGTATTAGTCAGTCGTCACACATTTAGCAGACACTTATATCTGAAGGGACAATCCTGCTTAAGTAACTTAAGTCTTGATCAAGGTCACAATGATGATGGCTCATGGACATTGAACCAGCAACCTTCTTGTCACAAACTCTGAGCTTCAAGAATACAGTAATTTACCCAAATATGAGAATTCTGTTATAATTTGCTTACAATAATGTTGTTCCAAACCCGTATATGTCTTATTGAGTCTGTTCCAAAACCGAATGAGCTGCCTCTGGGGGCACATTATAAAGGCCCCGATATATTGCCAGACAAGTTCTTCTTCATTCTTCATTCATATATATATATATATATATATATATATATATATATATGAGAAACTTCATGATATTCTTTATTTTTAAAAAACATACTTTTAACCTTGAAAAATTATAATTTTTTGCAAATTATAATTAATATAAGTTGTGTACATTATCGTATTCAACGTGCAAGAAAAGTGTTTTAGTACATTTAACTTAATCACGTGACTTGTTGAGCGCATTACCGCGGAGACATAGCGCGAGTGGAGGCTTCACACTATTCTACCCGGCATCCACGCACAACTCACCACACACCCCGCTGAGAGCGACAACCACATTATAGCGACCATGAGCAACCGGGCCAACTTGGTTTCTTAGGAAACCTGACTGGAGTCATTTATCACAACCTGGATTTGAACTCACGACTCCTGGGGTGATAGTCAGTGTCTTTACTTGTTGAGTTACCCGGGCCACCCGCTTTTTTTGTTCTAAAACATTTTGCAGCATATTATAGAGATTAATTAATGTGGTGTTCAATATGTTGCTGTTATCACCAATAGCCGTTTTGGCGTTATGGGTGTTGTCATAGAAACTAATAACTTCCAATGTCCAAGGATGTGAACGAGTAGAATCTCTGAGTTGCCATCTTGTAATTACAGTAATTATGCTGTCTACTGAGATAACTAGTTTTATCTCGTTGTATCCTTCCCCGGGTTGGGGATTCCAGAGTGCATCATGATGAGCTCGATGGAAAAAGAAAATCAAGATGACGGACAAACCGAAAGAAATTTGCATTATGAAAATACTTGTAATCCAAACAATACTGAAAAATATCGATAAAAACGGTTGACTATTTTACTCAAAATATGTGTGCATTGCGCATTTATGCTCATTAGAGTATCATGTCGTTCCTCTCCCGTCCGTCACCCGTATTGAGATCAGGTGCAGGTCAAGTCTCCCGTGAGCGGCGCGTGAGTAGCGCTCTATCGCCTATGCAGTGCATAATTAATCAGTCTCTTACGAAGCTCCATTTCAGTTACTATGTAGACAGGCACTAGATTTGGAAACAGACCCACTCTCACATGATATGCAAGAACCACTGGAGTTTTAATGGCATCAATCCAGCATTGTGGTGTTGGTACATACTGAAAACATTTTCATTTTTGTCAGAACAATCCCCTTTAAATAACCTCAACCCTTGATATAACCTCTTAGGTGTGTTGTACCTTTGCTTCTTCATATTTCCATGTGATATATGTATCCATTGTGGTACAGAGAGTGAATAACTGACTGTATTGCAGCCATACCTACACTGCTGAGGCTCTGGTGGGCACTGATGGTGGGTTAATGTGGAAACTCCTCCTCTATGGGGCTGTAGGGTATTGTAGCCCCATAACGCTGCACTGAACACCAACTGTTTGAACTCTAGAACAAAAACTAGCCATCAAACGCATGGCCCAAAGTTCCCCAGAGTCCAGACTAAACCATCTCACACCCCTGAACCACCACACCATGACCCAACTGAGAGGATCACCACAACAAACCCACGTCCATTTGTTTAAAGAACTGTCTTGCAACCATGTGAAAACACACCAAAAGAGAAGAGGACAGCTGAAGAATGAATCGTAGAAGTGGCCTGAGATAGGAAGCATGAAGGGGTCACAGGGGTCACGGCAATCGCCAATTTACCAAAAGTGAAATGAATAAGTTACCTAAACATGAAAATACTGTCGTCAATTACTCTCTCTCAAAGCCGTAATTCAATGAGTGATTTGCATGCACTGTCTCAACCCGATTATGCTAAATAAGCCGGCAACATGCGAGGTTATATAAATGCAATATTTTTTAAGGTAATAAGCAGTGTAATAATAATAAACAATCGACACGGGTAGATTTTTTCCCATTATGACAATTTCGTGTTGCATGTAACTGGCCTCAACACCTTAACTGGTGTTCTTACTGGCTTGTCTTATGTGCGCACATGTCGTGTGCATGCCTCTTCGTATGGAATTACACAATTATTTCAAATCTCATGAACGCAATTTTCTTCCTTTTTCTGATTTTTTTAAATAAGCAGATTTTTTGGGAGTTATCGGCGTATTGGTGTGCATGTAAACCCTCCACTCAAAAACGATAACTTCAGACGTGTCTAGACAGGTTTGATGTTTCTGATGCTAAAAGTGATTGCTTCTTGCACGTCACATGAACAATCAAGCCATGACAAGTTTTAAAAAGTGCAACCACAAATAACATTTGAGAGCTAATCTAAAAGCGATGACTTTTATGAAACTTTTAAGCAGTTTTGCTTATTCTTTTTTTGTTGAGCTTGACAGTAGAAATAGCCATTCACTTTCATTGTAGGAAAAAGAGGAATTTAGACATTCCGCAAAACATCTCATTTTGTGTTTTGCAGAAAATACAACAGGATCTAAACGACATGACAGTGAGTAAGTGATGACATTTTTGTTGAACTGAATATTGGACAGAAAAGAAAGCTGGCAAACAGCCACCTTTAATTCATTCTGTATGCATCAAAACACTTGTTCATGAATAAAGTCTGTGTATGCTGATTTATCCAAAAAGCAGCTGGATATAAACCTATGAGCATTACTTTTTTATCTCAAATGTAACATAAGATAACTGAAGCAAAAAGTTCTAAATGATAAACAAAGTCTTGCTAAATCTTGAAACCAGCAT
The DNA here is from genome assembly GCA_032164185.1 of Moxostoma hubbsi. NCBI lineage: Eukaryota > Metazoa > Chordata > Actinopteri > Cypriniformes > Catostomidae > Moxostoma > Moxostoma hubbsi. The sequence goes on from JAVLUX010000013.1 coordinate 3,015,590, forward strand.
ACAACAGTGTTCAGAGCTGTGGGAAGAGCGTTCAGGTTAAACCAAGAAAGTCCTAAATGTCAAGGTTTAGTAGTGTTAAGACGACAGACTGTGACCCTAAGAGGTCAAACTAAAACTTACTTACAGTGTTAGTCTCTGAGCGAGACATCTGGTTGGCCTTCTGCCGTCGCAGGTCAGATTTTATAAATGCTGTGAAGAGAGAGAGAGAGAGAGACATTTGGTGGATGTAGTGAACATTGATGCAAAATCATTAGAGAATATCCGTTTCTTACTCCTCTTTCATTGTGAATAAATCATTATTCTGGACTGACGGTGAAATGAAACTTTCCTTGTTGTAATTATTTATGTGTTTACTTTAACATATTTTTGGACATGCAAGGTCAATGAGAAAATTAGTCAAATAAGCAAGGGGGTCAGTGGGGGACAAATAACACTGTTATAACTGTACCCGCTGTATAAGAAAAATGGTGACAAATGATCCTTCTGGAGTTTTGTTAGCCTGTATTCAGTCAGAAAGCTTAGATAAGTAGGAAAACAAATAAATGAATGAATTATTTGTAGAAAGCCAGACAGACAGACACACCAGTACATTATACACAGGGTTACATATTTACATAGATTTACTGGATTTGGATATTTAGGTAGATTTAGCCCAAAAATATGATTGTAAATGTGTATTTTTGTTTTTTTGCATGTCACAGGATGCCTCGTATGAGGGTGAGAAAAACCAAGTGAGGAGTTCCAGCTGATGTGTTAGAATTGATACATATGCAAGCGTTAGTCTTATTTGAAAAGAATCAGATAGTATAAAATCCGTCATATTTCACTTAAGTTAGGGCTAATGCCTTATTTAGCACACTATAAAGAGTGTTACAACTGTCCCAAGGTAGTGTTACAACAGTACCCGCATGAGGACAGATGTAACAACTGCGTTCATTGTCTTCACACACTAATGGTGGAAAACAGGAACTTTGTACATGGAAATGGCATGTTTGTTCTGTTCAGTAATTGTCAAGCAACGGTTCTCGGTCTACCCTACTATAAGGGTTTTTATGCAAGCATACCACCATACATACTGTACTGTGGTTGTCTCATGGTACAATGATGGTATCAGATGGTATTACCAGGAAGTACTTTGATATATACAATGGCAGCAGATGAGTGCAGAAATAAACAAGTGGTCACGTGATGGGTGTGGTGTTTTATCTAGTGGCCCTGTGAAGAGTATGGTGTTTACTGGTCATGTAATGAGAGTGTGGTGTTTTATCTAGTGGTCATGTGATGAATGTGGTGTTTTATCTAGTGGCCCTGTGAAGAGTATGGTGTTTACTGGTCATGTAATGAGAGTGTGGTGTTTTATCTAGTGGTCATGTGATGAATGTGGTGTTTTATCTAGTGGTCATGTGATGAGTGTGGTGGTTTATCTAGTGGTCATGTGATGAATGTGGTGGTTTATCTAGTGGTCATGTGATGAATGTGGTGTTTTATCTAGTGGTCCTGTGAAGAGTATGGTGTTTACTGGTCATGTAATGAGAGTGTGGTGTTTTATCTAGTGGTCATGTGATGAATGTGGTGTTTTATCTAGTGGTCATGTGATGAGTGTGGTGGTTTATCTAGTGGTCATGTGATGAATGTGGTGGTTTATCTAGTGGTCATGTGATGAATGTGGTGTTTTATCTAGTGGTCCTGTGAAGAGTATGGTGTTTACTGGTCATGTAATGAGAGTGTGGTGTTTTATCTAGTGGTCATGTGATGAATGTGGTGGTTTATCTAGTGGTCATGTGATGAATGTGGTGGTTTATCTAGTGGTCATGTGATGAATGTGGTGTTTTATCTAGTGGTCATGTGCTGAGTGTGGTGGTTTATCTAGTGGTCATGTGATGAATGTGGTGTTTTATCTAGTGGTCATGTGCTGAGTGTGGTGGTTTATCTAGTGGTCATGTGATGAATGTGGTGTTTTATCTAGTGGTCATGTGCTGAATGTGGTGGTTTATCTAGTGGTCATGTGATGAATGTGGTGTTTTATCTAGTGGTCATGTGCTGAGTGTGGTGGTTTATCTAGTGGTCATGTGCTGAGTGTGGTGGTTTATCTAGTGGTCCTGTGAAGAGTATGGTGTTTACTGGTCATGTAATGAGAGTGTGGTGTTTTATCTAGTGGTCATGTGATGAATGTGGTGTTTTATCTAGTGGTCATGTGCTGAGTGTGGTGGTTTATCTAGTGGTCATGTGATGAATGTGGTGGTTTATCTAGTGGTCATGTGCTGAATGTGGTGTTTTATCTAGTGGTCATGTGCTGAATGTGGTGATTTATCTAGTGGTCATGTGCTGAATGTGGTGGTTTATCTAGTGGTCATGTGCTGAGTGTGGTGTTTTATCTAGTGGTCATGTGCTGAATGTGGTGGTTTATCTAGTGGTCATGTGCTGAATGTGGTGTTTTATCTAGTGGTCATGTGCTGAATGTGGTGTTTTATCTAGTGGTCATGTGCTGAATGTGGTGGTTTATCTAGTGGTCATGTGCTGAATGTGGTGTTTTATCTAGTGGTCATGTGCTGAATGTGGTGTTTTATCTAGTGGTCATGTGCTGAATGTGGTTTTTTATCTAGTGGTCATGTGCTGAATGTGGTGTTTTATCTAGTGGTCATGTGCTGAATGTGGTGTTTTATCTAGTGGTCATGTGCTGAATGTGGTGTTTTATCTAGTGGTCATGTGCTGAGTGTGGTGTTTTATCTAGTGGTCATGTGCTGAATGTGGTGTTTTATCTAGTGGTCATGTGCTGAGTGTGGTGGTTTATCTAGTGGTCATGTGCTGAGTGTGGTGTTTTATCTAGTGGTCATGTGCTGAATGTGGTGTTTTATCTAGTGGCCATGTGATGAGTGTGGTGTTTTATCTAGTGGTCATGTGATGAGTGTGGTGGTTTATCTAGTGGTCATGTGATGAGTGTGGTGTTTTATCTAGTGGTCATGTGATGAGTGTGGTGGTTTATCTAGTGGTCATGTGATGAGTGTGGTGGTTTATCTAGTGGTCATGTGCTGAGTGTGGTGTTTTATCTAGTGGTCATGTGCTGAATGTGGTGTTTTATGTAGTGGTCATGTGCTGAGTGTGGTGTTTTATCTAGTGTCCATGTGATGAGTGTGGTGGTTTATCTAGTGGTCATGTGATGAATGTGGTGTTTTATCTAGTGGTCATGTGCTGAATGTGGTGTTTTATCTAGTGGTCATGTGCTGAATGTGGTGGTTTATCTAGTGGTCATGTGATGAATGTGGTGGTTTATCTAGTGGTCATGTGCTGAGTGTGGTGTTTTATCTAGTGGTCATGTGCTGAATGTGGTGGTTTATCTAGTGGTCATGTGCTGAGTGTGGTGGTTTATCTAGTGGTCATGTGCTGAGTGTGGTGTTTTATCTAGTGGTCATGTGCTGAATGTGGTGGTTTATCTAGTGGTCATGTGCTGAGTGTGGTGGTTTATCTAGTGGTCATGTGCTGAATGTGGTGTTTTATCTAGTGGTCATGTGCTGAATTTGGTGTTTTATCTAGTGGTCATCTGCTGAATGTGGTTGTTTATCTAGTGGTCATGTGCTGAATGTGGTGGTTTATCTAGTGGTCATGTGCTGAATGTGGTTGTTTATCTAGTGGTCATGTGCTGAATGTGGTGGTTTATCTAGTGGTCATGTGCTGAATGTGGTGTTTTATCTAGTGGTCATGTGCTGAGTGTGGTGGTTTATCTAGTGGTCATCTGCTGAATGTGGTGGTTTATCTAGTGGTCATGTTCTGAGTGTGGTGGTTTATCTAGTGGTCATGTGCTGAGTGTGGTGGTTTATCTAGTGGTCATGTGCTGAGTGTGGTGGTTTATCTAGTGGTCATGTGATGAATGTGGTGGTTTATCTAGTGGTCATGTGCTGAATGTGGTGTTTTATCTAGTGGTCATGTGCTGAATTTGGTGTTTTATCTAGTGGTCATCTGCTGAATGTGGTGGTTTATCTAGTGGTCATGTGCTGAATGTGGTGGTTTATCTAGTGGTCATCTGCTGAATGTGGTGGTTTATCTAGTGGTCATGTTCTGAGTGTGGTGGTTTATCTAGTGGTCATGTGCTGAGTGTGGTGGTTTATCTAGTGGTCATGTGCTGAGTGTGGTGGTTTATCTAGTGGTCATGTGCTGAGTGTGGTGGTTTATCTAGTGGTCATGTGCTGAGTGTGGTGGTTTATCTAGTGGTCATCTGCTGAATGTGGTGGTTTATCTAGTGGTCATGTTCTGAGTGTGGTGGTTTATCTAGTGGTCATGTGCTGAGTGTGGTGGTTTATCTAGTGGTCATGTGCTGAGTGTGGTGGTTTATCTAGTGGTCATGTGATGAATGTGGTGGTTTATCTAGTGGTCATGTGCTGAATGTGGTGTTTTATCTAGTGGTCATGTGCTGAATTTGGTGTTTTATCTAGTGGTCATCTGCTGAATGTGGTGGTTTATCTAGTGGTCATGTGCTGAGTGTGGTGGTTTATCTAGTGGTCATGTGCTGAGTGTGGTGTTTTATCTAGTGGTCATGTGCTGAATGTGGTGTTTTATCTAGTGGTCATGTGCTGAATTTGGTGTTTTATCTAGTGGTCATCTGCTGAATGTGGTTGTTTATCTAGTGGTCATGTTCTGAGTGTGGTGTTTTATCTAGTGGTCATGTGCTGAGTGTGGTGGTTTATCTAGTGGTCATGTTCTGAGTGTGGTGTTTTATCTAGTGGTCATGTGCTGAATGTGGTGGTTTATCTAGTGGTCATGTTCTGAGTGTGGTGGTTTATCTAGTGGTCATGTGCTGAGTGTGGTGTTTTATCTAGTGGTCATGTGCTGAATGTGGTGGTTTATCTAGTGGTCATGTTCTGAGTGTGGTGTTTTATCTAGTGGTCATGTGCTGAGTGTGGTGGTTTATCTAGTGGTCATGTGCTGAGTGTGGTGGTTTATCTAGTGGTCATGTGCTGAATGTGGTGTTTTATCTAGTGGTCATGTGCTGAATGTGGTGTTTTATCTAGTGGTCATCTGCTGAATGTGGTGGTTTATCTAGTGGTCATGTGCTGAATGTGGTGTTTTATCTAGTGTCATGTGCTGAATGTGGTGTTTTATCTAGTGGTCATGTGCTGAATGTGGTGGTTTATCTAGTGGCCATGTGATGAGTGTGGTGTTTTATCTAGTGGTCATGTGATGAGTGTGGTGTTTTATCTAGTGGTCATGTGATGAGTGTGGTGGTTTATCTAGTGGTCATGTGATGAGTGTGGTGGTTTATCTAGTGGTCATGTGATGAGTGTGGTGTTTATGTTAGCAGTCATGTGCTAAGTGTGATGGTTTATCAAGTTGTCATGTGATGCATGTGGGGTTTTATCTAGTGGTCATGTGATCAGTGTGGTGTTTATGTTAGCAGTCATGTGCTAAGTGTGATGGTTTATCAAGTTGTCATGTGATGCATGTGGGGTTTTATCTAGTGGTCATGTGATCAGTGTGTTGTTCAAAGGTCATGTGTTGAGTGTGGTGCTTATATCTAGGGGTCATGTAATGTGTGTGATGTTTTATCAAGTGTCCATGTGATGAGTGTGGTGGTTTATCTAGCATCATGTGATGTGTGTGGTATTTTATCTAGTGGTCATGTGATGAGTGTGTTGTATTATCTAGTAGTCCTCTGATAAGTGGAGTATTTAACAAGTGGTCACAAGTGTGGTGTTTTATCTCTATCAGTCTTGTGATGAGAGTGGTGTTTAGTATTCATGTGGTGTTAAGTGGTCAAGTGTTGAGTTTGGCGTTTAGTGTTGGTGTGGTGAGTGTTGTGTTTGCACCTGTCATGATGGAGCCGATGAAAAGGAAGACGCAGAGGAACATGTTACCAGCCAGTGTGCTAAAGTGATCAATGATTTTGCCTTGAATGATGGTGAATGCGATTCCAAACATCTGCACACAAAACAAAGATCATATCACAATCACACAATTATGATTGTTAATCATGCACTTGTTGCTAATGTAAACATGCAGTTAACTTAATACACCTTCACAACTTCCTCAAAACAGGTAAGCAGGTCCACAAAGTTGGCTGAGATTTTGGTCAGAATTAGTGATAGACCGATCTGGCAGGCTGATTAATTGGCTGATATTTGGCCATTTTAAGATTATTAACACAGTTGATAATGGTGCCTGCGTGTAGGGGTTATTGGTATGAAGGATATTTGTTCAGATATTCACAATTTTATTCTTAACGGGGGCGTTTACACAATATTAGGCAGGTGGTTTTAATGTTCTGGCTAATTGTATATACTGTATAAAGGAACAGAACAAATGTATGACCTGTGCTGAGCAATTGAGCAGTCCTGATGAAGTGCCCTCTGATTCTGGGTAAGTGAGCTCCACTGCAAACTCAAAACCCAGCGGCAGATAACCCGTCATGAAGAACCTTCAGACAGAAGACATCAGAAACACCAGAAATGTACATGTCCTTAAGTACAATTTTTAAATATTTCTTCACTACATTTCATGAAGAGTAAATAAATACTTTTGATTCGATTCTTTTCTAAAGACCCATTTGGCAGTTTTTGGCAAAAAATAACATCTGTAAATGTAACCTGTATGTGACTCTGATATTGATGTCTGATTTGTGAACGAGGCGAGTTGCTTCTTCTGATCAATTGTTTTCTTTTGAATCTGAAAATCGTTTTGAAAAGCAATCTAAATGAATCATTTTAGCAAACCGATTTGAATCAAAATCAGCAGGAACCCTGGATAGCGTGTGTTGTGTGAAATAATGATCAAATTATGTGCCTTGACATTTGTTCAAGTCTCTGCCTTTCCTGGAGCTCTGTTTATATGTGTAATATTTCGCAGTTCATAAGTGAATAAAATGTGGCTACCATTTACATTTCACCAAGGTCCCATGTGTATGATTCTACAATGACCAGCTGTGCCATTATTTATATAATTTACTTGTACTTTTGATACTTATGTACATTTAATATCAGTTACATTGATATTTGTATTTTTTGTCATTAACAATATTTTTATTGATTCCATACACATATTTAAACAAACAGCACAACAATACAAAGGAATCAACTTTTATCAGTTATGTGCCACCCACCCACCCCCAAAAAACATGGGCTATGTTCCCATCCTCCAACTAACATCGCCAGCAAGTAGGTGTGTCTTTAAGGCCAAGCCTATATAGTCTACAGGGAGTCCAATAAAAATGATGCAGAATCTTAAATTGAATGAGGTGCTAAATTGAAGTCTCTCTCCCATAACTTAGAGATGTTAAAACCTTGTCCCCTAGACTCTGAATTAGCCAGAAATAGTACGCTGAAGCTTCATAACCTTTTCTAAAAGCAGCAAGCACCATCTCAAGAGTGTCTGCCATATTAAGGGGATGCATACTACACCCAATGGTTGTACAAAGTAGATGGTGCAGCTGTAAGTACCTGAAGAATTGAGATCTGGGTACAAACTGCTGTATGATATTTTCAAAGGATCTCAATGCTCCATTTCCATACAGATCACCCAGCATAGCAACTAGGGACTTATTAATGCATAATTTATGGTTTAACCAAATACTTGCGGCAACGTTCAGGCAAATTCAACACACTGGACAATTTATTCCACACTAAATGCATGTGCGAGATAACAGGATGTGTCTTTACTTCTCTGGGCAGATTGGTAGAAAGACTATATAGGTGCAAGGACCTCCTGTTCAATAAAGAGCCAGGGAGGAGCTCTCTCAGGTGGAAGCAACCATTGGACCAAAAGCAAAATAGCAAAACAAAATCTTGGGGAGACCCAACCCACCTTTGTCAATTGGCCTGTGAAACTTACTGGAATGCAACCGAAGGCGTTTACCATTCAAATAAAGGATTTAGCCATACTATCAAATTGAGGGGAACTTCAACGGGGAGAGACTGTAGCAGATAGTTAAATTTTAGAATACAATCAATTTTTATAAAATTAACCTTTCCAATCATCGATAAATGTAGTGAAGCCCACCTGCTCACATCACTCAAAACCCTTTTTATTAAATGGTCAAAATTATCTCTAACTAAATCACTCAAATTTGCTGGAAATAAAATGCCCAAATAATTAATTCCCATATATAGACCAATTAAATCTGTTTCCTGAGAACTTAGAAAAGGAATTCATAATTCTGTGGAGGCAAGGTATAGATCTAGTTGATTCGGAGACGAATAATAAAATATAATCTGCATAAATCATAAGTTTATGCACCACACCTCCCACCACCCCTGGAAAACCATCGTCCTTTTTATCGTGACTGCTAATGGTTCTAGGGCAAGACAGAACAATAATGGGGAAAGAAGGCAACCCTGCCAGGTGCTCTTATCCAGAGTAAAATAATCTGAAATTAATCCATTCGTTTGTACTGCTACTACTGGGTGTCTATAAAGTAACTTAATCCAACCAATAAAAGTATTCCCGAACCCATACATTTCCAAAATCTTAAAAAGATAATCCTATTCTACCATATCAAACACTTTTTCAGCGTCAGGTGAGATGGCAGCGACCAGAGTCTGATGAATCGCCACTGACCACATGATATTGATGAAATGTCTAATGCTATCAGAAGAGTTATGGCCCCAAATAAACCCCACATGATCTATATGTATAAGAGATGTCATAACTTTACTTAATTGGTTAGCCAGATTTTTTGACAATAGTTTAACGTCTAGCTGGATCAGGGAAATTGGATGGTAACTCCTTTTTAAGAATCAGACTGATCCTTGCTTGTGTCATGGTTGGGGGAAGCTTTCCATTCTTGAATGATTCTGTATAAACTTCTAAAAAAAGTGGAGCCAGTTCTGTAGCATAAGATTTAAAAAAAATTTACAGCAAAGCCGTCTGGCCCCAGAGCTTTGCCTGTAGGCAAGGCCTTAATTACCTCGCCAAGCTCCTCCAATATTATCTTAGAATCAAGAGAAATGTTTTTGCTCAGTCATCAGTTTAGGGAGTTCTAATAGTTCTACAAATGTTTTAATATTTTCACCAGTACATGAAGATGTGGAGCTATAAAGATCAAGATAGAATTCTTTAAAAGTATTATTCATTTCAATGGCTGAGGTAAATATTTCACCACCAGCAGATTTCACTGAGGTAATGGTAGAGAAAGACTCTCTTTTTTATTTATCTAGTCAGAGGTTTTCCTGCTTTGTCCCCGACTCAAAGTATGACTGTCTTGCCCTGAATAGCCAAAACTCCACCTTCTGTGACAAAATAGTATTATATCTGTATTTCAACAGGGTCAATTCTCTGAGGCCATCAGATGACATATGGTGCTTCAGATCTGCTTCAGTACTTTTAATATTCTCTTCCAACTCGTATAAGTTCTCGTGCTTTGGACTTTTTGCCAATGAGGCATACTTTATGATCCAGCCCCTAAGAACTGCTTAATTGCCTCCCAAGCCACACCCACAAAGAATACTGAGGACCAGTTGATCTCCATATAAACATTGATTTCAGGATTTTGCAAAAGGGATACATTAAAGTGCCAACTATATGATTTATTTTTCTCCATATGTGGCAACACCTCTAAACTCACCAGGGTGTGATCTGAGACTAAAATGTTTCCAATTGAGCAATCAACAACAGATGAAATGAGGAACTTAAATATATATATAAAAAATGAATTCTACAGTAAATCTTATGGACTGATGAAAAATAAATAAATTATAGTCCCTACCAGATGGGTTCAAAAGTCAAGATTTTTACACATCCTGTGAAGCGTCACTGTTGCTCTAGGGGGCTTGCTCACTTTTGCTTCACTATGATCCTGGACTGAGTCCATCAAAAGATTAAAGTCTCCTCCCAATGTTGTATCATGAGGGGTGCCAGTGGCTTGCAACCTCCCTTCAAGATCTATAAAAAAAAACCCTGATCATCAACGTTAGATTCATAAATACCAGCCAAACTCAACATTTGCCCCTGAAACAATAATGGCTCTTCCTAATTTATCTGTACACTGTTTGAGACATTTGATATGTAGATGTTAACTTATCAGCGTAATGACTCCACTTCTCTTACGTGAACCAGCACTAAAGAGAACATGTCCACCCAATACCTTCCCAAAAGACATGTGGGAAAGATGAGTTTCTGGAAGAAACACTATATCATATTTCTTACATTTAAGAAAATAAATAACCTTCCTTCTTTTTATGGGGTGCCCCAACCCATTCACATTCCACGTGGAGAGAGACAATCCGCTCATTAACATTTCACATTTCCAATTTGTGCATTTGACTCCAATTCCAAGTCCCGATGGTTACCATGTTTTTGTGCATGCAACCTTGTTAGCAACACAGTCAAACAGTTCTATTATACAAAAATATTTTCCAGGACAAATCATTATTTTCTAGGACATTTGGGTCATTTTATAATTTCCATGACTGGAAAACTGCATTGCAAAATACCAGGTTTTCCAGGACACGTGGGATGTGGGGTGGGACGTTAGATGTACACTGTTACCTTGAATGACACAGGCCATATCCTTATTCCAGAGAATTTATCAAACATATCTTTAACAGTTCTACACCATTTCGGGTGATTAGATCATGTTTTCAGCTACAGAAAAGAAACACATTTTGCCACGTTTAAATGCATTCCAAAGACTTTCCTCCAAAATCAGCACAGAAAATGTGGACAAATTCACAGATTGAATCTGGATCAGGTTATTCACCTGAAATCTAAAATCAGGGTCTCATTAGCTCCATTTATAAGAGTGGTGACAAACTGGACCCTCACAACGACCAACGATCATCTGTGCGAACAATAACTCAGGCTACTAACCTCAGGTTTTCTGCAGTATTTTAAACACCAGACTTTTAGACTTCCTAATGAAGCACAATGCCTTGAGTAAACGTTTCAATGAAAGGCCTGTAAATTTGATTCAATCTGCATTTTAACCGTGAATGATTGTACCAAAAAAATAATGAAAGCAGGGTAGAACAAAAATTGTATTTGATCATTTCAACTGGAAACAAGTCAAGTTTTCTTTCAGCAGCATTGAGAGAAAAAGCGTTGCATCCTATTCAACATATCCTGGATAGTATATGTAAATGTTATGGTTGAAAAGTGTTCTTGTGTTATCTTTATAATAAATGTTGCTTATTTTGATATTATGCTATCTATTGCAATGACATTCAGACAATTTTAAGTGTCCAAATACTTCTTGTGGTCACTTTAGGTTTCAGTATTACGGTCGTACTCTTACCCCATTGCTCCTGACGTGAGGAACACGATCCACAGATGACCCAAGTCCAGGGTGAATGTGTAGACGACCATCCCAACAAAAGACAGCAGATAAACTGAGAGTGTCGTCTGTCTGGGAAAAGACAAAGAGAAATAACACACATGACTGTTGATTAAGTATATGTGAGCATGTCAAAATAATTGTCAGTTACTCTGATAGTAAATGTTCACTGGAATTATTAACACTCAGATATAACAATAATGTGTTCAATCACATCAAATTTTTATCAGAAACATTGGCAAATCTTGCATTCACATTGATGAATAAATGAATTGAGATTACAGGAGAGGTTCAAGAACATCTGCTGACAAAATAATCACATCTATTAAATCCAGAACACGTCTTTTTCTGATGTTGCTAGATGTCGTTCTACTCATAGAACCGACTTGCAATGAGAAAAAACCTTTATAATTTGTGTGATGCTGCTGATTTATACTGGTGTAATGAAACACATGAAAATAAAAGTCCCTAATTATAACACATTATTGTACTAGAGTCTGTGTGACCTTGTTGACCTCAGAGCAGGTGAAATTCAGGATGTAGGTTGACGTTCATACTGCCTAATGGTGTAAATGTTTTCATAAATATCTGAGAAATATCATATATATATACAAATATTTTAGCCTATTTTTAGAATTGACATATTTTACTTGCATCAAATTACATTTTGAACAAAGTTAAATGAATAAAAATCAAAATATAATTTTTTTGTATTTAATTTAGTTAAACATTACCCAATAAAATATGAGGGATGAATTTTATTATGAAATTGAAATGTGAAAGTTAATTTTTTGAGTGAGGGAAACACATCTGTGATCTTCTATTTTTTAAACGAACCCCTTCTTTTCTATCAAGACATTATTACTTTTAAAGATATACATTATATATTTCTGTTTTTCCTGTGTATAAATATGAATTATTGACAGGTGGTTTTAGGAGTAGTGTGTGATAATGAAACTGTCAAAATATTGAACTATGAATAAACTAAATGAAATGGTACATCTGTGTTAAGAACATGCTAAAGTTGTGGGGAATGTTTTGTTGCATGTCAATCATAACCAGTCTCCTTAGAAAAACAGGGTTCCTGTACATATAAGACATTCTTTTTTGGCTGTAGCTCTCTTTAAACAAACAGTGTATTAAGAAGAAGCGCCATTCTGTACAACCACGCGTAAGATAATGCCCCACTTTACTGCTGCTGTTGGGACCCGCCTGGGGCAAATCTGACTGGCGCAAGAGGAAACTCTGGGCCGATTACAAGTGCCAGGATGATTTGTGCTCATTAAAAGGGCAGTTTTTAAACCAGAGCTTCATGATAGATAAGAGAGTCCATTACAGTGAAGAGTCTTTATAATGGGTATGGAAATGTTTGATAGATTAGTGTGTAATGCAAAATAACTTTTCAAATAAATTATATTTTTGTTTTTCTTTGGAACAGCAGCCAATTTTCATGCCCCAATTCAACACCATTATATTTAATAAGTTATATAGAATGTAGAAAGTCTAATTTCAATTTCATTACACTGATGCACACACCACACACAACAGTGCTTCTCTGTCAGTGATAACATGATGGAGAAAGGAGCTCTTAGCACTATTTGATGTACAAAACATACTGTAAATGTCAGAACTCAAAACTTAATGCCCAATGCAATAAAACCATTTATTGAAACCAAACTGCAAAAATGCCTCGTTCTCTACTTTCGCTATTACGCTATGTGACTTGGGGTGCATTAACTCATAACCACCTTCAGTTCAGACCTACTGTGGCCTAACTATTCCTGAACACCAAAGGGGACCTTTCTGGACTATTTGCAATATGTGGCAGGGCGGAGGGCGAGGCCGGGTCATAATTATACACACCCGGTCCCGCATCAGGCTAATCAAGCCTCCGAGAGGGATAAAGGCCGATGGCAGACGGTGGTGCGGAGAGAGAGAACATTTACGGACATGTCCATCATGTGTGTGTGTTTGTCCTTTGTTTTAAGTTTATTATTAAAATATGATTTATATCGTCCAGCCGGTTCTCGCCTCCTCCTTCCCTGTCTAAATCCTTCATCTTTCACTGCTTGATACATATCTCGAGCCACTTTTAAAAGATGCGGTGTCAAGTTACAACTCTGAAGAGGAGAATCTCTCTGTTATTCAGCTGCTGCCTCTTGCTGTTTGAGCACAAATGCATCATGGATGCATTCTTTCGCCCATCTGCACTGTTTAATTATTGGTGTATGAAAACATGCGTTGGATGGACATCTTTGAGAGTTTAGATGTTTCCGGTGATGTGTATTTCATTGCAGGATGATACTGGAAACTGGATGTGGATGTGTCTTCAGTGTATTTCAGTGGGATTGCATGTGAACAGTCAGAAAATGATTCAAGCTTTGCAAAAGAACTGTTATTGAAGGATGAGGCAGTTAAAAACACTTCGACCTGATGCAAAAAAGAATGTAAACAGTTCCATTCATTAATATTTAATATGTAATAACTGTTTGATAGTTTATAGAGCTGACATCTTGTTTACACCGCGTGTGTCTGTTGACGCAATGCAACGGCTTGAGGCTGTTTACACCGGGCGTGCAGACACAAACTTTCTAAACTGTTCATTGTGTTGTTGGCAGTAGTTGCGCCAGTGCGTGCAGCGCAAAATGGAACGGGACATCTGTTTACTGTTGGCGCAACGTACTGCAACAGACGCTTCCATGGTAGACAGCATCATTGATTATAACGGGCTCTGTGGCTTTTGACGTGAAATGACTCTCGTGTCCGGTGGAGACAGTATGTGAGTTTATCAGCTACTATGAAAAGCTGTAAGCACATATTAAAGGAATGTTCTGGGTCCAATACAAGTTAAGCTCAATCGAAAGCATTTGTGCATAATGTTGATTACCACAAAAATGTCTTTCTTTATAAAAAAGCAAAAATCGAGGTTCCAGTGAGGCACTTACAATGGAAGTGAATTTGCTCATTTATTTTACATTAAAATACTCACTGTTTCAAAAGTATAGACACAAGACATAAACAATATGTGTGCAAAAATGATTTTAGTGTGATAAAATCACGTACTAACAGCATCTGTGTAAAGTTATATCCAATTTTACAACTTCATTATTAGGATGATATAATGTCAACAAACTAAAATGACTGTAAAAAGGACAATTTAAACAACTTTACAGCTCAAATATTACATGAGTTTAACAGAATTAATGAAGGTGCTTTTATAAAATGATAAACTTCACATTTCTGCATTTAAACCCTCCAATAATTGACCCCATTGACTTCCATTGGAAGTGTCTCACTGGAACACACATTTTTTTAAGAAAAGGAGGTACGAGTCAAAAAAAACATTTTTGTGGTAATCAACATTACGCCACAAATGCTATGGATTGAGCTTAATTTGCATTGAACCCAGAATATTCCTTTTTCTAGCACTATTGTCACAGTTTACGGAGCATGACCCCTCTCTTATTACAAAGTCATCTGAATAGACTTGGTCATTTAACATGTTCTTTTCTGCCCAGAGAGAACTTTCCATCAATTCAGTTCTGCATTCTTGAAACATGTGCAGAGTGAGTAATAAAGCCTGTAATCTCTGCTCTGACTCTGCAAATCCTCTAAAACAGTAAAAAAACAGTGGGTTCATTATGAAGAAAAGCTCATTACAGGCTAACTGCAGCTCTGAATGAGCCAAAATTAAAACCTTTATGAATTTAGGCAAAATCTCAAAACTTAATTAAATTTAGGATGTTTATCATATTACCTCAGTCTATGATTAAGGGTACTTAGATTTCTGGACATTTTATGTTTGTTACTTCAGGAAATGCACTTGTATTGACATTCAAATGAGAAGAAATCTAACCTTGCATTTCCTGATTACACAATTATTTCCTTACACACCAGGTCTTCCCTCTCAGGCCATGTCCACATTCATTCATTTCATCAGCTCTCATCCACACTAGAGCTCTCCATTAATGCATTCGGATAACGATGACTAGTGTTCAATGGCAGTTGGCATACTAGTTTACAAAGTAACCTTGATAAAAATCACTTAATAACCTTTTCTTAGTAAAGTTATATCTAGTGCAAATTGTCTCCATTCACTTCCATTGTAAGTGCCTCACTATAACCCTTTTGTTTTTTTGTGGTAATCAACATTATGCCACAAACACTGTTGATTGAGCTGAACTTGTATTGAACCCGGAATATTCCTTTTATTGCATACTGGCCAGGAAATATTTATAGGGGTGACATCATAACAAATCAAAACCTTTTGAGAGTTCACTATAATACAAAAACATACTGTAACTTTCAGACCTCAAAACTCCTCAGTGATTATTAAAACAAAGCTGATGAATGAGAGTGACTCGTTCTGAAATTTCTGATGTTACACTGATAAAAAGGAGGAAGTATAATAGATATTATTATTCCTAAACACCAAAATAACAAATGTGGCAAATTGTGTGAAATCTGGAGTTGTTTGTGTGTGTGTGAAGCACCTGTCGCTCTGCAGCTCCTTCTGAAGAATCCTAACCTTTAATTTCAACAAGATCCCAGATCATTTCAGTCTGATCTGCACGTTTCAGCACAGATTGTTTTATACAACTAACACAGGCTCAATGTCACAATATAATAAAGGCTTTGCAAAGGAGCTGTCATAAAATATATTGAACCTGACTGCACACACGCAACCTGTGTGTCAATGCAGCAAAGCACAAAACATTTCATTTCACAAACGGGCAATTTTTCAAGACAGCAGGAAACCTGTTCCTGTTCAATTCTTAGGCTCATAGAGAGGGTTGAAATGGTCATGAAAACTGTATGATTTATTTTAATTGTATTTTCTTTTTTGCTGCACTTTATGAACTACATAGGCAATAAAAAGTATGTGAACCCCCTGGAATAAGCACAGCCACCCTGACATTATCCTGTAGGATATCTTGATGGATTTGGGAATTCATTTTTCCCTCGATCATGGCAAGCAGTCCAAGGCCCGGAGCAGCAAAGCAGTCCCAAATCATGATGCTCCCTCCACTGTACTTCACCTTTGGGATGATGTTTTCATGTTGGTATGCAGTACTCTTTTTATGCCATATGTAGTGCTGAGTGTTCTTCCCAAACAATTCAACCTAACTTTCATCAGTCCACAAAACACTTTCCCAGTAGCGTTGTGGAGTGTCAAGGTGGTCTTTGACAAACTTCAGGTGTGCAGTATTTTTTTTTGGAAAGCAACAGCTTCCTCCATGGTGTCCTGCCATGAACACATGTCAGTTTAATGTTTTCTGTATAGTAGACTCATGAACAGAGATGTTAACCAGTCCCAATGATTCCTTCAAGTGTTTATCTGTCACTCAAGTGATGTTTTTTACCTCATCGAGCATTCTGCGGTGTGACCTTTGAGTCATCTTGCCAGAACGGCCACATCTAGTGAGAGTACCTATAGTACTAAATCATCTCCATTTACAGACAGTTTGTCTAACTGTGGACAGATGAATATCTAACGGCCACTTCTAGAGAGAGTACCTATAGTACTAAATCATCTCCATTTATAGACAGTTTGTCTAACTGTGGACAGATGAATATCTAACGGCCACTTCTAGTGAGAGTACCTATAGTACTAAATCATCTCCATTTATAGACAGTTTGTCTAACTGTGGACAGATGAATATCTAACGGCCACTTCTAGAGAGAGTACCTATAGTACTAAATCATCTCCATTTACAGACAGTTTGTCTAACTGTGGACAGATGAATATCTAACGGACACTTCTAGAGAGAGTACCTATAGTACTAAACCATCTCCATTTATAGACAGTTTGTCTAACTGTGGACAGATGAATATCTAACGGCCACTTCTAGAGAGAGTACCTATAGTACTAAATCATCTCCATTTATAGACAGTTTGTCTAACTGTGGACAGATGAATATCTAACAGCCACTTCTAGTGAGAGTACCTATAGTACTAAATCATCTCCATTTATAGACAGTTTGTCTAACAGTGGACAGATGAATATCTAACGGCCACTTCTAGAGAGAGTACCTATAGTACTAAATCATCTCCATTTATAGACAGTTTGTCTAACTGTGGACAGATGAATATCTAACGGCCACTTCTAGAGAGAGTACCTATAGTACTAAATCATCTCCATTTATAGACAGTTTGTCTAACTGTGGACAGATGAATATCTAACAGCCACTTCTAGTGAGAGTACCTATAGTACTAAATCATCTCCATTTATAGACAGTTTGTCTAACTGTGGACAGATGAATATCTAACGGACACTTCTAGTGAGAGTACCTATAGTACTAAATCATCTCCATTTATAGACAGTTTGTCTAACTGTGGACAGATGAATATCTAACGGACACTTCTAGTGGGAGTACCTATAGTACTAAATCATCTCCATTTATAGACAGTTTGTCTAACTGTGGACAGATGAATATCTAACGGCCACTTCTAGTGAGAGTACCTATAGTACTAAATCATCTCCATTTATAGACAGTTTGTCTAACTGTGGACAGATGAATATCTAAACTCTTCAAGATAAATTTGTAACCCTTTCCAGATTTATGCAAAGCAACAATTCTTAATCATAGGTATTCTGAGATCTCTTTTTTTTTGAGGGTCATGGTTCACGTCAGCAGATGATTTGTGTGAATAGCAAACTCAAAATGTTTGAATGATTTTTATAAGTCAAAGTAGCTCTTACCCACACCTCAAATCTCATTTTTATTAATTGGATGCCAGGTTTGCCAACTCCTGACTTTAATTGAATTTTTTTGACATCTTTAGCCTAGGGGTTTACTTACTTTTTCCACACTACTGTGAATGTTAAATAAGATGTGTTCAATAAAGACATGAAAGATTATAATTGTTTGTGTGTTGTTAGATTAACCACATTGTGTTTGTCTATAATTGTGACTTTCATGAAGATGAGATCACATTTATGACCAATTAATGCAGAAAACCAGCAAATTTACATTTATACATTTGGCAGACGCTTTTATCCAAAGTGACTTACAAAAGAGGAATAACACATCATAAGTGATTCATCTTCAGGAGACAGTGGTACGAAAAGTGCTGTATTACACAGTTTCACTAGCATCAGATTAAGAGTAATAAAAACAGATTGAAGCACAAAAAAGTAAAGATGTTTTTTTTAGTGACTGGTAAAGCGCTCATGGAAAAGATGTGCTTTTAACCAGTTTTTTTAAGACAGAAAGTGAGTCAGCTTCACGGATGGAGTTTGGAAGGTCATTCCACCAACGTGGTACGATGAAACCTGGGAAAGTGTTTTGATGCCTCTTTGTGTTGGTACAACAAGGCGCCATTCCTTAGCCGACCGCAGGCTTCTGGTGGGAATGTGGCTCTGCAGAAATTATTTTAGGTATGCTGGAGCAGACCCAGTGACTGTTCTGTATGCCAGCATCAGAGCTGTGAATTTGATAAGTGCATCAACCGGCAGCCAGTGAAGAGAGACGAGGAGTGTTGTAACATGCGCTTTTTTTGATTAATTAATCAGCTAATTCCAAGAGGTTCACATAATTTTCTTGTCACTGACAGTGGAGCTCTGGAAAAAATATATACTGTATACTGTATATATAAAAATTGTTGGAAATCGCTCCTTAAAACTGTACATCTGTACTGTGTGTATATTGTCAAGATGTATAGCTCACTTGTAAGTCTTGGTTTTGTCCAGCCAGATTCCACAGATGAGAGAGCCGAACATCCCAGCAACAACAAGAGTCAAACCAATCCTCCCAGCACTCACCTCTTCACCCTGTGAGTGAGACGATACATATTATAAGAATCATGTCTCATGGTAGTCCAATGCTCTTTAAACAATACTTTTTGTTAATGCAAGCACCATTCAGAAGTATCATATAGCTAACAGTAGGGTGTTAAACCCTGAGATCATGTAATGTGACTTGTGGATGTTGACAGCGAGACTCACGGGGTAATGCTCCATGATCATTCTGTTCAACAGAGTGGAAACGCTGTAGAAACAGCCCACATTCAGTCCTGTGAAGCACAAAGATGAGAAACATGCTGTCATAGAAATATAAAGGACAAAATTCAGTTTGGGTGAAATTATAATTTGATGGTTAAATGTAAAGCTGTGTAATTTCTGCGACACTGAAAGGGTTGCAAAAATAGTTCTGAATGTCTTCAAACAGGTTTTCCGAGGGCAAAATAGAGTAATTTCAATGGGAATCCACGGGATCGTGAATGTCGCACAATGCATTGTGACGTGAATTTCATGTGGAGTTAGAGAATGCTGAACTTTGACAGATGAATTTGCCACATTGACCAGCAGGATATTGCTTGGTTTGGCAGTGACCTCTGTGTGGGCGATGCTTCGTACACAATTACACTGAATATTGACAATGGACAAGAATATCATTTTAGCATCATCACAGAGTATAAACTACAGCAATGAAAAGAGGCTGCTTAGAAAAGTGTTTTTTGCTGGTTTCACATGTTCTCAGCGTCCATCCACGCCTTCATTGATGAATTTCGCTGTCTAAAGGTAAATGCGACCGTGCCATAACTCTTTTGTTTAATGTGTTTTACCATCTTTAAAATGCAGATTTTCCCCAAAATCAGCACAGTAAATGCGACCGTAGTCAGTAGATTCCAACAGCACTACATAAACAGTGATGACAACTTGATGTATTCTGGGGCAATGTTCAGGAAAGCAGAGTTAAAGCCAAGATCTTTCAAAGTTATAATGATTTTTGCACAGGCTTTATGCACTTTATAATGTAAGTGGCGCTATCACCAAAATAGTTCCTACCCAGTAGGTATAGCTGTAGCCCAGAGATCTCCAAATGGGGCAGAATCTCTAAAAGAGGGCGGATTAGCTCCAGAAGGGGCTGGGGCTAGCTTCAAAAGGGGCGACATTTCCACACGTGGTTAGGGTTAGAGAAATGGTTATGTTAGGTTAGGGGCTCTGTATGTCTACAACAAGCTAGATGCATTGCAGCCGATTAATTGCCCTTGAGTAGATCTTTTGCCTCTGACGAAGTACTGACACTGTTAGAAATTTTGGGTCGAAGTCTTGCAGTGTGACTAGTCCTACGATGCTGATTAATAAAGAACCAATAGAAGAAACACAGCATCAGATGTCTGCTACTAGCTTGTCTATGAGATATGGCAACACAAATATGGCTTGTTATTTACGTGTTATCTTCACATTATTGTATTGTATTGTATAGATATTACATATAATATCTCTTTATCAAGTAGGATTAGCTGCAGGACAGAGAGCTTCAAATGGGGCGGAATCTCTAAAAGAGGGCGGGTTAGCTCTGGAAGGGGGTGTGGCCATCTTCACTTCCACAAGGTTAGGGAAAGGGTTAGGGGCTCCCTACATATTTGCTGGTGGTTTGGAGCATACACCCCTTTTTGGGGCTCTGCCTGCATTCATCTCCTTCTGTCTTTTAAACCCAGCCATGACATACTCCAGACACCAACGTTGGTGTTTTCCATGCAAAATATGTAAAGAAATGAGGGCTATAGATTGTTTTTGCTTGTGCAACACCATTTTAATTTCGCGTTTTTATGTGGATGAGGCAACGTGATGTGAACTGATGACTTCAAATGCCCAGTCAATGCTGTCGATTGTCAGTAAGTCTGAAAAGATGTATATCATACAGTCTGACATAGAAGACAGTTGATGTCACACAGTCTGTCTTGGCATCTCTACTGGGGTCATATCATACAGTCTGACATGCAGCAATTGTAAAGGATAGAATAAATCATACAGTGTGAACTGATTTAAAACACGACACAGGAGTCTCAACATGCTTTTTTGAAACTTGAAAGTACCTTTAACCTTGACACGGTGTCTAAAAAATGTGGTGGGCCTATTGGTTTTTCATTGATTACAAACCCGAAGTCATACTAAAACTGACCCAAACCCAGCTGTTCTCTGGGCCTTTTGGATACAACTGCTATTCAGACTTTTTTTTTTTTTTTTACACAAAAGTTGATTAAAAATGCAAAACAAACATTAACTAAGACGATAACTAGACATCGCTCGCTGCACTCTACACTCGCTGCACAAATAAAGTTGTATGACAGCAATGTAGCATACTACTGTTCAAGAATATATCATTGCATAAGGAATACTGTTTCACATACTCTTTTTAAATATATAAATTAAATAACAATAAATGCACAGCATCCTATAAGTAGCAAGATAGTATTCCACTGTGAACATAGGGTGAATCTCAATTCAAAGAATGTGAAGAATGGACTTGCGTTCTTATTAAGACCAGTCTTGCCAAGCTACCTTAGAAGAACTCGGAAGGGAAGGAGGACGTAGAACACATCTATAAAAAGTACAGGTCTCTGCAGAACAGCAATGGGTGTTTTTAAATCTGTGGGCATTTTTATAACCGGGATGGGCATTCTATCCAATGAAAGTGGTTTGAAAACGCCCACTGATTGGGAAAAGCCCATTTTTGTTCTGCAGAGATACAAGTCTCCATCTATTGGGAGCTTTTAAAGGGAAATTAGGAGGCGAGAACCGGCTCGACAATAAATAATATTTTAAATATAAACTTAACCAAAAGACAAACACACATACAGGTTACGGACAGCTGCTCGTAAATCTCTCTCTCTGTCGCACTGCCGTCTTCGGTGGGCCTTTATCCCTCTCGATCGCAATGACTACCGTCCCGACACACTCACACCCATCGTCATGAAGTGCTTCAAGAGGCTTGTCATGAGGCACATTAAGACCCAGCTGCCCCCCTCACTAGACCCACTGCAGTTTGCGTATCGTCCAAAACGTTCAGCAGACGATGCCATCGCCACCACCCTCCATCTGGCCCTCACCCACCTAGATAAAAAGGACTCATACGTTCGAATGCTGTTCATAGACTTCAGCTCAGCATTCAACACAATCATTCCTCAGCACCTGATTGGAAAGACTGAACCTGCTGGGCCTGGACACCTCCCTCTGCAACTGGATCCTGGACTTCCTGACTGGGAGACCTCAGTCAGTCCGGATCGGGAACAGCATCTCCACCACCACCACACTGAGCACTGCTGACTCAGGACTGTGCAGCAATGCACAGCTCGAATCACATCATCAAGTTCACATCATCAGAGTGACCGCTCGCCGCTGAACATCGAAGGCTCCTCAGTGGAGATCGTCAAGAGCACCAAATTCCTTGGTGTTCACCTGGCGGAGAACCTCACCTGGTCCCTCAACACCAGCTCTATTACCAAGAAAGCCCAGCAGCGTCTCTACTTACTTCGAAGGCTGAGGAAAGCACATCTCCCACCCCCCATCCTCACTACATTCTATAGAGGGACTATTGAGAGCATCCTGAGCAGCTGCATCACTGCCTGGTTTGGGACTTGCACCGTTTCGGACCGCAAAGCCCTGCAGAGGATAGTGAGGACAGCTGAGAGGATCATCAGGGTCTCTCTTCCCTCCATCAAAGACATTTACAAAAAACACTGCATCCGCAAAGCCACCAGCATTGTGGAGGACCCCACACACCCCTCACACAAACTCTTCACCCTCCTGCCGTCTGGCAAGAGGTACCGAAGCATTCGGGCCATCATGGCCAGACAGTGTAACAGCTTCTTCCCCCAAGCCATCAGACTCCTCAATACTCAGAGACTGGTTTGTCACACACACACACACACACACACACACACACACACACACACACACACATGTCCTGAGTTGCACTTTAATTACTGTCACTTTATACCTGGCTGCTACCTCAATAACTATCTCACTATCTCACAGTATGTTATGTTACATTTGGCATTTTTAGAAACTGTCATCTTTTTGCACTACTGTGTACTGGTCAGCGCTGCACTGTCTCTTACTGTGTCTATTGTCCTGTTCATTGTTAGTAATTTATTGTACTGTCCCGTACTTTTTGCACGTGCACTTTATATAGGTATAGGTATTATATAGATATTTTATATAGGTATTTTATTTAGTCTGTGTAGTCTCATGTGGTTCTGGGTTTGTCCTATGTTGTTTTATGTAGCACATGGTCCTGGAGGAACGTTGTCTCGTTTCACTGTGTACTGTACTAACTGTATATGGTTGAAACGACAATAAAAACCACTTGATTTGATATTACATCACATTGAAACGCTGATAACAGTCTGAATAATCTGATTCACATGAGATTTGAACTGATCTCCTTATCTTATCGGTCTTGTGTTATCAGTGCAGACCTAATAAGTAAAATACGTGTAGAATGTGTTTTAAGTTGATGTATACCGTAACTGATGATGAGTAGGATGAAGGGTTTGTTGCGGAGCAGTCTCCCGATCGATGCAGTGTACGAGTGTTGTCCCGCAGGAGTGTTTCTGAGAGCAGCTTGAGCCGCAGATGGCGGTATTTCTGGTTTATCCTGAAACACTGAAGCACACAGTCAGTCTTATCAGCACTGTGAATAATTAACCACAGATGAAAATCAGACTTCAAAAAGCATGGCACTATTCACTAGATCACAATCAAGTATATCACAACAACACTTACCTGCACTGAAAACAATAAAAAGCCCTTAGATCATACAGTGGAGATTAATTAACATTTTATTTGCATATCAGCATTTTCACAATATATGCAGGTGCACACAAAAATCTGCTGATTTCAAAGAACTGAAACACAAATAAGTTCTACACATCTGGCCTCTTACGTGTTCATTTATATTAATTGTTATAGATAACTTGATTATGAATTCAGCTACAAGTGAAAGTAGTGTCACCTCCCTGTTTAAATTCATTCTAATGAATTCAATCATATTTCCTCCCTAATGCTGATGTTTTTGGGGTTTGAGTTATATAGATGCATACTACAGAGCAGTGTGAGACAATTATACAGAAGACCTTAGCAGAAATGTAAAGTGGCATTCGCATTTCTTTCTGTTTATTCCTCCTTTTGTCTAAGGGTCATTTTTGACCCGGGACAGGTAAAGAATACGTTATAAATTCTGTATATTATTTAGTACTGGAACCAAACGTTGTGACTGTCAAGACCATCAAAACACACAAAACTGAAAAAAAAATGTGTTTTTGTCTATAATTGTTTAAGAGAAATAACAATTTAAAACAAATCATTCCTTCCAGTGTCTGAACGGGTCAATTTTGGGTCAACTAGTTGTGACTTTCACCTTTGGACTTTCTGGATGTTACACAGCTTTAAATAGTTTTTTGTACATCTATGAGTCAAATTTGACCTCAAAATATTTAAAATATTCTCAAATTTAGCTCCTAGCCACATATTGTTCTCTGGCTCCCCCAACTGCTCCACCGGGTACTGCATCTTTAACACAAATTGCATCCTCTCCCCTCAGGGGGGTGTGTGCACATATGCACATGTCCATACACATACAGAGCCCCTAGAGGACATGGCGGGAATTTAAACAAAATATTGTTTTGCGTGCCCTCGGAATAAATTTACCATACTTTTACTACAGTAACCATATTTTAATCATGATATTCATAGTGAAAACATGGTTTTAATACAGGAAAACAAAAACAATGCTAATAAAAATCATAATTTATTTGGTATCATGGTTTTACTATGCTAATACCATAGTTTAACTATGGATTTACTATAGTAATAATGTAGTAACACTTTAAAATAAGTTTCTATATGTTAGCATAAACTACATTAGTTAACATGAAGTAACAATGAATAATACTTTTACAGCATTTATTCATCTTGTTTAATGTTCATTTCAAAATATGATTTTTACAATCAAAAGTTGGATATGTTTACATTAGTTAATGTAACTATGATCTAACATTAAAAATGACAAATGTTATTTTTATTAACCAACATTAACAAAGATGAATAAACAATTATTTTGTTCATTGTTAGTTAATGCATTTACTATTGTTAAGAAATGTAATCTTATAATAAAGTGCTCCAATAGAAAAATATGTATTTTCTATAGTAATATTGTACAAATGATTATTTTAGGCTAACCATTTTTATTATTATTATTTTATTGCAATTTATGCATGAATTAATTTTTTTGATGGAAACCATGGTTTTACTATAGTAATATTCTATCCATATAGTAACCATGGTTACTATATGGATAGTTACCAAGGGGCACAACAACCCTTTTTCGAGCAGGTATGTGAAATTTTCACACCCCTTACTATCATTGAGGATTGTTGTGAGTCCGATTGCTCTCCCTTTAGAGAGTCGCCAGCGCCCCCCTTTATATGGCGCCTGTATGCATTTCATACATTATATATATGGTAGTTGCACCTCTGACCATGTTCTAACTACAGATAAATCTTGTGGTTACTATAGCCTTACTACAAATACCATGGCCATTGTAAACGAACAAAGAATTTATGAATTTTTAATGGTCAGCACTTATATAGTGCCTTTTTAACCTTAACGGTATTCAAAGCACTCATTCGACGGTGATTCATTCACCCATTCACACACCAATGGTGGCAGAGCTGCCATACAAGGTGCTAGCCTGCCATTGGAAGAAACTTGGGGTTCATTGTCTCGCCCAAGGACACTTCGGACACTTCGGCATGTGGAGTCGTGTGGGCCGGGATTCGAACCACCAATCTTGCCAACCCGCTCTACCAACTGAGCCACAGCCGCCCCGTAATTATTTTCAATACGTGTCAAAAATGGTCCAAAGGACAAAAGGAGTGTGCAGTTTCTTAAGACAATAGGAGGGTTAAGAGCAGAGTAGGTTTTATATACCAAATAATAAAAAAACATTAATTTAATTTTTTTAAATACAGAGTGAAGCGATCGTCTTTGTTACGCGAATGCTTTCGTGTCCTTGAAAAATATTTAACACGTGAGAAAGGGCAGCCGGTGGAGTTTCTGATGCCCCCCTATGGTATTGGTGCCCTATGCAATCTGCATAATAAACATATAGGATGCAGCGATATGGTGCGTAAACTCCAAGTTATGATTGGAAGGACAATACAAATGAACATGACTAAATTCTGAGCGTTTCTCCACATTATTCATGAGAAAGACCGCTTCCATCCAATCACAGCCCTGCCTCGTGCATCAGCTCACATTACAGCAACAGCGGTGAATTCAAACTAATGGATGTAACCGCGGTTCTGCAGGCGGGAGACTTCAACAGCACTCGCGGAACAGAAATGAGAGCTGACTAATACACTAAACCCCGTGATCTGATCGAAATCACTACACAAAATGGACCACAGTCCATAACTGGAACGGAGTGAGCGTTTCTTGCCTGAAGTTCTGCTACTCACGCGCCAAACATGATGTTTAAGAGGGGAGGCTGTTAGAGGAAGCTCTGATTTCATCCCTTATTCTACGTATTCTTCTGAAAATATACCGGAAGTTATGTCTTCAATCTTTTTCGGGATTTCCGTCTACATGGTTTACTGGCGTTACGTTGTCATGTCAATGGAGTTGAATTACTGGATAACTTTACATTGACAATGTTAGTAAGCAATTTTACCACACAAGAGTTACAGTATTTTAACATGCATTATGCTTAAGCCAGGGTTCCCACTCTTTTCAAGGCACAATTTTTCAGGATATTTCATGCGCCCAACAAGTGTAATATTTGAGCAAACACACATGCATCCATTTAAATCAAGCTTTTATTTTGGCATATCTGTGTGTTTTTTGATGGTAGTTTCTCAACTCTAGATAAGCAGTTTGCCGCATGTCCCAGTGTGATTATTAATGAAATAAATACACAGTCTGCATGTGCTGTCCACTTCAGAGTGATCTCTGTCATCTCACACACAAGAGTGCACGTGATGATCATGATGAGGTGTTTTCAGTGTATGAGCGGCCAGCTCACATTCATGTGGAAGCGCACATCACTTGCAAATTATATATTTACTTCAAATCACAGACTTTTGCAATTTAATGATCACAATTTTAATTTCCTTAATTGTGCATTCAAACATTCATTTTTATCCAGATGTGTCATATTCCATTACATTCTGCATTTTATTTCTAATGTCATTTTTATGTCTACATTCAGTGTTTCCACACACTATGTGTGGTAATGGCGGTATAAGCGGACTCGGATCGTTGAATTATTGAACATTAATTCACATCCTGAAGTATTAAGGCAGAATCAACACACTACCAACCCAGTGTGAATTAATAAATAAATATAAATCAGTGGTCCGACTGTCATCGTTGTCTAAAGTTTAAAACTCACAAGGATACAAACTCATGATTGTCAAGGTTGAGACAATCACTGATCCACGAACAAGTTTTCCAGGTTTTGTTTTAAAAGCTATAAGCACCAACTTAAGCTATTTTCATTATTCAAGTATGGAAAATGATCTGCAAAAATATAGGGTATTTTGATGAGGCTTGCTTCTGTTCCACAAATTTGTTCAGTTTCATTAATTGACTAGTTCAGTGACCCCTTGTGGAGATGCCACAAGGTGGCGACAAATGAGTGTCTTATGTGCTATGAGTGAGTCATTGAATCATTTTGAGATGTTCAAACCGAAATCTGCCAAGAGTCTTTATAGTATTTTAGCATTATAAAACAAATCAGATCTATAGTTTCCATAAAGTTTGTGAACTGCTAAGACTTTTCATCCAAAAAGACAACAATAAGAGTCTAATAATATTAATGAGTATCAATAATGTCCTTCCCTTCTCCTTTATTAAAATGTGCATGTCAAATCTACTGACTTCAGTAGAATGTTTAAGCATTATAAGAACAAAGCTGAATGATTTTCCTACAGTATTTAAACTGTTGAACATGACTTTTATCAGAAAAGACAACAGTAATAGCCTAATAATAATTTAATGTCCTTTCGTCATTGTAAAGCCCATTTCACATGAGTTGAGTCGAGGCTTCAACGCTCCACTCAAGCATTGCAGAAAGCGTCACGGAGGGGCAAATTTACGAGCTTGCCACACAAGAAATCGGGAGGTGTGCATAATAAACAGTGAAAACGTGTATTTGGTAGAAAGAAAAAACACCTGGCAATTGCTTTGATTGCAGAAAGTAAAAAGAGTTAGCTGTTGAGGTTTTTGCTCTGTTGTTGTTGTTTTTGGTGAATGTGATTGTGGCAGCGGGGGCGTGGTCAAGCGCCCGTCCGGAGAAGGAGAGCCGCCAGTCCAGTGTTGGCAACGTAGAGAGACACTTTATCTGTTCTATGTGAAAGAGTTTATGTTTAGTAACGTCCACGTTAATGTTCTACCCCCTGTGTGTTGATTAAGCCTGGAATTAAAAAGCCTTACCTCTTAGTCGAACCCTGTTCCCGTGTCCTCCTTCTTGTCCTGTGAACCCGAACTGTTTACACTGGTGCCGAAACCCGGGAAAGAAAATTGGATCCTGTACGTCCAAACATGGAACGAGGTCGTCCCGTAGAGTCCTCCCAGCTGGCCGAAGTCCTCCTGTCCCTCACTACGTTACATCAGAGCCACCAACAGTCCCTGCTTGAGCTCAGGCAAGACCAAGATCGGCGGTTCTGCGAGATCGTGCGGGCCCAAGCAGAGGATCGACAGGCCATCCGGACCTCCTCAGCTAGGAGGCCGCTCCAGCCACAGCTGCGACCCCGGACACCCGTGCCACGTTACAGAAGATGGGGCGGCGGATGATGCAGAAGCATTTTTAGATTTGTTCCAGCGAACCACTGAAATTTGGGGCTGGCCGCAGGATCAGTGGGCAGCCCGCCTTGTTCCTCTTCTGTCCGGGGAAGCCTAACTCGCGACTCAACAACTGCCGGCAACGAACCTCCTGGCCTACGCTGATCTAAGAAAAGCCATTCTGCAGCAGGTTGGTCGGAGCCCCGAGGAAAACCGTCAGCTCTTCTGGGGCATGAAGCGGGAAAAGTCCGACTGCCCGTTCGCCTTTTCCCAGCGGCTTCGTGATGCCTGCCGGAGGTGGCTGCTAGTGGGGGACCGTGACGTCGAGGGACTCGTCGATCAGGTGGTGCTGGAGCAGTTTATTCAACGCTTGCCCAGGAGAACGGCGGAGTGGGCCCTGCTGGATGCAGCCGTCCAGCTAGCAGAGGACCACATGGCGGCGATCCCAAGGGCGGATCAGCCCTCTCTCTCTCTCTCTCTCTCCCTCTCTTCCCCATCCCCCGTGTTTTCTTCTGCTCTCTCCCATTCCCCTCAACTCACTCGCTCTGTCCTCTCTCCAGGGCCCGTTCTTGCCCCTCGCAGGCGAGGAGCCTGGCTGAGACCAACACTCCAGATGTCAGCCTCAACTTGTCCCACCCCATAACATACAGCCGCTCTCCCCCTCAGGTGGGGGCGTCTGCCGAAGCAGGTACGGTTGGGGCGACTGGGCCGGCCTGTCGGAGGTTCGGGGACCCGAGCCACTTCCGCGATCGGTGTCCGTTGATGAAGGTGGGGATGGTGGTTCAGGTCTCCGATCTCCCACATGCTGCCCCCGATCGGGTTGGAGCGTATCGGCTTCCGGTAAGAATCCAGGGGGGTACACACCAAGCATTGCTGGATACCGGTTGTAACCAGACCACCATCCACCAACGCTTGGTTCAACCCGGGGCTTTGGCACGGCTAAGCGGGTAAGGGTGAGGTGTGTGCATGGGGATGTTCACAACTATCCGATGGTGACCTTGCTAGTTAAATTCCGAGGGAAAAAACATAGAGTGGAGGCAGCGGTTAGTTCCCGCCTCAACCGTCCTCTGATTTTGGGGACCGATTGGCCTCCATTTAGGGATGTATTAGGGGGAATATGAACGGATGGGTCCTGCACTAAAATAGGGAGATGTGCGATGCTTTGGCAGGGGAGGCAGAGCCGGGGCCATCCTCGACTGTTCCAAATCAGGATGACGAGGGAAGGGGCGGGCCTTCCGCCCCTCCTCTTCGTAGGGAATTCCCTGACGTGGATTTCCCTTTGGAGCAATCGCGGGATGAGACCCTTAAGCACGCCTTCGACAAAGGTGAAGACGATTGATGGTCAGCGTCTTCAGCCAGACATTGCTCTCGCATACCCCTATTTTGTGATTATGAATGACCGCTTGTACAGAGTGACGCAGGACACTCAAACAAAAGAGAATGTTACGCAGTTATTGATTCCACGGAGCCGCCGGGAAATGTTATTCCAGGGGGCTCATTATAATCCCATGGCGGGTCATCTAGGAGAAAGAAAAACAGTTCTCCGTCTAATAGCCCGTTTTTATTGGCCGGGCATTACCGGCAATGTCCGCAGGTGGTGTGCAGCGTGCCGTGAATGTCAGCTGGTAAACCCACCGCCCACCCCAAAAGCGCCATTGCGCCCTCTTCCATTGATCGAGGTTCCCTTCGAGAGAATTGGAATGGACCTCGTCGGGCCATTAGAACGGACAGCACGGGGACATCGTTTTGTGTTAGTCCTAGTGGACGACGCAACTCGATATCCGGAAGCAGTGCCTCTAAGCAACATCTCAGCACGTAGTGTTGCTGGGGCACTCTTCAAAATAATCTCCCAGGTGGGGATTCCAAAAGAAATCCTCACCGATCAAGGCACAACATTTATGTCACGCACACTTCGCGAACTTTACAATCTATTGGGCATTAAATCGATTCGCACTAGCGTGTACCATCCGCAGACAGATGGCCTAGTGGAACGTTTTAACAGAACGCTCAAGAACATGATTCGTAAGTTCGAACATGATGCTAAAAACTGGGACAGATGGCTCGATC
Organism: Moxostoma hubbsi; assembly: GCA_032164185.1. Classification (NCBI taxonomy): domain Eukaryota; kingdom Metazoa; phylum Chordata; class Actinopteri; order Cypriniformes; family Catostomidae; genus Moxostoma; species Moxostoma hubbsi. The sequence continues at coordinate 3,046,486 of JAVLUX010000013.1, forward strand.
CCCTGTTGTTTGCAGTGCGAGAGGTCCCGCAAGCCTCAACTGGCTTCTCTCCGTTTGAGCTGCTGTATGGGCGAAGCCCACACGGTATCTTGGATTTCATTCAAGAAGGCTGGGAGGAGGGACCTTCGATTAGCAAAAATGAAATTCAATATGTCCTTGATCTCAGAGCAAAACTCCACACTTTGGGGAAACTAACACAGGAGAATTTGTTGTTTGTTGACAGGGGAACACAGCTAAGGGAGTTTGCACCGGGAGATAAAGTTCTTGTATTGTTCCCCACATCGAGATCCAAATTACTCGCCAAGTGGCAAGGGCCCTTTGAGGTCACACGACGAGTGGGGGATCTCGATTATGAGGTCAAGTGAACCGATAGGGGGGACGCGTGTCAAATATACCACCTCAATCTCCTCAAATTATGGAGGGAGGCGGTCCCTGTGTCGTTGGCTACGGTGGTTCCAGAGAGGGCGGAGCTTGGACCGGAGGTAAATCCAAAGCCCGATCACAATGCCCCGGTCATTTGTGGAGACCACCTCTCCCCGTGCCAACGATCAGAGGTTGCCAGATTGCAAAAAGAGTTTGCAGACGTGTTTTCTCCTCTACCGGGTCGTACGAACGTCATCGAACACCATATCGAGACCGAGCCTGGGGTGGTCGTTCGTAGCCGCCCTTATCGCCTCCCCGAGCATAAAAAGAAAATTGTTCGGGACAAATTGGATGCGATGCTTGAAATGGGAGTAATAGAAGAGTCCCACAGCGACTGGTCCAGCCCGACTGTTCTTGTTCCCAAGAGCAAAAGGTCTGTGCGGTTCTGTGTGGACTATAGAAAAGTCAACGCGGTGTCTAAATTTGACGCGTACCCAATGCCTCGGGTTGATGAGCTGCTTGATCGGTTAGGTACTGCTCGCTTTTATTCAACCCTGGACTTAACAAAGGGTTATTGGCAGATCCCCTTGACACCAATTTCCGGAGAGAAAACAGCCTTCACCACGCTGTTCGGATTACACCAGTTTGTGACACTTCCATTCGGTTTGTTCGGGGGCCCCAGCCACGTTCCAACGTCTGATGGACCGTATCCTCCGCCCGCACTCCGCTTACACCGCTGCCTATTTAGATGACATCATTATCTACACTAATGACTGGCAGCAGCATATACAACATCTGAGGGCGGTCCTGAAGTTGCTGCAGTGGGCGGGGCTCACAGCAAACCCCAAGAAGTGCGCGATTGGGCGTGTGGAGGTACGGTATCTGGGGTTCCACTTGGGTCATGGCCAGGTGCGTCCCCAAATTGATAAGACCACGGCGATTTTGACTTGCCCTAGACCTAAGACCAAAAAGGGGGTGAGGCAGTTCCTGGGGCTGGCTGGCTATTATAGAAGATTTGTGCCTAATTATTCGGATGTCACCAGCCCGCTGACTGACCTCACTAAAAAGGGGGCTCCAGATCCGGTCCAATGGTTGGAGCAGTGCCAACAGGCATTTACACGAGTTAAAGCCGCACTCTGTGGAGGGCCGCTCTTGTACACACCTAACTTCTCTCTCCCTTTCTTATTACATACGGATGGAGGGGGAGGAGCGCCCCGTGCTGTACATCAGTCGGAAGCTCTCCTTAAGGGAAACGAAATATAGCACTGTAGAGAAGGAGTGTCTGGCCATTAAGTGGGCGGTCCTCACGCTCCGCTACTACCTGCTGGGGCAGGCCTTCACTCTCTGCTCGGATCACGCCCCACTACAGTGTATGAATGATACTAACGCCTAGATCACCCGTTGGTATCTGGCTCTCCAGCCTTTTAAGGTCGAGGTGGTCCATAGACCGGGGGTGCAGATGGCTGTCGCCGACTTCCTCTCCAGAAATGGGGGGGGTGGTAGGCAGGAAGGATGACGCCCCGGCCTGAGTCAGGCAACGTAGAGAGACACTTTATCTGTTCTATGTGAAAGAGTTTATGTTTAGTAACGTCCACGTTAATGTTCTACCCCCTGTGTGTTGATTAAGCCTGGAATTAAAAAGCCTTACCTCTGAGTCGAACCCTGTTCCCGTGTCCTCCTTCTTGTCCTGTGAACCCAAACTGTTTACAGAGATTACTGTAGTTCAATAACTCGGGTCTCTGGATACTCGGAAATTATAAAGTAATAATTCATTTAAATAAATTAGGAGACATTCAATATCTCTTCATAAATTTGGATGGTTTTAAAATATTTAATCTAGCTTTGTACTCTCAAAGACATCATTTGTGCGGCAAAAACATGTGTGAAAAACACTCGAGTCGAGGTTGCGCTGACGCGTCACTTTAGAGTCTTCAATGTATTTGGCAGCGCTGAGGCGTGTCCTGTGAACACCCATCAACATGTGTAAATATTTTTACACATTAATAGCTCTGCTGTTCTGCTCTCTCTATGGTAAACAAGGTAGTCTCACTTTTTTCAGTCTGAGATATGAACAATTGGTGATGAACCGGGGGGTTACACTTTAAAGGTGCACTCCCTAATAATCTTTTAGGGAGTTTTTTTTTTGTAATCTTCCCTGATTCAAATATTTTACACATCAATAAATGTTTAGAATCATCAAAACAAGCTAAATAATACTTATTTTACTTTGGTAACCCCACTGGTATTGGCATTGCTGGGTCTAAGGGGGAGATTTACCCCCCTAGATTGTCCTTGTGCTGCATGCATGTCACTAGGTGACAGTGTAAGTACAAGTTGACATCAGCCGGCATAACAAACAAAAAATTACTGACTGCACCTTTAAACAAACTGTCAAAAATAAAGTGGATGTCTTACCAAACACGACCAGCAGAAAGATGACGGTCGCCATTCCAGCTGTGATGTAGAACATGATGCGGATGTGTTGAGCCAGTTCATTGACGTCATCAACATTGGGCACAAGAACGGGTGGCACTAAGAAGCCAATAGCAATGCCAAGCTGCAGGGGAAGAAAATGAAGAGTTCACTGCACAGTTTGTGTCCGCCTCAGACATGCCACAGTCCGTTCACTGACCGTCTGATGCATATAGATTGCTTTCGCTGCCTCTGATCACATGTTTATGGGGTGGCTGTGGCTCAGATGGTAGAGCGGGTTGTCCACTAATCGCAGAGTTGGCGATTTGATTCCAGGCCCACACAACTCTACATGCCGAAGTGTCCTTGGGCACGAAACTGAACCTCAAGTTGCTCCCAATGGCAGACTAGCACCTTGCATGGCAGCTCTGCCATCATTAGTGTGTGAATGTGTGTGTGTGTGTGTGTGTGTGTGTGTGGGTGAATGAGTCACGGTGTAAAGCGCTTTGGTAAACTCTAAGGTTAATAAAAAGGTGCTATATAAGTGCAGATCATTTACCATTTATGCCTTTTTTATCAGTGAACACATTTACTGCTATAATTAGAATTTTTGTTTTCCCTGTAGTCTATTATTGTTGTATAGTCTATTTCAGATAAAACCACCTCTAGATGACAGGTAAAAACGAATTGTATGTTGGTTGCCTTACATCTTCCTGTCTAAGTTGGTGATTCTTTGCCAGAATAAGCAGCAAAGTGGAACAGTTTTATGCAGCTATGTGAGACAACAGCACTGCACAACTCTTCATATAAAAGGGTCAGTTCAATACAGCTACAGGTCAAAAAGTGAATAGCACTCAAGGTGATAATGAGAAATATTGTTTTTGTAATTTACTTGTGTTACACATCAGAGCCTAACCGAACTATCCAGACATGAGGTCACCTGAGTCATATTCATTTCAGTAGAGGTCACACGACGAGTGAGAAATGTGTTACCACCTGCTAAATAGTTAGCAGGTGGTGCTAAAGTTAGTTTAAGACTATGTTTGGCAATCTCAAACTTCAATCTCAAACTAAATGAATGAGCGGAGTGTAATGACATGAGGACATGCTGACAATCTGTACTGTTGTCAAATCAGCTGTTTTCAGCTGATTTGTTTAGAAATGTTTTCTAGCTGAATAGACTAAATATTAATGATATAATGCAAAGTTATCTCTTCAGTAATCAAAATACTTTTTGAATGTACAAGTAACTATATTCTGATTTCATGTGATTTCAGTTGTAACTGAAGTGGAATGCAGTTACTTATATTTAGTATTTTAACAAAACTCCATTTGATATTGATAATTAATGATATGACAAATATATATATATAAACTTAACACATTTGAGGGTCTAAAGCTTCCTCTCTCTATTATGTTTTACAAATGTTTATATATTGTGTTTAAATATGAATCATATTTTTAAATGTTTTTTTTTTATTATTATTTTATTTTTTTAAGAAATACTAATAAAATATTATTTCGCACTACTCATGCCAACATTTCTTTTTTCTAGAGTTTCATCTTTTCTTGAGACTTCTCTGGACCAGATGGTTACACCACAAGACATTTGTGACTTTAAGCCCAAGAATCAAATATAAAAATGATTTTGAACTCAGCATTTATTATTTTTTATTTTTTTTTAACCTTCTATCATTTCTTCTTTTGATGACAAAGGTGGTTAATACAAGTAGATTTCCGTAGGGGAACCCTTCTTTAGGGTGCCCGTTTATTGGCAGGAAATCGACATGAAGTTGTACAGAGCCTCAAAACACAGTTTTCATGTAAATAACTAAGTGCCTGTTGGTGCTGTGCGCCTTTACGCACCTGGTTTCCAAACACTCCGACGGCGCAAGCGGTGGACACCTCATCTGAACCGAACCACACGGACGCGACCTGAGACGGCATTCCCAGGATGAACACCTGCGCGAATGAACTGGCGAACTGTCCGAGCATCGTGACCCAGAACAGGCTGGGCTGAACGCTTGCAACTTTGATCCACGTCCCGACGCAGTTGATGGACGTGGCGACCAGCGCGATCACCCGCAGCCCCTTCCGTTCCAACAGGCATGTCACTGGAAAGATGAAGGGGATGTAAGTCAACATATAGATCATGGAGAGCCAGTCGATGGTGAAAGAAGACACGTTGTAAAACTTCATGAAGATGTTGTTGATGATTCCGTACTGGATCCACTGGAACGAGTTGCACAGCGAGTACGAGCTGAAGAGGAACACTATGAGCCATCTCCTCCGGTATAAACGAGTGGGAACTGTGCCGGTGTCTTTGCATTCGGTGATTTCAATGTGATCAGAGTTCAGTTCGGAGCTTCTCGTCTGGTCTGTGTGGATCACTCCGTCCTTTCCAGCGTCACTGTTGCCCCTTTCACACATGTTGTGCCTCTGAAATCCGGTCAAAGCCGCAATGTGTTTATGAACTCTAAAGCGCGTCGGTCTAACAACTCCTGACGCGTAAATCCAGCTTTAAATGAGCCAAAGATTCACATTCCGATTGACTCAATAATCAGCGATCCAGTGCAAAGGTGGATTCAGGAGTCACGCTCTTCGCTCCAGGAAACAACTGTGCGTCTGATATCACTGTGATTCACTCATGCGAGGTTCAAACTTCGCTTCGATCATCATCGTTCCTCCAAATGACATGAGAGTGAAACTCTAGCACGTGATATGCGATCAACCCGACACATCCCGATAGTGCATACTGGATGTATATAATATATAGTGTACTGTATTGCATATAGTACTGTATTTAATACCTTGGCTGTGTGAAGCTCCACACATATGTTGGGGGGGGGGGGGGGGGGGGGGGGAGTTTTGGGGACCCCTGCTGGCCATAAGTGATCTGAACATCTTTCTATCAGCTAATCGGGATTCAGGACTGACAATAAATCATGTAAATCCCCCCATATGTCTATTTATAATCTATGTTGAGCCATATTAGGATACAGAATTTGTTCTGTGAATGAGAAATATTTAGTTTGACTGACTTTTTTAAAACAGATATTCACACATTTCTCAATCAGCCATTTGATGAGATTCTAAAGTAAAGCCCCCTGTCATACCGTTAGGAATCAACAGTTTCAGAGATAAAGTGAACACAAATTCAAACTTTGGTTGGGGCCCCAGAAATGATCAGTGTTGGGTAGCAAAGTTCAACCTAGTCTCATAGAATGGACGTTACTCAAATTTTTGCCAACTGAGTTTTATGAGCCGCTTTCTACGTTTTGCTGCTGTATCCTGGTGAAATGAACACTAGAGGCGCTACAATAACTGTACGCTTTATTCACTTCCACACAAATCACGAGTACAACAGCTGATTGTGACTTTATAAAAACGCACTATTCACACTATTACTCATACACTGCTATGTTTGATATCGAAACACTGTTACTCTTAACGCATCATATGTAAAACTACATTTTAACGCTCGTGTTACAGACTACAGCCTTTACAGTAGCTCACCTGATGCATGGATTGACGGTCTCAGACTCGGAGGCAACTTAGATTCCAAATAGGGGAGAAAAAGGGAGAAATAAAAATGATACAAAGGAACTTAAACATAACATAAAACACACAGACACGCACACACACACAGCGGCTGCGTGTCTCTATCTCTTCCTCCGGAGTCCACCGGATCCTCCCTCATCTCTCTCCCGCTGATTGGGCAACTCAGTGCCGGGTGTGCATCCTCACGACCCAGCCACCCCCTCCTCCTCGTCACACTCCTCCACCACCGGGTTCAGGACAGGGCACCATCCGGACTGGCTTACTCCTACCCCCAATCTCTGGAGGGGAGACACTGCCCTTTCAGACGTTCCGCCACACAACGTTCCTCCCCGCCTCCTGAAAATTTGAGAGAGACGAGGGGAGGGAGAGGGGAGAGAGAAAGAGTGAGCGGGATAGACAGAAAGAAAGAGAGAGAAAGGAGAGAGAGAGAAAGGAGAAGAAAACAGACTTCTTTGCAGGCATGCCACCCATTCGGTCCTCAGACGCTCCTCTGCCCCCTGGCAGATGGCAACGGCGAGTTCTCTCGGACAACGTGCCCCACCTCATTTCCCGGGTTTTGGCACCAATGTAATGTGATTCAAGGATGGGAAAGGAGGAGGTGGGAACCGGTTGAGCAGTCAACATAAACTTTAATGATACAAAGGAACTTAAACATTACATAAAACACACAGCCGCGTGTGTCTCTCTCTCTCCCTCCAGCATCCCCGGCTCCTCCCTTATCTCTGTCATGTTGGGCAACTCGGCTCCAGGCGTGCATCCTCATAGCCCGGCCACACTCTCCTCCTCGTCACAGCACTTTAATAGACAGATAATATACCCAATGAAAGCTCTGTCTGTAAAGTTTATTTAGTTGCCCTAATACCACAGATTGAAATATTTTCCAAAGTGAAATATGATTTCTGTTAGTCATCAAATGTCTCTTTTATGCTTCAATCACTGCTGCTGTAAGCCCCAAATAGCCAAAATAATATGATCTGCTTTTACCTTGAGCAGTTTTTTACTCATCTGTGAGCTGTCTTAGGTGAATAATCCAAAGTTATATCTTAGATGTACAGCACAAAATATGAGGTCTTGTAGGAAAAGCATGCAAAACAAATCATCAGAAGAACATGTTATCGACTATAGATGATAAAATGTCGGAAACAATTAGACCAATTTTTTGCAGTTAGTGAAAAGTTGAAGAGAACAGCCTAAAAATGCTCAAGAGTTGAAGAGGTAACCTTGTCTGATTACGGACACATTTGCCCTCGCTTTCAGTGCCCTGGACATTTCGCTGGGAAACTGCAGCCAAGCGTATAATAAGGCATGTAATTTCATTGCGCAAAGATGTTGCCGCGGTCGCGTCATTTTCATGAGACAAGGCTGCTAAGTTTCTCAAAAAAGTAATCCACTACAAATTACATATTATTTATATAAAAATGTAATCAGATTACCCAATAAAATTAATCAATTTACTGATTACTTTAAAGTTACTTATTAAACACGACACAATAAAGCTTTTGTTCCCCCACAACTGATTAAAATAATGTCTATATTTTCTCCTTTTTCATTATTGCACACAAATCAAGCACTCAATGACTTAAAATTACGTATTACACTCAAAAAATATTTTTGTCTATTTTTAAGAGTTACACATTTAGTGGAGGCTAGCATGTGGGGCAGGGACTTTGCGGCCCTCCTGAACTCCACAGTGCCCCTAATTGTTCCAATGGAGATCTGTGGTCAAATATGGCTCTGCAACAAGCCCACACTGAGACACTTGGGTCAGAAATTCATCTATCCATAACACAGTGCCAAAATGTCACATCAGAAAGATCAAAGAATAATTTTTTAAAGGGGTCTTACTTTTTGTGACCAACACAGTTATAATTGCATAAAAGTTTTTTTATTACCATTTTTTACCCCTTCTCTGAAAATGAACTGTACGTTTTGCAACAAGATGTACCACTCAAAAAATAGATATCGCAAAATAATATTATGAATCACTTGTTTAATAATTGTAAAACAAATTAAGTCACAGAAATAGAGGTTATGAAATTGTTGCATAAAATGTATCACATCTAGTGATAAGTCCATGTAACGTACAAGGAAGTATAAAAGTCATATACTCTATATAGTAGATAACTATAATAAATTGGCAAGATGTAAACAATTCATACATATGTGCATACATGACGCCTGCGTCAGAAAAAAAAAACAACTGAAGGCAGCAAATGGTGAATAAACATTGTGGAGACAGTCCATGAAAACTAGTCCAGTTAACATGATGCCACAACAATGGGCGTTTAACCTTTCATGGCTTTGCCACGATGACGGAGTGAGTTTCTTCATGAATTCCTAACTAGTGCTCGACCGACATGGGTTTTACAATAGCTGATACTGATATCTAGAGAGCAGAATGGCCGATATAAATGCTGATAAACTTAATACAATTAAACAACAGCAAATCAGTTTTACACAAATTTTTGACTAAAATTCGCAAAAACCTTTTTTGTTGACTATCCACTGACAAATCTATTGGTGGATGTTGGAACTGACTCATGGGAAAATGAACACTTCTGTTTATTGGCCAAGTGAACACGGTTATCGGCTGATACCGATAATGGTAAAATGGCCAAATATCGTCCGATATATCGGTCTATAGTTGACAATTAGTTTGGAACTAAATGGACTTAAACAAATAAGGCACTTCATGACCACAAATGAAAAAAAGTTTTGTAAGTGCCAATGCGTGCCCAATCTAAAGAGGGCATCGGCGTGTTTTTCTTTGCTTTGATTAAGTCTCAATTCTCCAACCTCACAGGCCAGAAAAGACACACTCTCTCTCTTTTCCCTAAAACGTCCAAGTGCTTCAAGCAAGTGCTTCAGTTAGCCGGAGAGGAGCAGCCTGTAAACAGTAACATGGAAATGTGTCATTCTTCTCCGGTTCTTCTCATTTGGACTTCAGCTGCTCCATGAGGGGGTTGGGCTCTTTCTCTGGAGTCTTGATGGTGTCTGTACTCACGATGCAGGTGGGCCGATGGCGATTGAGCATCAGTATGAGCTGCTGTCGCTCGTGTTTGAGCTCCTCGATTTGTGCTTTGAGCTCAGAGTTCATCATCTCCAGACGTTCAGACTCCTTTAACATAAGAGAGTAACTTTAAAGATGACACATGCTCATGCTGTATGTTAACTCAGTACTGTAGCTTACACAGAGCAATGGTTCTCAACAGGTGGGATGCAGGTCAGTTTCGATAGGGTCGCAGACAGCAGCGTCATTAACAGCTAGTTGTTCAGTTTGATCCTGCACACACTACGTGGAATTTATGAACATTTTTCGGGAGTTAATGCAGATGTCCCTCCCATAAATTACCGAACTGTGTGTGAAATCATAAACGCAAATCACATTTGAGGTGGAAATGCTAATCTGTCCTGAATGTGTCACGGAGCGCTACCACTCATCTGTCAATCAACCTTTGCCGGGTATGAGTGGCTTTAAAAGGAAATAACCGTCAGAACAGAACATTACACCTTTATTTAGCTGCAGTGTGAAATTGGTGTTAGGAAACAAATTAATGGTGCGTTTTCACCTCGCTTTGCTCGCGTGAGTTTGACCGCTGGATTATATATTTGTGTTTAAACTGGCGTTCGCACAAGTAACGCAGACCCCCGAGTATTCCCGCTTCTCTTCCGGAAAAGGACAGGAGGAGGGGCTTCTACTACTTTGTCCATAGTAAAGTTCAACCAATAGCTGGAATCAAGAAGACGATTTTCAGAACTTACCAGGTCGTCCAACTTTCTCACTTACTTTTCTCCAAGCGATGTCTTTTTTCGTCCGGTCTCTGTACATGTATGACATACAATTACGGGTGCCCACACACCGCTACAATGATTTTTATAAGTTTTTCCAGATTTCTTCTGCTACTATGTCAATACGTCAGTGAAATACGGACAATCTCAATGCTGATAGGCTTTCGCGACAACGTGTCATACAAATTTTTACGCAAATGAATCGATTTCGCTTCTTCGAGCCACCCCGCATTAATTCGCATCTTTGCATTGACTTTGTATGTAATCACGCGGCACAAAACACTAGCTTCACATTGTATGTGAACGCACCATAAGAGTTCTTCTTGTGTTGTTGGTGATTCACATTCTTCATGCATATCACCACCTACTGGGCAGGGAGGAGAATTTATAGTACAAAAGGACTTAAATATTGATCTGTTTCTCACCCACACCTATCATAATACTTCTGAAGACATGGATTTAACGTCAGGAGTGGTATGGATTACTTTTATGCTGCCTTTATGTGTTATCTACAGAGTTGAGATATTCTGTTTAAAAATCATTGTTTGTGTTAAGAAAGAGCATAAGCATAAGAAAGAAAGTCATACACATCTAGGAGGGTATGAGGGTGACTGAATGATGAGAGAATCTTCTTTTTGGGGTGAAATGTCCCTTTAACTGAATTCAAAATCAGTGACTGTAATATGATAATTAGAATTTAAATATGTGTAAATGTTTAAATGTGTTTAACTTTTTCTATCAGTATTGATACTCACTTCTCTTCCACAACACTGATCGCATGTGGCGTTCCACAAGGCTCCGTGTTGGGTCCTCTGCTTTTTTCTCTTTATATGCTTCCTTTAGGCTCTATCTTTCAGAAGTACTGAGTAGCCTACCATTGTTATGCTGATGACACCCAATTTTATCTTCCTGTCAGGTCTAACAATTGTTGTTATATCAGTAATCTCATCTCCTGTCTTGAGGAAGTTAAATTCTGGATATCTGAAAACTTCCTCATGCTTAATGAGGATAAAACCGAGGTCATTGCTTTTGGATCTTCATTATGTATCGCTGACGTTGAAAATCAGTTGGGTACTCTGTCTTTAACCATGCACAATAGAGTTAAGATCTTGGGTGTCATCTTTGATTCTGACTTATTACTTGAAAAGCAGATAAATGTTGTTGTTAAAGGAAGGTCTAATGTCCATTGCTAAATTAAAACAGTTTCTCTCACAGAAGGATTGGAAATAGTCATTCATTCTCGTATTACATCCCGGCTGGACTACTGCAACGATTTATATGTGGGTCTGTCTCAATCTTCTTTTACACGTCTGCAAGTAGTCCAAAATGCAGCAGCTAGACTTCTAACGGTACCAAGAAATAGCATATCACCCCTGTTCTCGCTTCCCTACATTGGCTTCCAGTTAGCTACAGAGTTAAAGTCAAGGTTGTGCTGTATGTTTATTAGGCCTTGCATGGTTTAGCCCCTCAGTACATTGCCGATTTACTTCATCAACATTCTGCACCTAGGTCTCTTCAATCATCAAATCAGTTACTCCTCTCTGTTCCTCATTCCCGTTTGAAAACTAAAGGTGATCGGGCGTTTGTGGTTGCGGCCCCCAGGATGTGGAATGCACTCCCATTTGTTGTTAGGTGCTCTTCCTCATTGCCTATATTTAAATCTAGATTGAAGACACATTTTTTCTCTTTAGCCTATAATGTTGTTTCAAAATCATAAGAGTTTTATGTGTATGTTTTACAATGTTTTATTAGTTTGTTCTTTTTAACGTTTTGGAAGTTCTATTTAATTCTGTTATTAATGTTTGCATTAATAATACATTGTTTGTAACAACATTTGTTGCTTTTAAGTTCTATAAATAAACTTCAACTTGAACTACTTTGAGACAAAGTAATTATATTAAATGAACAAATTACTTTGTAATCCGATTACACTCAAAACTGGTTGAGAACCACTGAAAGTATAATTTAATATCATATCTACCCTTTGTAGATACTCAGTTCTTTCTTTCTTTTTGTTTCGACATCTTGCTGCTGCTACTTTGTTTTTCTCTCGCCTTCTTTTCCTGCGCTCTTCCTCTTCATCTTTCTGTGCGAGGGGAAACAGCAAAAATAAGTATAAAAAACGTGTTTGAAAACAGTCATGTTTTGAGCAGTTGTTTGGTGACATAAATTGGCATAAATGACACACTTCACCTTTAAGGAAGTTAAATGCAGTGATTAAAAATAAAAAGGATGAAATAAAGAGTAAAAATGTCTTTCCAAACAGCCGTTACGGGCCGAGCACTTTAGGTGGTGAATTAAGGAGAAGGAGATTTGCAATTGTTTACAGCTTTATACGTTTTGACCAGGTGGCGCTGCTGCAACCAGACATCCACATCGAGCACAGAAGCACGAATATTCAAAGTTATTCCAAAGATTTTCCACAATGTTTGGCCATATTTAATGCACTTTAGACAATAGGTGGTGATGTCGCCACTTTCATCCGAAACTTTAAATCAAGTAAACCAATTGCTTTGCAAAATGAAACACTGCACACTGAGGACATCTGCTGGTCACAGGCCTGTAAACGCAACAGGAAGAGTCGAGCCAATGACAGAATGATGTGGAAATCAACTTCCATGTATTATTAATTTAAGGATAATGTCCTTGAAAACATAGACCTGAATCTTCTCAGAATATATATAAATCTTCAGACCCCTTTTTATAATTATAGTGTTTTCATTTATTTTAAGTTTTTCATTTTGATTATTACATTGTTACATTCTGTTCTAAATGTTCCCCACATTTATTTATATTTGACTGTATTAAGTATTGAGAATGTTTTAAGAATAAAAATCTATTTTGTTATGATCTCAACCATTTCTTGTGACAGAAATGTCCTGTGTCTACCTGTTATGATGTGCTGTGTTTGTTGGGCCAGATAGCAATGCTTTTGCTTTGTTGTTGGATTTCATGTTTTATTTATGCTAGTGATGTTCTAATTCAGAGCCTAATTGTGTAGGGATTTTAAGAGATCATTCAGCCAATGGAACAATTCAAATACAGCTGTTTTATTGATAAAATTCCTCTCTATCCACTAGATGGAGACACTACAGTTTTGTAAGAAGTGTAAACAGCTGTGTTTTCTCAAGCAAATAATACAAAAGTGCTTTTTATATTACAGTTGCCACAAAATTTCTTCCAAACGTCCCCAAATTAAAAGTCTGAAGACACTCACCTCAGCTTTAATCTGCAGTGGGCGCTTGCCCAGCTTTCCTAGTAGATGTAAAGGGGACAGCATGACCCCGAGGTTGCAGAGGTCAGCGTATTTCAGCTGGTCAGTTAGTGTGGTGGCAGAGATGCCTGCCAGTGGGCCGAGACTGGGCAGAGAGCCTGCCGTCACCGAGGGGTCCGGGATCTGTCCGGGCATCATGTCACAAACGCCTGTGACCGCAGCTGCACAACACAGCAGAGGCAGCAGTGAGTTTCAAAACACATCTCAAGATGAAACAAATATATTTGTGCAGTAAAATGTGTGAGTAGTATTATACAAAATATCCATAAATATAAACAGCACATATATATATATATATATATATATATATATATATATATATATATATATATATATATATATATATATATATATATATATAGGAATGATCAGGCATGATTATTAAAGAAAAAATTCTGACACTTAAAGCAGAATGTTAGTTTTTCGGAGTTAAAACACTTCCTCCAATCACAGCTTAATATGCATAGACAACTATAAGTAAGCCATTTATAGGTTAGTTTTGTTGTAAAATGTGAACACTTTGTGGCACTATAAAAATTCCCATTTGTTTTAGCAATGCCCACTAGTCAACAGGGTAGTGTAAAAGCATTGACATAACCTCCCCTTCGTATTGAAAAATAGGAAGGAAGAGGGAGAACAAATTAACCATTCATGGTAATAGTATAACAATGACACAAGCCATTCCAGGTAGAGAAACATTGTTCAGAAAAAACTTCTTCGCACACTAAGAAGGGAAGTGACTGAACGGACATAGACCTGGAAAGTACTATAAAGGCACTAGTCGACGGGGTAGTGAAACATGCTTGCAGTCAGACAGATGTCCTCTAAGGACAAGCCCTTCACTCACACCCAGGAGGAGGCCATGCTCCTAATGTATTGAACCTTAACACTAACAGGACACGGTATGCCTGGCAAATCGTAAGCGATTACAATGGCATCCACAACCCAATGAGAAAGTCTTTGTTTGCAGATGGACAAAACCCTGAACAACCTGAACCCTAAATAGGGTGGCCAACACTTTGAGCACATAACCCTGTTCCTCAGATTGAGCTAAAAAACACACAAGCTATTGGTGGAGAGGAGAGGATAGGGTGATAGAGCCAATTCATGGATTGGGATTATTAGGAGGCTATGATTGATAAGGGCCAATGGGGGAAGTTAGCTAGGACACCAGTGTCATGGGATTTTTAATGACCACAGAGAGTCAGGACCTCGGTTTAACGTCTCATCCGAAGGACAGTGCCTTTTTTACAGTACCGGGTCCCGTCACTATACTGGGGTATTAGAACCCACACAGACTGCAGGGTGAGCACCCCCTGCTGGCCTCCCTATACCACTTCCATACAGAACTCTCAGTGCTCTGTATCCTGTCCACACTACATAGGGAGGAGAGAGGACCAGCGTCAGCTTTTACAGAAAGCAAGCCAAGAGCAAAGCCTTTTTTTTAGTGTCATTCACTCTCAATGAACACAATCAATCTCAGCGAGTATGAAGGTAAATCTGTTGCAAAATTTGAGAACTTGCAGATTTGAATTTAAGAATTTACACAATACGTTTTTGTATTCATAAGTTCAAATATACACTCACAGTCTCGATTTGAAATCGTAAAAATATAATCTTGTAAAAATAAATATAAATTTAAATGTTGCAATCTGCACTCACAGACAATAATCAAAAACCTGTGTTCTGAATTAAAGTTGCAGGCAAATAGTCACAAATGTGTAAAGTGACATTCTATAAATTCTACTTTTGTACTTTAATTCTCTTTCATGGTACAACCACAAATTGGCACTTACAACCTCTCAAATCCTTTTAAATCTTCACGCCTTGACTTCTGCAACAACTTTCGCAAAAAAAAAGACCTGTAGCAAAACTTACTTGTGCAAATGAAAATTATAGCGAGAGAGAAGGCTGCCGGTGTTGGTTGGGGGTGGGGCCAATTAGGTCGTGACCAATCACAAGAGGTGGAACAATCGATACCGGACCAATCAAAACGGATCATCTTAGATGACATCATGCAACAGCACCAATGGCATTTTTGTAAACAAAACAAATGTTCACATCTGGGCAACTTACGAATACAAATATTTATTGTACAAGTTCTTAAATTCAAATCTGCAAGCTCTCGAGTTTTGCATCAAAGTGAGTGCTTTGTCAGTGTGGACAGTGCTCATGCCTCACAGGGATAATCGCCAGCAATGCCACATCCCTCTCAACATAACCTCCACCGAACGTGATCGTATCATGAGCATCAATAGTGGGGCACAGATCATCATGGCCACACTTAAAAGGCAAAGCCGTTTGAGATGGAGAAGAGGAGAGATGAAAGGCTCAAATCATCCTCTAGCCTTACTCTCCAGTACCCCATCCTCACTGGATATAGCAAGGAGAGGGGACCATCCTCAGCTTTTCAGGAAAAAAAGGAAGCAGACAGTGAAGCACTTTGAGTTTTATGCGCTCATGGTAAACGCAATCCGTTTAAGTGATCCGTTTAAGTGCTTTGTCAGCTTGTACTGAATAGGCGAAGCTGCAAGACATGAAGTAGAGGAGGCACGCAAGGCTGGGCCTGTGAAAAATCCACTTAAACTCTCTGCACTCTATTTTCTGTCCTTGGGTGCCTCCCTTGTGTGGACCCTCGGCAGCTGCAGATGGAGTATATCGGGAAGAGAGAGGAGTGGCTTCAGCTGTCAGAACGAAAGCGAGCCGAGAGCAAACCGTCTTGAGTTTCATGCGCTCATGATGAACGCAAACAGTTTTTTTCACGTGCTTGTGGAAACACTTAAGCAAAGGGCTCTTTTAGTTTCTTTACACTGAATGAGAACACACAATGCAAAACAATTCAATCTATATAGAACACGGAAGTGTTCAAGGGAAAATGGAAAAATAAATAGAAAGTCAGGCTTCCAGATGAAGAGAGATGTCAATCGGACCCTGAAGAGAAAAAATCTGATGAAATGGTGCTGTGCTTTATATGCCTGCGATGACACAAGCATTGGATTGGAGCGCCAAGCACCATCTGGCAATGAGATTGATGTGATTGTAAAGGGTTTCAGAGAGGGACACTCCTGCAAGGAAATCCCAAAGCCATAATTAAGATTAATAAGTGCTGTAAAAGAATAGTTCATTGTTAGTATTTCATTGTATGATAACCGGTGTTTGATAAGTTACCCTAAATAAATTCATTAGTAACTACGAATTACATCTTCTACAGTGTAAATAGATTACTGTACTAATTACTCTGTCTGAAAATTAATTGCATTACTTATTACTAATTACTTTCTAAAACCCTGATCAACCTCGACCAGATGATAAATACAAGAATAGACATTAAACTGTTCTTTTAAATCTTTCAAATAAATAATATAAAATCAAATTAATTATTCATGAACTGGCCAAAGAATTTAAAGGGGTAGTGTTAAATTATAAAACATGTATTTTGGGGTTCTGGGTATCTCAGCGAGTAAAGATGCTGACTACCACCAGTCGTGAGTCATGAGTTTGAATACAGGGCATGCTGAGTGACTCCAGTCAGGTCTCCTAAGCAACCAAATTGTCCCAGTAGCTAGGGAGGGTAGAGTCACATGGGGTAACCAAATTGTCCCAGTTGCTAGGGAGGGTAGAGTCACATGGGGTAACCAAATTGTCCCGGTTGCTAGGGAGGGTAGAGTCACATGGGGTAACCTCCTCGTGGTGGTGATTAGTGGTTCTCTCAATGGGGCGTGTGGTGAGTTGTGTGTGGATCGTGGAGAGTAGCATGAGTCTCCACATGCTGTGAGTCTCCGCGGTGTCATGCACAACGAGTCACGTGATAAGATGCGCGGATTGACGGCCTCAGAAGCGGAGGAAACTGAGACTCGTCATCCACCACTCAGCTTGAGGTGAGTAACCGCACCACCACGAGGACCTACAAAGTAGTGGGAATTGGGCATTCCAAGTTGGGAGTAAAGGGGATAAAAAAAAAGAAAAGAAAAAAGAAAACATGTATTTTAACATTAGACCTAAAATTTCGATTTTAAATTCACTATTGTTTTATATAGAATTGTTCTGTAGTCATAAAGTATTTAACACAATTACATCATTAGTAACTAATTAAATGACTCAGAAATTAAGAGTAATCCCTTTTTCAATGAAAAAGTAATTGAATTACAGTAATTCATTACTTAGTAATGCATTACACCCAACACTGATGTTAACTAAAGTGTACCTTTTTTCTAATCGGAGGAATGATCATGTCAACCAAATAGCCATTGTAGCCAAATTGATTCAAAATGTTTAATCAAAGTAGTAAGGTACAGAAATATTTTATCTAGTTACAAATAATCATGGCATTTTGTCTTTGGCATTTTTTCTCTAAATAAACTCAAAGAAGAATTATATTTAATCAGTGTCATATCTATGCAACCAGTATTACAATACATAGTAATAATTGTGCCAGCATCAATTAACATCTTAAATAGTAGGCTAAAGAGCATTACAAGCTACACACGGGTGAATGCCAAGAAGTATATTACATAAAGTATCATATAAAATTGAGCTTTTTTTACCCCCTGTTGTTGTAAATGCTACATGTACACTTTTTATGTAAATTACATGTATGTCCTCAACGGAACAATAAAGTTTAACTTAACCAAACCCAATAAACAGCAATATTTTCTACATAATGTATATTTTAGTAAAACATTTTAATGTATGAAAAATGTTATGCCGGGACATTTTTGAGTGATGACTTTAATCAGAGTTATGAATCAGTACATTGAAATGGGCAGTTCAAACTGATTCACAAAAATGAAACAAACTTTCCATAAATAAATTAAAACACCATTATTACTGCTAAAGTTTTAAACCGAGACACTGAAAAATAATCTCTAATAATCAGTATATAATCAATATTCTGACAGTTGCTGAACACGCCAATTCATTTAGCAAAACAAAGCCTCAAATTGAAAGACTTAATTACTATATTACAAACGCAATTAAAAAGCGGATTAGTGCAAATAATTCCTTCCTATCAACAAGTACTAGTCTAAACAACAGAAACAATACATTAAGCGCACACTTAAAGACTACAGCAGATTCCTAGTGATTATTTAATGCATTTACTTGTGCACCCCAACCGTCTATCCATTCATGCAGCGCATTTCACTGTCCAAGCTAAACACAAGATCTTTCTGATATCTTTCTCCACATTCTATATCTGATGAATGCATAGTATAATCAACATACAATATAGACTCCTCAACAAGTAAAGACTCTCTTTTCCACTGAAATTAATGAAAGGCACAAAACTAGACGCAGACACATTCCCCTTAAATCCGTGGAGAGAAGACTCGGTAACATCAGCCAAGATCCGCCCGCTGCTCATGTTCCCCTCGTCCAAATCTGTGCACTGTTTTCTGTGTCAGCCCGGAGGAATGCAGGCGCAGAGGAACAGGACAATGTCATCGGCAACACATGAATTAAAGTAAACAACACAGTGTGCTTCATCAAAACACTGATTCAAGAACTACAATAAATCACTGTCGTATGTGCACTGCTGTATGGACGTGCACAACAGTTATGAATTTGAAGAAGTTACATTAGCTAACGCAAACACCACTTTTACTGTTGAATATTGATCTGAACAAATTTCTAATCCTAAAAAAGTAACCTCTGCAGTTATGTGGGCTTCTGTGTCTTCTGTCGATGCATGTCTTCCAATCCAGTGTATTTCGTTAAGGTTAGGGGCAATACAAATGAACCATATGCTTCACTTGTGCTTGGGGGGGCATACAGCAAAAGTGAGTACACCCCTCACATTTTTGTAAATATTTGATTATATCTTTTCATGTGACAACACTGAAGAAATGACACTTTGCTACAATGTAAAGTAGTGAGTGTACAGCTTGTATAACAGTGTACATTTGCTGCCCCCTCAAAATAACTCAACACACAGCCATTAATGTCTAAACCGCTGGCAACAAAAGTGAGTACACCCCTAGGTGAAAATGTCCAAATTGGGCCCAATTAGCCATTTTCCCTCCCTGGTATCATGTGACTCATTAGTGTTACAAGATCTCAAGTGTGAATGGGGAGCAGGTGTGTTAAATTTGGTGTCATCGCTCTCACACTCCCTCATACTGGTCACTGGAAGTTCAACATGGCACCTCATGGCAAAGAACACTCTGAGGATCTGAAAAAAAGAATTGTTGCTCTACATAAAGATGGCCTAGGCTATAAGAAGATTGCCAAGACTCTGACACTGAGCTGCAGCACGGTGGTCAAGACCATACAGCGGTTTAACAGGACAGGTTCCACTCAGAACAGGCCTCGCCATGGTCGACCAAAGTAGTTTAGTGCACGTGCTCATCATCATATCCAGAGGTTGTCTTTGGGAAATAGATGTATGAGTGCTGCCAGCATTGCTGCAGAGGTTGAAGGGGTGGGGGGGTCAGCCTGTCAGTGCTCAGACCATACACCGCACACTGCATCAAATTGGTCTGCATGGCTGTCGTCCCAGAAGGAAGCCTCTTCTACAGATGATGCACAAGAAAGCCCACAAACAGTTTGTACATTGATTACTGGAACCATGTCTTGTGGTCTGATGAGACCAAGATAAACTTATTTGGTTCAGATGGTGTCAAGCGTGTGTGGCGGCAACCAGGTGAGGAGTGCAAAGACAAGTGTGTCTTGCTTACAGTCAAGCATGGTGGTGGGAGTGTCATGGTCTGGGGCTGCATGAGTGCTGCCGGCACTGGGGAGCTACAGTTCATTGAGGGAACCATGAATGCCAACATGTACTGTGGCATACTGAAGCAGAGCATGATCCCCTCCCCTTCGGAGACTGGGCTGCAGGGCAGTATTTCACCATGATAATGACCCCAAACACACCTCCAAGACGACCACTGCCTTGATTAAGAAGCTGAGGGTGAAGGTGATGGACTGGCCAAGCATTTCTTCAGACCTAAACCCTATTGAGCATCTGTGGGACATCCTCAAATGGAAGGTGGAGGAGCACAATGTCTCTAACATCCACAAGCTCTGTGATGTCATCATGGAGGAGTGGAAAAGGACTCCAGTTTCAACCTGTGAAGCTCTGGTGAACTCCATACCCAGGAGGGTTAAAGCAGTGCTGGGAAATAATGGTGGCCACACAAAATATTGACAATTTGGGTCCAATTTTGACATTTTCACTTAGGGGTGTACTCACTTTTGTTGCCAGCAGTTTAGACATTAATGGCTGTGTGTTGAGTTATTTTGAGGGGACAGCAAATTCACACTGTTATACAAGCTGTACACTCACTACTTTACATTGTAGCAAAGTGTAATTTCTTCAGTGTTGTCACATGAAAAGATATAATCAAATATTTACAAAAATGTCAAAGGTGTACTTACTTTTGTGAGATACTGTATGTATAATGGGCCTGGTACAGTATATATTTGACTCTTTTCTTAATCAGATAAGTTTTTAAATGTGATCAAACGTGTTTCATGCCATTGTTGCATGTATGGGTTTTCAGAAAACACTGAGGTGTAATGCCAACATGCCCCATCTTACTAAAAGCCCCAATGAAAAATTATTTCCATAGTAAAAATCACCATCTTTAAAACTTTTAGCACACTTCCAAATAAAATTTCATACAAACCAGTCGAAACAAGCATGTATTGAGGGAATGACAGCATGAAGAATTTGGAAAAATAAACAGAATACAACAGTGTTCTCTTTGTTTAGATTTTCCCTGGAAAGCTCTATAGAACACTGGAGTGTGCTGTCCTGACTGACGCTCTCTCCGCTGTGACCATTACCACATGTTATTTTAATATGGTGCTTCATTATCACAGACTGTGTTACTCTGATTGATTGATTGACTGTTGATTGATTGCTCCATTATTTTGGACAGCAATTCTGTAAATATCTAATGGGGAATACTGCCTAACACAAAGCTAAAGCCTGCAAAGAAAATTATGAACATACCACAAATGTTATTATGTTGCTCGTCCAAATGAAAAAAATAAATAAAAAATGCAATCAAGATCTGAAATTGGTCTAATTTGTTTTCCTCTATCACCTTCCATCACAAAATGCCAATCTGAAATATTGGTGGCGCTATAACACATTTTAGCCCCCTTCGCAGATATGCTTGTTCATAGACATTCAATCTCATTTTTAGTTCATGCACCACCCCCATTTTTTCATTGAATATTTCAGCCAGAGTGGACTAGAAGCTCAATCTAGGTATCATTAGAAACTGACATTCTCCACTTTGCAATTATGTATATTATGAATTGTTTACCATGCCTTTTCTGCTGGGTTGCATATTTTGTTCTTTACATCTAAGATATTTAACCTCCATTTAAGTGCTATTTTAAAGACTTATATTCATATTAATATTTCTACCACATAATCACTAGATGGCACATATTTGCAACGCAGATGTTTTAAGGCCTTATTTTTGTTATTTTTAAGTAACATACATGCAAAATTTATTATCTATTAAAAGTTCAGATTCTAAGCTTTCAAATGATACTACATATGCCTGCCTTATGTATGCAGGGACATGAGCATTTTAAGTGTAAACTTTTCCCATGATATAGTGCCTCCTTTTGGGACTGCCGGCGGGTCCACATAGTTGAACTGGTTAATGTTAACGAATGGAACTTTAATGTAAAATGTTACTATTAAATCTTGACAAACACATTTGTTGATCAGAACAAAACCACCCTAACAGAGTGCAGAAGTTCTGAAATCATTAGCCAACATTTGACAAGCTTCATGATTCGAATGGTAATGATAAAAATTGGATCGTCTCATGTTGATGTTCTGCTCAGTGTTTCCCGAAAACAGACACTGTTTTAAACAGAATTAGTAATCATGCAAGGCCACATCATGATTTCAATCTTAATTTAATCCATAATGCTGCATTAACGGATATCATACTGTGACGAGGATGAGGGTGTAGCCGGCGCTGAATCAGCTGATCAGCGGGAGAGCGAGTTTAAGGGGAGCCGTCTGTGCCAGTTCGAGAGAGAGAGAGAGAGAGAGAGAGAGAGAGAGAGAGAGAGAGAGAGAGAGAGACGCATGCAGATGCTTTGCATGTGTGTCTATGTTTGTTTTATGTTGCGATTCTTATTAAACTTTGTTTATTGTTCAGCCGGTTCCCGCCTCCTCCTTGCCTGTCCTTTATCTGCTACACGGCCGCACATGTCTCTCTCTCTCTCGAACCTCCGGCTCGTCTTTATCCCCCTCCCGGCTGATTAGCCCGATTCAATGCTGGCCATGTGTCTTCACAGCCCGGCCCTCCTCATCGTCACACTTACCAATGTCTAAGAGGTCAATGTTTGCAGGTTTTAAAGAGTTTTAGATGGTTTTCCCTAAAATTGTAGCTTACAGTAAGTGCTGCTTTTACAATTGCCACACAGGTTTTTCCACATTAATGTGAAAATGACAATTAATAACAAATGTTTAGTACATGTTCTTAGGAGAGCCAACCCTTCTACATTACATGGCTTTCATTATTGCTGGATTGTGCATTTAAATTGAGAGTGGTCTCCTAAAAGCTCATGTCCATTTTTATCATGTCTGTAACCCAAGTTAATTTCCTGGTCTAAATGGGGGAAAAACTTCAGTCTAGTTCGTATAGACTGAACATTTTCTAATGTCTGGACACTCTTTGCAAGGTTTTATGATTATGCAAACAAATGTTTAAAAATACAGCAATGAGTACTTTATACACAGATGAGCCAAAACATTATGACCACACCCTGTGAGTGGAAACATAAAGCAAAATAACATTGATCATCTCCTAACAATGCCACATGTCAAGGTCTGGGTAGATCAGACATTAAGCGAACAGTCAGTTCTCATAGACAACGCGTTGAATGAAGGAGAAATGGGCAGGAGTAAAGACCTGAGCGACTTTGACAAGGGCCAAATTGATTCATCGATGCACAAGGGCTACACAGGCTATACCGTCTGGTTCAAACCGACAGATGGTCTACTGTGGCAAAAGTCACAGAAAAGTTTAATGATGTGTCACAACACACAGTGCATCGCACACTGCTGTGTAAGAAGATGCATAACTGCAGACCGGTCAGAGTGCCCATGATGAAACCTGTCCACAGTTGAAACCACCTACAATGGGCACGCAAGCGTCGGATCTTGACCTAAGAGCAGTTGAAGAAGGTTGCCTTGAGTGGATGGCCGTGTACGTGTGCGCCATTTACGTTTAAGTGATGGCACCAGGATGCACTGTGGGAAGATGACAAGCCGGTGGAGAGAGTGTGATGCTCTCACACTGCACACATTGTTCAGGAATGGTTTAAGGAACATGATGAAGAGTTCAAGGTGTTGCCCTGGACTCCAAATTCCCCAGATCTCAATCCAATTGAACATCTGTGGGATGTGCTGGACCAACAAGTCAGATCTATGGCAGCTCCACCTTGCAGCTTACACGTGCTAATGTCTTGGTGTCAGATACCACAAACACCTTCAGGGGTCTTGTAGAGTCCATGCCTCGTCAGGTCGGTGCTGTTTTGGCGGCACGCAGAGGACCAACAGCATATTAGTCATAATGTTTTGGCTTATCAGTGACGTTAAATTTTGCGATCTTACTGCCAATATCACATCAGTAATGTTGGAATTTCTCCTTAACAATAGCTATTTTTAACCTGTCAGCAACTGTGTCAACGGTTCAAACCCATTTTATCTCCAACTATATTTCTCTTTATGAATTAAAGTAAATCTGTCTCATGAATTAAGTCCTAACAGTGAAAATCAGTTATCTCTGCCTCGCGTGTTCTCAACAAAGTATGCGCATGATGCAAAAGCAGCAGTGACGTTTGAGTAAGTGAAGTTGTTCCAAGAGAAGTTTGAATAACACTTGTTTGGGTGAAAAATGCTTATCGAGAATGCGCCGGACAGGACATTGTCAATAAGATATTAACCCTCAATGAAATATTAACCACTGACACCAACCGATTTCGTGTTGCATATTAACACCACTATTGCCATTCTTTCTGACTTATCCAATGTCTGCTTGTGTTTAGTGTATGCCTCTTCATGGTTTGAGGTCAAAAACAGAGAATTACTCGGTTATTTTAAATCTAATTCTTACTTTATCAGATTTTTAAACACATTTTTTTGGGATATTGCATATTGGTGTGAATGTAAACGGGATAAATGTTGTGTACCGCAGAGGAAAGAGAAACAGCAAGAGCTGCCTCTGGCTAAAACAAGAGTTGTAAACTGTGCCGGATTACATGCAGCTTTATAAGGAAATAATCATCCAATCCGAAAATTTGGACAAGCATGGACATATACAGCACAAGAATTCACAGAACGTCTTTAGTGTGTCTGATATCACCAGAGACACAGACTTCTCTTTAAATGCATTTGTTAATATTATGAAATTGATAATGTCTTAGTATTTGCTTTTATGACTGCATGCACGGGAGCTGACATAAACAAAACCTGACGATCATGTAATCCAGCATGATTTGAAAATGTTCCAAAGAGCATCTTGTGTACTTCAATGGAAACAAGCAAATCTGACCGTATGTACAAAGAGTTCACTTGATCAATGTCACAATTTTTGACATTTTATTAGTGACCTACAAACTGTACAGAATTTTAAATATTCGTTCTATATTATGGCATAAAAAATAGCACAATTATTCCTGTCCCTGGACTGTAAAGCCTTCTTTTCACCCAGAACTTTCACCCGGCACCGCAGGGCTTCTTGCGTGCACAGCTCTCGATGGCACAAGGCATTTATACTTGACGGGCACTCCAGTTGCACTGTTCTCCAAATGATAGATGACATATCAGCTAATCCAGCAGGAATCAGCAATGAAGAAGAGCTTTGCAGAACTTTACATTTACCTAACCAGGTATGGTAATCTATAGTTCATGTTCGCTGGTCATGCAAGAGGTCAACAAAACAAAAACACTTGAGAACCATTAGTAGGCTTTTTTGATCAGTGGCTAAACTCAAGCACTTTTATTTGTTTACAGATATTAGTGTTTTATCATTTACAGCCTCAAGCTATTGTTTGAACTACAATTACATTTAAAACAAATAAAAAAATAGACCCCTATAATACATCTATCTTGGACAGGTTGACAAATTCATATGCAAAATGGTTTTCTGTGGACTACAGGCCAATGATGCACTTATGTTCAATGAAATAGAATCATACGTGATTATTTATAATAATTTAATCATTATATATTGAATTCTTTTTATTTAGGGACCTTTCTCTGCAAATATTTATATGTGATAAATGATGTTTAATTGCGATTAATTAGTTGGTATATCATGTAACTAATTTGATTAAAAGCTGTAATCGATTGACAGCCCTAGTCATACCCTCTCTTTGTCTTTATTTTTTTAAATCCTAAAACTATCAGTTTATGTCCAGGTTTAAATGAAAAAAGAAAAATTCCAGTTTTTCAATGAGGTGTTTAGGACCCCACATTGTAGCTAAATATAAGACAGTTTCAAGCAATTTGAAGGGGCTAAGGTGAAGATTTCCCACAGAGTCCTCGAGTGCTCTCTTTGAGCAGTTTACATGTAGTTTGTATGTGGCAGCTGGATATCAAGCAGATGCGGGTATCTAACCAAGAGTTAGACACTTTATGTCAGACTATCTAAGACTTAAGTGCCGCAACCTTTTACAAGTTAATGAACCATAGTGCCCTTTGTAGATAAACATTGAGCTGCAAGCATTTCCACTTGTTCAGAACTGGGTTTCAGTTCCACTCAAAAAGAAGAGGGTGATCAGATCTGGAAGCAATATGTGAAACTGGTTCTCATTGCATAACAGTGCTATTATAACTAAACGCAGAATTCAACAAAATGAAAGTGACCTTTACGGTGCTGACGCCTTTAGCAATGTTATTATGACACATCATCTATGCAGTGTTGATCACTAGTAATTCCACATAGGTAACTTCAGTGCACTATGACTCTCACAGTCATATTCTAAACACATGTTTTACACAATATAATCCTAAATATGCTATAGTAAATCATGAAAGTAAAGGTGCTTGACCCTTGTAGGCTCGCTGACATGACATGATATCTAAAACCGTTTTTAACAACATTTTACTTTATTAAACAAGAAAACTGTTTTAGAGTTTGTATAACGTAGAGACCCCATGGAATATTTGAACTGACACACCACGGGACTATTTAAGGGCGTACTCACACTAGGCCCGGGGGTCTTGTACCCATGCCCAAGCACGATTGTTCCCCCTCCCCCCTCTCCCGCTGGCCTGCACTCACATTGCACTTAACGTTCTGGGCCTGAGCACGCTTATGTCATTACGATGTGACTTTTTGTTTTGAAGAAAACAGGAAGAAAAGCACTCTCGCAGAGCACAATGGAGTTCTGCATTGTAACGTTACTTACATTGTGGTTTATTTTGAGCCGTTTGGGGCACGGTGACACACAGCCCTCTCACATGCCTAATTATCAATAACATCATACCACTGGAAATTATCCTTTTCGTCCGTCAAGCTGCCAGATTTACGGAGTGCATCCCGTACCTTCAGCTACTGGACATGCAGTTTTATCAGCTTGTCACGTCATTGCTCAGTGGTTCTTAGATATCCACGAGCACGAAAATAGTCTGGAATTTTACCAAATTCTCTGAGTTCTTGTGTGTTGTATCCAGTTGTTCCTGTATACTCTTGTCTGCCCAAATTTCCATTAAACACTGCACCTATGCCGTAGACCAAAATGATCCCTTTGCCCAGTTGCATCATTGACGTCATGGTTCGAGTTCTGTGCTCGGTCACGGTTAGCGTTCGCACTAGATGTGTACTGTGTCTGATCCAACTGAACCGTACCCGAGCCCACCTCTTCAAGTGGGCCAAGGCACAGTTCAGCGTACCAGGGCATGGTATGGAGCGATCACACTAGTCAAACGAACTGGACTTTGGGGGTCAAACATGCTCGGGCATGTTACAGATTGCATAGTGTGAGTACACCCTATGTGAACTGCAGAAGGTTAAAAGGTCAATAAAAAAGTTAAAAATTAAAGTGACCAGTGCAATTTCTCTTATATTCCCCTTTGGTCAAGTTGTATCCTGTTAACACTATCTCAGCTCTCATTGTGCATGTGCAACTAAAGAACAGGCATATATGTGCATTTCTGTAAGTTTATTTAATATTTGAACAAGAATCATTTTTAATCTTCATCATTTAAACTGTGTTCTTGTATGAGTCAATTAAAATGATTAAGTAAAAACAACAACTGTGAAATAGCAAATTTGAGTTAAGTCTACTTTCATATAGTTACCTTAACTTAAATAGTTAAGTTCATTCTATAAGTTAAGTCAACTTTATTACTCAAGATTTGAAGACGCCATTACTTTTATCAATTGGGTAGTCAACTTGTTAGGGTTTTCAGTGCATCTCATCCACTTCTAATTTTTCTTGTTATTCAGTTTTTGATTTTTTTGTCTTTAAAGCAAGATGTTTATAAGATCATGAGAAACATATTTTTGCCCATGTTAATGTCCATGTTATTTCTCAACTATCCTTTCGAATCCAAGTAGGCGACTTCAAAGAAAGACATTCTGCTTTGTTGGTGCACAATGCCACAGAACAATGTGCAAATAATAAGAAATAATGATAATAATAAAGGAATGTTAATGTGGGAATGCACCACGCCCAATATAATGACTCATTGATTTCAAAGCGGAAGTTCCTCTTATATAACATGAATTGAGCTTACAGCAGTGTAGAGCCTATCTGTCCCATCACTATCATCATCATTGGATATTAATCAATTACTAATACATAACAAGACATTGACATGGTGAAGTGACATTTGCTCAAATCTGTAAATATAGAGCTATTTAAGATTAAATGTAACTATAGCAATTGGAAGAAAAAAAAAAGAAAGAAAAAAAAAAACAGGACATGGGGTGTGCACCAATATCCAATGCTATTATTCAAATAAGATAATATTTTGTGCTTGCATACACTCGGGATGTGTCTCAAAACCTAGTGAGTTCCCTACAAAAGATGGCATTTTTGCGCATCATCGGCGCGTGGAAATACTGCCGCGCGCTTCTAAGGCGCAAAATTTCGGTCTGCTTTGGCAGCTCACTCGCTTTTGTGGCACATCCCGAGAGAAATGCACAGTCTGGACGCGAAGCCCTGCAAAAGTTCGTCAAAGTTGCGCTCTTACCTGACTTCGGTCCCGCGGTGAGCGCGTGGAATCCCTTTCTGACGTCAGCTGTCGGTCGCGAGTAGATCTTGAAGAGCGGGAATCGTTGCATCAGCTCGTTTCTCGAGCGCTGATCCCTGATCGGGAAGAGCGAGGAATGCGGAAGTCAGACGTCAGCACGGAGGACGAGAAACGAGCTGCACATGGAGAAGAAGTGGAGAATTGTGGAGAAGCCTCGCTCCACCCCTTAGAAACCAGAAAACAAACATTCCGTTGACCGTCGGCGGTTTGCGTGGTCCGAGCTGGAGACCAACACACAAGTGCAGCTGAGAAGGTCTCTTAAAAAGTCTAGTGATGGTGTAACATTGGAATGCTTTGGCATGGAATGATTACCATAATCTTACACCATAATATTTACATGTTACCTCAAGGTACATCAGATCATTCTAGATGGTACTACTATGGTGCATGCCTGAAAAACATGGCAGTAAGAGCCTATTTGTAAACGTTCAGTCCTATCTCAGCTGAGCTGGTCACCCAATTAGTCATAGTACTTTGATATATACCATGGTTCTAAATTACGATATTTATAGTATTTGTATGTTACCAAAAAAGAACCAACATTCTTCAAAGAATACCTGGGTACTAGCATGATACGTGTCCAAACAACATTAACTAATGATGCCATCTCCGCTTAGCAAGTCTCTTACAAAAAGTGCTGCGGTAATACCATGGTACCATAATACCATCGTAATGGTTCTTGTTAGTGGCAATATTATATTGCTCTCAAATGCACATGTGACGTGAAGATGCTTTATTGCCCTTTTGAAAAGCACTGACAGTCCCAAAGCATTAATAAACAATAGAAGGACACCCTGTAAAAAGAGGTAACAAAACAAGTTAAGCTGAATCGACAGCGTTTGTGGCATAATGTTGATTACCACATAAATGTATTTCGACTCGTCCCTCCTTCTCTTTAATAAAGCACCAAGCTGTGTTCCAGCGAGACACTTACAATGGGGCCAAGCCGGAAACATTAAAATTCTCACAGTTTCAAATGTTTAGCCACAAGACATAAACAATACACGTGTTAACATGGTTTTAGTGTGATAAAATCACGTACTAACCTTCCTAACGACGTACACAGTAAACCTTAAAATGACCGTATAAATGACGATTTAAACATCTCTACAGCTCAAATAATACACAAGTTTTAACAGAAGAATTGATGGTAGTGCTTTCCCACCCAAAAATAAAAATTCTAGCTTGATTTACTCACCTTTAAGTAATCCCAGATGTGTATGACTTTCCTTGTGAAAGGTTTTTCTAAGCACATTTCAGCCCTGTATGTCTATACAAGGAAAGATAATGGGTGCCATTATACTGCTGACTGCTTGACGGTCCGAAAGTCATATTTAGGCAGCATAAAAGTAATCCACGTGACTCCAGTCAATCAATTAATGTCTTCTGAAGCAAATTGATAGGTTTGCGTAAAAAAATTAATTGATAATTAAAATTTTATTAACTTAAAAAAAATGCTTCCTGCTACCAGTCAACCCATCACGGAGCTGTCACATGACTTGCGTGCAATGGCATGTTCATGCGAAGTCGAACGCGCTCGCTTTGTATACAACACAGGAACGAATGTCACGTTTGGTAATTTCAAACAGAAATACAGTAAATACGTTTACATCAGCAAGTAATTTCTTTATTTTGAAACAAAGAACACAAGCATGCCAGTGTGCGTTTATCGTGAATATTTATTCAGCAATCAATGCTCATTTTGCTCTTTTCATTTGACAAAGAAGTCAAATTTAAAATGTAGAAAAATAAATTATCATAAAATACATCTCCATCAATATAGCACTGGATGTTTTCATGGAAAACTCTAAACATTGAAGAACGATGTGAAACACAATAGAATGATAGCATTGAGGTATGCGATAACTGTGATATGACTTTATATAAAGCACAACACGAGTCGATTAACTATTGCCATAAAAAACGAACACAACTCGGTCAATTCCACAGGACAGAACTTAGCACCAGATCAAACAAATATGGAACTGATACATATATACTCTCTTTCTATATATATATATATATATATATATATATATATATATATATATATACGTATTTTATATGTATTTAGATATACTCATGATATCTCTGTGCATGCTTTTCAAACCAGAACATAGTTCATATCTGCTCAAAAGATAATTGTACATGCTCTTGTATTTGGGCTACATCAAATGTATCTGGAAGAAGGGAACACCCCACCTTACACATCACACTTTTCATGGATGCATCCATTAAACAGCTGGCTTCACATTGACATTACACATCTGGACATCATAACATGGTGATATCCAATAGTTAAGAACAACATCTTGACATTACATCATCTACACTTGCTTTTATAAGGCAAGAAGGGTTGGAGAGTTGAGGATATCTACACTAGATTCTGCTTTGGTCACTCCACCTTTGCAACCGTCAAGTCCCTCGGCCAGTGAGTCCAGCTCTGGGCAGGCAAAGGTAAAGATGGACAGGTAGTTGCTGCAGGTTGGCGTGGAAGTGCTCACCACCGGGGTGCTTAGAGGTTCGAGATCATTGGCCACCGACTTGTACAGTGTCTCCCAGTCTGTGATGCCCAGCGAGCCGGTCAAGTCAATGTCAGGGACGGAGCGGGCCGTTTCCACAGAGACGCGGTCCTCGTCGACGGTTGCGAGGAGCTCGTCCCTGATGTCGAGAGAAGGCTCGAGATCGCACAAACTGACCTCCGCGCTTGAACACAACAGGAGGTTGGAGTTCCCAGAAATAGCGGTGGATGGAACCATTGGGATCTCCAAGTCCTGAAGAGAAGTGGAATCTTGAGGACTGTCCTCCGTGAGTTTGGTGGCCGCTTCTGGCATTGGAAGAGGCTGAGGAGATTCTGGGAACATGCAGTCCAGCTCTTCAGGCAGTTGGCAAAGGGGTTTATGAGTGGCAAGAACGTATTCAAGCCTCTCCTTTTCCTTCAGAAGATTCTCAATTTCAGCCTGTAGAGCTGCTTTGTCCTCTTCTAGCTTGTCGGTTTCCTGGAAAAATCGAAAATCTCATTATTCCACAGACAGACAGATTGGAAGGAATAGCTCGCACAAAAAATGTACTCCAAACCCGCATGACTTTCTTTTGTGGAACACAAATAGTACATTTTTGAAGAATATCCATTTGTTTTTCCAATAGACCTTTTTGTTAGACTGTGATGACACGTTTCCGCATTTTAGCAGCATCAATTTTGAAAACTTTTATATGATATTTTTTTTAGATGATTTAGTGTAAGTTTCTAACATTATGCTTTGTGTTATATTACCCAGGAAAAAACTAGTTACCACAGCTGTGATTGGGATTTTTTTCCTCTCGTGGAATGTCGTGAAAACGTAATAGTGCAATTTTTCTTTTGCTGCTGGAGCAAATATTTGCTGTGGGCCGATATAGAAGTTTTCCCTGCTGTTGTTTACTTCTGCGTTCCAAAAACTGGAACTGTGAAAAAGTCATACATCTTCTTAAGTCATACAATATGCTTTGTGTGATACATAGACCAAATTTATTTTTCAAATTATTAGAATTTGGAAAATTCACTGCAAATGTCGAATCAAATATGACACATTCAATGAAGTTTGCGTCAAGAGACACTAAAGAAACAATACCATATTATTTCAATTGCATTTATTTGAAAATCGGACTATCACAAAAACAATTTGTGAATAAAGCAGCATTTCCATCCCATTTGTTTGAGAGAACAAAATTGTCACTTCCAGCCTGGGAAATTTGCACAATATACTGTATAAATGGAAATGGAGGTTGAAGCCACCGTGGCTCTTTTATTAAATGTAATGAGCGCACAGACAAAACACTCGGAGAACTTTATGATTGCTAGCATTAAGTGGCAGATGCCTAATATCGTGGAGCAAAAGAGAATATAACAATAACCAGAGCAACATTTCAGATGCTATGAGATAATATTTATGAGACTATATATTTACATTGATTGCTGAGGCAAAGTCACATGGTTTTCAATGTGCAACCTGATATATTCCCGATACAAATTATATAAATGTGTTTCCATCGTAGTTTATCTGCATATCTTCTTATCAAATAACAACAAATAGTGTAAACTTGCAAACAGTGAACCCAAGAAAGCTCATTAATTATTCTAGCCTAGTGCATGCTGGGAACATCACCTTCGAAAAGTGAAGTAAAATGTACTTATTTTATTTACCAGTGAAATTTACTCAAATTAGCAAATAAATACAACTAAAAAAGTTTTCTATTCCAGGATGAATACATGATGCATTGTAAAGATAAAAAACAACTATAAATAATGTTTACTTGTGAGGTAGACCATTTTTTTTACATTTATGAATTATGTGCAAATGTAGAATTTATTTAATATTTTTTTAATTCACGCTTAAACTGACATATTCATTGTAGAAAGTATCTACTTGTGATCTTTTCTGCTATATTTACTTCTCTTTTTTTAATTTATTTTTTACATTTACATTACATACATTGTGTTTATCTGTAATTTTGGAGCTCGGCAGACCCAGTCCTTTGCATCCACAGAAGAAAGAAGGTTAAATGGACTTGGAACAACAGGGAGGTGAGTAAAATACAGAATTCAAATTTTTAGCAAATTATTTTTAAATTTACTCTTCAAATCCTCTTGTTGTTAATATATGTAACTAACCGCCTGGAGGGTGTCTGTGAGTTCTCGTCGTCTGTTGCGACACTTTGCTGCAGCCATCTTATTCCTCTCCCTCCTGATCTTCTTCTTCTCCTCTTCCTCCGGTGAGAGCTAGTCAAAGCCAACATTGCACTTATTAGCTTGCACACTGAATGCACAAATCCTTGACTTCTGTTGCCAATTCAATCCAGTGGCAAAAGCATCCCTCTCTGCAATGCGTCTAAAAATAGCCTATTGTTGCAGACTCGCTGTGACCTGAATATAAAGTGGATGCTGGTCTAGGCAACACGCCAGAACCAGAGCTGCATCCCCATCAATCTCATCCGGCACGTGCTTCACAGATGAGCATGCATGTCTATTGCAAAACAAACGTGTACCTGCTCGTTCTTGCCCTTTCTGGCAGCGCATTTCCCCTTGTTCCCAGCAGTCTTGGTCTTTGCCGGTTCGTTGCTTTCAGCTCTACCCAGAGACGGAGATACAGACGTGATGATGGTCGGCTGGACCATCCACTGCAGATCCGGGGTGCTGGTGATCGCCGTGACCGTCGGAACAAACGAGCCTGAAGACTCGGCATCCACGCACGAGCCCTGGACAAATAAATTGCGCTTTCATAAATGCATCGTAACGCATTGTTTTCGTCTCATACTTGTATTGCTTTATTGCTAAGGTACTCGAGTTTCTACTTTACCTCTATGACTCGTTCTTAAAAATACTCTCAAGCATCTAAAAATAGGCTCGCCCTGATCAATATTTAACTTTTGCATAGTCTCTGACGTCAATCCCTACGCAGAGCTGCTGTGGGCTCTCCTCAATGGATTTATTTTTCTCAATGAACAGCTGCATTTGTACAGTGCTTTACCATGTTGCGATGCATTGCAAAGGATGCGCAATTAAGCATCACATGCAACATCACAGACTGAAGGATGAGGCGTCACGAGGCTATAATGATGACAACACCATGCAGGCTGTTATTTTTTAAGCAGAAACACGGTCTCCAAATTAACATTATACATGTTAAATGATATACGAAGGGTTTAAATGAATATGCACCCAGTAGATCTGGTTTAATCATCACATTGCTGCTTATGATGACATGAGCTGTACCTGCGTGCTGTCCGTCAGCGCATCGGTGCGGGGTTTGAGGGTGTCCCCGTCGGAAGAGGACGAGTCCGCTTCAGTCTTCGCTTTGCTCAGGAACATTTCTCCAGCGCACACGGACAAAACTGTGTATTAGATCCCAGGTTACAAGATTCAAATCGCTCGAGTCGTTCTCTCCAGTTTTATTAACCTGGTCAGTGATACACAGCGCGCTGAGCTCCTTCTATTTATAGTCCGCCTGAACTTTATGAATGAAACGGGATGTGCCAATCCAGCTGTGGGGAGCGACTCGGACAAAAACATGATGCATATTCCAGGGAAACGTTGTGCTTTTTATGAGCAAATTATTGTATTTTAATCCGTTTTAACTAATGTGTCTATCAGAATGCATGCTTCTGAGGTAAATTTGGGCGCAGGGAGTTCAGCACCCCCGTGAGGGGTTGAGCACCCCTGTGAGGGGAGAAATGTGGTACGAGCTATAAACTCATTCATAAAATTCTGATGGACACACAGAAAGCACATAGTCTTCATGAACAACCTTTGGCATGTGTATTACTTCATGCAAACTGCACACGTATCATGTCATCATTAGGTGAATCGACACTATAAATGTATCTGATATGATATTGTCTTCCGTTGCCATTTCATATAATCCAACTCAGATAGGTTTTGTAAACAGAAACGCATTTCTGAAAGACTATGAGAGAATGGGATCGTCGACTAAAATGTATTGCATTTTTAGCAACCAAATTAATAGATTATAGTAATGAATTAATCATAATATATTTTGTTAATCCGTTCTGCGATCGCCTATGATTAAATATATATTTAATGTGCTATCTCTTTCCTCTGACCCCTCTGGTCTCAGCATCGGCACCTGCTCCTACGTACCACAGTGACGTAACAGAGCGAACAGGAAGATGTCCATATGTGGATACCTACGTATCGGGATTCCAATGGGCTGAACCTAACGCTGCTTCTTTGTGTTTTGTGAAATGTGCAAAACGCGTATTTATATATAAATGCGCATATAATCATTTTAAATGCACGCGGAGTCTATAATTGCTGATGCCCATGTCAGAGATTCACAGATCTGAAGATACTCGTGTGTGTGTGTGAGATGCAGTTGTGTGATGCTTACGAAACCAAAGTGCGCTAACAGCACTTTTAGTTTTTCAAAACGAATTTTGACATTTTTTTCCAAAATGTTGTTTAGAGCACTGAAAAAATGCTTTGAATTTACATGATTTAATCTTGTACATCAGTTCCACATGAATTTATTTACAGCAACATAGTTTAGTTAATTCTTTGTCAGAAAAAAAAAAAATATTCATGTAATTTCAACATAATAGAATAAAGTTTTTTTTAAATGACCCAATTAAGTAGTCTTAAAGTGATTTTATATGTGTCCGTATATGATTAATTTCTTTAGGTTTACATAATATTTTGGATCACATTACAGATTTATATTATAAACTAATTTTTAGTTAGCAATAATATTAGAATGTTAAATTCTAAGTAGTAATTCCTCCTTAAAGCAGCATATAGCATGTTGTTTGTTTACCCATCCTCAAACTAAGCAAAAGCTCCACTCTTTGCCACAGTGGTAAACCAGTGTAACAGAATCTGTTCTAACTCCTAAAATAAGGGCATTAAACACTTTTAAGTCTCCCCCTTTGCTCATCCTGCTCAAAAATACAAAATATAACATTTAATTTCAAAATATTTAATCCCTGCATCAAGTACAAAAAGTACTCATGTAGTTTTAACACAAATGGATTAAGGAACCTTCCATTAAAAAAGTGGATTTAATGCAATGAAATTAAGTTTAAGAATTGCATTGCATGGGGGCCTGGGTAGCTCAGCAAGTAAAGACACTGACTTCCACACCTAGTCGTGAGTTCGAATAAGATGCGCGGATTGACGTCTCAGACACGGAGGCAACTGAGATTTGTCCTCCGCCACCTGGATTGAGGCGAGTCACTACACCAACACGAGGACTTGGAGCGCATTGGGAATCGGGCATTCCAAATTGGGGAGAAAATTGTTGTAAATTTAAAGTAAATTTAACAAGAAAAAAAAAAAATTGTGCTATTGTTGAACTGGTTCACATTTACTCTACATAATGTAATCTAGTAGAGTGCACGTTTTCAAGAATTACATTAATCGAAAGCAAAGAAAACAAGTTTTGAAAATAAAAAATTTTGTTGTGTAGGTCACAAATAATATGATTCAGTAAATTAGACAACCCGCGTTTTCAAGTTTTTTTCAGTGAGGCAACATAAAGAAAAGAAATGAGATCAAAGATAGATTTTATTTATTTAAATATTTCTATTGAGTGACTACAAAACTGAGTGTAAAGTATAAATTGAGTGACTGTACAGTTTGCTGATGTCAGAATACTACAAATATTAAAGAATACCAAAGGACAATGCATTTAAACAATTGTATTAAACACTAGACTTAATAGACCATTTTAAGGATGCAAACAATAAAGGAATTAGAAGAAAGCTACTGTGCATGTCTGACCCTAAAGCATTTCTGGTAGCGGCAACCCAGAGCTGTCAAAATAAAATGACTAGTGCATACTTTTAGGTAGCTAAATATAACAAATTATGTATTTTCAAAAACTGAAAATTATCTATGAGGTGGTCCACATTTTAATATTGGTATTTTATGACAATTGTATTAATATTTTTATTGTGTTTAAGTCACTATGAATGAAGTGCCGCTCGCTTTTGTTTTGAATTAGGGTGCATTCCATTCAGAAGTGATCATCCCTATGCCCTGTTCCATTCAAAGACTTCATCATCCACTGTGAGAGCTTTGAAAAGCTAAAGGTGTGGGGCTGAAACAAAAGTGTCATTCAGAACTACACTGCCTGGCCAAAAAGAATGTCACCGTTTGTATTTTAATAAGCAGATACTTAAGAGCCTATGATTGGATCATTATTGGAGTGATTAATATGTTTCGGCTGATAACAATTCTTTAGCCCTAACTGATGCAGTGTGTAGCTTCTCATTTCTAAAAACATATCTCGTGGTCATTGAAAAGATGTTACTGTGTTTCAGAAGGGGCAAAGAAAACAACTAAAGAGATTTCTGAAATCACTGGAATTGGGTTAAGAAATTTCCAACGCATCATTAACACCTGGAAGGATAGTGGTGAAGGACTCAAGATGGCGATGAGTATGGCTGCTGTGTTGCGTGCTCCGACACAACACTGCAGTTTATTGTTTGTTTTATTTACAGTTTTTTTAAATTTTTTTGTCTTGGATGTTGTCTGCCTTATTGTATACGACAGACAAACGGTTTTGGACATTGTATCTGCTATCTGCTAATTACACACCGAAAACCGGACTTCAAATTCCTCAATGCCGACCCGCTGTTTACAAACATGCCAGTGGAGCCCTTTGTCTGGGCTGCCCGGCCGCGGAAACACAGAAGGAAAAGAGGAAAACGAGCTGGCGTACTCATCCGAGTAAGACGTCACGCAAATCGCCCCCCGCTACCCAGTATACTACTGGCAAATGTTCAATCTCTGGACAACAAGCTCTGAGAGCTGAGAGCGCGGATCTCTTTCCAACAAGACACGAAAGATTGCTGTGTTATCTGTCTTACAGAAACCTGGATGTCTGTGGAGATTCCAGACTCGGCCACCGAACCCGTACGGTTCTCCGTGTATCGAGGGGACAGAGCGAAAGACCTCTCAGGTAAAAGCAGAGGAGGTGGTGTATGTTTTATGATCAACAAATCATGGTGTGATCAGAGGAACGTACATTTTATCAAGTCTTTCTGCTCTCCTGATGGCGACATATAGCTCCAATGCCATCATTAAGTTTGCTGACGATATGATGGTGGTAGGTCTGATCACTGACAATGATGAAACAAGTTGGTGTCAGGAGCACAACCTATCCCTCAACGTCAGTAAAGGAGCTTGTAGTGGACTTCAGGAAGAAAGACAGAGAACACAGCCCCATCACCATTAATGGAGCACCGGTGGAGAGAGTCAGCAGTTTCAAGTTCCTCGGTGTCCACGTCACTGAGGAACTCACATGGTCCGTCCACACTGAAGCCGTTGTGAAGAAGGCTCACCAGCGCCTCTTCTTCCTGAGACGGTTGAGGAAGTTTGGAATGAACCACCCTATCCTCACATGGTTCTACACCAGTACTGTAGAGAGCATCCTGACTGGCTGCATCACCGCATGGTACGGCAATAGCACCGCCCACAACCGCAAAGACCTGCAAAGGGTGGTGCGACCTGCCAGAAACATCATCGGAGGTGAGCTTCCCTCCCTCCAGGACATATATAAGAGGAGGTGTGGGAAAAAAGCTTGGAGGATCATTAGAGACTCTGCTCTCACTGCTACCATCAGGCAGGCGGTATCGCAGCATCAGGACCCGCACCAGCCGACTACATGACAGCTTCTTCCCCCAAGCAATCAGACTTTTGAACACTTGATCTCTCATGATCAATATATCAGCACTGCACTTTATTCATCTATTATCTCACACTGGACTGTCATAATTATATTCTCCTCAATACAACTACTGTATATATATTTTTTATATACTCTTTATTTTTTTATTGTATGTGTATTCAATATTGTGTGCATTGTTTACTGTATATTGTATATTATTATTGTGTTGTGTAATTATGTGTACATTTGATATGTAAATTGTATTGTCACTAAAACTCTTGGTCGTCTGTCACTAAAACTCTTGGTCGTCTGTATCTATATATACAGACGACCAACTCATGTAACTCATGGCTATGTTTAATTTCCACATGCTCAATGCAACAAGATCTTACAGGATTAGGCCAAAAGAAAGCCACTTGATAGTGAGGCTAACCGGAAAAAACGACTTCAATTTGCTTGGGAGCATAATGATTGGACTGTAGATTAATGGAAAAAGGTCATGTGGTCTGATGAGTCCAGATTTACCCTCAGGGTAATGAAGTGATGCACCCGTCATGCATAGTGCCCACTGTACAAGCCTCTGGAGGC
This sequence comes from Moxostoma hubbsi, assembly GCA_032164185.1. NCBI lineage: Eukaryota > Metazoa > Chordata > Actinopteri > Cypriniformes > Catostomidae > Moxostoma > Moxostoma hubbsi. The sequence goes on from JAVLUX010000013.1 coordinate 3,085,877, forward strand.
AGTGTTATGATCTGGGGTTGCTTCAATTGGTCAGGTCTATCTCAGCATCGTTATGAGGCAATACAATTAAGTCAGCTGACTACCTGAATGTACTGAATGACCAGGTTATCCCATCAATGGATTTTTTCTTCCCTGATGGCATGGGCATATTCCAGGACAATGCCAATATTCATGGGGCTCAAATTGTGAAAGAGTGGTTCAGGGAACATGAAGAATCATTTTCACACATGAATTGATCAACACAGAGTCCTGACCTTAACCCCATTGAAAGTCTTTGGGATGTGCTGGAGAAGACTTTAAGGAGTGGATCGACTCTCCATTCTTCAATACAAGATCTCGGCCAATAATGAATGCAAATCTGGGTGGAAATAAATGTTGTGACACTGCATAATGTTGTCGAAATAATGCCACAACGAATGCGTGCCATAATCAAAGCTAAAGGTGGTCCAACAAAATATTAGAGTATGCAACTTTTTCTTTGACCTGTTAGTGTATCATGATTGTTCTCCCTTCAAAGTCCCATTTGAAATGCAATCTGTGAGATAAGGACCAAGGCAGACACAAGGAGTGATCACACCAGGTAGCAGCAATGGCATTCCAAAGATGATTTAATTTTGGAGGAGGTGCAAAATGTGAAAATAAACAAGTGTTTAAAAGTGAGCATACAGTAAAAACAAGGTTTTGTAAAAAAAAACTGTCTAAAACTAGACTTGTTTTAGGTACTAAAATCCAGTACCTACTCCCCTCCCTAAACATTAGAGGCCAGAGTTTTGTTGCACTCAAGCAGTGCTAGCAACCTTGTCCCATGTGCTTCAAATGCTTGTCATCCATCTTGTTTTCCCCTGTATTGACGGCTGGTTTAAATACACAATTTTCCCTCCATTACCAATAGGAACCATACCCCAGCCTCGCCCCGGTCCTTCTAGAAGGGAGGCTCAGAAATAAAGTGTGGCAGATCGCGCTCCCCCCTTGGACTGGGGACCGGTTCGTCGCCCTCAGCAGCCTCCAAAGCAAGACCTCAGGACCATTATCTCCAGAAAGAGAAGGTCCTGACGGTCTTGCGCCCAGCCTTATGGTGGTAGCCCCCTCGGGATGGGTCGCGTGAAACATTCACCACGAAACCTCTCCATTTCCGCCGCCGCTGCTGGTTCCCAAGAAGACATTTTAGACCTTCGAGGCTTGAATCGCTCAGTCAAGTCTCTCAAGTTCAAGATGCTAACCGTCAAGGCAGTCGTGTCTCAAATCCAACATCACGATTGGTTGGTCACAATCGATCTCATGGATGCATATTTTCATATAGAAATTCTGCCACAACACAAGAAGTTCCTGAGGTTCGCTTTCGGGGACGAAGCTTTCCAATATCGAGTTCTTCCATTCGGCCTAGCCTTATCAGCCTGCACATTCACGAAGCGCATGGATGTAGCACTGGCTCCTCTGCGACTCCAGGGCATCCGCATTCTGAATTATATAGACGACTGGCTGATACTAACACAGTCACAAGAACTGGCATTACAGCACAGGAACATCATTTTAGCTCATCTGGTTTCTCTGGGTTTAAGACTCAACGACAAGAAAAGCGTTCTCTCTCTCCTACTCGGAGAACTACGTATCTGGGGATCGTATGGAATTCGATCGTGATGCAGGCACAATTGTCTCCCGCTCAAATCGAGACCATTCAGAACACCCTGAGCAAAGTCAGGCTACACTGTTCTTCAGTATCAACGAATACTAGGTCTCATGGCATCTGCGTCCTCTGTGATTCCTTTGGGCCTTCTGCACATGAGACTGTTTCAGTTTTGGCTCAAAGCCAGGGGATTTCATCCAATGGCCAGTCCTCTAAGGCAGATAAGGGTTACGTGCTGCGGGCTACGTACCCTCTCTATGTGGTTCAGACCCTGGTTCCTCACCTTGGGTCCCACTCTAGGTGCATCTTGCCATCACAGATTGTTAACGACAGATGCCTCCCTGTCGGGCTGGGGAGCGGTCTTAAGTGATCGTCCAGCTCAAAGGGATTGGGAGGGTCATTAGCTCGATTGGCACATCAGATGTCTCGAGTTGATGGCTGTATTTCTGGCCCTGAAATACTTCTTCCAGCATTTGAGAGGCTGCCATGTCCTGGTGCGGGTGGACAACACAGCGGCAGTCTCTTACATAAACCATCAAGGAGGTCTACGGTCATGCCAGCTAAACAGACTGGCACGGCAGATTCTCCTTTGGGCCCAGGGCAAGCTCCTGTCAATCAGAGCAGTTTACATCCCTGGATGCCTGAATGTGGGAGCGGAATAACTGTCCAGACAGAAAATACCGATGGTGGAGTGGAAACTCCAACCCGAGGTAGTGAGACAAATCTGATTAAGATTTTACAAGGCAGAAGTGGACCTCTTCGCCTCCCAACAGACAGTGCAATGTCCCCTCTACTTCTCCCTGAGTCACACAGCCCCCCTGGGTCTGGACGCAATAGCACATAAATGGCCCAAAATGCGCCTGTATGCGTTTTCTCTGGTTTCGGTCAAGCTTTGCCAGTAGCTATCAGGGCTCATTCTACCAGGGGGGTCGCTTCCTCTAAAGCAGGGGTACTCAATTTGAAACCTAAAAGGTCCACTCACCAAATTTTCCTTGCGTCCAGGGTCCGGAACAGTGATGGTCAAAATCCAAAAACAGAACTCCAACAAAAAAGGTGGTAAATCCCACAAAACGTTCAAACTATGTACAAAAGGTGATGTGGTCTGGCCTTATTAGTGTGAAAAGTGACACCTTTTTTGTGCCACCAGTTCTTTAAACTTGGGCATAAAAGGTGTGAGGGCCAGGCGGAGGCACTGATGTAAGTGTTCATTACAGAGGGTGCTCCTGTATTTGTTTTTCACCATATTCATGGTTGAAAAGGCAGACTCACAACAATATGTTGAGGGAAACATGGTGAGAATTTGAAGGGCCACCTTCTGCAAGGAAGGGACACCTGCTGCAGGGACCATCTTAGTCCAGAAGGTGGTAGGGTCACAGAGAGACTCCTGCAGTGCAAGGTTTTCCTGAAGCTCAATTAGCTCTGATTGAAGAGAAGCAGCACTAGCCCATGGGCAGATTTTTTTTTTTATTGCAGACTTCATTTGGTCAAGCAAATCATCAGCAAGGTCTTCAGTTCGCTTTACAGCAGTGGAGTCAGACAAAGATATTTGGTTTATTTTTTGTATGGTGTCATCTTTTTGAGTTCCCTCAAACAGGGCAATTGCTATTTCATTCATGCATTCCTTCACAATCTCCGAGTCAGAGAATGGTTTCTTGTGCTTTCCTAAGACCCATGCCACTCTTAATGAGGCTTCAGTTGCACGTTCTTGTTGGGTGGCTGATCTAACTATTACACTGCATGTTGCATGGTATGATGATTGCAGTTGTTTGATTTTTCTGGCTCTTACCTCAGATTTATGCGGGTAATTGTGGTCAAAGTGTCCGTGCTTTGAGTCATAATGATGTTTCACGTTACCACTCTTTACAATGGCAACCGTCTCGTTGCAAATTAAACACATTGGTTTTGTGCTCCCCACCGGCAGCACAAATGCATAACTGTCAGTCCACTCTGTCTTAAATTCGCGATTTTCAGATTTTCTCTTTTTGTCAGGTTTTGAGCACGCCATGATTTTCGCTAGCAAGGAAACAGGTACCGTTAGCAGATGGATTGGCACCTGCGTTGCGCTTGTGAATGACACACACACACACACACACACACACACACAGCGCGGCCAACGAGTGAGTGAGTTGTCATGGTGATTACAGTTATTACAGCTCCTGATTGGATCTTTGGATTGGACACAGAAGATAGATAAACCACATCTAGTAGGAAAACAATATAGGCGTGAAATCACGCACCAATGAAAAAACTCGCTTGGATCATGACTAAATTATATAATGTTGATTTTGGCTTCGGTCCAAATTGTATTGCGTCTGGGTCCGGATCCGGACCGCGGTCCGCCTATTGAGTACCCCCGCTCTAAAGCTTTGACTGGAGGTGTCCCTCTACTGCATGTGTGTAATGCGGCAGGCTGGTCCTCTCCGCATACATTCATAAGATTTTATAGTTTGTATGTTCATGCCACTCCAGGCTCTTACGTCCTTGAGTCAACATCACAAGCTCATGTCTGAGACCTCTCGTGTTCTTGTGAGCACAAACTACACAACCGTAAGGGGTCCAGACATCCGCAGTGCAGCAGCGTGTGTATTCTCGTTCCCAAAGTGCTAAATCAAGTATAGCATCAAAGTGTAGCATTTGATAGGGAATGTCTTGGGTTACTTAACTGTAACCCTTGTTCCCTGAAAAAGCGGAACGAGATGCTGCGCATCATTTCCAAACTGAGGATGCCCCAGGACTGCTCTTCAGACAAAAATACCTGACGATGCACCTGTGGCATTTTTTATATTTTGAACTGTGTTCATTGTGATTTCGATGAAAATTAAGCTGTATGTTTGGTAATGGAGGCTGTTCACATTGATGCGGCTATTATGGGTCACGGTCATAGCGGCACCAACTGGAAGCAGGAAGTATGGCACTTTTAACAGACTTTGAAATAGCCCTCTTATGTTTACATGAATTGCTTCAAAATTCTTTAGAATAATGTCAAGACACTGCTGATGTAAAATTGTAAAGGGATATTTGATATCTTAATACTGTTGGCATGGCAATGCATTAATTGTTATTATTCATTTCTTCCTATATTTGGGTGTTTTTGAGGCATTTGGTATGCTTAAAGTTACTTGAAATTTTGCACACACATCAGAGTCATTGGCCATTAGGTCTGGCCGCATGGGCACGTAGGGAGGCTCTGTAGTGCCCCCTTCAAAATGGGGGTGTAATACTGCATCTGTAGCACCCCCATTTTCACCTATAGTCACCAAAATTGGTACATATATAGTTCTCATCAAGCCAGACAACTTTCATAATTATAGTCATTAGGTCTACCCAACAGGAAGTTGGCCATTTAGGATTTTTTAAAATCTTTTTTAAACTTTTAAATACTCCTCCTAGGTGATTTATGAGACTGTCAACATTATGCCAAGACATTGAAGATGCTAAATTGTGAACAGATTTTGATATATGGAACAGTGTTTCCATGGCAAGGCATTAAATTAATGGCAAAAAATGGGAAACATGAAGTCTCTCTGTAAGGCTGGCACCAGGATGTCTACACCAAAAGGGCTCTGAGAGAGCCAACATCATAAAACTCTCACACAGAAGAGCAACTCCACCTGAGACAACACACCCTACAGATTAAGGTCCGTAAAACACAAATCTCACTCAAATCTACTCCCTCTCTCACCTCCGCCAATTTTAACTATTCTATCTATATACATAAATATTTGCTAATATAAGATAGAATTTCTTCATCAATATATTTGGGTATTGAATTGTATGTATATTAATAATCTTAACTCGTCCGCCATCTTGAATAAATATTATCACTGAGTATAATGCCTTCCTTTAGAAAAAGGATTTTGCTGCATGTTCAGTTTACTTTATTAAAATAATCACAATTCTAGAACATTTGAACACAACTTGCCACAATGTTAATTTCATTGTGTTACATCCATTTGAGTTAGGATTACATTAATATTGTTGTGGTGTTAATGTAAATAACACTAATGTAATGTTCCCCGTCTCTCGCTCACTTCGACGTTGTGTCGAAGAAGCGACACTAGGGGTCTCTCTTGAGCGCCGAATATGCCTCTGATCTATGAAAAAAGGCCAATGAGAAGTTGGCAGACAGTATTTGCATACCCTGTCCCCGGACCTACGGGTATAAAAGCGGGGAAATACATTGAGTTCATTCAGAAATTTTCTTCGGAGCTGATGGTTGTACTGCTGCAAGTCATACACCCGTTCCTGTTCCTCTGACGTTCCTGTTCCTCTGACGCTCTCTGCTGTCGGATCTATGGCACACTACAGCGGCTTTCTCCTTCCTTGCACAGCAGTGCAGTTTGCCCCTGGGCGCTTCAACAGTGCTGAGCACATTAAAAGAGTGATATTTCTTGTAAAAGAGTGTTTTCCTCTATTAAAGCAATATACAGCGGCGTTGAACGTCCTTTTCAGGGCGCGTCTTTATAAAGATGCCATTCCGCCCCTATGTAGTTCCTGGATGCAGTAGAGTGCTCTCCGCTTCAGATGGCCACAGGCATTGTCTCGTGTGTCTGGGCAGCGATCACACAGAGGCAGCGTTTGTGGATGGTTCATGCTCTCATTGAGAGAGCATGTGCGGCTGCGGCTGGTGATGGAGGCGATCTGGCGATGGCAGCGGGTGCAGCTCCGCTGGGTACGCCCCCTCGGACCACCCGCCCCCCAGCACGCTTGTTGACTCCCGTCCGTGCTCGAGGCACTAGCGGCTCGCCTCACAGCCAGCCTGCTTATCCTCTAGAGCTCGAAGTGGATGAGCTTGCCGCTGCATCGGAGAGCGCGGCGTCTGACGCGGATGATGCCGCCTTCGGGCCAGCACGCCCAGGCTGAGGCTGACGCTCAGATGACCGACATGCTTTCCTGGGCCGCCGCCAGCGAGGGCTTGGACTGGAATCCTCCGTCCTCCCCACAGCCATTGCGGTTGTATGACTGGTTCCTGGGGACAGGGCGCCCCCCGGTCCCGTTTTTCCCGGAGGTGCATGATGAGCTGACGTCATCGTGGAGAGAACCCCTCTCCACTCATCACAAAGCCGCTCGCTCATCCACCCTCGCTACTCTCGACGGCAGAGCAGCCCACAGGTACACGGCGATTCCCCAGGTGGATAGGGCTGTTGCGCTCCACTTATGCCCAGGAAACCCTACCACCTGGCGGGGTCGCCCTGTGCTTGTAGGACAACATCCTTGCTGACCGCGAAGGCCTACTGCGCCACAGGACATGCCACTTCCGCCCTGCACGCCATGGCCCTCCTGCAAGTCCACCAGGCCAAGGCGCTCAAAGATCTGCATGGGGGTAGCCCTGATCCCGATGTGCTGCAGGAACTGACCTCGCCTTTAGAGCCTCGAAGGTCACAGCGCAGTCACTCGGACAGGCAATGGCCACGCTCGTGGTCCAGGAACGTCATCTGTGGCTGAACTTGGTCGAGATGCGTGAGACCAACATGGTTCGCTTTCTCAACGCCCCTGTCTCCCAGTTCGGCCTCTTCGGCGACACTGTCGAGGACTTCGCCCAGCAGTTCTCCACGGTGAAGAAACAGACGGAGGCCATATCTCACATTCTGCCCTGCCGCCATGGGCCATGCCCCGTCTGCTCGCCGAGGGCTCCTGCGGCCAAGAAACATCCTGCTCCGCCTCAACCTGGGCCCAGCTCTCAGCCCCAGCATTGAGCACTTCACAGGAAGCAGACGCCCCCCGTCTCACGGACCTCCTCGAGGACCCGGAAGGCTCCCAGGCGCTCCTGAGATGCTCGACCCAGAGCCCGAGATGTTAGCTCCAGAGCTCGTAAGACCACTCCGTCCCCCAGTGGAGGGCCGGGAGGAGAATCTTTTGTTGGATTTATTTCATTTGCCACCCCCCCTACACGGGGCTGCGGTACCCACATTCTCAATAACAGAGCTATTTCCTTTGTCTCTGGGTCACCCCCCCGCCTTCAGCCCCACGACTGTTCCCCGGCTGGCCGGTTCCGACGAGTCTAGAGGACGCCTACACTGGACCTCCTCCTCAGTTGCTAACCCGCCCCCTGCGGGGTATGCGGAGCAAGGTAAGTGCTTGTAGTCTTTTCTCAGCACTACAGCCTCAGGACGCGTCTTCGCCTCCCTACGCCGTACTACCTGCTCTGCCCTGCTGCGAAGCCCCGCCGGGTACGTAAAAAATAACCGTCCCCTTGGTGCGCCATGTGCGGAGCATGGATGCGTGGCTTTCACTTCCCAACCCGTCACGATGGCTGGCCAGGACCATTCGACTCGGTTACACAATTCAGTTTGCAAGGCCCCCGCCCCCTTTCGCGGGCGTCTGCTTTTCCACAGTATACGCGAACATGCCAAATCCCTGCGCACGAAAATCGCTACTCTTTTACTCAAAGATGCGATAGAGCCTGTCCCTCAAAACGAAACGAGGATGGGTTTCTACAGCCCTTACTTCGTTGTACCCAAGAAAGTCATCGGCTTTGCTCAAACTCCCATTCAAAATGCACACGCAAAAACACATCTTAACTTGCGTCCAGCATCTAGATTGGTTCGCAGCGGTAGACCTGAAGGACGCGTTCTTTCACGTCTCAATTCTGCCTCGACACCGACTCTTTCTACGGTTCCCGTTCGATGGCCAGGCGTATCAGTACAAAGTCCTCCCCTTCGGCATGTCTGTCCCCTCGCATCTTCATGAAAGTGACAGAGGCAGCTCTTGCCCCGCTCCGAGAAGCTGGCATCCGCATACTCAATTACCTTGAGGACTGGCTTGTTCTGGCCCACTCGCAAGAGTTACTATGCGCTCACAGAGACCAGGTGCTCAGGCACCTCAGCCGCTTGGGGATTCAGGTCAACTGGGAAAAGAGCAAGCTCTGCCCGGTTCAGAGCATCTCTTTTCACGGCATGGAGTTAGACTCGGTCTCAATGTCAGCACGTCTCACCAACAAGCGTGCGCAGTCAGTGTCGAGATGTCTCGCCACTCTCAGGCCAGGCACATCGGTCCCTTTAAAACTTTTCCAGAGGCTCCTGGGGCATATGGCATCCTCCGCGGCGGTCGCGCCGCTGGGGCTGATGCGTATGAGACTGCTTCAGCACTGGCTTCAGACCCAAGTCCCGAGACGAGCAGGGCGCCGCGGCACGCACCGTGTGATGATCAACCCTGCCTGCCACCAAACATTCAAACCCTGGACAGACCTCTGCTTTTTACGGACAGGAGTACCCTTGCATCAGGTGTCCCGACGCGTCCTGGTCACGACTGACGCCTCCAGATTGGGTTGGGGCGCCATGTGCAACGGGCACGCAGCCGCGGGCCATTGGAAAGGGGCTCCGCTATGCTGGCACATCAACTGCCTAGAGTTGCTGACAGTATTCTTTGCCCTGCAGAAGTTCCTCCTGTTAGTTCGGGACAAACATGTCCTAGTCAGGTCAGACAGCACCACTGTGGTAACGTACATAAATCGCCACGGCAGCGTACCCTCCCACCACATGTCACGACTCGCCCATCGTCTCAAGTCGCTGCGTGCACATCCCCGGCAACCTCAATGTGGTAGCGGACGCGCTGTCACGACAATGCTTACACAGTGGAGAGTGGAGGCTTCACCCCCAGTCAATCCAGCTGAGACCTCCCACTGCCCGCTCTGGTATGACCGAACAGAGGCTCCCCTCGGGGCAGACGCACAGGCACACAGCTGGCCCGCAGGGCTGCGCAAGTACGCATTTCCCCAGTAAGCCTTCTTGCACAGGTGCTGTGCAAGGTCAGGGAGGACGAGGAACAAGTGACTCTAGTGGCTCCCTATTGGCCCACCCGGGCTTGGTTCTCGTACCTCGTACTCCTCGCGACAGCCCCTCCCTGGCAAATTCCCCTGAGGAAAGATCTTCTTTCTCAGGGACGGGGCACGCTCTGGCATCCGCACCCAGACTTTGGAACCTCCACATCTGGCCCCTGGACGGGACGCGGAAGATCTAGCTGGTCTACCACCTGCTGTCGTGGACACAATCAGCCAAGCCAGAGCCCCTTCTACCAGGCATCTTTACGCCTTGAAGTGGTGCCTGTTTGCAAATTGGTGTTCTTCCCAGGCTGAAGACCCACAGAGGTGCACAGTTAGATCAGTGCTCTTATTTCTGCAGGAGAGGCTGGAGGAGAGGCTGTCCCCTTCCACCCTAAAGGTGTATGATGCTGCCATCGCGGCCCACAACGACGCAGTAGACGGAAAGTCTTTGGGTAAGCACGACTTAATTATCAGGTTCCTAAGAGGTGCCCGGAGGTTAAATCCCTCCCGGCCAAACCTGTTCCCCTCATGTGGTCCCTCATGTAGACCTCTCAGTGGTCCTCTCGGGCCTTCAGAGACCTCCCTTCGAGCCGTTAGAATCAGCCGGACTCAGGGCCCTCTCTCTAAAGACAGCCCCGCAAATCGCGCTCGCCTCTATCAAGAGGATCGGGGACCTGCAAGCGTTGTCCAGTGACACTTGCCTGAAGTTCGGTCCGGCAGACACGTATGTGATCCTAAGACCGCGACCGGGCTACGGGCCCAAGGTTCCTACCATGCCCTTTAGAGACCAGGTAGTGAACCTGCAAGCGCTGCCCCGGGCGGAGGCAGACCTAGCCCCTTCGTTGCTGTGAAAGAATAAAAGAGTTACCCCCCCCCCCCCCCCTTATGGGTCCAAGCACACTCGACAAGGAGTGTTGCGTCCTCGTTGGCACTGGACAGGGGTACCTTCCTAGCAGACATATGTAGAGCAGCGGGTTGGGCAACACCTAATACCTTCGTGAGATTTTACAATCTCCGGGTTGAGTCATTGAGTCATTGAGTATTGTCCCGTGTTTTCTCAGGTCCGAGCCAGTAGAACTCGGTAACACGCTGACGGTCTGGCCGGGTGGATCGCTTGCGCCTAGTGCCCTTTCCCTCGGCAGAGATAAAACTGTGCGCTTTCTCTTCCAGGAGATCCCACTCATTCGGATCCCTGGATGACACTTCCCTAGCCCTTTGGGTCTGCAGTTCAGCGGAGGAACTTGCCAACCCAATCCACTGCGGGTACTTAGTGGATTGGGTCTCTCCCTGTGTGTATTTTCCACGGTACGGTGCCCTTACGAAGTGGACCCGCGTCTCCCTTAGGCAGTTCCAGCTGCCCTCCGGTAGTCGTGTTGTAGCAACTCCCACCTCCCAGCGAGGCTGGATCTACCACTGCGCCATCTCCACATGCCGCCTAAAAAACCCATATGATGTATTCACCACTCTTACCTCCCCTTCAGGGCAGGGGTGGTCTCCGCAGGGTCTTTTCCCCCTGAAAGAATAGGAAACTGGGTAAGACCCCTGTCCTTCGATGCATGTAAGGGCCCTGGCCGTTCTTGCTCTATGCGGAAAAACATAAAGAGAAAAGAGGCGCAGCCAGGCATGGCCCATTTGCAGGTTGGCAAGCGTCGCCTTGTTCCCCTGTCTAGGGTAACCAGAAGGATCCCGACTACTTTTTTGGACCATTTCCGGCTCCTCAGAAAAATCCTGAATGAACTTGACGTATTTCCCCGCTTTTAGACCCGTATGTCCGGGGGTGGGGTATGCAAATACTGTCTTCCAACTTCTCATTGGCCTTTTTTCATAGATCAGAGGCATATTCAGCACTCAAGAGAGACCCCTAGTGTCGCTTCTTCGACACAACGTCTCGTTCAATCCATCAGGGAACAGAGGTTACATCCGTAACCTAGACGTTATTTTACGTGTTTTTGTGCACAATGAAAATAAAGGTTAGTTAGTGTTTAATGTTTTGTTAGTTGAGATATAGACGTTTTGGGGGTTACCATTATGGTGAAGAGTGGAGCTTGAGCTAACGATGAGGATAGGTACATGGTGCAAATTAAATTGATTGCTTGCTTCACTGAGTAAATGCTGTGCTAACCATATCATAGTCACTAAACTACACTGTGTAGTGCTTCAAACCAGCAGGTATTTAGCATGTTAGCACTCACTAGTTATTTCATAAAGAAATCAAAGTGATTTATTCGAGTTACACTGACACGTGTAATTTTGTTGGGTTTACCCAAATTTACTAGGTACTTTCTACACAAAGTGTTTGTGTTTAGATTACATAGTCTAAATTAAGAAGACTCTTTTCAAACACTTGGAAACACTGTCCACAACTGAATCAATTTCAGCCAAAAAGCTATTTTTTAGATTAGATTTTGGGAAAGAGCTGGATTCTGCTCAAAGGAAAAAGTTGTGTCCATAATATTATGATCTATGCCTTCACAAAGTACATGTTTTTGTAATTTCATTCGTACTATTTTTTTATCACATGGTCTCACAGTTGGTGTATGGATCCATGTGATGGTTGGGCCTTAAGAAAAGCTCCTGTCGAAGGTAAGCAGCCGAGCTAGGCGTTTGGAATGAAGCAGGGAGTGGGATCTCAAATTTCTTGGAATGTTTGGCTCCCTCACAATACGTCCATTCATTCTGGAGTCTTGGTGTTGGGAGAAAACCAGGCGAGCTGGTCAGTATAGACATGAAACATGGCGTAAAATGGTGTAGCAAAAAATTATGGAGAGGTATGTTTTTTTGGCCAACATGCCACATCATCACGTTCCTCCAGCCAAAATGTGAATTCAATTTCCTTTTGAGGGGAAACAGACTAACTGTGGTCCAGTCCTCAAGTGATACTGTCACAAATAAAAATAATATTTCAGGTTCAATACAAGTTAAGCTCAATCAACAGCATTTGTGGCATAAATATTTAGACTCATCCCTCCATTTCTTTAACAAAAGATTGTGTTTACAGTCACACTTGGGGCCAATTTTTGGAGGGTTTAAAAGCAGAAATGTGAAGCTTATAATTTTATAAAAGCACATTAACTCTTCTGTTAAAACTTGTGTAATATTTGAGCTGTAGATTTGTTTAAATTGTCATTTTTATGGTCGTTTTAGGGTTTCAGGTTATTCTGTGTTTACATCGCTATGGCAACAAAGTTGTAAAATTTTATATAACTTTACACAGATGCAGTTAGTTTGTGATTTTATCACAATAAAATCATGTTAACGCACATATTATTGAAACAGTGAGTATTTTAATGTTTACGGATTGACCCCATTCACTTCCATTGTAAGTACCTCACTGTAACCTCGATTTTTCCTTCTTTTTTTTTTAAAGAAAAGGAGGGATGAGCGGATTTGAGTGGTATTCAATATTATGCCACAAATACTGTCGATTGAGCTGGACTTGTATTGAACATGGAATATTCCTTTAAGAGAATCTACATATTCATGAGATTATCTAATCAGCCAATCATGTGGCAGCAGTGTAATGTATAAAATCATGCAGATATGGGTCAGGAGCTTCAGTTAATGGTCACATATCAGAATGGGGAAAAAATTTGTTCGCAGTGATCTTAACCATGGCATAGCATTTACATTTAGTCATATAGCAGACACTTTTATCCAAAGCAATTTACGAATGAGGAACATAGCAAGCAATTTGTCATACAAAGTTCAACAACATCTACACAACATGTACTGCCAAGCTCTCAAGGTGGCTGGAGTAGTGTAGGTGACAGGAGTATTATGATTGTTTTGTGTGTGTGTGTGTGTGTGTGTACAGTAAGTACAGTTTAAGTTCAATAGTAAGTGTAATTAGTGTGGATTGGTTAGTGCTTATGGAGCAGATGTGTTTTCAGCTGGTTCTTGAATGTTGAGACGGTTTCAGCAGATGTGTGAAGGTTGGAAGTTCATTCCACCACAGTGGAACAGAGAAAGTGAAAGATTGTGACTCTTTGTGATGGGACCACCAGGCGCTGCTCGTTCATAGATCATGATTTGGAGCATAAACATGGAGAAGTGAATAGACGTAAGAGGGTGCAGTTCCATTGACTGTCCTGAAGGCCAGAGTCAAAGCCTTTAATTTGATGCGGGCAGCCACAGGTAGCCAGTGAAGGGAAATCAAGAGTGGGGTGACATGAGCCCTTTTTTGGCTGATTGAAACCAGACGTGCTGCTGCATTCTGGACCATCTGCAGTGGGTTAATTATGTTAGCTGGGAGGCCAGCCAACAGAGCATTGCAGTATTCCAGTCTTGAAATGACCAGAAATTGGACCAGAAGCTGTGAAGCATTTTCAGACAGAAAAGGTCTGATTACCCTGATGATGTAGAGCACGAATCTGCACAGCCATTGACCAGGAAAATAAATAATTGCACTTCATGTCAAAAAGGTTGCCGACCCCTGCTCTAGAGTGTAAAGAGAATGGATCAAAAACATCCAGTGAGCGGCAGTTCTATGGACAGAAAGGCCGTGTTAATGACAGAGATCAACAGAGAATGGCCAGACTGGTTCTAGCTGACAGAAAGTCTACGGTAACTCAGATAACCACTCTGTACAATTGTATTGTGCTGAATAGCATCTCAGAATGCACAACATGTCGAACCTTGAGGTGGATGGGCTACAACGGCAGAAGACCATGTTGGGTTCCACTTCTGTCAGTCAAGAACAGAAAACTGAGGCTGTAGTGGGGCTACCATTTGTGTACCTCAGCAGAAATTCAGATTTGTCAGACCAGGTGATGCTTTTCCAATCATCTATCATCTACTGGGGGATCGGCACAGTCATTGACCAGAAAAATCAAAAATTGGTGCTCCATGTCATAAAGGTTGCCGACCCCTGACCCAGAGACTGTTTTGCATGAAAATCCCAGAAACACTCAAACCAGCCCGTCTGGGACCAACAATCATACCACGGTCCAAATCACCAAGATCACATTTTATCCCCATTCTGATGGTTGATGTGAACATTAACTGAAGCTCTTGACCCTTATCTGCATGATTTTATTAATTAAACTCCTCCCAAATGATTGGCTGATTAGATAATCACATGAATAAGTAGATGTACAGGTGTAAAGTGGCCGGTGAGTGTACAGTATAATGTGTTGATTTGTCACTGAATGTGAAGACATAATTTCTTGTGTTTGTCACACTTATTCCCATCTATGAAGCATTCTAATGAATACATGTAGCATTTATACTGTAAGTAGTGTTGACAATCTCAGTTCTTTTGATATGTGTTGTGTTTGTTGTGTCTTTGCTTATGTTTAGTTTCAAATTTTATTATAAAAAAAAAAAAAAAAAAAACTTTTGATTTTATTTTCCACAATTCAATATCACACAACTGGAAAAAATCAAAGCAGTTGAGCTGAAGAAATTACAGGACTTGTGTTGTGAATTATTACGTCCATTAATCATGCACATATATATTTAGGCCTTTTAAATTAATACAGTTGGTTTTCATTTATGTATTAAAAATTGCTCAGTTCTTACAATTTAAATGTCACCATAGTAACGTTATCTAACTGGCTAACAGAGGAGTCGTGCCCATTCAAACTGAGGGGGCACGTACCCCCTCAAATGTTTGAGCTGAGTGGATTTTTAATAGATTATTTTGAACTTCCAAACATATTTGTTCTTTCAATTATTAAACTGAATGATTATTGCATGTAAAAAAAAAAAAAAAAAAAAGTCTGTTTCAGACATCTTTATTCACATATCTAAATTTGGTCAAGTTTCGCTATGCGGCATCCAATGATAATTATTTCAGTAACAGATAAGCTGGAATGAAGTATAATAATACATATATCTACTGAAATAAATACTACTTGATTGGTTATTTCATTAACGAACTACATTGAAATCCTTAAAATACAGTTTGTCAACAGTGCGCTCGTTCTTGAACTCGGCTTTGGCAATTCGGTGAATTGCCGGTGGTTTGAAGCCACTGCTGCATCTGTTTGACTTTAGAGACGGGACCCTGGAGCTGCCCATGAACCGTCCCAGTATCAGTGTTCTGCACCCATCCCACCAGACCCAGCTTCTTCCCCTCTGACTGCAAATACAACACACACAAACCTGGAGTAATGAACTAGACATAGTCCTGGTAAACTACTGATGCTTAAAATGTATTCCCATGTAGGTAGAGGAGACTGGGGCTAGTTGTCACATTGGTTGTATCTCAGTGACTGTTGAGTCAAACGTACAATTGCAAATTTTAACCTTAAGGTTGAACTGTGGCAGGCATATATGTCAGGTGTGTTTAATGTTGTAATTTTATTCAATTTGTTCATTACATTTCTGTTGGCCAAAACAATGGTTACCTTTTATATCTTGTCGTTTCATATATTGCTTAGCGTTTCATCATAATTTTATCGCTTTAATTAAGCTAAAAGCCATATGTTTTATACAGTACATAAATATGTTGTGGAAGATTGCTTTTATTTATTTTTTACTCTGGGTAATAATTCCTATTTTAAATAATAAATCTTCTCAAACCAGTGTCAATGAACAGCAGGTTCCCATTTCTTGACAATATCTGTATTTTTGCTCTATAAAGAAATTCACTTTTGAAAATAAATCTATCCTAGAATATTCAGTTGAGTAAAAAGTGTGACAACTAACCCCTACACATGACCCCGTGTACATTACCTGTGTGTATTTTTGAAAGAACACCCTCTGCACCCTCCCACACACCTCATAATCTACAGACAACAGTTCTTCAGCGGACAGGATCACCTGAAATACAAATATAACACAGCAGTCATTATCATCTTTTTATTATTATTAATGATGACATATTACAATAATTACAATTATCATTCAAAGACAGCATAAAACACACAATAACATAAAAACAAATACAAAAAAATAATATTGCTGCAAGCAGCAATTAACAGGGTTCAGGCTTATTAAGATCCTTTAAGAACATATGCAACCGATATTCAGTATTAATTAGACAGTCCTTTAGCACTTAAAACAAAGATAAAGTGCTTTCATTTTCAGAACCATCAGACTAGGAAGCACAGAGATATGCCATTTTTTACATTCCTGGCTGCTATAACGCCACCAAAAGGCAGAGGAGTGTCCTCAGAATGACCCCATTCATAAGTGTCCCAAATGTGGTGATGATATCCAATTCTGTTCAAGAGTTTTGGCACACGATGAATCGA
Organism: Moxostoma hubbsi; assembly: GCA_032164185.1. Taxonomy (NCBI): domain Eukaryota; kingdom Metazoa; phylum Chordata; class Actinopteri; order Cypriniformes; family Catostomidae; genus Moxostoma; species Moxostoma hubbsi. Next base: position 3,102,462 of record JAVLUX010000013.1, read on the forward strand.
AAGTTCACACTTTTTATAATTATTTATATTGAGATGCCAGAGTATCTCTCTTCACTGGATTGGTTCCTATCTGGCAAACGGTCCAGGACTACTTTTAAAAATATATATATTTTTTTAAATAATCTCAAATATTTAGAATGATTTGATTCAAATCAATGGTACAAATGAGATCTATCATATGGTATGAATAACGTGTGTGTGAGTGAAACACAGCGGTATATACGATATAGACGCATCAAACTCATGAGAGCGCCTCCCAGTGACCAATTTTTTCACATTTTGCACACACCTCTTGGACCAAAAGACAAATAGGCCTCCCCAGTTTCAATCCAATCTGCCTTATCTAACCCTATCAAATAGCTGCTAAAAGTTGCCTGGTCAAAGGCGGACATGTTTTTCAAGATATGAGACTGTCCTCACAGACCTTGATGGAGAAAGATACTGCATGCAAAATTTCAAGTTGATCGGATCAACGGTTCCATTGTCAGATTTTTAGATTTGTAATTATTATAGCGTCACCAAGTCTTCAGAATGACCCCATACATATGTGTACCAAATTTGGTGATAATATCTCATCCCACACATGCGTTTTAGTAAAAGTGGCCACGCCCACTATGTATGTTTTGGCGTACCGTTAATGAATCTAAAGTTCACAATCCCTTTGTTAACTTTTCATGAAGGGACTCTGTTGAATCTTTTTGCACTGGTTTGCTTCCAATCGGGGGAATGGCCTAGAACTAGTTCATATTTAATTTTTTCAAACAATCAAAAATAGCGGAAAAAACTAAAGGGCGGAGCGAATATTTGATTGTATTCCAACAGATTAGCCATGACAAAGGGAATCACAGGAAAATAATAATTTTGTTTTCTAGGCTTTATGGCTCAAGAGTCAAGGCCCAAAATTTAAAATCCCCCCCCCAACAGCGCCATCCATGGGCCGATCGGGGCGAGTCCATGCGTATGGCTAGCCAGCCGGAGAACTACCATTCCCCAAGTTTCAAGACTCTAGGCCGGGGGTACTCAATAGGCGGACCGCGGTCCGGATCCGGACCCAGACGCAATACAATTTGGACTGAAGCCAAAATCAACATTATATAATTTAGTCATGATCCAAGCGAGTTTTTTCATTGGTGCGTGATTTCACGCCTATATTGTTTTCCTACTAGATGTGGTTTATCTATCTTCTGTGTCCAATCCAAAGATCCAATCAGGAGCTGTAATAACTGTAATCACCATGACAACTCACTCACTCGTTGGCCGCACTGTGTGTGTGTGTGTGTGTGTGTGTGTCATTCGCAAGCGCAACGCAGGCGCTAATCCATCTGCTAACGGTACCTGTTTCCTTGCTAGCGAAAATCATGGCGTGCTCAAAACCTGACAAAAAGAGAAAATCTGAAAATCGCGAATTTAAGACAGAGTGGACTGACAGTTATGCATTTGTGCTGCCGGTGGGGAGCACAAAACCAATGTGTTTAATTTGCAACGAGACGGTTGCCATTGTAAAGAGTGGTAACGTGAAACATCATTATGACTCAAAGCACGGACACTTTGACCACAATTACCCGCATAAATCTGAGGTAAGAGCCAGAAAAATCAAACAACTGCAATCATCATACCATGCAACATGCAGTGTAATAGTTAGATCAGCCACCCAACAAGAACGTGCAACTGAAGCCTCATTAAGAGTGGCATGGGTCTTAGGAAAGCACAAGAAACCATTCTCTGACTCGGAGATTGTGAAGGAATGCATGAATGAAATAGCAATTGCCCTGTTTGAGGGAACTCAAAAAGATGACACCATACAAAAAATAAACCAAATATCTTTGTCTGACTCCACTGCTGTAAAGCGAACTGAAGACCTTGCTGATGATTTGCTTGACCAAATGAAGTCTGCAATAAAAAAGGCTAAATGCATTTCATTGTCTTTGGATGAATCCACAGACAACGCACAACTTCTGGTGTTTGTCAGATTTTTTGATGAAGAGAAGGGAGAATTCTGTGAAGATGTGTTAGGCCTCACAGCCCTCCATGGACACACAAGAGGGGATGGTGAAAAACAAATACAGGAGCACCCTCAGTAATGAACACTTACATCAGTGCCTCCGCCTGGCCCTCACACCTTTTATGCCCAAGTTTAAAGAACTGGTGGCACAAAAAAGGTGTCACTTTTCACACTAATAAGGCCAGACCACATCACAATTTGTACATAGTTTGAACGTTTTGTGGGATTTACCACCTTTTTTGTTGGAGTTCTGTTTTTGGATTTTGACCATCACTGTTCCGGACCCTGGACGCAAGGAAAATTTGGTGAGTGGACCTTTTAGGTTTCTAATTGAGTACCCCTGCTCTAGGCCTTACAGTTTGGTCTGCATGATCAGTTTAAGGGCAGAATAATACTAAATAATAATCCTAACAATTTCAATTGGGTTTCAGTACTTTGGGCTGTAAAAAAAAATAGGGCACATAAATCCATAAATCATAAGAGCAGGAATTAAGTACTTTTGCAAGTTTAAACTTTTTTGATTTTAATAGGCCCCAAAGGTTAAATATTAGAGTACTGTTTTGACAGCTTTGGGGGTTTTGGAGCAGTGGATATTTGGCATGTGCTCATCAAGTTCACTCTTTAATTTCATTGAATAATCAAACATTCCACAAAAACAAAACAAAAAAAAGTCATGAATACAATATTGAACAAATAGCCTAAATAATTTTCTGTGTGGACACAGAATCATTATCATCTTCACCGAGTCACCACATCAGCGCATGAAACCGGAATATCATAATTTTTTCAGGTTTTCCGTGACCATATGAACCCTGATATCATCATAAAGCATACTGTATCACGTACCGAGCTGATAATACATCTTTTCTCGTTTCTGAAATCCGCTCCGAAAAGAGTTTATTGTACTTTATTTGTTGTATTTGCGTTGCCTGATGTGGATTTTTCGCTCATCGATTGGCAACGCGCGCCGACCGGTGACATCATCGTACCGCGTCATTCTCCCGGGTTACGGCATGACGTCAGACAGAAGCACCCAATAGTAAACATGCTGTAAGTTTGCGTGGTCTTGTTTCTAGGCAACGAGTGTAAACACAGCTGGAGATATATTAATTTCACACTCAAAGAAAACACTCATACCTGGTGAGTTTGATGTTCAATTCACAATATATATTTTAATTCGGGCAGGGGTTGTCAAACTTTTCAGAGCCAGGAAATTGATTTAAAATTGTTGCATAAATATTTGTATAAAATAAGGAGGACATCTCACCTCAGTGCTCTGATTTTGAAATCGTTATACATTTCATTTGCAGCTGTTATGACTGTAAATACTTCTGGAATCAGCTCTCTCTTGTATATTTGATGCATTTCGTAAAATAATTGTAATGAATGGCAGTATGATCCTGTTTTTAATTTTTAATTTTAGTTATTAATGACACTATCAAATAATTTACTCAATTTTTACAATTTCATGAATATTTTGAAAATTTTCACGTACAAAAAGCTAATGTAATGTATATTAAACCCTGTTTTAAGTTGTTTTAAGTAGATTTTAAAATGTTTTAGAGATTACTTTGACCAGTAATAAGAAATCCACTAAAACATTTCTTCTATTAGAATAAAGTCAAATTAAATTTGATATTTGTGCGACTCTAAGGATATGCATATTTGCTTTGCTTATGAAGAATTATTATCCTGTTTAGTTTATAATGTTATTTTTGGACAATGTGAAGATTTGAATTGGATCACCCAGTATGCCTCTAATGTGTTCGTATGTTTTTCCATAAAATAATAATAACAGCTGAGAAAGACACCCCCTAATGTAAAAATAAGAGACATTAAAACTTTATAATAATTTTTATTACGACAAACATTACATTTGTTAAACTAGTGTTGACCTATTTTATCAATTAACCACCATGTCCTGGATTCATCAGAGAGATTTACGTTTATTGATACTTTTACACTCAATAAACAGGTTGTTTCTTTTGGCTAAACAATTACATAAAATAAATTCTATAGAAAAATAATAATCACATTTTGAAACTAAATTTTAAATATATCTTGGTTCAATATTTTTACTATCGTTTTTAAAGAGATTTTATTAAAAAAAATTCACACTTTGTTTATTTTGTCTATGTACATAAATACAGAAAAAAAATTATATATATATATATATATATATATATATATATATATATATATATATATATATATAAGGAGATTTTATTCAAAAATAATTGTACATTAAATGCCATTGATAAAATAATCACATTTTGAAACTAAATTATGAAGTTGTCATGGCATTTACTTTTTACTTTTTTTACTCATTTTATTACCTTCCCTGAGGTCCACTGATAATGTTATTTAGTCATAATTTAATATATGATTATTTTCCACCCTGTTTCTTTCCCTCTCAAACTGTCACTGTTATGATTGCAGCCCCTCGAAAGCAGCCATATTTGAACTTCATTTGGAAGAAAACGAACCAATTCTGCAATAAAACAAAACTTATTTTCAGGATTCACACATAACGCACACCCAACACATTTTATCTAAATGTATTAAACTGTTCACTCAAGCACAGCAGTGCCTTGAACTATTAAACTGTAATGGTATTTGAAATATTCATGAATTAAACAGTTTACTTACATTTTTGATCAGGTCCATGTGTTTTAACTGCCCCATCCTTCAATAACAGTTCCTTTTTTGAATCGTGCTAATTTGTGCTAATTTGAGCCGAAAACACATACAATCCACACTGAAAAGTTATGAACATACACATAATACAATGAACGGTGAAACAATCCTGCACTGACGCAATCAGAAACTGTTGGTTTAATTTACTCTTTTCCTGATGTTGGGGTGCTTCAACAGGCCAAAGCAGAAACGCTGGTCTTCACAGGCAAGACATCTCACATCTCCCATGTCTGTTTACATACAGGATGGCATACAGTTCTCTCAGCCAGCGGATGAATAGTTGAATAGAGCAGAACAGATGAGTCTTTAAAGATTGGCGCACTTTGTTGTAAACTCATGAAAACTATCAAAGATGTGATCTACTGCATTTTTACATAGACCAACAATTAAAAATAATGGGATGGGAGCAAAAGATGGGAGCAAAAACGTGTGTCTGATGCTTTTATATTAAAAACAGCAAGACACAGAATGGGGTCTCCTTTTAAGAGTTATAACTTGACATTGCATCTTTAAAAAGCTGTGCGAGATGCATGATAATGGTCAAAGCAGTTCGTCTAGTGCACGTTTATATAGAAAAACATTTTGGAAGGTGTCCTGTCATCCCCTTTGGTGTAGATGATACTCCCATGACAGGCTCATCTTTCTCTCTTCACCTGTGTGAGAGTGGGCGGGGCCATGTGTGCAACGTTGTAAAAGTGGGCGTTGATGTCTTGCTGTAGAGGTGGTCTTTTGCTAACATACTGATCCTTGTGACTTCACAAAAAAATTGCGGCTTAGTTTAAATAAATGCTCTTTTTTTTATTGAGGAGGATGTTTTGAGGTCTCAAACTTACAGTATGTTATATAGTAGAATGGCCTCTTATATGTTAAACTATCAAGGAAAACTTGATTCCTCATGTCATGACCCCTTTAAATATACACTGATTCAATATATTTTAATCTATTTTTTGGTCCACAGACCCCCTGAACCCTCTAATCTTCTACGGACCTCTGGTTAAAACACTTGCATTAGACTTTAAACTCTTGCTGGAGCTGAGATCTATTTACTGCATAAATATGCAAATGGTGCCACACCATCATCTCACACATAATTTTTGGGAAAAAGAGACTCTATCTTCAAAACTTCCAGTCTTGCGAAGAAAGAACATGAGTCAACAGCGTAATCCATCAGGAACTCGCTACAACTCCAAGTCAGATATGCCAGAAGACCAGGAGAAACAGATGAGTTCCATGAGAGAGAGGCAACATCCAGACAACATGTTCCTGAAAGAGCCGAATGAATATGTTCCTTCACGACGAGCTTCTGAAGTGGAGAAAGTGTTTCCTCTGAAGCCAGTCCTCCACAAGAGAGCGTATAGCCTGAGCAATGTCACAAATTCTGAATATCGGGAGAGATTTTACACATGTTTGCCCAGACTGAATGTTAGACAACAAGAGAAGTTTGTAAAGAAACCAGACGCTTTTAATTCAACATATCATCAACCATCAACAAGGAGAACTGATTTCAACAATGAGCACCAGGAACCGAGATTTTCTGAGAAACGTGTGTGGTTGTCCAAAGAAATCCACTCAAAGGAGATGATGCTGCAACAGAAGATTTTCAAAGCGGAAGAGACGGTGAGGAGACTCCAGAGAGAGCGCTCGAGCCGTCAGGACAGTGCGATGGGAGACGAAAGAAATACAAGATATTTAGAGAAGGAAAAGCAGGTAAACAAATGTTATAGTGACGGATATGGTGACTGGGAGGAGAAATCTGTGGAGCAGGACAGATATGGGAATAGAAAGAGGGAAATCAGACATGATATGGAAAGATTGGAGAAATGGGAGCGAGAGAATGGTGGCCAGGTGGAGAGCAGAGGCAGGAGACGACCTCTGCCCTCCCCAGAGATGGCCAATCTGAAGATGGTCAGAGAGAGAGCGATGGGGTGGGATACACGGGACAAGAGTGATTGGAGGAATGTGGAAGGAGTAAAGGAGACATATGACAGAAGACAGGACATGCAGGACCTGTGGGACGTGAGGAAACCAGCTTCATCCAACTCAAGGAGATCGGACAGACCTCACCTCGAGCAAGAGCATTTCACAAATGAGCTCAAAGGTGAGAGGAGGGAAAATAAAGAGGGTTTATATCAAACTACATCAAAACATGCCACTGGAAGCAGAAGGAAGAGTGCCATCCCGGAAAGAAAGCCGAGCCAAAGAGAAAGAAACAGACTTCAGCAGGTAGAACTTAGTCTGGACGAGAGCCAAGATACTCCTCACCATCTTGTCATGTGCGGCGTGTGCCAGCGACACTTCTCACAAGAAAGATTGGAGACACACATGAGGGTGTGTGAGAGAAAACGCCCTCAACGCAAGATCTTTGACATGTCACAGCACAGAGCGAAAGGAACAGAGTTGGAGGAGTTCATGAAGACCAACAGAAGGAGCAAGAGCCCAGAAGTAAGAACTTGTCAAGAATTATATTAATTGGGGGGGGGGGGGGGGGGTTCAAACCAAAATCTAATGTATTATTAAGCAAAACTCTTGACCGATGATGGTAACCGGCCGGTTAGTCTCACGTCTTTCCGATTCCGAGCCGGTCCGTTTTGATAACGTCACAGCCGCATGGAAACATGACATTGGCGTGGAAGATTTTCACTGTGAGTGAAAAATACATAAAGTTTGCAATTTGTAATATTTGTAAGGCTAAAGTAAACTGTGGGATGGCAGAGGCAGGCTAAATACATATAAATTGTGCCGTTGTGATTTAATGTGCTGAGTAACGTAATTTTACCCACCGTGTCCGATATTAAAATCAGTGCGACACACTTTGCAAAAAGCGTGGGTATTGTTGATATGGCTTCGGGATATGAAATTAAATGCTTTCGTCCAGCTGTTGTTAAATTTACATGTATATATATATTTTTTGTTTCCGCCGGAGCACCAGCTGAGTCTCCTCCCATCTACCGGTGACGCTTGATTCAACTTCTCGCATCTACTGCCTGCGCAGATTTCAACAGTGCAAATGGGTTTTTGTTGCCAGGTTGAGGTCACAAATGGTTTGAAATTTGTATGTGTCGATTGTGTAAGTTGGATGCGTTTCATACAAGATCTGGCAACTGGACAACCTTGGAATAATATATTGATGTGATTATTCATATAACGTGGTTTGGGCCTTACAAATTATGGGAGTTTCCCGGGAGAAATAACAAAACGGGAGGGGGGTGGGAGATGGGTGTGAAATACGGGAGACTCCTGGGAAAAACGGGGGTGAGTGACGACAAGCCGATCCCAAAGCAGCAATCAGTTTTACCTCTGATACTTGGTATCTAACATAAGCTTAATGTCAATGTTGAGTGTATTGGACACTTCAGTGTTGTTCATAGGCTTGTAATCTTTGGAATTGTTTTGTTAGACGAGTAAAAAATAGAAAAAGGTCCATTTATAAAAAATAGTGGAAAATGACATCTGTTTTGTTGTATAAAGCAACTCATTTGCAGTTAATTGTTATTTCTACCTCTTTCCAGTCACAGAGCACTTTATATATCAGAAGTCAGAGAAGATCCTGTAACTTTGTTTGGGGGAAATTGTAATAGTTAATAATTTATTTTGTTATGAAAATTAAATTTTGCATTAAAGAAAGGTAGATTTTGTTTGTATATGCGGTCAATAATAGTTTTTAGAAAGAAAATCGGAATCTGAAAAAAACGGTATCGGCAGGTCACACTTGGAGAAAAATCAGAAATCGGAATCGCCAAGAAAATTGCAATCGGTGCATCTCTAGTTTTTATTTGTTCCTCCGTGACCATGGTGCTACATAAAACAACATAGGACAAACACAGAACCACATGAGACTACACAGACTAAATAAAATACCTATATAAAGTGCACGTGCAAACGTGTGCAAAAATTACGGGACAGTACAATAAATTACTAACAATGAACAGGACAATAGACACAGTGAGAGACAGTGCAGCGCCGACCAGTACACAGTAGTGCAAAAAAATGACAGTTTCTAAAAATGCCAAATGTAAACACAACATACTATGAGATAGTGTTCTATGGATATAGCAGTTATTCAGGTAGCAGACAGTTATAAAGTGACAGTAATTAAAGTGCAACTCAGGACGTGTGTGTGTGTGTGTGTGTGTGTGTGTGTGTGTGTGTGTGTGTGTGTGTGTGTGTGTGTCAAACCAGTCTCTGAGTATTGAGGAGTCTGATGGCTTGGGGGAAGAAGCTGTTACACAGTCTGGCCGTGAGGGCCCGAATGCTTCTGTACCTCTTGCCAGACGGCAGGAGGGTGAAGAGTTTGTTTGAGGGGTGTGATGGGGTTGTCCACAATGCTGGTGGCTTTGCGGATGCAGTGTTTTTTGTAAATGTCTTTGATGGAGGGACGAGAGACCCCGATGATCTTCTCAGATGTCCCCACTATCCTCTGCAGGGCTTTGCCAGGCAGTGATGCAGCTGCTCTCAATAGTCCCTCTATAGAATGTAGTGAGGATGGGGGGTGGGAGACATGCTTTCCTCAGCCTTCGAAGTAAGTAGAGACGCTGCTGGGATTTCTTGGTAATAGAGCTGGTGTTGAGGGACCAGGTGAGGTTCTCCGCCAGGTGAACACCAAGGAATTTGGTGCTCTTGACGATCTCCACAGAGGAGCCGTCGATGTTCAGCGGAGGGTGGTCACTCTGTGCTCTCCTAAAGTCAACAACCATCTCTTTTATTTTGTCCACATTCAGAGACAGGTTGTTGGCTCTACACCAGTCCGTTAGCCGCTGCACCTCCTCTCTGTATGCTGATTCATCGTTCTTGCAGATGAGACCCACCACGGTCGTGTCATCGGCGAACTTGATGATGTGATTCGAGCTGTGCATTGCTGCACAGTTGTGAGTCAGCAGAGTGAACAGCAGTGGACCGAGCACACAGCCCTGGGGGGCTCCAGTGCTCAGTGTGGTGGTGGTGGAGATGCTGTTCCCGATCCGGACTGACTATGGTCTCCCAGTCAGGAAGTCCAGGATCCAGTTGCAGAGGGAGGTGTCCAGGCCCAGCAGGTTCAGCTTTCCAATCAGGTGCTGGGGAATGATTGTGTTGAATGCTGAGCTGAAGTCTATGAACAGCATTCAAATGTATGAGTCCTTTTTATCTAGGTGGGTGAGGGCCAGAAGGGTGGAGATGGCATCGTCTCTTGATCGGTTTGGACGATACCCAAACTGCAGTCGGTCTAGTGAGGGGGGCAGCTGGGTCTTAATGTGCCTCATGACAAGCCTCTCGAAGCACTTCATGATGATGGGTGTGAGTGCAACGGAACGGTAGTCGTTGAGGCAGGACACTGAAGACTTCTTTGGCATGGGAATGATGGTGGTGGCCTTGAAGCACGTTGGAATGACAGCGCTGCTCAGAGAGATGTTGAAGATGTCGGTAAGAACATCTGCCAGCTGGTCTGCACATCCTCTGAGCACTCTGCCAGGAATGTTGTCTGGTCCAGCAGCCTTCCATGGGTTGACTCTTCATAGAGTTTTCCTCACATCAGCTGTGGTAAGACAGAGCACCTGGTTGTTGAGAGGAGGGGTGGTCTTCCTCGCCACCACTACTTAGCGTAGAAGTCGTTCAGCGCATCTGGATGGGAGGGATCTTTGTCACAGACAAATGATGTTGTCCTGTAGTTGGTGATGGTCTGGATGCCCTGCCACATGCGCCACGTGTCACCGCTGTCCTGGAAGTGACTGTGAATTCTCTGGGCGTGCGTGCGCTTTGCCTCTCTGATGGCCCGGGACAGTTTGGCCCTCATTGTCCTTAGGGCTGCCTTGTCGCCTGCTCTGAAGGCGGAGTCTCGGGTCCTCAGCAGTGCATGCAACTCCGCAGTCATCTACGGCTTCTGGTTGGAGCGTGTGTTGATGGTCTTGGAGAAAGTGACATCATCAATGCACTTGCTGATGTAGCTGGTCACTGATGCTGTGTATTCCTCCAAGTTGGTAGAATCGCCATATGTTGCAGCCTCCCTGATCATGTGCCAGTCAGTACACTAAAAACAGTCCTGAAGAGCAGAGATGGCTCCTGCTGGCCAGGTTTTCACCTGCTTCTTAAGTGGTTTTGTGCGTCTGACGAGCGGTCTGTATGCTGGAATTAGCATAACAGAGATGTGGTCTGAGTAGCCAAGGTGGGGGCGGTGCTCCGCCCGTTACGCGCCTTGGATGTTTGTGTAAACAAGATCAAGCACATAATAATAATAATAATAATACATTTTATTTAAAAGGTGCCTTTCTGACACTCAAGGTCACCGTACATGCATACATAAAAGTTTATACAATAAACAAATAATATAGTTATACCAAAAATAGATTAAAATCGATTTAAAATCAAGTAAAATTACAAATGAATGGGTGCTACAACGAGTATGCTTGCTTAAACAAAAAAGTTTTCAGTCCAGTTTTGAAATGAGAGAAGGAATCCAAGTTTTTGAGATGAAGTGGAAGGGAGTTCCAAAGGCGGGGTGCAGAGCGGCTGAATGCTCTGCTCCCCATGGTGGCGAGACGGGCAGGTGGGACAGACAGATGTAGTGCGGAGGAGGATCTGAGAAAACGAGATGGAGTGGAAACATGTAAGAGATCAGACAAATAGGGGGGAGAGAGGTTATGGATAGCTTTGAATGTCAGCAAGAGGACCTTAAACTGAATACGGAACTGGATAGGAAGCCAGTGAAGCTGCTGGAGAACTGGAGTAATGTGATGGATGGAGGGGGTACGGGTAATGATTCGAGCAGCAGAATTTTGGACTAGTTGAAGTTTACGGAGTGATTTGTGAGGGAGACCCAAGAGAAGTGTATTGCAATAGTCTAGGCGGGAGGTGACAAGGCTGTGTACCAGAATGGCAGCAGTGTGGGGGGTGAGGGAAGGGCGAAGACGATTAATGTTACGTAGGTGGAAGTAAGCTGACCGGATGATGTTATTAATGTGTGGTTGAAATGATAGTGTGCTGTCAAGGATGACACCCAGACTCTTAACCTGAGGGGAAGGTGAAATAGATGAATTATCAATTTTGATGGAGAAACTGTTAGTTTTGGCTAAGGTGGATTTTGTACCAATGAGGAGAACCTCGGTTTTACCACTGTTAAGTTTAAGAAAGTTGAGGGTAAGCCAGGATTTTATTTCTGCAATGCAATCAATAACGGTAGTGAGTGGAAGAGTGGATGTGGGTTTAGTGGTGAGGTAGAGCTGGATGTCATCCGCATAACAGTGAAAATTAACATTGAATTTACGGAGAATATTTCCAAGGGGAAGAAGGTAAATAATAAAAAGAAGGGGCCCCAGGACAGATCCCTGGGGCACACCTGTAGTGACGGTAGATGAAGTGGATTTGAATGACTTAAGTTGGATGAACTGAGTGCGGCCAGAGAGGTAGGATGTAAACCAGTTTAGTGAAGTGTGGGTAATACCAATGGATGACAATCTTTTACAGAGGGTGGTATGACAGATGGTGTCGAAGGCCGCACTCAGGTCAAGGAGAATGAGGATAGTGAGTAGTCCAGAGTCAGCTGCCATGAGGAGGTCATTGGTGATTTTTATTAGTGCTGTTTCTGTGCTGTGAAGTGGACGGAAACCAGACTGGAACTGTTCATATAGATTATTGTGAGAAAGGTGTAAGTGTATTTGAGTGGCAACTACTTTTTCAAGAATTTTGGAAATATAGGGTAGGTTGGAAATAGGACGGAAATTATTGAAAATGGAAGGGTCAGCACCAGGCTTTTTCAAAATAGGTGTAATGACAGCAGTTTTTAAGGATGTGGGGACAGTTCCAGTGGTGAGAGAAGAGTGAATGATGGCCGAAATGATAGGGAGCAGAGAAGGGAGGCAGGATTTGAGAAGATGTGTAGGTAGAGGGTCTAGTTGACATGTGGACGATTTCGATTTCTGGATAAGTTCTGTGAGTTCTGAAAAAGAGGGCAGTTGAAAAGAAGAGAGTGTGTGTATGGGTGGATGGGGGTCAGAAAAGGTGTGAAGATGATGTGGAGTGTAATCTTGGTCTATGTAAATATTTTTGATTTTGGCAGAAAAGAATGACATGAGGGAATTACAGAAATGAGTAGTATACAAATGGGGAGGCAAAGAATCATATGGTTGGGTATTTTTGTTTAAAATATTGAAGAGTGACTTTGAATTTCCATAATTAGCAGTGATTAAACTCGCGTAGTACTGGGTTTTAGTGATGGCTATGGAATCCTTATAATGCAGAATGTGGTTATTGTATAGTTCTTTATGTATGGTAAGACCAGATTTCCTATACAGTCTTTCCAGTTGTCGTCCTTTTGCTTTCAAAAGGCGAAGATCAGCAGTGAACCAGGGGGCAGAAACAGTGAATGAAACAGATCGAGTCTTTAACGGAGCAATGGAGTTGAAAATGTGTAAAAGTCCAGTATTGTAATGAGAAACCAGGTCATCCGGGGTGAAGAGATTGTGGATGTTGGGGATGGCAGACGAGTCAATAGTTGAAGTTAGATTGACTGGATTAATGTTTTTTATATTGCGAAAAGTGATATGACGTGCTGTCTTGGTGGTTGAGAGGGTAAGTTCAGCTGTAAATGTGATAAGAAAATGATCCGTTATGGGGAGATCATCAACTGTAATGTTGGTGGGAGTGACTCCAGAACAACAAATCTGGTCTAAAGTGTGGCCTTTGGCGTGTGTGGGACAAGTTATATACAGAAGGAACCCAAAACTGTCCAAGCAGGAGTTAAAATCTTTGGTAAGAGGCAAATTGGGTTTGTCCATATGGATATTGAAATCGCCCATCAATATTATATTTGATGATAAAGTGGATAAATAAGTGAGAAAAACAGCAAAGTCATCTACAAAGTTACAGTTAGTTTTAGGTGGACGATAAACAGTGGCAATAATGGTTGGAATTTTGCCAGAAAGTACGCAGACCATATGCTCAAACGAGCTAGAGACAGGTGTGGATACTGGCAAGACTTTCCACTTCTCGCGGTAAAACATCGCGAGACCACCTCCCCGACCGGTACCACGGGGTTGCGATTTGTAAACAAATCCAGATGGTGCAGTTTCATTAAGCGGCGAAAAGTCATTAGGTTGTTGCCAGGTCTCAGTTAAACAAATAAAATCTAACTCACGGTCAGTGATGAGGTCCCGGATGATATGTCCCTTGTTTAACAGAGAGCGAACATTAAGAAGAGCGCACTTAAGTGGAGTATTGTCAAAGCTGAAGATGTTAGCCGACCGACCTAGGCGGGCTAATACATTGTGGTTGACAGCACGGCTGCCAGAGCGTGGACGTCGAGAGCTGGACCAGATGGTCTTTATGGCTGTAAGGCTGTGAGAGTTAAGATTCCGACGGGAACCTCGATGGTTGTATCTCCGCCGGGGATAGTAGATGATATCCGGGTGGAAGTGGAGTACAGCTGGCGGGGTGCCAAGCGAGTGTCGTCGGAGCCGGATTAGGTCAATAACTGTGTACTGGTATAGCCCCATCACTGGCAGGTGAACGGATAACAAGAGCAGCCAGACACAAACGAACCATAAAAACAATTGTAGCAGCATCTTAAGTTCAAAATCCGTACAAAAATCCGTACAAAATTGGATAATAGTTCAAAGTTTTCCGAGACGAGCAGCGGCAGTAGTCTTGCCAGCGTTCACTCGAGCGGAAGCGGAAGTATGCCCTCTCATTGCAAAGTCCACATACTGATGGAATTTAGGGAGCACGGTCTTGAGATTCGCATGGTTGAAATCTCCGGTGACAATAAACAGTCCATCAGGGTGAGCGTTCTGCAGTTCACTCATAGCCCCATACAGTTCACAGAGCGCTTCCTTAGCGTTAGCGCTGGGGGGAATGTAAACTCCGGTTATGATAACAGTGGTGAATTCCCGTGGTAAATAAAAAGTGTGTATCTAACAGTCACAAGCTCCACCAGCGATGAGCAGTAACTAGAGACTAGGATAGAGTTCTTGCACCATTCCGTGTTGATGTAAAAACACAAACCACCACCGCGAGTCTTACCGCACAGAGATGCATTTCTGGCGGCGTCCGGAACTCTGTCGCTGAGCCACGTCTCTGTGAAAACAAAGACGCAGCAGCGATATTAACAACAAAAAACACAACATAGCTGCACACAAACCAGTAAACAGAACTTACAAAACATGTCTGATGAGATTGTAGTAGATAAATAGATGCATTTCAATGTCCAACCTTATTTGTTTGAAAAGGAGTCCTCAATCAAACAGTGTGATGGAGGAGGCTGAAGGTAGCTACCAGTACCGTCGCTCCCTGTTCATATATTACACAGTCTGCATAGGGCACCAACTCCCTATGGGGGCACCATCATGGCTGCCCTTACTCGCACATTGCATGTCATTCAAGGATCCTAACATAGTCGCAGAACACAGATGATTGCCTCACGCTTGCAACACGCATTGCATTTTGGTCAGTTCATAGCAGACGGGGTTACCGGGCACAATGCCAAATGTAGAAACCAAGCAATCGATAGAGTGTCCCATTGCTCATTGCAGCTGCTTAGGAATTTATTTATTTTTTTAAGACTTTTATTGTGTGTCGTTTTGCATCTGAGTAGGACAAGGAGCTACCTTCAGCCCCCATGTCTCTGTTTGATTGAGGACTCAAACAAATAAGGATGGGCATTGAAATCCATCTATTTTTCGACTACAAACTCTTCAGACATGTTTGTAATTTCTGTTCTCTGGTTTTGTGCAGCTATGTTGGAATTCCCAATGCGCTCTAAGTTCTCGTGGTGGTGTAATGACTCAATCCGGTTGGCGGAGGACGAATATCAGTTGCCTCCACTTCTGAGACCGTCAATCCGCGCATCTTGTGACTTGTTGAGCACGTTACCGCGGAGACGTAGAGCGTATTCTCCATGGCATTCACACGCAACTCACTATGTGCCCCACCGAGAGCGAGAACCCCATTATAGCGACCACGAGGAGGTTACCCCATGTTACTCTACCCTCCATAGCAACTCGCCCAATTTGGTTGCTTAGGAGACCTGGCTGGATTCACTCAGCACGCTCTGGATTCAAACTCGCAACTCCAGGTGTGATAGTCAGCATCTTTACTTGCTGAGATACCCAAGCCATGCTTTCTCTTGTTAATATCACTGGTGGTCCTGTCGAAGCGAAACAAAATGAGTTTTTGCTTGAATGCCCATGTGCTGCGCAAGTACTTTTGATCTCGTGCAAGGCGCTCTAAACCTCACGTGCAGACTCATGAACATGCACAGAAGATCAACCATCGGTCAAGAGTTTTGCTTAATAATATGTTAGATTTCAGTTTATTTCTCACCAAACCTTATTGTAATCCTTCCGAACAAGACACGAGCCGCTTTCAATACATTATTAGACTTCTGAATTTTACTTTTTTGTCCTTTTGAAGCTTAAAGAGGTGGTGCCATAAACTGCCACTGTATGACATCACTGAGCACAATTTTTTTTTCACAATTTATCCCTTTGTGTTCAGAAAAATCAAAGTCATATGGGGGTTATAACAACACAGGGGTGAGAAAACACTGACTGAAGCTTCATTTTTCGGGGAACTGCCCCTTTAAATAATGTACCCAAGATCCAATAGTAAATTAAATTATTTATTTGACATTTCAAACACTAGTCTGAAAAAAAAAACCTGGTATCCATCAAGCCGTTTCTCTTTACTGCAGCACTTTTATACAGCCTTTTCAAAAAACAAAATGTATTTGATTTTTTTTTTTTTTTTTTAATAAATTTTTTTGTAGTTGAGTCTATATGACTTTATCATTGCAGTAATTATAAAATATCTGTTTCTCAGTATTTTAACATACTGTATATTTGTCTGTTTAGTTCTAATTTGAATGCATTATTAATTAATAATGTAATATATTGTTAACTGGGTTGAAAAAGAGAGCTGCGTCTGGAATTATGCATAAACAAAATGTATGAAAAGGAATATGTATTAACATCCATGCACACTTTAAACTGAGTGTCATTTCGGTTAAGTAAATGGTGTATCGTGAGCTTTTTTATGCCTTTACCAATATAATATAATATATGATCATTTCAGTATGGCCAAATATCAACAGATTAGCAGATTTGGTAGATTGTTTTATCACTAAATTTAAGTATTTAAATATTATTGTGTGTGAGAGGTTGCTATATGAATTATATCTGTCAGAGAAAAGTGTAGCTTGAGCCTTTAATTGTTTTTGAGTTGGCTTTTACAATAAATTATATATAATTCTCAATACTGCAACTAGGATTTCATTACTGAAACATGTACCAATATCTTATTTAGACATACTATAAAATGTTAACAATTATTATATTAAATGCCAAATCTGATGATTTATCCTTAGATCAAGGATAGACAAAAATAAATCTGACAAATATCAAATAAAAATACAGGGTTGGTGTGTTTTGGTAATGAGATAAATAATTTATTTAATAATAAATAAATAATAATAAAATTTGGTGATTTAATGATTATTTGTTTTACATGCAATGTTGGCATGTAAAGTTGAAATAAATTTGAAATATTTTTTTTAAATACTCAGCTTCTAAGATTGGTTTATTTATTTGTATTTGTTATTTATTTATTTTTTTTGCTTTTTGTTGATTTATTGAGAATTTATTTGCACAGAAAAATGATATCAAACATGTGGACATTTTTTAAAACGTCCTAAGTGTACTGTTGACAATGATTTCAGATTTCCCATTTCATGTTGCAAAAGACAAGACAAAATTATTGACTTAAAAAGATCTGAATAAAATTAGCATTTTGTGAGAATTACCACTTAATACAACTACTGAATAATGTATGCTTTCAAAACTACTTCAAATCATTGTCAACACAAAACAAAACCCTAATTTATTTTAGCCCTCTACATTATTTTACAAAGATGCAAAATTCACAACATTGTTCAAAATATCACAGGAAATGAAATGTTTTTGTTTGCAGGATATTAAAACACATGCATTTGAGCAACAAACGTATGATGTGACAATGCATCACTGGCTCGATATGGCACATTCTGTCAGTGAGCCTTCAGGCGATAATTATTGCAGTAAATCAAAGAAAGGTGATTAAAGCTGGTGGAAAACCCTAAAAGAAACAAGTTTAAGCATCTATAAATATACACTTTTTACATTCATAGAAATTGTAACCTAAAACCTAAAACCTTGATGGTGAATAAAAAACAGAAGTTCATATCCTTTTGTCAACTACCCATACTGAAAAATGTTGAAGAGATAAATGATTTTGTTTAGCAATGGAACTATTCACTTGATTACATTGCACTTCTACTGTCTGTGTGTTTTCATCATGTTGTTAATATCCACAGCTGAAGAAGAATAACTGGCGTCAGAAACACGAGGCCTTCATTCAGACCATGCGGCAGGGTCGAGGTGAAGAGCCACAGTCCATTTCAATCCTGAATTCTGAATATGTGACCTGTCCTCACTGCGGCCGGAGGTTTGCTCCAGGACCAGCAGAGAGGCACATCCCAATGTGCCAGAACATCAGGAGCAGACCGCCACCACCCAAACAACTGCCCATCACCACCAGGAGAAAAATTACTCACTGATATGATGGAGTATCATTCTGGAACGGTCATGTTTCTCTTTTGCAAGACAAGTGATATGCTATTGATGCTTTAAAGTAGCGTTTTTAGCGTAAGATGTAATGCTTCAGCCTGCATTGACTGTGACACATTAGAATAAAAGAATGAATCAATTTCAAGGAAACATTTGCTGAAAATATTTATGTATGTCATTTATGACACAAGTGATAATTTCACATTTATTGGCATATAGCTTATGAAGGAACATGATTCTTTGCATAACAACAATTCAATTATTTATGTATATGTATATAAGGCTGAATAATTAGTCTGGGTTTGAACAAAATAATAAACCCATGTTGTTCCTCTTAGCATTCTCTTAACATTGTGATAACTGACAATTATTTATTATTAAAAGTCAAAATAGTGAGAAAAAAAAGTACTTTAACCTCCTGTAACCAAGCAACTCATTTTTGTACTCTGTAGTGGACATTAAAATTGTGTAAATTATCTGAGGCCATACATGTCACTGATGTACAAGTCCTTGTCCTGGGATTTAAAAGAACAGTTCACCCCAAAACACTAATTCTCTTACTCTCCCTCATGCCATGCCAGAGGTGTGTGACTTCCTTTCTTCTACAGAACACAAATTAAGATTTTTAGAAGAATATTTCAGATCTGTAGGTCCAGGCGCATGTCAACAGGTTCTAAAACTTTGAAGCTTCAAAAAACACATAAAGGCAGCATAAAAGTAATCCATAAGGATTACTTGAGTTTTAAACCGGGACGTGGGAAGGGGTGCCACTATATTTATACACACACACACATAAGTCTATGTTTTATTTTATATTCCATTTACAACTACTTTCATCACATTTAAGCCTCTTAAAAATGTGAGTTGAAAAAATATTTTAAAAGAACAAATAATTTCCTTTATTGTCATGAACTTGCATGTAAAATGATACAGGTTTTTTTAAATACAGCTAATTGTCAATGCTTGCAGTTTCAGTCATATTAATTTGTGTATATCAGCAAACATTGTATTTGACCAAAATGTAATTATGGTCATCAAGCTAACTGAGTAATATGTATTATGCGTTCAACTGTCATGCTGTCATGAACCTGGCATCTTCCATGTTTCCTGTTCTTTCTGACAACAAAGAACTTGAACAGACATACTAGGAATTACCACTTCAGAAGCGGAAGTAGGATAATTATGATAGAACATGAAAGCAGCTTTAATCTCAGTAACCGTCCTGTTATTTGACACTTTCACTCATTGATTAAAGTAATCATGACTGACTGTGAATACTACATATCTACAACGACATCTGAAACTGAAAACTATTGATTTTAAACGATGCTGCATCCAAACCACTAGGTGTCAGTGTAAGTGCAAGATGACACAAACACAAAAGTTACTGAGTGCAGCTTTAACACAGATACAGTTAGTAAGTGATTTTATCACACTAAAATCATGCCAACATATATAAAGTTTACATCATGTGATGATACTTTTATAAAAGTGATTGTTTAACACTATTTTTAATACTAGTTTATCAATATAGTATGCAGTACACTACAGAATGCGCATTCCATTGTGTATTCGTTACATATTTCAGACGGTGTAACGTGAGCCCTCCAATAACTGTGTGAGAAACCCCGTACAACCGGAAGCGGAAAAAAACTCCCGCGGCATGAGTTTCGCCGCCATTTTGCATCAGCCCTGTGTGAGTGTGAGCGCAGACACGGCGGGATCTGGCCACTTTATTCTCTTTCGGCTCGTTTCCCTCTGGATTTATCCCAACATAATCCGAGATATTACCGGACAGGTATGAGAACATCTCTTCAGATTTCATTAGCGTAGAGTCCGCTGTGTTTGACGGTGAACTGATGCTTCGGTTGTTTTCAAACAAAAGTCGCGCGTGAACGGACGCCTCACACCGGCTTTTCGCAAATGGACTCTGTATCGGCACGCGGCTCCACTCGTCACACACAGACACAAGGGACATTTTCACACATTCACTTATGCTAGTATACTTTCTGTGCATTTACCCTGGTAAACTGGCATAGTGACGCGTTGATATGGGGTGCTGTTTGCTGGCTAGTCAAGCACGATGTTGCCCCTCCTTCCCTCAACTCAAATACACTGACACACGTTATCATGCAAACACACTTAGACATCCAACCATGGTGGAAGTGTGCTTTAAAAGTGTAAATGTGTCTTTTGAAGGTATTGAATGTGTCCGCTGTTCTTAAATGACACGTCGGAGGTAGTTAAAGGGGCATTATTGGAGCGCAGATTGTCCACGTAGCTCGTGTTGTGGCCTAGTGAATGTGCGCGGACATAACAAAGGGGCACAGTCCGTTTGGAGAATAGTTAGTTAGAAAAACAAACCGAAAACATGCACAAATAATTATTTGTCAAGGAATGTGGTCAGTTGGATAAGTTTCTACATTCGCTCTTATAAACCGGAATGTAATAATCAGTTCTATTAAGGTTTGCATTATAATGTATTTACGTTTCGGAGTTTGTGTAATGACACTGTTGTAACGCAGGAATAGTTCTCAGACTGAAGCACTTTATATGTAGACCGCATGTTTCAGAGCACATGCTCGTGAGTCGTGCAGAAGCGGAAATGATGCAGACATAGTAACACGTGGAGGCCTCAGAGGTGCTGTGCACTTACAAAAGTACTGTGTTAGTCTTGATGTACCATGTAAATACCATGGTAAATTAATGTGTGAATGGTGCCCGACTGCTGTAGTATTTTTTAATATCCGAAACATATCGGCACTTTTAAATGTAAGGTAAATGAGACATTACGTTGCTGAAATTGTGTACAAATATCTATTGATCTCTGTAATGGTACTAATTGTTTATTACCATGTTACTACTATCTGATATCTGTCAGTTTACTTTATAAGGGTGTGTTGGCTTTCTCCAAATCCAGATTTTTATTGTACATTTTCTTTTTGATGATGTCTGGAATGATGCAATCTTGAGACATTTCGATATTTTGTTGGTAGTTTTGCTGTTTTCGTGGTAAATTAGAAGAGTACTTGACACATACTCCCAGAATCAGTATTTTAGGTTAATTAATATGAATGTATAATTGTATATTTTCTATTTAGACTTTGTTTAATGGCGTTATGTACTATGTAACTTTTTTAATGTCATCTTGGACTTACACTGACACCTAGTGGTTTGGATGCAGCATAATTTAAAGTCAATAATTTCAGATGACATTGTAGAAATGTAGTATTCACAGTCAGTCATGATTACTTTAATCAATGAGTGAAAGTGTCAAATAACAGGACGGTTACTGAGATTAAGAGAGTAGTAATCGGCTGGTCATATCATTCTAAAATGGCCGCCCCCATGTGCGGACCCTCTCCATGTAGAATAAAACAGCTTTTATAAGGTTACTGATATGACTGGAGTCTTCATTTTAATGTGAGTGCTCATGATTTTATACACCTGTTTTAAAATGACAATTTCTTTCTTTACAAGAAACGTTTTAAATGAACAAATTGCAACCTTTAGATTATTCAAAAATATAACCAGTGCAATTCCCAAATGAATTACTTGAATACACCTCTTATGATAAATATCAAATATAGAGTTCAAAGTAATTTGATAACAAAGTCTCATTAAAAGCTGTAATTCTTGAAAAGATAAATGTTGGCATGAGTAGTGCAGAATATTGTGTATGTGTATATATATATATATATATATATATATATATATATATATATATATGTATGGTGGTGCTACCAAAATGCAGATAGCAATTCTGATATTATGTGATTAAAAACAAACTTAAAAACCCCTTTAAACCCTCAAGACTGTTTTATCACATCTTTAAAAATCAATATTTTCATATTTGTGTAAAATGTAGTAACACCTAACTCCTTTATATTTTTGACTCAAAAATGTATAATATTTGTAAAATATTTTTTTAACTTGAAACATTTGTCTTTTTTTTTATGATCAATTTGTTTATATGTGTATTTAAGGTACAATGACACTATTTTAAACGACTGTTCCGTGTTCAAGACAAGTTAAAGGGTTAGTTCACCCAAAAATGAAAATTATCCCATAATTTACATAATCTCAAGACATCCTAGTTGTATATGACTTTCTTCTTTCAGCCAAACACAGAGTTATGTTAAAAATATCCTGCTCTTCCAAGCTTTATAATGGGAGTGAATGGTACCTTAGATTTTAAAGCCCAAAAAAGTGCACCCATCCATCATAGAAGTAATCCATACAGCTCCAGGGGGTTAATAAAGGCCTTGTGAAGCGATGCATTTTTGGAAAAATATCCATATTTATAACTTTGTAAACTATAATCACTTGCTCACTCTATCCTCTACGCTTCTGCATTCGTCACTTCACACCAGAGCTTAAGTTACACCTACGTCATATGCCAGAACTCGACTGTCTTGTGAACGCGCTATTGGCCGTTACCGGAAGCCAGTGATTGAAAACATTGCTTCAGAGTGCCTTTTATTAACCCCCTGGTGCCGTATGGATTACTTCTATGATGGATGGGTGCACTTTTTTGGGCTTTAAAATCTAAGGTAGCATTCACTCACATTATAAAGCTTGAAAGAGCAGGATATTATTAATATAACTCTGATTGTGTTTGGCTGAAAGAAGAAAGTCATCTACAACTAGGATGGCGCATTTTCATTTTTGGGTGAACTAACCCTTTAAGTTTAATCAACAGCATTTGTGGCATAATGTTGATTACCACATAAATTAATTTATACTCTTTCCTCCTTTTCTTAAAAAAAGCAAAAATCTGTGTTCAAGTGAGACTTCAAATGGAAGTCAATGGGGTAAATATTTTGTGTTAAAATACTGTTTCAAACGTTTAGCCAGAGGATTTAAACAATGTGTATTAACATGATTATACTTTGATAAAATCACTTAATAACCACATCTGTGTAAAATGATATCCAATTTTACAACTTTGTTGCCATGTCATAATATCAACAAACCCTAAAATGACAAAAAATTATGAATTAAACAACTTTACAGCTGAAATAATACACTAGTTTTAACAGAATAATTAATGTAAGTGATTTTTTTTAAATTAGAAGCGTAACATTTCTGCCTTTAAACCCTCACAAATTCACTTCCATTGTAAGTGTCTCACTGTGACCTTCATTTTTTTCTTTTTTTTTAAAGGGTCGAGTGTAAATTAATTATGCCATTATTATAAAACATTATGCCACAAATGCCGTAGATAAAGCTGAACTTATATTGAACTAATATTCCTTTAATACGTTTTACTTGGTTACACCACATGACATTTGTGTAGTCTTTCAGTCAGTTTTGTATGTAGTAAATGCTGTAGCATAAATGTGTTTATAACAAATGGTGTAACTGACATGAACACAAAGATAACATTTCTGCTATCTTGACCACGTGTCTTATATAGTATTTTAAAAAGGATTTCTCAATTTTTATCACCTTGATCAACCTAGTTTGTCAACAACTGACTCATTTAGTTTTTCAGTTTGACATTTCTCACAGTTCACTGGTGTGTATATATAAGTAGTTCATTTGATATTTCATTAAGTCTCAATGAATAAGAAAACATGCATAATAAAACAATTATAAATGTTAAAATCTAAATGTTTTAAGATTCGTCTGAATATAGCATATTACACTGTCAACTACCCTCAATCAGAAGTGTGATTTTATTGTCCGTGATGAAGACAAGAACCCAGACTTTAATTTGGCTCTTCATATCTGAACAGATCACAAAGACATGGCCACAGAGCATATAAATGGGAATGGTACGGATGAACCGGTGGATTCTTCGACTGCAGCTTCTCATTCAGAGCACTTCCAGACGCTACTAGACGCAGGCTTACTGAGAAAAGTTGCTGTCAAACTAGATGAAATTTACATAGCAGGTGAGACATTCATCATATTCTCACTACATGATTGCAGTGGTGAAATGGCATTGTTAGGTGCTAATCTGTACAGACCCACCAAGTGGCACCATTTATTGGTAGATCTGTTATTAAGGAGCCAATAACTGAATATTGGTAAAAAATATTAGGCAAGTAATGTGTATAAAAAAAATACAGTTCTGATGCGTTCTCGGAGTCTGGTGTCAGAGGAAGCGTGCTGCCAAATGTGAACATGCAGGACAATGACAGCAGCTGGTCGTGATTAGATGATGAGCGATTATAAAGCGTTGTTTACATGAGATACAGTGAATGGCTCCACTCGACTGTGTCAAATCACACACGACATGAGCTCAGAAAAGTACTGCAAATTAGACCTGATAATAAAACCGTATTGATCAGTACAGTGAACTCTGCTAACAGATTGTTTGGATGTTTCTGTATCTTGCAGGTCTCGTTTCACACAGTGATCTTGATGATCGAGCAATTGAAGCACTTAAAGAGTTCAACGAAGAGGGCGCGTTGCAAGTTCTCCTGCAGTTTAAAGACAGTGACCTCTCACACGTTCAAGTATGTAGGAGACCGACAAATCTATGGTTTCATCCATTTTGAGGTTTTATGTGTTTTTATCTTTTGTATCTTCATTGTATTGATACATGTAAATATAATAGCTGAGAATGACAGTAGCAGACATTCAAATGAGTTGGGATTTACATTAAGCAGATGTCTTGATAAAACCAATTGGTGAACAGTAAAATCAGTAGCACTCTTGGATATATCCAAAGGATTGATTTTTTTTATTCTCAGCCCACTGTGACATGCACATGTAGAGCACATAAACACACATGTCATTTCTGTTTTGAACAGAATAAAAGTGCCTTTCTGTGTGGAGTAATGAAGACATACAGACAGCGTGAGAAGCAGGGGACCAAAGTGTCAGATTCCACCAAAGGACCAGATGAGGTCAAAATCAAAGTAAGTCTGGAAGAGGGAGTTAGTGTTCGTCATCTTTTAACTTGGTCAGTGGTTTTGGCTAGGTGCAGCAATTTACTGCTTGTTGATACCTAACGATGATGAACATTTGCTTCGCCAGGCTTTGCTTGACAGAACTGGTTATACGCTTGATGTCACGACCGGTCAAAGGAAGTATGGTGGCCCTCCTCCGGGCTCGACCCATGCAGGAGTACAGCCCACCGTTGGCACAGAGGTCAGTGCGACACACAAACACACTGCTGCTTGTTTATCATATCACTGATTTACTGCTGTATTACTCTATACTAGTGTCAGAAATCCCTTCTAGGCAAAATAATTTCATGGACGTTTTTTGTACCTTGTTCTGAAAATAGTGTTAAAATGTTCATAGATTTTTGTGGGAAAGATCCCAAGAGATCTGTTTGAGGATGAGCTGGTGCCTCTGTTTGAGAAAGCTGGACCCATATGGGATCTCCGTCTGATGATGGACCCTCTCAGTGGACTCAACAGAGGATACGCCTTTGTCACCTTCTGCACTAAAGATGCTGCTCAGGAGGCAGTCAAACTCGTAAGTGACCATCATTCTGTGTTCTTGAAGTTTTTACCACACAGTGCAGTCATTTGATTTCTATTTGTGATGTTTTCTGCAGTGTAACAACAATGAGATTCGACCGGGTAAACACATTGGAGTGTGCATCTCTGTTGCCAATAATCGTCTTTTTGTGGGGTCAATCCCCAAGAGCAAAACTAAGGACCAGATAGTTGAGGAGTTTACCAAAGTGACTGGTAAGTGTTGGCCTCATCAACTCTTAAGAGATGCATGTATTTCAGATCAACATGAAGTCACAATTTACAGCAATTACTTTCCTATTACACTTCTCTGGACTACACAGGTGGTTTATGATTACCAGGGGATAAATAGCTATTTATGCATTATTTGGGGCTACTGTTGTAGGTAGTAATGCAGCCTTAAGTTTTGCCTATAGTTTGTAATGATTACAGCAATAATGGCAAATAATGAAAGATTTGAAAATGTTACTATTGAGATATAGTGTTGACATTCTGGAGGGTGAACTTTACCTTCAGCCTTCATGTCCTCTGTGTGCCGGCAGTATTTCTGGAGGGGAGTAGTCCTCTGCAAACTCTAATTCAGCTCTTACTTAATTCTAGTGTGACATGCCCAATTTTCACCATCCAATTGATTACTGGTGGAAACCGTTTTGTCTGTAGAACTGAAGAATTAAATGTGGACTATAATGTTCTATTATAGATTTGATTGAGTAAATAATCGTCCTTCCTCACTTCCAACAGAGGGCTTGAATGATGTCATCTTATACCATCAGCCCGATGACAAAAAGAAGAATCGAGGCTTCTGCTTCCTAGAGTACGAGGATCATAAAACAGCAGCTCAGGCGCGCCGCAGGTTAATGAGCGGTAAAGTGAAGGTTTGGGGGAATGTGGTTACTGTAGAATGGGCTGACCCCATAGAAGACCCCGACCCTGAGGTCATGGCAAAGGTAAGCTGTCGGCTTACCTGGGGGGGGGGGGGGGGGAATTGTCATGACAATATCACAGTGCAAAATACCTACAAAATTGTACTTTTTATTTAAACGTATTAAACTGTATTTTCATGCTTTCATGAGATTCATTTGAATTATGCCATTTGAAAAAAATGTTGTTTTTGCATGATTTTTCTAAGGTCAAAGTCCTTTTTGTCAGAAATCTTGCAAGCACAGTAACAGAAGAACTTCTAGAGACAACATTCTGTCAGTTTGGCAAACTGGAAAGAGTTAAGAAGTTGAAAGACTACGCTTTCATCCATTTTGAGGAGAGAGATGGGGCTGTAAAGGTCATTATCTCGTCTTGCTTTAACTTTATAGAGGGCGTCAGTAATTTATACACAATTATTCAACCAAATGTTTTTCAATAGGCGTTGGCTGAAATGCACGGGAAAAATTTAGAAGGAGAACAAATTGAAATTGTCTTTGCAAAGCCGCCTGATCAGAAGAGGAAAGAGCGAAAGGCCCAGAGACAAGCTGCTAAAACGCAATTGTAAGTTGATTTATATACATTCACATGATTACTTTCAAATAAGAACGTTTGAAAGGAACACAGTGTTATAAGATTAATGTTACCTTTTACATTTCTGAGTGCACGAATTTCCAAAAGAGGGGGTAAAAAAAATAGAGATGTTAACGGCAGTCAGAAGAGAGATGATGCCAACCCACAGCATTGCTGACTTTAAAAACATTTAAAAATGTATCTAAAACAGTTTGCTAGATCTACTCTCTTAAGGTGGAAATGCGTCATCACAGTTTATGAAAAAAATGCATTCGCCACTATTAACCTGACTAGTGTCCACTGTTGCTCATTACAGTGAGGCTGTATATTTAATGTAAATGTCATTCTTTCAGGTATGATGAATATTATTACTACGGGCCACCACATATGCATCCTCCAACAAGAGCACGAGGCAGAGGCGCTCGAGGTTATTCATATCCACAAGACTATTACAGCTATGAAGATTATTATGATTACTACGGCTATGACTATCACAACTACAGAGGAGGATACGATGATCCGTACTACGGCTATGAAGACTTTCAAGCTCACGTGAGAGGAAGAGGCAACAGAGGGGTCCGGGGCCTTTCACTGACCAGAGGCCGCGGCTCCACCGCTACCCGAGGACGAGCCGGTTTCTCTCAGCGTGGAAGTGCAGGGTTCAGCCGAGGTGGCCGTGGCTCCAGAGGAGGCTTCCAGCAGAGATGTCGACTGGTACGTGATGCGTGGATGGAGCAGTCTTGGAACAATGACAGGAGGTTTTAAAACGCTGTAGGCTAGATGTTGGTCTATTGGGTATTTTTTGTCATGGAAATTTGTATTTGCCCTTTTATTATTGTTTTCATGACAAAAGACCAGGTGATCAAAATACATGTTTTGGCTTTTGTTTCCTCCCCTTTTCAAATTGCTTACACATGCAAGGCACCTTGTGGACGAAACGGACCAAAGGTTTGCACTTTTCCTTTATTTCTGGGAGATTATTGAAAAGTAAAAAACTAGTCTAAAAGACTTGCTGCATTTTCAAATAGTCTTCTGAACTAGCTGTCATGTGTCATGGTCGACCAATGTGGATTTTACAATTGCTGGTGGTGAGAAGTGTGGGGTGGCCAATGACTAAGATACATATTTTATATGTATTACAAAATATATATATATATATATATATATATATATATATGAATAAACCTTTTAACGGGGCTGTTTGGAAGTGACACATGGGAGAGCTTCTGTTTATTGGCCACAATCTCAAAGACCATTATGTGGTCCAGCAAATACTAACTCAAATGAAGTGTTTAAATGGGTGATTCTCTCAAAACCTGTCAAGAAAATGTCCTGGTCCAATTTTACTCAAATCAAAAGAAACATAAATAATTTTTTGCATAAATGAAGAATCTTTTATTTGATTTATTTAATTGTATTTTACATTGTGATATTATTCCCATGATATGATTTCATGTTATTTTAACCCTCAATTCTTATTTCTGCAATGCAAAAAAAAAACATTGGTATGATGATATTCTCATTACCACAACATATATGACTTAATTATAAAGTGTTTACACATCATAGCAGCACTATCAGCCTTTTCATTGAGGGAAAAACAGGAGGCAGATTATAAGGAATTTTCTTATACATCATTAATGTTTATGAATCATAAGTGATAATAAACTGTGTGGTGAACAGCTTGACATATAACACATGGTTTTCTTCAATCAAAGCTTTATGCACATTTTGATTTATGACTAACCAACCGTTCTAATGCAAACGTATCAATATCAACACTGCATCAGACAAATTTAAACAAGAAACAGCCACCAGAGTATGTACATATAATGCACTTGAATGTGAGTGATATTTTCATTTCAATATATTTTCAGTTCAGTGTCATTTGTTTTGTTCATTCAGACTTGTGGTGAATTGTTGAATTTACTGTTAATGTATTGCTGTTAATAACTTGTATAGAAGATACAGATTTGAGTTCATTAAAACTTGTGTGAATACAGTTAACATACCTCTACACTGATGAATGAATGTGAATGTACCTCTCATGCTGTCCCAGCAAGAACTGACGTGATTGTCGCTGTGGATGATACAGGGAGGCCAGTGAATAACACACTTTAACACACGAGCACAGTTTAGGGAGTAAACGAAATGTTGATCTGCTGAGGAAAGAAATGAAAGATTACACAATACGTGACATAGTGTGCAAGCAGCAGTGCTCCCTGGGATACAATGGGAGAAGTAAATGTCTGGTTGTGCTACTGTAATGAGAATTGGGGAGTAAAATGTGCTTGAGTGTCCTGAAAGTAATGCCGCAACACAAAAAATATTGATGGTCCTAAATATATTAATTTACTAAAAATATATATATTTAAAAAAAAAAAAAATGTATTGATTGCAGTTAAAATATGACTTTTCTTGACCGGTTTCATGAGAATCACACAATGGACAACTTGCACAACTGCATCCGCGTCCTACTTAAAGCTGTTCAGGCGTTTCCAGCATCGACATCCAATACACGCAGAAATGTTTTCATGGGAAGGCAAATTATTTCCATTCTTTTAGGGCCGTCGGCAAATTTTTTTTGGTATTCACGTGACCAACCTAAAATTGATTGTTTGCCTCTATTTTTTCCTTTCCAAATGTAGCTACAGAATACTGCATCTGAATAAAACGGCCTGTTTCGTTCAGTGATATTTCATACCTGTTGAGCTTCAACCACTTTATTAAATGTCCCATATACATTAGGTTGTTAAAAGAAATCAGCCATTCTCTTACTCTGACCAGACTTTAAAAAGTACCCCCGACTGCAGTTTTAATGTCAAATTGAATAAATACGTGAACTGTGCTAAATAGATTTAACTGCATTAAACGCATTGAATTAATCTCAAACATTATAACTCGTCATCTTTGGCAGCTCATCTATTCTTTACATGTAGCTATATGCAAAAACGTGCATTTTCATTTCAATTAAACACAAAATAGAGAAAACAGACTTACTGCACGCGTTGGTTACATCTCTCATTGAAGCGTGTGGTTTCATTCAAATAGCACTAATACTGACACTAATAGTCTTCAACTTTCTGTCATTTGTGGTTCAGCTTGGGCTGAATTAAAGCTATGAAAGCTTATTTGAATAGTGTTCAGGATATTTCCACCCTGTCTGCAAATGTTCCGACATTAAAATCTTCCTAACACGTTTAAAAGGGCGTTTCAGCAACTACGGCACATTGTAAACACAACCAAAAATGAGCAAGTCGCATATCAACATGGAAGTTCGTCATGAAGCTCAGTGCAAGTAGTCTGAAAATATGAGGCTTCTTTCAGCATGACCGTTCAGAAACCTCTCAAAATCAGTCCAACACGTAGACATGCTTTTACATTGTGAAGGAGCTTTTGAACGGAACAGCCTAAACCTAATGATTCATTTGAATGTGATGATATTTCACACTGGTTAAGTGGCACAATGTCTTCAGACAAATGCTTTCCTCTTTAAATCAATAATCTGGATAACTGGACATTTTCCAAGACTTCATATAAAACCGTCTCCTGTGGCTCCAAGTTTCACTAGTCATGCATGAACCTGCCCAATTATATACCATTGTTTTTATAAAAGTAAATAATATTGACATGTTTTTCTGTTCCTCCAGGGAAAGGGGGTCGAGGCTGGTCCTGACCAGGTAGTATGAAGACTGATTGTATGGGGGTTACACCGGATGCTACCAGTTTTCATAAGGTTATGGTAGACTGATGATATTCCAGCCTCGATTAAAGCGTATCTCCTGTACTGCCACTCCTGACAAACCATAAGAGTTCTGTAGTCACGATCTTGCACTTGCAGGGTTTTGTTAAATATGGTGTCCAGCTATAAAAAAAAGACAATAAAATAAAAAAATCTACCCCCCCTGGTTATAATCTCCAAGCCTAAATATGCCACAATTGTTTTAATTGAATTTCACATTCTCAAGGATATGTTAAATGTGTTTGCACTTCTATTTTTTTTCTTTCCTACTCCTGGGTTTGAAGTGGCTCAAAGGAGCTTGATGCTGATGTATATTTTTGTGCTAACTACAAATTTGTTGTCGGAATATCCATGTTAACCCAAAATGTTTGGATTTGGATGGAGAATATCTGCAGGCTTTTGGTGTAACCGCCTCGCATGGATAAGTCAGGCATTCCAGGAACGTGGTTCTTTTGAGAACTAGTCTTTTAAGGGTCGGTTAACTACCTCAGTAGAGAGGATTCAACTACCCTGCCTGTACTGTACATAGAGACACTTAAACACATAGGAGCAGGGCTTGTTTCTAATGAAATATGCACGAGGGCAGCAGATAATGTAATATAGTCAAACGGCTGCTGCGCTCATATTGCAAACAGTGAAACTGGGCAAGCAAACGAGTCTCATATGATGAGCTGGAACAAGCCCTGCTTTTATCCCATTTTCAACTGAATTAGCTGCTTTGCTTCTTCAGATTATGTAGTTACTGGGTGTATGATTGTATGATAGTTTGGATTAAAATGTTACTTTTTGTATTGGCTTAAACATCTCAAATGCATCCACTGCATTTGCAAAGCCCTGCAGTATCCCCTTTTTTTTTTTTTCTCTATAAATACCAGTTCAGCTCTCTGAAGAACAATGAATTATGTTCCGTTCCATCAACTTGGAGGTTTTTAATCAATCATGAACTTTGTCGAGCGATCATTCCCGTGGTCACATTTACAGGCAAGATATGAGATGAGTTGTGTATAAAGTGGATACTGCAGTTTTGGTTTATATTCCATATATAGCAAGCAGGTGACCGAACCATTGAACTGGTTTTGTACACAGTTTACTCCCTCTCGATAAAGCTGTAACATTGCAACCTTTTGAAATGATGTAAGCAGTTTTAATCTATTGTTGGTGGCCAACATGTTTTTGCATTCCAGCAAATAAATTGTTTTATACTGTAAAATGAGGTGAGTGTAACTTATTTTTGTAATAAAGGTTTTGAATTCTATCTTAAAACTGTTCACTGTCATCAATCTTGCCGTCTGAAAAGCAGAAGTCATTTCAGGTGCTGCTAGTTATTTCAATTTTTTTTATAGGACATGCACAGCACCTGCCTATATTGTTTTGCTAAATGTGGTATAACCTACTGAATTAATGAACATAAAATAGGCCATATGTGTTAGGTTACATTTCATCTTGGTGGTTTGGATCTGAAACTGACAGTGCATAGAATTTTAAATGAAATAAAATGTGCATCATTTGGTGTAGAATCCACACATGGAGCAGTGTAAGGCTGAACCAGGTTGTCGTAAAAGTCAAAACAACTCTCACACAGTTGAGCATCTCCACCTAAGCACCTAAGACAACACTCCATACTTTTTAATGATCTCTCATCTGCCCTCTCTCTCACCTCAGATCACTTTAAGTGACTTATCCTGTTCTGTAATGTAAAATGGATGTATTCTGATCACACATCTTTGGAATTTGATCATACATTCAAGAGGTCTCAGCGCTACTGGTAAAACGGTCTCATTCCTTCTCAGCAAAGTCAAATCCCAGTAAGGTTAAAGAACTTAGTAAAATAGTGTATTCAATCAGGAGCATGACCCCTCCCAGGTCTCTCACAGAGACCAGATGCTGTATGCAGATTAGATTCATTCTTTGTCAACATACTGAATCTTAAGTTTCAAAGGTCCACCTTCAAACCCCTGAATTGTAAACCAAAACCTGGATAACATCAAACATACACATCTGAAAAAAACAATAGAATCACTTGGTATTTAAGGAGAGATGACAAAGGAATCGGGGCCTCTGTAGCCAGATGACCCACACAGAAAACCTTGTGTGTAGTTTTCTCTACCAGGAATCTGTAAGCCAGATCTCCCATGCTTTGCCATTGCATGCAGTCTTGTCGGGTGTCTCTTGATTCTTATTTTTAAGATTGTTTATTCTGATCATGTGTGAAATTGGCTTTGATTTTAATTTCTGTAACTTACATTTTAAATTCTACCTGGCAAATAAACTATTACTTTTTTATTTATTTTGTATTCCTCCGAAATTATTAATCACCGGTATATTTGAGGGACGCCTCTTGTTACCGCAAACTTATGTCCAGGATATTGATCTATACTGGAGTTTTAATATATGGTTAACCACTCAGGACAACCAGGTAAGATAACTGGGTAGGAGAAGAGCCATATAAAGACTCTCAGGTCACTGCTCACCGTATGTGACTAAATGGCAATATCATCTGGTTGTGAGACAAGCCAAACCAGACGATATTAGTTAACCCTACAACCGCTGACTAAGACCAAAACTGGCTTTACTGATCAAAAGGACAATGAATAGAATAGGATTTAGAGTACTCAATAACTTAAAAATGTAATATTAAAAGAATGATCAGAAAGTAATTAGAGCTTTAGTCTAAATTAGAGGTCAACTTAAAATTGGAGTCAGATAAAATTAAAAACAAATCAATTTGTTTAATGTAAATGAACAATAATTGCTTTACTTCAGCACTTGTAAACGACAGAACAACGCAGAGACCTTCAAAGGGTAATCTACTGAAGTTCCACTCCGATAGGTTTGTGCCGTTTACAGCAGAAATATTCAGGAAAAAAACATTTTTGATCCCAATTTTTGATTTCTACATTTAGTAGCATTTCTGTCATTGGATATGGCAAACTTAAGAATAATGAGCAAGGGAACATTTTTAATTCCAGGTGCACAGGAAACCCAGCCAATTCTATCTTATATCTGCCGAGACGATCCTTCATGTGGGGCAAAAGAATTTCATTTGTGGCACTAACTGAAATGTAGATTTGCAATGTGAAATTCTATCATCAAAATGATGAAATGATCTTGTTTAATTGGATACTTTAACATAAATGGCAAAAAAGCTTTTTATTTGCATGTCTACTTGACCCACAAAGATGGCATGACATATTACAGTGCATTGGCATGCATTTGTCAATTTTGAGAGACTGCATGTTTTGTGTTCTTGGCTTATCTTTTGTCTGTTTCTGTCAATCTGTTTCAAATATAATGTGCTTTGAAATGAGTGTTTCCTGCTATTTTTAATTCAAATGTTTATCATGACATTGGGGTGGGTTGGTGGTGGTGATGGATGTTTTGAACAAGTAAACTGAATTACTACAATAAATCCATGTCCAAAATGTAAATTGTTGGTATCTATTTAGTGTAAAAATAGATTTGACAGAAAACTCCTGAAATAATAATAATTCAGAAATAATATTGTTTGTGTTTACAATCTTATGATTGTAAGTGTCCCTGCAAAAAGTGTTCATGCTAGCAGAACTCTGAAACCAACTCCTCACTTGAACGTGTAAGTGCCTTTCTGATGTGTATTGATTTCTGAATGAATGCATGTATTATAACATCATCATGCAAAGGATGAGTGGCAGCTGCTGCTTTTTTGCTATCTTACTCTGCATTTTACCTAGAGGTGTTTGTGAACAAATCATTGTTTTTGAATTAATCTTTTAACCGTCCAGGGCTGTTCGGTCATTTTTGACTGATTTAAAAAAAAAAAAAAAAAAAAAAAAAATGTATTCCTCAAATTGAGTGGTACAAGACTTTGTGACTTTTCTTGGACTATCGGCACATACAAAAAATATTTGGATACTTGATTTTATGAGTCTTTTAAGTGTTAAAAATAGCAACACCTTTGCTGTTTGCGGTCAAAATTGACCGACCACAAGAAATGAGTAGGAGAAAAAAAAAAGAACTTTATTTTCTGCTTAGATTTGTTGAATAAAATCAATAAAACAACCTCAATGGCAAACATAACACACAGAAATGAAGAGGTTGGACTATAAAACATTCTATGTGGAAAACATACACTCAAAAATGAATCGCTGAGACTATAACAGAGCATTTTTATTTTCAATTTGTCAAATAAATGCAGGATTAGTTTTCCTGACATATGTCCATAAAGTAATTATTACTGCGGACATCTGTAATATGTATTGTTGATATTTACGGGATAAGCTGCGAAATCACAGAGATGGGTGTGTCTACAGTATTCACACACAATAGAAAACATATACTGTGCTGAATAATTATGCAGGAAATGCTAAACATGAGCAGATAATGTATCTATGATTATAAGAAGAAATTGATTGGAATATCTCTCTTAATACAACAGAACTGGTGACATTAACAAGCCTGTAATCGTAAATTACACTCTTGAATTAAAAATATGGACAGTCGCTTCACATTATGTCATTTTAATTGTCCATCTGAATATATTTTCCAAAACCAGTGCTGGGAAGTACAATATTGCATGTAATCTGAATTATGTAATCAGATTACAATAATCAAGTACTTGTAATTGGATTAAATTACATATTACATAATCAGACTGCAGTTGTGTTTTATAGATTACATTATTACATATTAACAAGGCAACGGCAGTCAATTGTTAATCATTTATTGATCATTATCATATCAAATTCTCACCCCAGAACTGCAATAGTCTCACAGATGAACATTTTGAGCATGTGCTCCCTTTACAGTAAAATATGCACCTCAGTTTAGGAATAGGTGATGGACTATTACTAAGTAGTAAGGGTTACAAATAAGTGTGTCCGAGTTTAGAGCTGTTAGCTTTAACCTAGCAATGTCATTTCTGTTGATTTCAGGTTCATTACTGTTTGTTCATGTAATATTTTTTGCACTTAAAATTAACTAGAGATGTTTTAAAAAATATATATATATATACTGTAATATATTCAAATATATTATATTTGAATACTACCTCACCAATGGTGTGCAGTTCACACATCGAACTTAATTGCTTGAAAGGATCTGTTGAATGTAGGGTCCTGCCCCGCAGGGTACACAATAGTTCTACTGCTATATGGACCAAAGGCCATCGCTGTACTGTTGCTGCTGATGCAGTGGAGTCAACTGCATGAAACTTGTCAAAGCTTGACACAATTGTTCCTTGTGTGACTTGGTGGCACCTCAGCTTTGGAAGAGGTCAGGGCTATACTGGTAATACTGGGCATTTTCCCGGTGGGCTGACGCACTTTGGGGCCGATCAGGGGCGGACTGTCCATCGGGAGAACCGAGCGGGTCGGTGGGTCTTTCCGCGAAACGGGCTGAATGGGCCGCGATAAACTAAAATGAGCCGCCGTGTTATGCAAAACGGACCACAAAACAGCACCACGATATGCTGAATCAGTTCCCAATTTTGAAAATGTCATAAGGAGCTCTTTTTGTTATTAATAAAGAATGAAATACATTTTCTTTCTCTTTGTGCTTTTATGTTAAAATGAGGATCCTACTCAAATATATGTAACAAAATATAGAAATAGGTTAAAAGTCATCCAAAAGTAATCAGATTATATTAACCCAAAAATTAGATTACTAATTATTAATTTATGAGATTATGTTACTGATTGCATTTTTTGTCATGTAATTTGTAATCAGTATCTGATTACAATTCACAAGTAATCCGCCCAGCACTGTCCGATATGCGGGGTTTAACAATGTCCCGCTCTCACTCTTCTTAAATAAAAAAAATTAAAAATGTGTGCATGTGTTCTTTCTCATTGTCCTAAACACTGTTTTAAAAAAATACCACTCATTTGTCGTTTCTCTTTTACATGGGTACATAAACACTGGACAGCATAAAAAGCTTAAAAAAACATGCATCCGTCCAAACGTAACCGTCAGTGTTATCTGTGAAGCGCGTTTTATATTTTCTAGTGTCTTCTATTGATCAACATCCACTTCAGACACAGAGAACTTAAGAAACAGCAATATTTAAAGTGCTAATGTTCTAGAAAGTGCAGATTTACGGCCGTTTTATAGTAGGAAGAACATGCTGTAATTTCCACCAGCACGGGAATGCACATATCATCAAATGACTGACATATTCGTACGGGATTAAAATGACTGAGAAGATCTGATAATTACTGCATTACCCAACATCCCATATACAACTAATCCTGTCTGAATAGTGCTGAACACAGCCAGACGACAGAATGCAGAACACACATACACGTAGATCAAACTACAAAAAGACAAAGCCAGAGAGAGTCTGAGCCAATGTATATGCTGCACTATCCAGACAAAACACTGCATATTTCTGTTATGGAAGCAAAGAAACAGTAAACTAATTGACTTTATTGAGTTATTGAATTTTGATAAATAAATAATTGGTAACAGCATGCTTATTCTATGTCTTCTCTTTGTAACACCATGGTCAGGTTTGACAGTAAACATACAGTAATGTCACATTATTGCAAAAATGGACACTCGAAAACAATACAAAATACTTAACTTTGACAAACAATAGTTTATAAATTTAGAATGAAAATGTCATGATTATCAAGTATGTTCTTTTTTCCAACAGATGTCAGCAATCTGCCCCAATACATGACACGTTCTCTGTATTTTAAGGATGCAATTCAGACATTTACAGGTAAATATGATGTAAGTAGCATAAAATCCCAAAAGAAATGCACAGTTTTATTGTTATTATTTCAGTGACGAGTAAGTGTTTTCATTTCTTTAGAAAAAAATAAAGTTACACCTGTACTGTTCCACTCAAAACAGTTACCGTGAACAGCCAAAGTGTCGACCTTCATTGAACAGCCCAGGAGTAAAGAAATAGTTCTCATTTGCTGTATGAACGACTGGTGAAATCTGCTGAATCAATGATCCCATGACTCATTTGTCACATCAAAGACGCCATTATTAATGGGTCTTTATAGTATAATAATAGATTTCAAATGCTTGAATCACTGGGATTAATCAAAATCCCCAGCACTATAAACCGCCAACACAGTGGAGTGATACAAATCATGAAGCGTTATTATATTTCCTAAAACTGGGCAAATTTTAGCATTTTTCACTAGGTGTTAAATAGAAATTCACCAGCTGTATTAATGACTACTTTAGCAACTACAAAATATGCAGTATAACACAATGAGATAATGACACTCAAGTAGACAAGTCCATTTCCAATAATTATAGAGCGAGCCCCATCATTTATATTCAAAATCTTTAAACACAGAGAAAGAAAGACACACTGTGACTGGATTTATTGGGATACTTTATTGGTCTCATCATAAATTACAACATCTCTCCTGTGTGGTTTGTTTTTGTTAAAAACTAGATAGCTTGGCAGTTTTGTAACGAAACACATGAATGCCAATACGAAGTTTGAAAGAGGGGCTGGAAGAAAGCAAACTTGCTATAATAGAAGGCTATAGTGAGATATACTGTATGTCCACTTTAAACCTCAGTTTCTGCACTAAAGTAAGCCACACCAACTGAAAACAATAAACAAACAAACAATATATTCCAGTGAAATGTGAAAGGCTTTTTTCTTTCTTTTTTCTTTTTCGCAGACATACTAATCATATTTGAAGTCATCCATTTCAGACTTGACTGTAAAATTGGTTACATGCAGTCGTCAGCTTAAAGTGTGATATTTACTTGATCTGACCCTTAACAAACCTTTGGTGTAACCTAATGTAAAAGGTTGATTTATGCATATGAAATCATATTTTTGACTTGAATAAAACCAGTTTTTTTAGATGTTACCACAAGAAGCAACTTTTTTAAGCAAACAGTTTTACAGTGTATTATAGGATGTAGGAAAGATCTGAATCCTATAAAGCTACAAGCTGAATGTACTACTTTCTCCTCTCAGACTCCCAGGAGTTTCTTTGCCATATAGCCTGGCATATTGTAGAGGAACAGGCCCAGAATGGCAAGAAGTAGCAGCGCCAACACAATTTTGATGACCAGCCACTTGTATTGCTTGCAGATGAGATAACGGATTGCCTTTAGCGGGCTAATGAACCACAGGAATGTTGTGTCGGGACGGCTGGTGGGACAAAACCATTTAACAAGCTTTTAAAGAATTGGTTTTAATCAACTTTGTACATTCCCAAGAAATTACTACAAATTCCCAAGAAATTTCTGCATGTGATATAAAAACAGCAAATGCTCTCAGAATTAATCGACAAGTTTTCAGAGTAGAAGTGCAATAAATGCATTGTTTAAAGAACTGTTAAATAAATAAATGCATGTCTTTATGTTTATTGATTTATTAGTAGCATCCAAAGCACACAATAACACACCACTCATTGAAGAAATACAATGTCCATGCCAACAATTACAATACCCCAGAATCATATGAAATGATATAAAACATTATACACCAGTGTTTGGAAATGCAAATCAGACAAATTAACAAAACTACACATTTTTAGATTATGTGAGTTTTCTTAAACATAAAGAGCTTACAATCATGCTCAGGAAAAAAGGTTTTCAACACATTTTGCACAGCCAAAACTCAGATAGTTTTAAAGTGTATTTCCATAAATGTAAATGTGTCACAATCCAGCATCAGTAGTTTATATGGATGATCAGTTATGCATTGCCCTGTAATAGTATGTTTCAATTTGCATGTATATTTTTTAAAAGGTGCAACAAAACTGCAATTTGTTTGTTTAAGTGGCACCGACTGGGCCAGATTTAACAAAATTGGGATTTTTGCAATTATGTTAATGACGCAAGTGGCACAGAAATGACACACTTCACCTTTAACAAAGGTGAAAAACACTACTCTGCATACTACTTCTCCAAAAACAAACAAATACAATGTTCAAAAAACATACATTTTCCTCGCATCCGCCATGTTAAATGCAGCAATATTGAATGTCGCAAGAGGATGGGAAAGCTTTTCAAGCACCCAGAAGTTTTTTCACCATGTAGCCTGGCATACTGTACAAAAACAAGGCCAGCATCGCTAATATCAAGAGCACCACCACAATTTTGATGATAAGCCACTTGTAGTTGTTGCAGATTAGGTAGCGGATTGCTTTGAGCGGACTGATGAACCACAGGAAGGTTGTGTCAGGGCGGCTGGTGGGATAAAGAAAAATGTGTGGTAAAATCTGTGGCACAGCACTGCAGATCTGTTCAGTAGATCATAATCCTGTTGATTGCACTGAATATTTCACTCCTCTGTTCTGCTTTCCAAGAATGAATGCACATGTGTGCATTAAACAAGACAAGATGGGAGGAAGTAGGCAGTATAGCAAGAACTCTTATAAGCATGAAAGTGCCAGCAAGGCTTATGCAGCATTGAAATTAAACAGGTTGAAATCATTCATTTATGAAGTTGAGGCAATAAGTTATGAATTGTTGTATATTGTTGAGTTTAGTGGTCCTGGAATAACAGTACACAGGTCTGCTCAAGAGATGCTGAATCTTGCCAGGACCTGCTACGGTATATATGTAAGATAAAAAAAAGCATGCCGATATAATGCTGATATTTCACACAATTTACTATAGAAAATAATACATTTATAAAATTGCTAAAAAATGAACAAATGTTTATTTAGCAAAACAGTATATTTACTTAAAATTCCACACAAAACTTTTT
Organism: Moxostoma hubbsi; assembly: GCA_032164185.1. Taxonomy (NCBI): domain Eukaryota; kingdom Metazoa; phylum Chordata; class Actinopteri; order Cypriniformes; family Catostomidae; genus Moxostoma; species Moxostoma hubbsi. The sequence continues at coordinate 3,143,077 of JAVLUX010000013.1, forward strand.
TGTAAAAAAATAAATATATATATATATATATATATATATATATATATATATATATATATATATATATATATATATATATATATATATATATTGTGTGTTTTAATCATTTTTGGGCTGCCGCCAGCATTGGTTCACTCTCAAATTTAAAAGCTCACCATTTACACATACTGTGAAATAATTGCCAAAAAATTGTCTAATTTGTTTCAGAATAATACTCCAATTATTCATAAATAATATTGTATATGTTTACAATCTTATGATGAATAAAAAAAACATTTTGTTGTCCTAAATTTGTAAGCATGTAATTCTGGTTCTGTTCACTCTACCTTACTTTGAAAAGTCTCATATTTAAATAGGTGGCAGCACGCACAAGAAAAAATCATTTTCTCTCTATCACATTCCATCACAATACACAGATCTGAAATGTAGCTGGTGCTCAAAACGCGTTTTAGCCCTCACAGATGTGCTCGTCCATAGACATTCAGTCTAATGTTCAGTTCAAGCAACACCCTCATTATTTCATTGAATATCTCGGCCTCTGAGTGGACTACAAGCTCAGTTTAAGTGTCATTAGAAAGCTGAGATCGTCTCCTTACTGTGGTGTATAATACTTTATCATCAATAGTCAATAACTTATTTTTCTGATTATTTGTTTTGCATGCTTTTCCTGCTGGACGGCATATTTTGTTCTGGAAATCTAAGATATAACATTGGATTATTCACACAAGCTCACAGGCAAATAAAAAATGGCAAATTTTTAAGAGAACTGCCTAAGGTAAGAGCAGATATAATGGTTTTAGCTATTTGCGGCTTACAGCAGCAGTTATTGGAGCATAAAAGAGACGTTTGAATTTGCTGACTTTCAAATTTCATATTCCACTTTGTGATTCTTTTGAAAATCTTTTTAACTGTGAAATTTTAAGTAACATACTGTATATGCTGAAGTGATGGTTGTCTCTGAAAAGTTCAGAATCTAAGCTTTCAAACGATACACCATTTCCATGAAGTTTCCCTGAGTTATTGTATACAATAACTTTAAAACATTTTAGTCATAAAACTTTTTTCACGATATAGTGCCCTCTTTAGGACCTGCTGGCAGGTCGAAGAGATAGTAAATAGCCCATTTCTCCTGGTTTCTGTTTAGTCATCTCATTTTCAGATATTTATTTTTATTTTTTTTGCACAAAGAAATTGTCAAAGGAACAGTTTACCCCAAAAAATGTAATTCTCTAACCATTTACCTATCCCTAATCCTCATGCAATCCCAGACTTTTCTTTCTTCTGCTGAACACAACAGAATCCAAAACTATGAAGCTCCACAAACACATAAAGGCAGCATAAAGGTAAGCCACATGAGGTCAAATCCAAATCTTCAGAAGTGGTATGATAAGATCAACTAGTCCTTTTTTCTATAAATCTCCACTTTCACTTATTTTGTTTTTGGCAATTTGTATTTTCCATTTATATCGCCACCTACTGGGCAGGGAGGATCATTTAGCGTAAAAATTGACTTAAATATTGATCTATTTCTCACCCATATCTATCACAATACTTCTGAAGACATGGATTTAACCACTGGAGTCTTATGGATTACGTTTCTGCTGCCTTTATATACTTTTTGGAGCTTCAAAGTTTAGGTCACCATTCACTTGCATAATATAGACCTACAGAGCTGAAATATTCTTAAAATAATCGTTTGTGTTCTGTTGAAGAATGAAAGTCATACACATCTGATATTGAATGAGGGTGATTAAATGATAAGAGAATGTTTTATTTTTGGGTGAACTATCCCTTAAATATATCTGGAAAATGGAAATAACAACAGTGCACACAGTAGTCCAGCAACCACTGACGGCATGTGCGCATTAGCATTATCTCACGAAAGACAGTGAACAGTGAACATGACAGTTACTTTTAGCGCACATGAAGCACTTTTACTTTGAAGTTGTTCTCACGTGCTCGTGTGAATCCAGTGAGAGCAGTAATCTACTGACCACTTTCAGTTTAACGGATCGGATCGCCTGCTTGGAGTGTCACGGACAGGCCGTAGTGTAACATTCTTGAGTCAGATGAACACAGTTTTGATCCAGACTGATAGAATATGTGCTTCAGAAGAAGATATATGAGTGCTCCACAGGAAGACGGTTTTGTGAGATTGGAGAAGTACTGCATATTTGCGGACAGTATGTGATTGGAGTCTGATTTATATTTGCCTTTATATCATTAGACAAGACAGTTCAAAGTTACAGGGAACTGTTGAGGAAAGAGAGGGAGAATGAAACGAGAGCACTTTAAACATCACGATCTACAGCTCTGATACGATGAACAGTTTAAATGAGACGTTGTTGTATGCCGGTCTATTATATAATACAATGTCATTTAACAACATAGCGAACTGTGATTGGCCGTTTACATGTCTCAGACAGCTGCTTCACATGCAAGCTGGTGATTCATGGCACTGTCGCAGCTTGAGAAACGAATCGGCGGGAAAATTTATCAGCACATGTCTATAATTATATAATAATACTGAATACCAGCCGATTTATTAGCCCGCGCGATATATCTGTCCACCACTTGTCAAGAGTTTTGTTAAACTCTACCAAAAAGCTTCCTTTTTATCTTTATTTCTTCAAACAATGTATACAAATTTTTTTTCAACTGTAATAAAATTAAGGATGTCCCGATACCATTTATTTTTTGGTACTTGCCAATACCAAGTCTGATACCTGTTTTCTTTGTTCTGAATTACATACCAACAGTTTATTTCAATTCTATCATCAAAATTGTGTTTATATAAACAAATGCATTAAAACTTGAATCAAATGAAAATAATTAACATCATTTTGTATTATTTTTATCAAATGAAGTGCAGAACCTCACAGCACAAAATACACCATTAGAAATATTTGGTCAAATAAAGTGCTGCAGAACAGAGCATCACAGCTTAAATATAATACAATTACTATTGATTTATTATTATTATTAGTAATAAAGTGAATATTACATAACTTTACAGTAGTGATATATTTCTGTCATACTTTTCTTTTTTTTCATTTAATTTGAGCTTTTATTTTGAAGTGTTTCTTTGTGATGATGCTAGATTTTCAATCTTGAAAAACCGGTCGCTTCATGACTCAAAGTGATTAAAAGGCTACTATTAATTAAATATGAACTCTGTATGTGCCTAACATCATCTGTTGCAGAGCGCTTGATGCTCATGATGGTGTTTTCCATGTATGAGTCAAGGAGGAGCTTTAAAAGGTACATGCAGTCGGCGCACAACACTGTCTTCACACATTCACAAGCGCTCACATCTGATGCGCGCCGCACATGCAAACTATATATCATCTAAATAAATGGCAGCTTTTGCTGTTAAATAATCTCACTAGGACACAATGTTATTTTTATTTGTGCGCTGAATGTTCATGGAATGACATTCTTATGTCAGATGGTATCGTTTTTGGTATCTAAGCAAGCACGAGAACAAGTACATGAGTTCAGAATTGGACCCGATTCGGGACATCCCAAAATAAAAGTAAAAAACTGTAAGTTGCAAACGACTGAAAGACAGACAAGATTACATAAAGGTTAGAGTCGTTAATGTCGCTCTTACTTTGGTTTCTCGAGGGGTTCTGGTTCATTCCGTCCTTCACCAACAGGACTTTTCTCGGCCTCTTCTCCCGTCAGCAGCTGCAGCTCTGCTTCTACTTTCCCCTGAACAAACAGATAAACCCATGTGTTATAGTCAGGGGTCTGGGTTTGACTACCCCTGTTAGTCGATGTTGTATCCACACAATTCCTTGTGCAAAAATCACCTTTTCTCCACTGACAGCCTCTCAAAAGTAGTTGTATATTCGGATAAAATTATATTTTGTAACCAACATACAGAATACATAAATAATATATTATATTGTCATAAATGTTTCACCATTACCATTTTTTTGAAGGCTCTTAATAGTGGAAATAAACATTTGTTTTTCCCGTGTCTTCTAATAGTGGTTCTAATACAAGAGAGATCAGTCAAATGAAATTCACGGTTCAGGTGATTGGCTCAAAAATGTGTCTAGAATTGAGTGCCTATGAAGCTAAATGGCAGCAAGCAGTTTGCACACTGTCACATCCTCCAGATCTTTTCACTCAAGATCCCCTTCCTTCCTGACTATTAATCCCTTCCTGGTCTACATTTCCGAGAATCCCTTTCCTCCCGCCATTAACTCTCACACCTGATTTCCATTCCCTCATCATCTCCCAGTGTTTATAGTCTCCACGCTACTTCACTGCGAAGTCTTGCCAATTCACTCTGTTGTCTTGCATTTCTGAGTGTTTATCTTCCTCTGTTGCCTGCCTGTTTTGACCTTAACCTGCTCCTTGGATTTACCCCTTTTGTCTACCGTTTTGGATTTATTACATTATGTGGATTGCTTACCAGGTTTTGAACTCTGTCTGTTTGACTACGCTCTCTAATAAACTCTGCATATGGATCTTCACCGTGTCTACCTCTGACTCTTTACACATATGTGCCAGCTGAGCAACTGCCTTTGAGATGAATGATAATGCTAATGGATAGCATTCTCCAGGTTTATTACAACTCCTTGATGCATTTATTGTAAGATTTGTTACTGACATTCATTTAATTAAATATTTCTAAAGTAATAATTGTAATAGATGTAGAATACATGTAAAACATAAATTATGCTAATATGTAGGTCTGTTTGTGTTTCTGTGACAGCTTTGACTGCACGTGTGCCACATTACAAGTCATTGGAAGAGAGAAACGCAAATATAGACATTATTTTGAATCCATTTAGCGGAAAAATGTAATCGTACAAAACGAAGTAACTGTGTAATATGATTACTTTTTTGATGACGTAATCAGAAGTCAGTAATCTAATTACAATTTTAGAGAAGTAATTTGCATGATGTGAATTAAAATGATTGCAACACAGCCTCTTAACGGCCAATAAAGACAACAATAATTAGTTAAATCTGATGAATAAACATCTCACAGGCACCCTCATGTTTCAGTCAACTGGATTTTGAACAAAGCTTTCAAAAATGGTAACTTTGATTATTAAGTTGCATGATTATTTTAGTAAAAAAAAAAAGCTGTTTGATTAGTATGCTTTCTAAATTTGGTCAGTCGAATCAAAGCCAGAAACTATTTAGCCCAAAATGGAGCACTTGAATTAAAATGAATGTGAGATATTGGAACACCCAATGTGGAGGATGTAGATAAGGAAGTCCCACCTTACAGGTAAAAGAGCCAATCACCATTTAGATACAAACTCCGCCTGTCACTCAACTAAGGAACATGCACAATACATTTCACTAGGTGATAGCAGTCATCAGGTGTCATTAGTGCCTTCCTGAGCCTATGGACTAACATTTTTTTTTCTCTCTGGCAAAAATGATTTTTTATTTCTCTGATTTTGATCTCTCTCTAAAAAAAATTTTTCTCTCTCTTAAAAGTTTTTTTTTTTTTATCTCTTACAAAAATCTTTTTTCCCTGAATTCTACTCAAGAGGCAACACATTTAGCATGTGGTACCAACCTCAACCACCAGGTGTCAGTATCAGTACATATGAACTTTTATGCTTACAAGAAGACAGAATTGTGGTTTATCTGTTGATTTATAGTTATAGTATAATACAATAACAAGAATGTTTTGCAAATATTAAATAAAAAAAAACATACAATGTTATACAGTCTTCTAATAGATGAATATGTTTCATATGGCAATCGTTGTCAAATCAATCAATGTGCTGCAAACGTTTTTATCATGGAAAGGTATGCAAAAAAATAATCATTCTCCCTGAAAGATATCACTGAAAGAACTGCCCTGAGACACTTATTATCTCTGGAAAAAGTTAAATAAAAAAGTGTCCACGGACCGCGGACATACTGGTTCTGTAGTCAGTCAGCTTTGTGTCAGTTTTAACAGTACCGGTACGGTGTTTTGGAAAGAGGGGGCGTGGCTAAATCAACGGCTCAGTCGTGTGGAAATTAAAATCGCTCACAGCACCGTGAATGTGGCGCCCAAGGAACTTTCTATTATATAACTGACATTTTACAATTTGTAGATTTATGTGATGGCCACTTACTGTAATTTCCATCTCGTCATTTTCATCTCGTGCCACAAATGGCCACCATCCTTTAATTCTCTTCTGTTTGAACAGGTTCACCATCGGCATGTCCTGCTCATTGAGGACCATGTCAATGGAGCACTGCTTCGCTGTTTTTGCCCCACGAGGGAATCGATTCAGGTCGAGTTCAATTGCGCCTGAATCCAAACACAAACATACAGCGGCGTGTAAGATGTTAATTAGGAAAAATTAGGTTGAAAATAAAAATATTTTTTGATTGAGTCTCTACATAGTAAAAACACAACAGCACACCCAGGAAGTCATCGGCAGAGAAATGATCCGCATCCCACACTTGTATATTCAGTCGGGCAGGAATTTTATACTCTGTCTCGTCCCATGAAAACATGGACTCCTTCTTGGAGATGACGATTTTCTCTTCTGCTTGTAGATAGTCAAAGGGGTAAATGAAGCGCCAGTTGAAGTTGCCCTCTCCGGTCAGTGAGTGATAGTGTACGTCTGTGTCCTGCTTGTCCTCCTGTTGGCCTTTGAGCCATCTGTTGGTTACAAATTAAACATGGATGGTGTCGGTTAACCTTATGAGCATGAAAAATACTTAATATATAATAATAATATATATAATATGGGCAAAAGTTTGTAGATAATTTATGAAAAAAATACCCTCTAACAAATATGTCACTGGACTTTTCCCCCGTAAAGATATCATCATCCTCCAGAACGACTTCATCTGTATTCCACACGATCACCCTGAGCTCAAATCTGTCAATGAAGAGTATATATTTTGAAGTATATATAAATAAAAAGTATATATAAATAAAAAGTCTTCTGTATATCATATTTTATTTAAGAACTCAAAGTGATGATTCCTACTTCTTTGGCTTTCTTGGTGAAATATCCAGAGCTGGACCAGGTGCCGGCATATCCTTCGGAAACATGTCCACCCACATCTCAATTCTCCCCTACATCAGGAGAATCACACCATAAACACTCAGTTGAGTTCACTGATTTACTTTTCTAAGACACCAATCATTTGATGATTCCTGACCTGCTCAATCCCGGGTTTATCAGGATTCAGAAGAGGCCTCGTCTCCACATGCTCTGGAACGAGTGTGCAGCCTATCCTTGGGATATCTTTCCAGTTGTTTAGTACAGCAAGAGCTAGATGCTCATCTGTCTGTTTCTTCAATCCTGAAATGATATATTAATAAAGTGACCCCAAAAGTTTTCACTTTTGGATGCTTAAGTCTTAGAAATATATGAATGACATAAGAATCAAAAGTTTCTTCTGCGCTCCAGTTCTGTTCTCAGAACTAATGTCACTTTCAGAGTCATTTTTGCTCAATGACTTCAAAACAGCTGATGTCCTGGTGATTTTCCTAGTTCACACGTGTGTCATATCAGAGTACTTCTGAAATGTAATCTTAACCTGATTACGAATAACACAATTATAATTGTAATCAGTAAGGTAATCTTTTTTTAATTATGTTTGGATTACTTGTGGAATACTAATTGCATGTTTTGATGAAAATATTATTTTAAGTGTATCAATATTAGGGATGTCCTGATACCATGTTTTTGAGAACGAGTACGAGTACCAGTACTTCATTTTAGGTACTCGCCGATACCGAGTCCAATACCTGTTTTTTTTAGCATCAAAATGGTGTTTAAATTAATTAATTAATTAATTAAAAATAATATTTTTATAATGATATCAAATGAAATATAACAATACATTTTCAACATAATATTGTATTATTTTTTATCAAATAAAGTGCTGCAGAACAGAGCATCACAGATGTGAGATATTGCTTGAATATAATACAATTACTATTGATTTATAATAATAATAATTATTAGTAGTAGTAGTAATACAGTGAATATTACATAACGTTACAGTAGTGATATATTTCTGTCATACTTTTTTCATTTAAATTGAGCTTTTTTTTTTCGATTTTCTATAAACTATATATTTATCTAAATAAATGGCAGCTTTTGCTGTTAAATAATCTCACTAGGACACAGTGTTATTTTTATTTGTGTGCTGATTGTTTTCTGAATGACATTCTTATGTCAGATGGTATCGTTTTTGGTATCTGAGCATTTTTTTACGAGCACGAGTATATGAGCATGTATCAGTATCTGGACATCCCTAATTAATATTAAGTACCAATTTACACTCCTTTCATTAAACTTTAGTAAACATGAAATCAAACAACAATCTGATATTCATCAAATATAGTACTTTATTTTTTAAATCTGATTCCGTTATCCACATGAAATGTAATCCATTTCTACCCAACACTGAATAGGGACATGTTCCACTATCGTTCTAAGAAAGTGCCACATCAATACTATTGGCTCAGTAATACCGTTAACTCTTACCAATGGGACTTAACAATTTTTGTGTGAGCACTTATTCAAAACAAAATGTTTGTGCCAGTTGCGCCACTTTTGCCCATCTTATTTCAGCAAAAAATGTCTAGCTTACTGTTGTAACCTCTGTTCCTTGATGGAGGGAATGAGACGTTGTGTCGAAGAAGTGACACTAGGGGTCTCTCTTGAAAGCCTCAAACATCTCTGAACTTGAGAAAAGGCCAATGAGAAATTGGCAGACAAAATTTGCAGGTTCGGCCATAACAGCTCGGTTCAGCGTCATGGCCGGGAGGACACAACGTCTTGTTCCCTCCATAAGGGAATGGAGGTTACAACATTAACCTAGACATTCCACGTCTGTCGCTCACTTTGTGACGTTGTGGCGAAGAAATGACACATGGGGCCATATTCAATCTCGCAATGCACTGAACCATGTACGTGCGCCGCTGATGCGGGTGCGGGCAGGCAGTGGTGTGCCAAAGCAACAGGCTACGTCAGACTGCACGTACCCTTCCCCAACGCCCCATAAAATCGTCATACATTTTTTTAGGTTCCCGGCACCCCGAAGGAGGGAACAAAGCGACGTGCCAAGCATAGGAGCGGGCCGGAGCCATCTTAACGCTATCACACGCATCGGGGAAGGTATTCCTTTCCAACTCCTATTCTTTCAGGGGGAAAAGACCCCATGGAGGCCACCACCTGCCCAGACTGGGGGGAGGTAAAGAGTGGCGAGATACGTCACATGGGTTTTCAGGCCACATGTGGGAATGGCGCGGTGGTAGATCCTACCTGCTGTGAGGGAGGAGTTGCTACAACACGGCGACCAGGGGGCAGCGGGGACTGCCCAAGGGAGATGTGGGTCCGCCCGTAGGGGGACCGTACCCCGGAAAATACAAACAGGGTGATTAATCCACACAGGGGCCCGTCCTGTGGAGCACCTACTCCAGTACACCGTAGTTTCAGTACCCGTAGTGGGTCTGTTCGTGGAATTCCTCCACTAAATTTGCGGACCAGAGGGCTAGGGAGGAGTCATCCAGGGAGCCGAGTTAGTGGGATCTCCTGGGATAAGAGCACACATGATGGGTAAAGGCGCTATGTGCAAGCAGTACACCCGGTCAGTTGTTCCGCATTACCGAGTTTTACTGGCTCGGACCTGAGAAAACATGGGACGAGACCGACTCAACCCTGATATTGTAAAATCTTGTAAAGGTATTGGGTGTTGCCCAGCCCACTGCTCTGCATATGTCTTCTTGGGAGGTGCCATTGGCCAGTGCCCACAAGGATGCCACATTTATCGTTGAGTGTGCTCAAACCTGCAAGGGGCGGGCACAGCCTGGATGTGATAGGCCAATTCAATGGCATCAACAACACAGTGGGAAAGCCTCTGTTTGGAGACAGCGTTCCCTTTTCGCTGTCCACCAAAGCAGACAAAGAGCTGCTCAGAACAGCTAACGCTCTGCGTGTGGTCCACATAAGTGCGCAAAGCATGCACCGGACACAGCAACAAAAAGGCCGGGTCTGCCTCCTCCCTGGGCAGAGCTTGCAGGTTCACTACTTGGTCCCTGAAGGGGGTCATAGGAACCTTGGGCATGTAGCCCGGTCATGGTCTTAGGACATCATGAGTGTCTGCCAGACCGAACTCCAGGCAAGTGTCATTGACAGAGAACGTTTGCAGGTCCCCAACCCTCTTGATGGAAGCAAGTGCGATCAGGAGGGCCGTCTTCAAGGAGAGGGCTTTGAGGTCAAGTGATTCTAGCGGCTCGAAGGGGGTCTCTGAAGGCCCGAGAGGACCACTGAGAGATCCCAGAAGGGGAACAGGCTTGGCCGGGGAGTGTTCAACCTCTGGGCGCCTCTAAGGAACCTGATAATCAAGTCGTGCTTACCCAAGGACTTGCCGTCCACTGCGTCTTGGTGGGCCATGATAGCGGTTACATACACCTTCAAGGTGGACGGGGACTGCCTCCCCTCCAACCTCTCCTGTAGACATGAGAGCAATGACCCGACTGCGCACCTCTGCGGGTCTTCGGACTGGGAAGAACACCAATTTACAAACAAGCTCCACTTTAGGGCGTAAAGTTGCCTGGTAGAGGGAGCTCTGGCTTGGTTGATCGTGTCTACGACAGCAGGTAGTAGGCCACTTAGATCTTCCGTATCCCCTCCTGTGGCCAGACGTGGATGTTCCAGAGGTCTGGGCGCAGATGCCAGAGGGTCCCTGTCCCTGAGAAAGAAGGAATTCGCCAGGGAGGGGCTGTCGTGATGAATTATCTGCATAATTATTTGAGAATTATCTGCATAATTTCATTAGAGATTCGGGCGCTAAACCTGCATGTGCAAATGACCGGCACTTGTTCGTGCAGTTTACTCTTAGTAATTTCCCCGCCATAATGCTTTGTCTTGTGGCTATACTTTTGAACAGTGTGTATTTTAACATTTATGGAGTGGCATTCACTTCCATTGTTAGTGCCTTACTGTTTTTTTTTTTTTTTTAAAAGAACGAGGGACGAGCTGAAATAATTTTTTGTGGTAATCAACATTATTCTAAAAATGCTTACAAATTCTTTTATTGAATCCGGAATATTATTTTCATGCATATTTGTCTTTGTGTTCCCATTCAACATGCTCTATGGAATGTAAATACCATTTTCATCCTCGATTTCAGTGGGTCCAGTGTAAACTCTGTTTGCAACTTTCACTCTTCCTCCTGGGCCGTACTGCGGTGCATCCATTTTGCTATCTTTGCAGAGTTTGCCAAGGATTTGTGTTGGCTTCATTGGGTCCCTCCACACATTATAGCCATGACTAGAATAACAGCAAGTAAAGTACACATCCAACTGTCTCAGATCATCCATTCGTATTAATTAAAGCAGTGTTGGAAATGCTCCAACAGTTTGCAAGTATTACAATTATTAACTGAACAAACACCCACTTAAAGCATTATGTTTGAAAGATGTTTAAAAGGAGAACTACATACATGGCATAGCTGGAGCTGATACCACATGTCGCCCTATGTTTGCTGTAGTAACGGTTTTCCAGGTCAATCTTGGTTTCCCCGATCAGGTCATCAGTTCCCACCAAATCCCAGTCATAGATGGATACAGTGAGAGTCGAATCCATTGGAAGTGTTGCTTCAATGTCAAAAGACCTGCAAGTTTGGAGTAATTTGGTAATTTTGGTGTTCAAATGCTTATTATCAAGAAAATGTACATCAAACGGAATGTTTTACGGCACTAACTTTCCAAACAAGGGGTTGAGTTGCTTAGAGATGTAGTTCTCTTTGTCCTTGACGTCTGAATTTCCAAGTTTAATGGCGATGTATGGATCTGCCTTCCCGTTGATGTCTGCAGGGTGCAGATCTGTTGCCTGAGATAAAGTCATAACATTTGTTAAAATGACTCAATTTACCACTTTGAGGTCTAATGTAAGTACTACACACCCTGATGACGTAGACTCGGACAAGGACGTTTATTGGATCATTGTGTGGAATATTCTGGAACATGCCCATGTTGGAATCGAAACCCATTTCTCTGGACACATCATCCGACACAGGAACTTTGTAGATACATAAGGAGCCCTGTACACAAGGAGTGTTTTTATTTCCAAAAATGCTTTCAGATATTGAAATTAAGTCAGCTTTGACCGTGAGAAACCCAAGCGTTGATATTGATTATGTATTTTTTTTTTTCCTACTTGAAAGTGTTTTTTGGAAGCACAGTTTTTAAATGTGGATGCAGATGCTGATTAGATGCGAGCTTCTGCGGCGGTGAAGATTATCAGTGAACCTAAATGTCAGTCTGTTCCTCAAACAATGCTATTGTTTGGCTTCAGAAGATTTGGAAATAGTGCTCGAGTCAAATCAGACTACGTTTACGGTACTTATATGGTGTGTTTTTTGTCCTATTTGGAGCCTCACAGACATGGTCACTATGAACTGTCAAGGCAAGTACTGCTGGTAAGATCCTTTAGTAAAAAATTCTAAATATATGTTTTTAGGGATTTTAACAATATGAGTGTAAGTGAATTGGTTTGGGTGAACTATCCCAACACACAACTTGGTCTCCTAGAATCATGCTACTAAACCTACGTTTTTGCTAAAATAATTTTAAGCAGCTTTTTTCACATATTGCTGCAGTTTTCTGGTGAAATAAACACTAGGGGCGCTACAACTAGGGTTGCCACCTGTCCCGTAAAATATGGACTGTCCTGTATTTAAAAATTAAATGACGTGTCCTGTATCCAATCAATAGCTGGTCCGATGGCGCCATGGCGAAATTGTTCAACATTGTTTATTTAAACTTGTTATTTATTGTAAATTTTGCTTACGATACAGTGAGTAAGGGAGTCAGGAACTGTCTGAAAAGTCCACACATTGCGATAAAACGTGCTTAAAGTGTGGTAAGGACCACCTGAAAATGGCCACCCTCCACTCAACAACAAATTTAGAGAAAGTGTCACATATTTTACAACTTTGAAAGTGGTAACCCTAGCTACAATAACAAAATAAAGACTTTTATTCACTTTCACTTTAAATTACTGTGGCAGGGCGGAGGGCGGGGCCGGGTCGTGATTATACACACCCGGTCCCCTATTAGGCTAATTAAGCCTCCGAGAGGGATAAAGGCCAACTGCGGAGGATGGTGCGGGAGAGACAGAGATCGTTTATGGACATGTCCGTCATGTGTGTGTTTTGTCTTTTGTTTAAGTTCATAATTAAAATATTATTTATATCATCAAGACGGTTCTCGCCTCCTCCTTGCCCTAAACCCCCTTTTCAATTACATTTACAATCTTGTTCAAGTGTGATCAAACTGCGCAGTAGCTCATCTCATAAAGCGTTGTACTTGTGACAAAGAGGTACGAGTCCTGAAGAGCCCACGAGTCAACACATGAGCTGAAAGTTTTATAGAAGCACCACATGACATGGTTGTATTTTATCTCACATTTGTTTTTTTCTGACACTATCGGTTAGGTTTAGGTTTACAAAAAATCTAAACTATCTAACTTGCCACAAATTTGCTGCAAATGTTTGGCAACAATGGACAATTTGCTGCAAGTTTTCCGCTAAGCTCATTTGCATGTGAAAATGATCAGTGGCAAATTTCCAATTAACTCTTGATTTTCATAAAGGTTAACTTCCTTTTAGAGCCACACATTGGACAGTTCATCAGGAACAAAGTTATTAAGATCATATAGTTTTGCAAAAATGTCACCACAGTCATGTAATTTTCATTAGATCAGACTGCCTTTAAAAGTTAAAAAAAATCATTTAAAAATCACAATAAAAGCCTCCAGTCAATACAATTTGAAACATTCGATTTTCAGTGGATGGTTCTTTGAGTTTTTATATGAAATATGTCAAAGACACAAAGTACACAGAGAAACAGCTTTACAAAAAGGAATTCACATCTATTGTTAAGTGAAAAAAAGTTGTCTTTGCATTAAAAGCAATCACGACAAACCTTGAATTTGCCAATAAGTCTGTCATCATCTGCTGCATTCTGCTCAACATCAGCATCGTCCGCACACTTCCCTCGATACAGGTTAAAGGTGTGAAGCCAGTCTTCAAAGCTGTCAAACTCACATTCAATCTCTCTATTGTACACCTGTAGAGGAAACAAGCATTGGAAATCCACTCTGCGTTCCATACGCTCTCCACACAGATGAACAGCAGCTGAAATCTGATCACATTTATTTTGGTCTCAAAAACAATATTTTACCTTCAGCTCATCAATTTTATGCTTCTTCTTCTCTGGTACGCCCTCTCCAGGCACACCTTTACTCTTGTTGCCCTTTCCTCTCCTCCTCTTGGTCCCTTGGTGTAAATTCAGTTATTATTTTCTCATGTGGAATATACTTAAATATCTTAAGTCAAATTGTTTACTTAGGATAGTAGGGTAAAACAGGGCTAAAGGCACACCTCATGGAAAAGGTGCTTTTCTTCTGGTCACAAAATGTATCAAGATTGAGAAAATACATTTATTTTTAATAAATATTGATGGTCAACATACATTTTGTGTGAAAAGGAATAATAATAGATAATTGTTTTCATTACATTTATTTGCATTATTATTATTAAAGTGGGGGTTCAAGTGACATTGTGTAAAATAGGGGCAATAGTTATAGGGCAAAATTTGTCAACTTAGGATTTTAAGACAGCAAGATGCTTTTTTGATTAGTAAAAATACTTATTCAAAATGACCATTTAAGGAAAGGGTGCACCATTTCCTGTAAATTTCAGTCACAACTAGAATTTCATAAAACAGGGGAGGCTTTTATTTTTAACCCTTTAAGCAACGAAGGTTTTTCCCTTATTTTTCAGATTTGACATTATATATCTCAGAGTGTAAATAATATAGCTCAGAAAAACTGCTTTTGTTTTGTTCCCAATCATGTCAACTGTATCTGAGCAAATGTTTGTGTTGATATGACAAAGCAATCAAAAGTTATAACGTTACAAAATAATTTATCATAGTGTCCAAAAATGACTCCAAGTGTCCAAAAATGACTCCAAACAAATAAAACATAATAATTGTACGTAGGAACATGCAAACACAACAATGACTAAAGGTTTGCATAGCATGCAGACATGATTTTAGTCATGAGATTTCACAGAATGAGTTTCATTCTGTGTCATTTGAGTCATCATTGAGTCTGTGTCATGTATTTGGCGCCATCTCCTGGTGGTCATATGTAACATTGTGCTTCATGTGGATTATCTAATGATCTATACATCTGATTATCTTGTGTGTGGACTCATTTGAAATATAATCACCTCCTCTAAGTAATGGTATATGCATCTAAGATTTAAAACAAAACCTATTTTGTGTTGGTCAAAACTGTATTTGTTAATATAAAATAAATAAATACATTGTTTACTTGCATTTTAATGGATGGAATAAACAATGAGTTTAATTAGTAGAATGTTTATTTTAGGTGGCCTTTGTGGCCTTTTCAACATTATTAGATTTATATACTACTATTGCAATATAAATTTGAATACATTTGAATTATATTACTACTGTGAATTAAGATGAATCCCATTACTGTAGCTGTGAAGTGTTTTTGTTTATGCATATAAAAAGCAATTCACATAAATCGAAATGTGTGTAACATTTAATTGAGTTTAACTCTTTCTATTTGGCAATGTGTCTTGTGTTATAGACATGATCAAAGATATTTCTTTAATTACCTCCCTCTCCAGAGTCAAACTCTTCCTTCTCTTCGGCTTCTGCTTCTTGTGATTTAATGATCTAGATTGGCCATAAAATAGCATCATAAAATCTTCAGTGTTAATCCATATTTATAGTAGATTTTGAGGCCATTTTCAGGGCTTGTATATAGAATAGAAACACTCTCTCTTTTTGTAGCTCTTACCTCTTTCAGTGTCTCGATGGAGGCGAAGTATTTCGACCACCAGTCCAGCATACTCTCATCCAGCTCCTCTTCCTCCACTTCCTCACCCTTCTTATGCTTCTTTTTCCCTTTACCACCTTTCTCATCATCTGACTGTCACAATGTTTAAGAGGGAGTAAGACGAAATGCAAAATACCTTCTTTTGTTAACAAAGGAAAATAAGGCATTTATAATGACCCATGTCACAGCCATGTCACAATAGTATACAGAAGGAAGATAACAGGTCTGCTTTCTTACCATATCAACTTTAATCACAGCATCAGAGGCCTGAAACACATTCAGTCAACATATTCAAAACTCTTCATTTTTTATATGATCCTTTTTTAATATTTAAAATAGCTATTTTTAAAAGAATATCATATTCAATACTAGTCCAAAGTTTGGACACACTTTCTCATTCTTTATTATTAGAATAAAAGTATGTCATCAAAACTATGAAATAACACTAATGGTTTGTTGCAAAGACGTAGGCACAATTTATATGTATTTTCTCCAGAGTTACATACTGAGTCCAGTTTGACCACAGTCTCCATCTTCTTTACAGCTGGTTCTGGGTCTGTGTGGATCACAACCTCTTCTGTACAGGAAAAACAATGTTAGACTTGCTTGGTTTAAGAAATATGCTAATTAAAAAGATTTTATTAAAAGTTATTTAAAGTCAACATTCACAACCCATTTATTCTTTTGTAATGTGACATATTTCTGAGTAAAATGTTGGATGGAATAGACCAGATCATAAAAAGCGAAAGGAAACCTGAATGCTGAAGGTCAAGTTGACCCTCCTGAAAATCTCTGTGTTTATCAATGCTAACATTTATTACTAAACAGTTTCTTTTCATTGCTGTAATCTTTACCGCATGTTTGAAACACTGCATTAACAGTAGCCTAAAACAATGGCAAATATACCTATTTGGCTATTGGTTAACATATAGTGCATGTGGCCTACACTGTGAAAAAAAAGATTTTGTGGTTAAGTTCAAGATTAAGTGCTTTCTACTTTGAATAAGTTAGTTTAAGCATGAACTTGAAAATGTTACGTACATTCTACATTTGTTCTCAGTTCAAACATGTAAACAGTAACGCTCTTGCTCACAAGTCAATAATATTTGGATTTGTTTGCTATCTTTAAATTGCATCATCATTTATTGATCCAAAAGTAGAAAACATTGTCATATGTTTGCTAATTTGAGTACATTTTACAGGTAAATAAAACAAGTACATTTTCCTTTACTTTTCAAAGCTGGTGTTGCCAACACTGACTTGAATAATTAATGAGTTTGCATGGGTACACTGTTTTCTAGTAGTGAAACCATATAACCACTAAATTTACCATGGTTTTACTACAGTAAACATACATTAACTATGATATTTGTTGGAAAACTATATCAATAATACAGGAAACCAAAGCTATAATGTAATGAAAACATGGAACTTGTATCACATGTTAATCGGGAAAATTGTATACAGTAAAATTGTAGTAATCATATTTTTTTGTTTATCTGTTTTTTTGGCAGAATGATTATGAATTTTTTTTACCATAGTTTGTGCTTTTCTGGATTATTACTTTGGCTTTTACCACAAATATCATATTTAAAATATGCGAATTGTATTAAAAGCATGTTTATTTTTTTTGAAAAAGCTTTAGTGAGGGAATGCAATACTTATTATGAAGGGGATGCAAACTATTTCAGAAATAATGCCCTCCCTGACCATTAAGATGCTCTGTAAAATATAAACGCAGACATATCAGATGATTATGTATTGGATTGCAGTCCATAAAGGAACAATACATTCTAGATTGTAATGGATTAAACAAATGAGTAAGAAGTAACTAAATCTAAAGGCTCAAAAATACCTCTTCAATGACGTTCAAATATGTTGACTAGTTTTTATATGTAAATTCCCTTAAATCATGGTCAGATCAAATCTGAGAAATATTTAGGTAAAAGTAAAGCATGACTAGAATGGGTGCTATGGAAACACACTTATCAGATTGAAATACATATTTTTCAGCCATCTTGCCCTACATACACACCTATAGCAGACCAGTTATTGACACTCTTGTCTGCTGGTCTGTAAATGAACTTGCGTAGAGATGTGACGGCATGAGAGCCAACCAGAGTATAACGACCGAACGCCCTGCAGTCCACCACACGAATGTTCAGAGGAGGGTGAAGAAGTTCATTTTCAGGCAAATCCTGGAGAACGATCATTAATAAGTGCAAGGCACTTTGAAATCACCAAATACTTCAGAAGATGACAAAGATCTCACCACTTCAAACCACTTGACCAGAGTGCTGAAATTGGGATTTTTCTTGTAGTTCTGAATGAGCGCTGATTGAACGCCCTTCCCTGCGCACTCAATGTCCACACGAGGGCGATCCACTTGAGCCAGATTCACTCGCTTCAAGTCTCTAAGACCCCAGAAGAGAACCTGCACAATTTGCATGTCAAAGCTCTCAGTCTAATTGCTCAATATTTCATGTAGGACTTTCATTTAGCTAGTAAGAGTAACTCACCTCAATTCTGTATTTACTCAGGACAGGTCTAATGCCGATAGGAACAGGCAAGATGGGACCGCGGTCAATATCTGTTGGTCCATCAATGGGGGGCAGGTCAGCCTTTCCACCTGGTCCAATCTGAAAGATTTTCACAATAAGTAAATATACATGTGTATATATACACACACATATATGTAAATATTGCCATTTTTAGTGCAATGTAACATAGTTTCTGGTTTAACGGCTTATGGAACACATTTCCCTTACACTATCAACAACCAATCAATACTATAATATTTCTGTATGATTACATTAACATATTATTCATTAAAACACATCCACATCAAAGTTTCATCCAGTGTATGTGGTTTTTAATGTTTTTTTTTTCACATTGCTTCAAATGTTAAATAGCCGCTAACACTTTATATGAATGTAACCTATGTTAAGGGATTATAAAGGGGTTCATTAAAGACTAATAATTCATTATAAATGCATTATAAATTATTTATATGTATTTATAGCAACATAAATAAAAGGGTGACTTTCATGCAATACCTGCCAAAGCATTTATTAAGGAGTTGCAACAATCAGAAACAGAATAGTTCAATATGGTTTAACAATCATCCGGCTTCATTTTTTATTATGAGCATAAAAAGACCTCAAAAGTGTTTTGTCAAAGGACTTTATGTAACTAGGACTATGTAAAACTATTATTTTGACATCAACATGACAA
Source organism: Moxostoma hubbsi (assembly GCA_032164185.1). NCBI lineage: Eukaryota > Metazoa > Chordata > Actinopteri > Cypriniformes > Catostomidae > Moxostoma > Moxostoma hubbsi. Next base: position 3,162,195 of record JAVLUX010000013.1, read on the forward strand.
CACAAGTGAGTCAAGACATTACAGTAATGAAGAAATCACAAACAAATTGTTGCAAAATGACAGAATCCCTCCTTTTAACGTCGGCATGAAATCAAAATCAACCCTATTTATTTTCTTAATGCATGTTAATAGTCTTATTGGGAATTAATCAAACATGCATGTGTATATATATATATTAAGTTTGAATAAGTTTATTCATTATGCATTTATAACATGCAATTTAAAATGCTCACTATTTGCCAAGTATTGGATGAAATCCACCTTTTTATTCATGTTGTTTTAACCACATATTTATGATTTATAATGGATTTGTAAATGACTTATTACTTATTAATTAATCCCTTTATAAACCCTTAACAAAAAGAACATTAATGTAAAGTGTTGGTGACTACATTACATAGCGAAAAGCATATTTCTTGTATCTTTTATTTGTTACTACTAGCTCAACGAGAACACAATGAGCTCAAAGGAAGCAAAAGAGACACCGACTCTGAAACATTATCCACTGGCGACGCTGTTGAAAAAATGTGGATAAATACACTTTTGAGCTCTTATTTTGAAATATTTTTTTCTGTATTGTCAATTACTTTCTCATATATTGTTTTGGAGGAGACACAGCCTCAATTGTTTTCTCTGAGAAATGACCCCTGATACAAACACACACTTAAAGATTCTTGCCACTGTCAGACCCACCTGCAGCAGTTCAAAGGCAGCGAGCATTTCTCCAGCAGTGCAGTTACCGCGGTAGATCTGGTAATACTCTAACTGAGGAGGGAAGCGTGGTGGACCATAATACTCATCAGACATCTTAGTTAAAGGTTTAGCAAATGTCCTGCCCATGAAATCAGCTTTACCCTTGACAGGCAGAGAGAGATCGGGATTTCAGTATCACATCACGGAAAGCAGAAATAATTGACATTTTGAGGATATCATCATCATCATCATCATCATCATCACTCACAACAGTGTCCTGATCGTAGATCTCGATGACGATTATCGGAGGATCGTCTCTCAGCTCCCCGGCTTCACCATACAGCTCCACATTATCAAACACCAGCAGTTGATCCCAGGTAGGACACAGAGTCTCATTCAGGACCTGAGAGAAAAAAAAAGCATAAATTAATGAATTAATATTATATCATTTATAAAGATCAATTTAAGATCTAAGTATCGTATCACGTTTTATTTGGGCTCATTTTAATCAGGAGCATCTGCTTTAAGTAATCGTTTATTAAGTAATCATTTTTCATATTTTGTTTTTGTTTCATAAAAACACAAACAATTGTTGTGAACATAACAAAAGAGTGAAACAATATGCTTGTTTTTCTTTTCATTAAATGATAATCCCAAATTAAAAAACAGGTTAAGTTCAATCAACAGCATTTGTGACATTAAGTTAGTCACCACAAAAAATCATTTCAATTCGTCCATCCTTTTCTTTAACCCTCCTATGTTATTTTAAAAGGGGACACCCTTTGGTATTAATTATTAATAATAAAAAACAAATCTAAATTCAGAACCTACAGTTCTATAAGTTGAAACAAGAAGAAAATGTGCCATAAATTGGAGGCAGATTGATGCCATCTGGTGAACAAACTATAACCAACATGCCTTGAAAATCATGTCATGCCAGTAACAGCCAGTAGATGACTGTAGCCACCTATTGTGTTGTCTGGGCTTGTTGTAACCTTATCTTATATTTTATCATAAGATATGCATTTGGATATATATTTTTAGACATTATCAAACTATTATTTCTAAACGTTTAGCATTTTAAAATGTGTCAATTTTTGCAGTTAACACCATTATGCTGCAATCAAACCTGACCATGGTGTTACAAAGAGAAAACACAGAATGAGCATTTACCTACCATTTACCTATCTACCAATAATAAAAAGTGTGTGTGTGTGTGAATGTGTGTGTGTGTTCTACATTGTGAGTGTGTTATCATATCACCCCTTAATTTCTGAGTGTGCGTGTTTAGCATTGTGACTGATTTATTGGTTTTATTGAAAAAAAAACAAAAAAAAACTGTTATGGTCTCACCAGTTAATTTTTTAGTGTGTTTGTGTGTGAGTGGTTGTGTTTGTTTTGCACTAAGGATGTTTTAGAGTCTCACCCTGTAATTTCTGTCTGTTTTTTCTGCATTGTGGATGAATTATTGATTGTATTTGACAGATAAAAAATTGCTCTTTTTTCTAATTTTTGTCAATTTTACCACAGGTTTCACCTTTTATTTTATGACCACTCAGACTTATCGAATCAAGCCCTATACATTTTTTTTGTATGTTCAGATGGCAAATTGAGTTCAAGTCAACAAGGCTTGTACTGCTCAAATAAAGGAAACCATTTTAATTAAATGAGTAATATTTATTTCAGTCAAAAATGACTGAATACCACAAGAGGGTTAAAAAAATAAAAATTTGGGTAACAATGAGGCACTTTGTTTCCAAAATGCTTTCCGAAAACTCCTCCGTCTGTTGTTGGTTGAACTCATGGCATTGGTTGAGTCAATGTTGTTGAGTCGGGCAGGATGGGCCCCTCAAAACAAACAGAGCAATTTTATAGCACCACAGAGATGCAGAGTTAAAATTTTTAGTGAAAATTAACATACAAATTGCTTAATTATAAATGTTTCTTCATATTAAGTTAGGACACGAGAATGCATTTGAAGAAACAGATTTGCTCTAATGCTTAAATTTGCTCATTCTATAGGAAGTGCATGCGAAATGACAATTTAAATTAAAATAAAAATCTCACCTCTGTGACCTGACTGTGAGTAGAAAAGAAAATTCTGGCGAAAGGGTCTGACAGGCCTGTGCTATCTGCCGCAAACAGACTACGAGCCTGATACATATGCACCCTCAACTGGAAGATCTGCTTCACTGTTTAAAGATATTAAATCAAGTTATCACTGTTTTCAGCACTAAACTGAAAATCTGAAACCATTCTTATAAATGATCTGGTGCATCTTACTGGTGTAGATCAGGCTGATGGGGGGTGAGGAGTGATTTCCGGGCCCTTTGACCAACTTGTTCTCCTCAAACCCGTTCGGAAGTCCACTCAAATAGTCCTTACGCTGCCTGTTCAGGCCGAGCCACAGATACAGCTCAGTTTTGGCTTGTACAGTCCAGCCGGCTGGCCCAAAACTCTTCTTACCAGGAAGCTAGTGAAAGAAGAGGCACATCAAAACTCCAGATATTCTTGAGCAATGTATGAAATTAATTAGCACTCGTTGATAAAGTACATGAAGTGTGCATCTTGCTTAGTGTAAATAGGAATATTTATTTGTAAAATCCATAGATTTTTTTGGTAGCACTTTACAGTATTGTTCCATTTGTTTAGGGATAATAAAGGGGTTCATTAAGGACTAGACAACATGTATAAAAAGGATGACATTCATGCAATACCTGTGAAGTAGAGAGCCACTCAACTTGACTAACTTATGAAAATATACCTTAATGTAAAGTGGACACATGTGAAGCACTTATTAAAGAGTTTCAACCAAAGCGAGATGCACAAAAAGTGTCTAAGTGACACGTCCTTATAAAAGCCGTTGTAATAAATCTATCGCGGACAGACTGATGAATTTAAGTGCAAAATGGATTGTTGTGGACTGTAGGCCAATGATAGAGATATGTTCAATGACATGGAAATAAACAATACATTTTTGTATACTATTTGCAATGATTCTTGTATTGTCTTATCAATGCTTTTACTCCTCTTTCAAAATAATGTAATGCATTACATTGTCAGAATTACTATATGTATAATATATATTCATAATTATTTCATTTGAACATTTATTAAGTATTTAATCATTATATATAGAATTTTTGTATATATATATATATATATATATATATGGTATATTGTATATAACACACATATGATGCCAACTCACTTCACATCACCAACTGGCTCATAGTAATGTACACACAAAAATTGTCTTTTGTCATCACCCGTTGACTAAAATATTTTATGTCACAATATTAAATGTCAAGAGAGATAGCTCTTAACATATATGCACTACTCTTACACTTTAGTTTAGAATGGCACAAACACATAAATAAGGCCATTTCATTGTATTAAATAATCATAACATTTAAGTTAAAATGCTCACTGTTTTGCATATATATTTGTATGAACAGCAACCTTTTTATTCACGCTGCTATAACGGCATATAAATTATTTATAATTAGAGCTGTCAGAATTAACATGTTAACGCATGCGATTAATTACAAAAGTTTAACGCATTAATTTTTCTTCATTGCGATTAACGTATTTACTGTTACCACAGCATATACGCTGGTGTGAAGGGCAGAAACTTTGTGACGTATCCACCTGGAGTCATTACACTGACACACACACCACAGCACCAGAGCCCTTCTACCAAGTGTAGAATACAAGCTTAGCATAAAACAGCCTAATGCTGCAGTCCCATACACATTCTATGGGCAGAGCTGTCTTAACATGCTAGTTGACCGCTGATAGACTCTATCCTATGATAGAGCCACAGAAGTTGTTATCGCAGTAAATAAAAGAATCTCTAACAGCGCTTCCCTGTCAGTGATAAAATGATGGTGAAAGGAGCTCTTAACACTATTTGATGTACAAAACAAGCAAAGAGGGGGCCTTGGTAACTCAGTGGTAAAGACGCTGACTACCACCCCTGGAGTTCACGAGGTCGAATCCCAGGGCATGCTGAGTGACTCCAGCCAGGTTTCCTAGGGAGGGTAGGAGTAACCTCCTTGGGTAACCTCCTCGTGATCGCTATAATGTGGTTCGCTCTCGGTAGGGCGTGTGGTGAGTTGTGCGTGGATGCAGCGGTGGATAGCGTGAAGCTCAACAAGCCAAGAGAGAAGATGCACGGATTGATGTCTCAGACATGAAGGCACTGAGATTCATCCTCCGCCACCCGGATTGAGGTGAGTCACTACGCCAACATGAGGACATAGAGCACATTGGGAATTGGGCATTCTAAATTGGGAGAAAAGGGGGACATTTGCAACTGACAGCACTAATTATAATGCATTTATAAATGACTTAATGAATATGAATTGCTAACAGTTTTTTACTATAACTTGTTTGTGCCTCTCTCTGGCCCTTCGAATTAAACAGGCCATTTGTGCTTTTGTGCCTTCATAAAATGAGCAATGGCACTGCTGCGTTTTACACACGGGCTGTGGTTTTGCTGTCAAGTTCAATATAGTATTAAACTGCCTCATCCTTCAATAACAGCCTCTTTGCAAGTCTGCATTTCATTCTGACAGATGTGTTTTTCTCACAAGATCCCTTATAATATGTCCAGAGAAAGTACCGTGATATAATAAATTGGCAATTGCTGTATTGAAGTCATTTTCTGAATGTGAGTGCATTTAATCCAACCTTGAAAAAGATCGTCTGGACCTTCCCACAATCCTTCCCGGTCTCTTCTTCAACAGAAGAAAACAGAATGTCTTTGGAGGGAACGCGAGCATATGCGATGCGCTTGTTGTTGCTCATCATCCATATGTAAATATCTGGAATGCTATGTTGAGGCTATGATGAAAAAAGAACATCTCATGAGTATTTTATAATAATATGAATTTATCGATTCATCCACTTAATCGAGTTCAGTAATGTTTCATTGAGCTTTTGTGCACTACCTCATCAGACAGGAATCTCAGCTTTTGGAGGAAGTTTTGTGCCAGTTTTATTTTGTCTCTCACATTGCTTTTTTTAACTTGCGTTCGCATTGTTTTGGCTTGCTGGCCCATGTTTTCCTGAGGATATAATGATGAACTTCAGCAACAGACAACAATATTAATAAATACAAATGCAGCATCAGATTTTAACAATCAATGCCAATTGCATGTAATAGAAACTCGTGAAAGTTTTACCAGTTCATGCATGCAAGACTTCAGCCTCTCACGATCCAGTTTTGTCCTCCCAGTCGAGTTCTGGTCATTGTTCGCCAGTGTTACAAAGGTACTGAAAAGTTAAGCAATTTTTTTGCTTAAAAATATAAAACATTTTAAAATTTGTACTTTTTAAAAAAATTTTATTTGATCCTCTTTTCAATCCAATTTGGAAGTCCTCATGGTGGCGTAGTGACTCGACTCAATCTGGGTGGCGGAGGACAAATCTCAGTTGCCTCTGCATTTTAGATCTTCAATCCGTGCATCTTATCACGTGGCTTGTTGAGTGTGTTGCCGCGGAGACATAGCACATGTTGAGGCTTTACGCTATTCTCTGCGGCATCCACGCACAACTGACCACATGCCCCACCGAGAGCGAGAACCACATTATAGTGACCACGAGGAGGTTACCCCATGTGACTCTACCCTCCCTAGCAACCGGGCCAATTTGGATGCTTAGGAGACCTGGCTGGAGTCACTCAGCACGCCCTGGATTCAAACTCACGACTCCAGGTGTGATAGTCAGCATCAATACTCGCTGAGATACACAGACCCCTTACATTTTAACTTTTAAAAATATACAAATGCTGAAGTTTTGTGGTAATGGTTTCTGTGTCATTTAATGTAATATCATTGCATCACACTACCTATATAACCATAATGAAAAACTAATTTCAGTCTCCTTTTAATTATATCAGTAGTAATTCATGCTGACACAAATGGCATAGTTTTCTGAGGAAGACACAAAACTTGGAGAAAAACATGTACACAAACCTGCAGCCATTGCTGAGCTCCTCCAGGACACCTCTGAGTCTGCGCTCTGGATAAGCTTTCTCTGTTTTAATGATCTCCTGCACATCATTTAATCCTTCTTCCTATAGGGAACATACAGTATAGGTTCAGATGTATTTTTCTACCTGATCTCCTGGGAAATTTTTGCAAAACCTTAAATACATTGCATGTATAATGACTACTGGTAAAAGGTGGTAAAAAGCATTTTTTTTTACTTCCATTAAGATGAGTGAGAAGTATGGAGACTCTTCAAGAACAGGGAAGGATTTCTGAAATTGCTTTGCGTTCCTTGCAGAATGCTTTGCATCCCCTCACGATATTTTTGTGTTCCCTCACTATTATTTTGGGTTCCCTCACAATAAATTAACCATGGTTTTACAACAGTAACCATAGTTGACCTATGGTATTTGTAGAAAAAAACATAGACACATTTACTATAATAACTATAGTTCAACTATTTTATGTTTAGTAAAAAAATATACAAAAATTGACCATGATTTTACTAGAGTAATCATATTTTAATTATGATTTTCAAAGGGAAACCACAGTTATAATAAAGGGGTAAAATAAATGGTAAACAAATGGTCAATCGTATTTACTATACTACAAATACCATAGTTCAGCTATGTTACTGTTGTTAAAACCATGGTTCCAGCCCCAAAAAACTCAATATATTTATAATAAAACCATAGTTGATTTAGTTGTGAGGGAACGCAGAACTATTTCAGAAAATAAATTCACTCCCTTTCCTCTAAGCAGGTCTCTAGTAAAGATTATAAGTGAAATACTTTTCATTATAAATTTTGGTATCATCATTCAATATTGATATCATGTGGCCACATAAAGGCCAAATCACACTGCCCCCAAAAACTCCAAAAAACTCCAAAAACATTCTAAAGTTGGCTGTTGGATTTAGAATGTTGAGGATCATAACTGTCATTGTCAAATGGCCCCAAACGTTTTCTACTGGGGGCCAAATGCAAAAAGAAAGAAGGTGTTGTTTGCCGCACTGTTGTAATAATAATAATAAAGATAGAAAAAAATACTATATGCCACTATTGCATCATCTTAATTATGCAACAAAGTTTAATTAGATTTTATGTTAATAAAGGATATTTCTCTCACCAAGAAAGCTTGTAACAGAACAGTGATGCAGGGTTAGAAATTAAGCTCTGGGCAAAAATGCCCACAAAAATGACAAAAAATGCAGTAAAGTTCAAATGTGGGGGCAAAAAATGCCCTGGTTTCTGTTTTTTTTTTTTTTTTTTTATGTATACCATCTGATATAATTCTTTCAATTCTAATTTAAGAGTAGCATTACACACTATCACATAAAATATGTTTTGTATAAAAGAATGACACATTACATTTTATATTTAGAATGCCCTCATAAAACATAAAAATCCCCCTGAAAATGTTATCCATATGGCAATAAAATAATTGGGCCCTTTATGGAAAAGTGACCATGCAGTAATATTATAAATATTATACTTTCATATAGTTTCTGTTCTCTTGTTACTTGTGTAACAAAATTGATCAAACCGGTTGCACTTCCTTTATTTGGTTGAAACATAAGTGCGAGCAGAGCGTGCGCAGCACAAGCAGATGCGTGAGTGTTTTGAGCGCTCTCTCTTATGTCCTTACTCTGAAATGGTGCTGAGAAGTCTGTGAATCATTGTTCTTGTTTCAATGAAACATCAAAATTCACAACAATTAATAAACATCCAAGCACTGCAGAATACATATGAGTGTGCTCGGCTTGGCTCGGCACAAATATTGCTAAAGGAGCATGGATGGATGTCCACATCGCTTTCTCCATTTTAGCAAGCAAATACATGTGCTTTTGCTGTCAGTGTGTGTTGTTTTAGGTGATGCCTACTAGATAATTGTGCTTCACTGGTGTTGGTGTGAATTCTGCACCACCAATTGCAGTAATATTATATAACTCATGGCTGATTTATTACCAATTTATCTGCAATGTTGTCCATGATGTTGGCATTATAAAGTCGCCTTCTCTGATCTTGCCACCAGCTCTTGATAGAGATACAGGGTTTTCTCTCAAAATAAGGGAGATGGAAATAGTTTCTGCAAAATGAAAAGAATAGATATTGTATGTACATTTTTGGAAAAATGCAAAAAATAGATTGGTTCTGTATCAGCACAATCAACTGAACCTGTCAGTGATGACGGGTTTCATTGGAGGCGTTGTGGACACTGATGTCATCTCTCCATCAACATCCTCCTCTTCATCACTAGAGCCGTGAATGAGCTCAGACTCCTCCTCATCTCCATCTCCTCCTTTACTCTTCTTGGTTTTTGGTTTGGTTGGAGTATCAAGTTCACTGCCATAGTTTCCTTGTGTTGAGAGAACAGTGTGATCCTGTAGAATCTGATATTCCCTTTATAATATAATTAATGGCTTCAATAATGATTATTGGACTGGATCTGTTTCACTGAGATAATCAGGCTTTTCTTTAGTTCAGCATTACCCACCAGTGAATGTTTTGAATATTCCTTTACAATTTAAATGTATATGTTTGCCAGATGATTTTCTAACCACTGGCGTAGATTTAGATAGAGATGGAAGGAACTTGTCTCTACCAAATTTCAGAAAATTGGAAATGTCCCGACCAACATTTGGGCAATTTTCCCTAAACAAATTAGGGTGCCTACACAATCCTGCAGAGCGTTTGATTGAATGCATCAGCTCTGTTTTGAGGGCTTCGGTTTGAAATCAAGCGGGGATACAGCGTATTGGATCACCAAAGATTTCCAGTCATTTAATTAAATGATTACAATTGCTCCAGTACCACAAATACAATGCGATTTTTTTATAGTAACATTTTTAGAAATGCACTTAAAAATGTGAAACATTTGGGTGGAAACCCATCTAATGTTGGGTTTTTTAAAACTGGACCTATCTCTTATTAGTCAATGGATGCTTATGTCAGAGTGCGTTGCAACAAAAGTTTAAATGTTCCTTATATCAATCATCATTCAAACAGAACATATAGACAAATTATGGTGAAAGTTTTCCTTCTATGTAATAAAAGTCTTGGATGTACAGACTGTAAAGCCATTTATGTACTTGCTCTTATATTTACAGTGAAATACCATATAAGCACAGGTAAGACCATGGATGGTCCCTTATTACTGTACTTAGGTCAATGTAATGTAGCTAGTCTTTTTTAAAAATCAAAATAATGATTTTGTTCTTAAATAAGTAGTAGCCTAAACACATTTAGTGACTTTAAATACAATTTCCATAGTTATAATACAAATAAAGTCTAACAGGTTCTACCTAATAGTTTATTTAATATGAATCTATAAACAATTTTGTCAAAGTACCACAGTTACTGTTACTACTGTAAAATCATGATGCATTTTTACTAAGGGTGGTGATGTGTAATTTGAAAAATGTTTTAGTTTGGCACATAATTTTTTTCTCCTCAGTGCTGTTCAACATGTTTGTACTGTCTACTGTTTGAGAGGTTTGACTATCTCAGTAGCACTCTAATCACCAAACTCTCACTAGAATTCACATATTTCGCATCATGTTTGTGGTTTGTGATGCAATATTGGTGGAAGCCCGGTTCTTGTGTGCGCTTCAGTGTACAGTAGGTTAGAAGAGCAGATCATTCAACACTCGCTTCACTAGCTGGGTTTCCAGCCAAATGTTTATCATATTTAAGCGTATTTCTAAAAAATGGACTAAAGAAAATGTGAATCAATGCACGTTTCCATCCACTAAATCATGTGCATTTTCTTGCGGGAGCCCTCATGATAGAAGAGCTGAATGGCCTCCTTGCTTCGAGGATAGTTGTATTTTTGGTATTGTAGCAATTGTAGATTATTTTTTAAATGCTGCCAAGAAATGGTGCAGAATTAGTGTAATATCTCATATAATGAGGGATGAAATGGCTGCTATGATCATACACCACCAGCCCCCATATACCTGGGAGTGCCCACGTTCAAAACTGTTGTGGCGGGTTGTGAGGTCCTACTTTAACAACCAGCTGTGGCCTCTATAGCTAAAAAAAAATAACGCCTATTTTTACATCGACGCACCCTTGGCACCGCTCACTGGTTCTCAGTTTGTACTCAGTGTGAGAGCACGACAAACAAGAACTACTGTGGCCTAAATATTCCTGAACACCAAAGGGGATCCATCTGGACTATTTTAAATAATTTTTGTATTTAAACATACAGACATAAGTTTTTGACCGCTTGATACATATCTCGAGCCACTTTTAAAAGACGGGGTGTCAAGTTACATCACTAAAGAGGAGAATATATTCTCTGTCATTCAGCTGCTGCCACTTGCTGTTTTGAGCACAAACGCATCATGGACACATTCTTTTGCCCATCTGCGGCATTTTTAATTATTTGTGTATGAAATAATGTGCTGGATGAACGTGTTTGACCGTTTAGATGCCTTTCCGACAATGTGCATTTCAGAACAGGAGGATACTGTTTATTGATTATTGAATGGGACTTTTACTAGAGCGGAAGTTCAGAGCACCGAGATGCTGTCACAGACTGTCACTCAACCACTGCTGCAGCATCAAGCCCTTCAAAGTGAAACCCTTTCTTCACTCTGCAAAGTGAAAAAATATTTTCATCATGCAGTGCCTTAATTTAACACCAAGACAAGCTGATATTTCAAGATTAAAATCACAGCTCCAATTTAAGGCAGCACGCTGAGTTAATTTTTGGCTCCAATGCTAACGCGGGCTTTTCTGTGTAATGTGATATTTATTTTCAGGGTGATTCTGTAACTGGGCTCTTATGACATCAGTTTTTAAGTGTACATTTTGAAATCAGTGCAGCAATATATCAGTGCGTTTTGTCCTGTGTCCCACTGTGGCAGCGGGGGCGTGGTCAAGCGCCCGTCCGGAGAGGGAAAGCGGTAAGGGCGCTTGCACCTGAGCTAAATTATGTCTAACACCTGTCTCTAATTTCAGTGAGCATGGATAGAGAGCGGCATAAAAGAGCCACAGAACCTCCAGTCGAGAGAGAGAGAGAAAATTACGTCAGTCCGGTGTTAGCGTCTAGAGAAAGCAACCGCAAGAAGAAGTTTATGTTCATGTTTATTGGAAATTATAAGTTGTGAGCGTCACTGTGGCTAATAAAACCCAGCTCTTCACTACCTCCTTATCTGTCCTACCTTGTTACATCCACATGTCATGAGCAATATTTATGCATTTACCCCGCGCCCTTTCGGGGCTGCTGTAAACAATCGCAGCTACTTTTTAGCTACTTTACTTTTTTAACTATATATATCCATGTAAACATCCAAGTTAAGTGTAAATAAAGGCCTTTTGCTCTGCAATTCGCACGATCAACAACTGGAGCGCGAACAGACCGCATTTCTGTGCATGCACAGCGAGGTGAGTGGGGCACGCGCGTGAGAGATGTGCCGGCTCTATATTTCCTATATAGTGAATGGATGTTTGTGTACTATATCTCAGCAGTAAGTGAATTCGTACCCTGGCATACACACCCAGTGTCGGAGCTCTGAGGCTGTCACAGAAACACTGTCACATATGAAATTATAACCTTACTTGTTATTCTTATTTATTTTCTTAATATATTATTTAATCTGTCATTTTTAATATATACTGTGTGTTAGTATATGGAGTAAACGCATTTTATCAAATAAACAGTACATTTTAAAATCTGTATCTGTATGTTTTGTCTCTCTATATGTTATTATGTTATTTTAATCAAGTAATGATTTGTCAAAAAGTAATTTACTACATTCAGCATGAAATAAAACACTGCAGAAGTGAAGGAAGCAGTAAACTCCCAGCTCGTACATCTTCCCCATAATTGTGGGAAATTAACCATCATCGAGTGTACTTGAAATGTACACTTGAAATTAGAGTGCATTGTGGGTAGTAATGAGTTTCAGACACAGCGAGTGTTCCACGATCAGGGTTGGTGCCCTACTAGGCTGCGTACTCTGCATTTAGAGAGCGGCGGTACTGCTGTACAGAACTAATGATCTAAATTCTTTTGACATTGAAATCTGTAACTACACTGAAATAAGAATCCACACAGGACTTTAAAAGCTATGAAATAGCAAAAGTAGGCATTAATAAAACATGATCTTGCTTTGGTTTATATTTCAGCATTATATATATAGTGTATGTAGTTCTACAAACAATACCCCATAATGACAACGTGAAAGAAGTTTGTTTGAAATCTTTGCAAATTTATAAAAAAAAAAAAAAACGGAAAAAAAAAAAATCACATGTACATAAATATTCACAGCCTTTGCTCAATACTTTGTTGAAGCACCTTTGGCACCAATTACAACCTCAAGTCTTTTTGTGTATGATGCTACAAACTTGGCACACCTATTTTTGGCCAGTTTCTCCCATTCTTCTTTGCAGGAACACTCAAGCTCTTTCAGGTTGGATGGGGAGCATCGGTGCACATCCATTTTCAGATCTCTCCAGAGATGTTCAATCGGGTTCAAGTCTGGGCTCTGGCTGGGCCACTCAAGGATATTCACAGAGTTGTCCCGTAGCCACACCTTTGTTATCTTGGCTGTGTGCTTAGGGTCATTGTCCTGTTGGAAGATGAACCTTCACCCCAGTCTGAGGTCCAGAGTGCTCTGGAGCAGGTTTTCATCAAGGATGTCTCTGTACATCGCTGCATTCATCTTTCCCTCAATCCTGACTAGTCTCCCAGTTCCTGCCGCTGAAAAACATCCCCACAGCATGATGCTGCCACCACCATGATTCACTGTAGGGATGGTATTGGCCAGGTGATGAGCAGTACCTGGTTTCCTCCAGACATTGCATTTGCCATTCAGGCCAAAGAGTTCAATCTTTGTTTCATCAGACCAGAGAATTTTGTTTATCATGGTCTGAGCGTCCTTCAGGTGCCTTTTGGCAAACTCCAGGCGGGCTGTCATGTGCCTTTTACTGAGGAGTGGCTTCCGTCTGGCCACTCCACCATACAGGCCTGATTGGTGGAGTGCTGCAGAGATGGTTGTTCTTCTGGAAGGTTCTCCTCTCTCCACAGAGAAACGCTGGAGCTCTGACAGAGTGACCATCGGGTTCTTGGTCACCTCCCTGACTAAGGCTCTTCTCCCCCGATTGCTCAATTTGGCCGGGCTGCCAGCTCTAGGAAGAGTCCTGGTGGTTCCAAACTTCTTCCATTTATGGATGATGGAGGCCACTGTGCTCAATGGGACCTTCAGTGCTACAGAAATGTTTCTGTACCCTTCCCCAGTTCTGTGCCTCAATACAATCCTGTCTCGGAGGTCTACAGACAATTCCTTGGACTTCATGGCTTGGTTTGTGCTCTGTCATGCACTGTTAACTGTGGGACCTTATATAGACAGGTGTGTGCCTTTCCAAATCATGTCCAATCAACTGAATTTACCACAGGTGGACTCCAATCAAGTTGTAGAAACATCTCAAGGATGATCAGTGGAAACAGGATGCACCTGAGCTCAATTTTGAGTTTTATGGTAAAAGCTGTGAATACTTATGTACACATGATTTTTTTCGTTTTTTATTTTTAATACATTTGCAAAGATTTCAAACAAACTTCTTTCACATTTTTATTATGGGGTATTGTTTATAGAATTTTTAGGAAAATAATTAATTTAATTAATTTTGGAATAAGGCTGTAACATAACAAAATGTGGGAAAAATGAAGTGCTGTGAATACTTTCTGGATGCACTATATATATATATATATATATATATATATATATATATATATATAATGTCCTTGTGGGACATTTTCACATTTACACTGTAATAATTACTAGAAATGTTTCCAAGCCTCTCTTCTTATTGACAAATTCACCCAGATCTAATAAGAGCCCTTAAAGGGATAGTTCACCCAAAAATTACAATTCTCATTATTTACTCCCATCATACCACCCCAGATGTGTATGAATTTCTTTCATCTGAATTTCTCAGCTCTGTAGGTCCATTCAATACAAGTAAATGGGTGGCACCATTTGAAAGCTAAACAAAATCACATAAGTGAGCATAAAAGTAATCCATAAGACTCTAGTGGTTAAATCAGTATCTTCAGAAGCAATGTGATAGGTGTGGATGAGAAACAGAGAAACAGAGAAACAGATCGCTTTCACATTCTTCTTCTTGTGTTTTTGGTGATTCACATTCTTCTCTACATATTGCCCCCTGCTGTCTAGCAAAAAAATTACAAATATTGTTTCTCACCCACACCTATCACACCCCTTCTGAAGATATGGATTTAGCCACTGTCTTATGGTTACTTTAATGCTGCCTTTATGTGCTTGTTGGAGCATCAAAATGTTGGCATACATAGCTAAAATATTCTTCTAAAAATCTTAATTTGTGTTCTGCAGAAGAAAGGAAGTCATACTCATTTGGGATGGCATGAGGGTGATAAATGATGAGAGAATTTTCATTTTCATCTCTTTAAAGTGACAGCTCAGCCATAATTTAATATTTCCCTACCCTCATGTTGTTCCAAACCAGTATGACGCTTTGTATTCTGTGGAACACAAAATATGTTAGACAGAATGTTAGGAACTGACAGTCTCAGTCACCATTCACTTACAAAATATGGAGAAAAAAACACATTCACTGAAAGTAAATAGTGACTCAGGCAAACATTCTGTGTAATATCCCCTTATTGTGTTGCATGGAAGAAAGAAAGGGTTTGGAACAACATTTTCCATTAATAATAATAATAATAATAATAATAATAATAATAATTCTGTAATACATGTTAAATGTGTATTATATCAGAATCAGAATCAGCTTTATTGCCAAGTATGCTTACACATACAAGGAATTTGTCTTGGTGACAGGAGCTTCCAGTGCACAACAATACAAACAATACCAAAAAAAACAGCAGCAAGACATAGGTAATTAAAAACAAAAAAAGATTAAAATAAATAATTATACATATACGTACATACACTCACCATCATACATACCCACATACACACACGTAGTGCAAATCTATTACAATCTGTTTATAAAGAACAAAAATACAGTGTATTATGTGCAGTGCAATGTAAGTAATGGCAGAAGTGGATATGTTGGATAATATAAATAGACTTAAACTGTGTATTGCACATAATTATTGCTCAATGGGGCAATTTAATTGTTCATGAGATGGATAACCTGAGGGAAAAAACTGTTCCTGTGCCTGACGGTTCTGGTGCTTAGAGCTCTGAAGCGCCGGCCAGAAGGCAACAGTTCAAAAAGGTAGTGGGCTGGGTGAGCGGAATCCAGAGTGATTTTTCCAGCCTTTTTCCTCACTCTGGAAGTGTATAGTTCTTGAAGGGGGGAGCAGGGGGCAACCAATAATCCGCTCAGCAGTCCGGACTGTCCTCTGTAGTCTTCTGATGTCTGATTTCGTAGCTGCACCAAACCAGACAGTTATTGAAGTGCAGAGGACAGACTCAATGACTGCTGAGTGGAACTGTATCAGCAGCACCTGTAGCAGGTTGAACTTCCTCAGCTGGCGAAGGAAGAACAACCTCTGCCGGGCCTTTTTCACAATGGAGTCGATGTGTATCTCCCACTTCAGGTCCTGTGAGATGGTAGTGCTCAAGAACCTGAATGACTCCACTGCTGCCGTAGTGCTGTTTAAAATGGTGGGGTGTTCCTCCTAAAGTCCACTATCATCTCCACCATTTTGAGCATGTTTAGCTCCAGGTTGTTATGACTGCACCAGACAGCCAGCCGTTCAACCTCCTTTCTATATGCAGACTCATCATCATCCCGGATGAGGCCGATGACAGTGGTGTCATCTGCAAATTTCAGGAGCTTGACAGAGGGGTCCTTGGTGGTGCAGTCATTGGTGTAGAGGGAGAAGATTAGTGGGGAGAGCACACATCCCTGGGGGGCACAAGTGCTGATGGTACAGGTGGTGGAAGTGAATTTTCCCTGTCTCACAAGGTGCTGCCTGTCCGTCAGAAAGCTGGTAATCCACTGACAGGTAGAGGTGGGAACAGGGAGTTGGTTTAACTTAGTCCGGAGAATGGCTGGGATGATTGTGTTGAAAGCCGAGCTGAAGTCCACAAAAAGGATCCTTGCGTATGTCCCCGGTCTGTCCAGATGTTGCAGGACGTGATGCAATCCCATGTTGACTGCATCATCCACAGACCTGTTTGCATGATAAGCAAATTGAAGGGGATCCAGAAAGGGTCCAGTGATGTCTTTCAGGTGGGCCAACACCAGTCTCTCAAATGACTTCATGACCACAGATTTCAGGGCAACAGGTCTATAGTCATTAATTCCTTTGATCTTGGGTTTCTTAGGGACAGGGATAATAATTGAGCGTTTGAAGCAGCATGGGACTTCACACTGCTCCAGTGATCTATTGAAGATCTGTGTGAAGATGGGGGCCAGTTGGTTAGCACAGGAACGAAGGCACGCTGGTGAGATGCCATCTGGGCCTGAAGCCTTCCTTGACCTTTGCTTCCGAAAGACACGGCACACATCGTCTTCACAGATCTTGAGTGCAGGTTGTGTAGCAGGAGGGGGGAGGAAGGGGGTTGCAGGAGGTGTTAATGTTTGTGTGACGTGAAGGTCCGAGTGCGTGTGGGGTGTGAAATTGGGCCTTTTGAATCTGCAATAGAACACATTCAGGTCGTCAGCCAGTCATTGGTCAACCACAGGGTTGGGGGTAGAGTCCTGTAGTTAGTAAGTTGTTTCAGGCCACTCCACACTGATGCAGGGTCGTTAGCTGAAAACTTGTTTTTCAGCTTCTCAGAGTAGCTTCTTTTAGCCATTCTGATTTCCTTATTCAGTGTGTTCCTGGCCTGATTGTACAAGACTCTATCCCCACCCCTGTAAGCATCCTCTTTGGCAAGACGAAGCTGTCTGAGTTTTCCTGTGAACCATGGTTTATCATTGTTGAATGATAAAAATGTCCTAGTATGGATGCACATGTCCTCACAGAAACTGATGATGTATGATGTAACAGTATCTGTGAGTTCGTCCAGGTCTGTAGCTGCAGCTTCAAAAACACTCCAATCAGTGCAGTCAAAGCAGGCTTGTAGTTCCAGCTCTGCTTCATTAGTCCATCTCCTTACAGTCCTTACTACTGGCTTTGTTTAATTTCTGCCTGAAAGTCAGAAGAAGATGACCCAGACAGTGATCAGAGAGTCCCAAAGCTGCACGTGGGACAGAGCGATATGCATCCTTTAATGTTGTATAGCAGTGATCCAGTATATATTCCTGTCTCTGGTGGGGCATGTGATGAGTTGTTTGTATTTGGGCAGTTCACGTGTGAGATTTAATTTGTTAAAGTCCCCAAGAATAATAATAACTGAGTCCGGGTAATGTTGTTCCATGTCTGTGATTTGCTCAGCCAGCTGTTGCAGCGCTATGTTCACAGACGCGTTTGGAGGAATGTAAACACTCACCAGAATAAATGAAGAAAACTCCCGCGGCGAGTAGAACGGCTTACAGTTAATAAAGAGTGCTTCCAGGTTAGGACAGCACAACCTCTTTAACGTTGTTACATCTGTACACCAACTATCGTTGCTGTAAAAGCATGTTCCACCACCTCTCGTTTTCCCCGTTAACTCCGCCATGCGATCCACTCTGAACAGCTGGAAGCCGGCAGATGTAATGCGCTGTCCGCAATGGCTTCACTCAGCCAGATTTCTGTGAAGTACAGTGCAGCAGAGTTTGAGAAGTCCTTATTTGTATGTGTGAGGAGATGTAGTTCGTCAGTTTTGTTGGGAAGAGAGTGGAGATTCGCAAGATGAATGCTCGGCAGTGCTGATCGAACGCCGCGGTGACGGAGTTTAACTATGTGCCCAGCTCGTTTCCCTCGCCTGCATCTCGTAGCGTGTTTAAACAACACAGCTGCGTCTCCGACTAAAATGTTCAAAAACCAGGAAAAGATTATCTGGTATGTGCTGCTGAATGTTCAGCAGTTAGTCCCTGGTTAAACTGACTGGTAAAATATTCCTAAACACAGGACAAACAAACAAAAACAACAAAAGAATTGGAGAGCTCCACACCGAGGCAGCCATCTGCGGCGCCATCGTACCGTCAAAATATATAATGGAATATAGGTGAGTAAATGTCTATTATGTCATTTGTGAACGTTACGAGTTACTCACTACTTGAGTACTCTTTTAATTGGATACTTTCTTACTCTTAATCAAGTAATTATTTATGTTAGTACTTTTACTTCTACTTGAGTAATTATTTATTTGAAGTAACTGTACTTTTACTTGAGTACAGTTTTTGGCTACTCTACCCACCTCTAGCTGACACAAACTTTCTAAACCACTTATTTGTGTTGTTGGCAGGATTAGCGCCAGTGTATGATGCAAAATGGAATGGGACATCAGTTTTCTGCCATCGCAGCGCAATTTCTTTTGATGCAACATGACTCTCACATCCGGTGTAGACAGGGTCTGAGTGTTAACTGTTCTGCTTGACTAATGAATAGTTTAATATATTCAAATGCATTGTGTTGGATGTGCGTTATGTGCAGGGTTTGGGAGTAACGCAATAAATGTAATGGGATAACGTATCTAAAATACAAAATATAAGTAACTCTATTCCACCACAGTTACAATTGAAATCATTGGTCATTAGAATACAGTTACATTCAAAAAGTATTTTGATTACTGAAGAGATTACTTTGCATTTTATTGTCATTTGTTTCATTTAATATTTAGTCCTTTCAGATGGAAAACATTGATACATATAAATGATGTGATATAAAGTGCATTTGAACAGCGGTGAAACACTTTCTGATGATGTGTTACATTCATACGAGCACACAGAGAAGTATGTTTGAAGTAAGATTGGAGCAGAAGAAATAGAAATAAACCTTGTGTAAATTGTCAGCTTTACGCTAAGCTAAAATGCTATTTCTATCCATTTTACACGCACATGTTACCAGACACCATCATATTTTTTATCCACAAAAATTCACGTTAGATCATAATTTATTTTTGATGTGGTATGATCTTTTATATTAGGGCAAAAATCATATTCTTGATAATAATTTTTGTATTGTTTTCCTGTAAAAAATGTCTAAAAATCCTTAAAATAAGATCAGTTTGATTAATCTTGTTGTAGAAACAACACTGCATCAGATATTTGGGTTTTTCAGTTAATGTATTTTTAACATGTGTATTTTGAGTGTTTATAGTCAAAACAGGTGAAATAATCTACCAGTGCTGAAGAAGTAATCCAAAGTATTTAGAATAAAGTACTGACCTTTGTTACATATGTTACAAATTACATTTATAATCTATAAATGTATAATTACATCTGTAGTGGAATACATTTCAAAACCCTCCCAACCCTGGCTATGTGTGAACCCTGAAATATAGTTTTATAATGTTGTGGAGCTTGTTCGTTCTCTTCAGATTGAGTTTCAAAAATGTCTGAATGTGAGGGGCTGTATGATGTTAGTCAATTAAAACAGCGGGTGTTTACATTGAAGTATTAAGGAAGTGCTTATTCCAAACCCTAGCATTTCAGAAACAGGGCAAGAGACAGGGTGTAAAATGATCATATACAGCTCAAATATGAATGTTTTAATGTAAAAATCGTTACAATCATTATCAGTGGCCACAGGGAAGAAAATAAAACTAAAAAAAGAGCATTTCATTACCCTTTTAAAAATCTGGTGATCATTGGTCCTGTAGCTTTTCCCCTAACTAAAATAATATCTTTAAAAATAAAAAATGTAAATAACCAGCCACACTCTGTCTCCTTAAGCCTGACATAGCAACATTGTCTGTTTGGTGCCACAGGTAGTACAGAAATTACACACTTCACCTATATGGGTTAAATCAAAGAACAAATTTAGATTTATAGGCTTTTTACCTATTGTAACCTCAAAGTTGATGGGTTTGTCTCCAATCTTCCTGTCAATCATGGTGGCCTCAAGAAAACATCCAAATAGAAAGAATTCCTCAATCTTTCCAGTGGCATTCTAGATATATATAAAAACAAAGAAACAAATGATTAAAAAAGTACGTTTTGAGTGCACGGGGGTTTTCTTTAGATCCAAACTGATACATTTTTTTAACAGCATCTCACATATAATATAGCGTAACTCAAACTCTGCTGTAGATGATTGTCTTGTACACAAATAACTACAATGTGTTTTACTGCTAAATGAATAATGTAGGACACTAAATAAAGACAATTAATAATTCACTGTAATTGCCCTGTCACAACCTCCTTTATTAATGGATCACTTACATCCGAGATGTTGGGTATCCCCTCCACCTGTACATCTGTGGAGCTCATGATATCAGGAGAGGAGGTGTCAAGTATCTCCATGGCCAGACTGATCAACAGTCGAGCCCGGAACGACACCCCCTCCCCAAGTCCTTCATTCAGGTCCTGGTACTCGTCCATGAGAGTGTAGCTCCGTGTGGAACCATACATGTTGACCCAAGCTGGCCCCAGAGTGGGAAGAAAGCCTAATAATGAGAGAAAAAAGACATTATTTATCAATTAACTTGTTTCATAGTTTCCACACTTTTTGACCAATGCATTTCCATGACACTTCCTTAAGTTTTACAGTCATGTATGTTTGCTGGAAAATTTTCTCTTTTATTAATAATGTAGTGCAATAGAGATTACACACACAAAAATGCTTACTTGTTAATGAAATATTTTAGAGCTGAACAACTGAATACTGAAATTTACAATAGAATCTTCCATGACTTTTAGAGATTTTATTAATTTGTATGACTTTTCCAGGGCCAGAAATCACAATATTTCCAGATTTTCCATGGCCATGTTAAACCCGTTGTATTTTTTATGATCTCTAGCAATGGCAATGGAGGGATATTTCCTTCAAAATTAAATAGACATGTCATAAAATAATTAAATGTCTTGTAAAATGTTACAATTAATTTAATAACAATACAATAAAACTTACATTTTGTGCTTACACAAAAATTATTTAATTATTGTAATTATTTAAAATAAAAAATGACAAAATACACCTTGAAATTTAAATAGACAATTTTGACCAAATTTGTGAGAAAATTACTTTGTTTCTGAGTCTTGCATCGACTTGAATAAATTGTTATACCTTATTTATTTACTTACACACAGATTTGATTGTATTTATTTTATTATTATTATTTGTTTATCCCCTTTTCTCCCAATTTTGGAATGGCCAATTCCAACTGCTTAGTAGGTCCTCGTGGTGGTGCGGTTACTCGCCTCAATCTGGGTGGAGGAGGACGAGTCTCAGTTGCCTCCGCTTCTGAGACCGTCAATCCGCGCATCTGATCACGTGACTCGTTGTGCATGACACCGCGGAGACTCTCAGCATGTGGAGACTCATGCTACTCTCCACGATCCACACAGAACTCACCACACGCCCCATTGAGAGAACCACTAATCACCACCACAAGGAGGTTACCCCATGTGACTCTACCCTCCCTAGCAACCGGGACAATTTGGTTGCTTAGGAGACCTGGCTGGAGTTACTCAGCACGCCCTGGATTCGAACTCGCAACTCCAGGTGTGATAGTCAGTGTCAATACTCGCTGAGATACCCAGAACCCCAGTTGATTGTATTTATATTTATTGATTGTTACATGTTATTTTGTAATTGAGTGTTTCTTAAACTTCGGGCAGTTTTACAGTAGCACTGTGGAAAGTAAAGTATTGTTAAAACTGTTTTTAAATAAAATGGCTGACTCTAACATTTTATTTATCCTAAATACACACAATTAAGTAATTTAATTGCATTTTATCTCAAGTATGCTTTTTACTGACACTTTTGTCCACTTGGTTATCAAGTACACTAACTTTTAATAAAAAACTTTATTAGGGGCAAAATTGTTTGCTGTGGTGGAAATGATGGCACAACTGTGGGACAGTCATTTTGAAACATTTATAGAAATCCTTTTCACACAATAATTATTGAAATGATGTTTGTGTTTATGTCACTCTTTGTTTAGATGACCATCATTTTAAATGTAATAATTTGTATTCTTTTAATGGATTTTCATATTTTAATATTGAAAGTCTGGTTCTGGGAAATCTATACATAAAATACATTTGAAAAGTACCAAAAATAAATAATGAAGGAATTGTAAAAAGTGTACAGTTTTAATGGGACCTTCATATAACAAATATATATATATATTAAACCTTTTAGATTTAATAAAAACCAATCTGTGGGACATGTAATTCCTTACATGCATTTAAAAGAAACACCTAATTATTTCATCCATTATTATATTGCATGAAGTCCTCTTTGCAGCCTGAACTTGTTCAGAACATTTTTGTGACACCTGCGCTAATAACAAGCTAGATGCAGTGCAATGAATGAAACAGAACACAGGTGTCTTAACATGCATTTTTGAAACTTGATGTTCTTTTTAACTTGACACAGTATCTAAAAAATGTGCCGGCCCTGCGCAAAACATGAGTTGCAGTCAAATTTGTCCATCCAGCATGTGATAAAGGTGCACTCTGGACTTGGATGCTGGACACCTAGCGGTTTGGATGCAGCATAATTTAAAATCAATAGTTTTCAGTTTCAGATGTCGTTGTAGATATGTAGTATTCACAGTCAGTCATGATTACTTTAATCAATGAGTGAACGTGTCAAATAACAGGACGGTTACTGACATTAAGCCAGTAGTATTCGGCTGGTCATGTGAATCTAACATGGCCGCCCCCATGTGTGGACCCTCTCCATGTAGAATAAAACAGCTTTTATAAGGTTACTGATATGACTGGAATCTTCATTTTAATGTGAGTGCTCATGATTTTATACATATATTGCAAAATTACAATTCATGCCTTTAGGAGTTCAACTTTTTAAAGAGGAAAAAATGAATGCATAGGATTTAACCTTTAACATAGGATTTTTTTTTGTTTTTGAAAAACAGAGCAGACCCACGCAAAAATTAATTGGTGTGAATGACCCCTAACTTGTCCTTTGGCGTGTGTCTGTGAGTAAGAGTGTGTGTGCAAAATTAGGTTGGCCTGTTTCTTTTTCCATTAATTACAAACCCAAACTTGAAAAACTGACCTGAACATGGTGGTTTTTCTAGTGCTGTCGGGCCTGGGTCGGGTTGCACACCTCTATTGCAACATTTTATGATGTATTATTTCATTAAATTATTTAATTTATATCCGTCAATAGATGGTCTGTGTATGTAAGAATCTGAGACAAAATATAACGTACTAAAACCAAGTGGAGAAATATCTTTAAGACAGGCTACATATTTCTTTGCTGATATTTATATATATAAAAACTATTACCTTTGTCTCCATCATTAGCAATCTTCTGGAGGTCAATGAAATGTGTTCCGATGGCCACATCATTTACTTTATCTGAGTCTCGGATCTGCAGCTTCATTCTCCGACACAGAGGTGGAAACTGCTCAGTGAAAACAACCTGTTCATTCCAGATGGGCTCATAGCTGCTCTTCTGAATTGATGTTTTTCCCTATATTGTGGACAAATGAAAACTTCAGTTTTTGTAGTGAAAAATGGAGGCTGGCGAATTTATCCAGTTGTGAGAATTAGTGAAAGACCAATATATCAGACAGGCAGATTAATCAGCTGATAACCAATTATTTTGTGTCTGGAATTTAGTGACTTTTAGCTCATGTCTGTTAGCTTTCTAGCAAGTGTACTCCTCATAGTACAGTCCCTCTCTTTCTTCTAGGAAAACTGACCAAAATTCATCTGGCACTTTACAGATTTTTGTCCATTCCAATGCTCTTTCGAATGAGAATGTCCCTCCCCCTTATACCACCTGTAACTTACTAGCCATTGAAAGTAGCAAATCATGGTTCATGGTAGGGATGTGTGAACGACTAATTTCACTGATGTTTAAACTAACATTTTGGATTCGACTAGTTTAAAAAGTAAAAAACCCTAAGAAAACTGTCAAAAAAACATTGTGTGCTTTTGTGACCCATTTAAAATACTTAATCTATTCCAACAGCCAAATTCAACCCTAAATTCCACTAAAAAGGGTAATTTACACTGTCAGCCAAAAGCTTAGAGTAATGTACAGATTTTACTGTTTTGGAAGGAAATTGGTACTTAAATTCACCAAAGTGTCATTCAACTGATCACAAAGTATAGTCAGGACATTACTGATGTAAAAAACAGCACAATCACTATTTGAAAAAAGTAATTTTTGATCAAATCTAGACAGCAGCATCACTCCAACACCTTATCCTTGAGTAATCATGCTAAATTGATCATTTGGTACTAGAAAATCACTTGCCATTATATCAAACACAGCTGAATGATATTTGGATCATTAAATGAAGCTTAATATTATCTTTGTGTTTGTTTTGAGTTGCACAGTATAAAATAGACTGGCATGTCTTAAGGTCAACATTGGGTCAAAAATGCCAAAAAAGAAACAGCTTTCTCTAGAAACTCATCAGTCAATCATTGTTTTGAGGAATGAAGGATATACAAAAAGGATATTGAAATTGCCAAAAAACTGGAAGGCCCAGATGTACAACTAAACAAGAGGATAACATCAGAGTCACATGTCCTCCGCTGACAGCTTCATTGAATTCTACCCGCTCAACACCAGTTTCACGTACAACAGTAAAGGGAAGATTCAGGAGGCCTTATGGGAAGAATTGCAAAGAAAAAGCCACTTTTGAAACAGAAAAAAAAGAAAATGATAGAGTGAACAAAGAAACACAGACATTGGACAACAGATAATTGGAAAAGAGTGTTATGGATCTTAACCACATTGAGCTTTTGTGGGATCAGCTAGACTGTAAGGTGCGTGAGAAGTGCCTGACAAGACAGAGGCACCCAGGAAGACAGACGCCCCACAGGAAGCGTGGGGTGAAATGTCTCCTGAGTAATCTGGATGTGGTGGCGGGGGCGTGGTCGAGCATTCGTCCAGAGAGAAAGTGGTAAGGGTGCACACACCTGAGCGCTATAATGTCTAACACCTGTTGAAAGCACTGGGGAGAGTGATAAAAAGAAACAATGCCAGAGACGAGGGAGAGACACCTACCCATCTGAAAGAGACTGTCTTAAGTTTAAGTTAAAGAATGTGATGCTAAAAAGCCCCATTACGTTTGGTTATTAAAGTGATACCTTTGAGTTGAAGCCCAAGTTTCCTGTGTCCTCCTTTCCCTCCCTTCCTTGAACATTTACACTGGTGCTGAAACCTGGCAGAATGGAAGGAAATACGCCGGCATGGAGTCCTCTCAGTCAGTTGAAGTCATCAAGTCCCTCGCCAGTATGCACCATGCGCAACATCAGGCCCTTCTTGAGCTATGCGAGGACCAGGATTGCTGATTCCAGGAGGTTCTCCAAGCACAAGCAGAGGACCGGCACACAATCCGGAGCCTACTACACAAGGATAAAGCCCCTGCTGTGTCCCCTGACCCAGCAGCCTCCATACATGAAGATTGGGGCAGAAGATTATCTTAGGCCTTCCTGGATCTCTTCAAGAGGAGAGCCGAGATCTGGGGCTGGTCGCGTGCTCATTGGGTGGCCAGACTCATCCCACTGTTGTCAGGGGAAGCGCAGCTCGCAGTACAACAACTACCAGCAGCAAGTCTCCTGGTGTATGATCACTTTCCTGTAGTGAGTTGGTCGCAGCCCTGAAGATCCATGAAGATGGATGGGCGTGACTGCCAGTTTGCCTTCACTTAACAGCTCTGGAACACCTACCGGAAGTGGCTGCTGGCTGAGGACCGTGAATCCGAGGGAGTCATCGATCTTGTGGTGCTGGAGCAGCTTATTCGTCATCTACCGAATGGGACGGCAGAGTGGGTCCAGTGCCACCGCCCAGCATAGCTGGAGGAGGCCGTGCAACTGGCGGCGGACCATATGACGGTGTATCAGAGGGCAGAAGAGCCCTCCAACATTCTCTCTCTCCCCACTCCCCCTGTGTTTCCCCCACCTCTCTCTCCCTCGTCTCTGGCATGGTCTCTTTTATCGCTCTCCCCAGTGCTTACTGCAATCAGAAACAGGTGTTAGACATTATAGCGCTCAGGAGTGTGTTCCCTTACCGCTTTCTCTCCGGACGAACGCTCGACCATGCCCACGCCACCACACTGGACAAACTGACAGCTAAGAATGCCAAGGATCTGTAAAGCTGTCATTTCTGCATGTGAAGGATTTTTGGGATGAGAACTCTTTGAAGTAGTTTAAGAAGTTAATTGTAAAGGTGATTTTACATGTTATTAATATCCTGACTGTACATTGTGATCAGTTGAATGCCACTTTGCTGAAAGAAGTACCAAATTCTTTCCAGAATACAGAAAAAATATATATTTTAAGAAGTTTAGCAGTCAGCACATCATTGAAAATAGCCTTCTTAAACAGCAGGGTAAAAATAATATGCATACGTAGCCTACAATAGACATTTTCTAGGCTATTTACTCAGAGCATACATTTTTGATAGCAAACTTAATATGTCAACATGATCCGGTGAAAAACGGGACCTGATTTACCTGTGGCAATTATCCTGCACTTGAAAAAGCCAGCTCGATGGGAAAATTACATGCAAGAATGCACAGATTTAACAATACTCAAATGTGAAAACAAAATTTTCTGTGCACTGCGCGTGTGAGAGAGAAGAAGCATGTGAGACCTGAGGTGAAATAAACTGTGTACATCTGCTCCATATATCTTCTATTTTAATAATTGGATTATTAATTTATTACAAATTTTAGATTTATTAATTTTACATCTTTTAAGTGCTGCCTTTGTAAAAAAATAAAGCCAAACGTAAATGTGTAATAACGCTGAACAGTTTAATGGGGACAAATATTGACCAACTAGTAATTCCTACTAGTAAACATGTCAACACAGGGGGGGAAAAACGCACATTTCAAGCCATTCCTTGGGATCTTTAACAGAAGTGCTAATTTCGCCTAGTATCAAAATTTACATCTTTGTCAAAGTGCGCATTTTCGGTTTCCATTTTTTTTTCATTTAGGGGATTTTTCTTAAATATTGTTTAAACTAAGTTGTCATTTAAATTCAGCAATTTTGTGTTTGTGTGTTTTTTTTCATATTTTTATCAATAACGTCTAGTTACGAATGTAACCTCCGTTGCCTGATGGAGGGAACGAGACGTTGTGTCGAAGAAGCGACACTAGGGGTCTCTCTTGAGAGCCGAATATACCTCAGATCTATGAAAAAAGGCCAATGAGAAGTTGGCAGACAGAATTTGCATGTCCCGCCCCTGGACATACGGGTATAAAGGCAGGGAAATACGTCTGTTTCATTCAGGATTTTTCTGAGGAGCCGGAAATAGTCCAGCCACAACAGTGGCTCGGCTCAGCAACGTGGCCAGGAGGACACAACGTCTCGTTCCCTCCATCAGGGAACGGTGGTTACATTCGTAACCTAGACGTTCCCAGTCTGTTGCTCACTTGGACGTTGTGTCTAAGAAGTGACACTAGGGGTCCAATTTAATTCACGCCATGCATTGAGCCGTGTATGTGTACTGCAGACACAGGAGCAGTCAGGTACTTGATGTGCCAAAATGACACGTCAGGTACTTGATGTGCCAAAATGACCAGCTGTATCAGACTGCACGTATCCCTCCGCAATGCCCCACAAAGTCGTCGGAATCCTTATAGTTACCCTAGACAGGGGAACAAGGCGATGCTTGCCAACCTGGGAATGGGCCGAGCCTAGCCGGGCCTCTTTTCTCCCTATGTTTCTCGCATAGAGTCAATGGCTGTGGCCCTTACACGCATCGGGGGAGGGGGTCTTACCCAGTTTCCTATTCTTTCAGGGGGAAAAGACCCTGCGGAGACCACATCTGCCCAGAGAGAGGGAGGTTAGAGTGGTGACATACACCATATGGGCTTTTAGGTCACATGTGGGAAGTTGCTACACACAGCGACCGGGGGGCAGCGGGAACTGACCAAGGGAGACGTGGGTCCGCTAGTAAGGGGACCGTACTGCGGAAAATACACACAGGACAGAAATCCACGTAGGAGCCCTGAACTGTGGAGCACCTATTCCAGTACAGGGTAGATCTGAGTACCCACAGTGGATTGGGTTGGCGAATTCCTCCACTGAATTGCGGACCCAGAGGGCTAGGGAGGAGTCATCCAGGGAGCCAAGTGAGTGGGATCACCTGGGAGAAAAAGCTCACGGTTTTACCTCAACCGAGGGAAAGGGTGCTAGGTGCAAGCAATCCACCCGGTCAGTCCGTCAGCATGTTACCGAGTTCTACTGGCTCGGACCTGAGAAAACACGGGGCGAAACTGACTCTACCCTGAGATTTTAAAATCTCTCAAAAGTATTATGTGTTGCCCAACCTGCTGCTCTGCATATGTCTGCCATGGAGGTGCCTCTGGCCAGTGCCCATGAGGACGCAACACTCCTTGTTGAGTGTGCTCAGACCAGCAAGGGTGGGAGCACGGCCTGGGTGCAATAGGCCAATGAAATGGCGTCCACCACCCAGTGGGAGAGCCTCTGTTTGGAGAAAGCGTTCCCTTTCCGCTGTCCACCAAAGCAGACAAAGAGCTGCTCAGAACGTCTAAAGCTCTGTGTGCGGTCCAAGTAGGTACGCAAAGCATGTACCGGACACAGCAACGAAGGGGCTGGGTCTGCCTCCTCCTGGAGCAGCACTTGCAGGTTCACTACCTGGTCTCTGAAGGGCATGGTAGGAACCTTGGGCACGTAGCCCGGCCGCGGTCTTAGGATCACATGTGTGTCTGCCGGAACGAACTCCAGGCAAGTGTCACTGACAGAGAACGCTTGCAGGTCCCCGACCCTCTTGATGGAGGTGAGCACGATCAGCAGGGCCGTCTTTAGGGTGAGGGTCCTGAGTCCAACTGATTCTAGTGGCTCAAAGGGGGGTCTCTGAAGGCCCGAGAGGACCACTGAGAGATCCCAGGAGGGGAACAGGATTGGCAGGGAGGGATTTA
Source organism: Moxostoma hubbsi (assembly GCA_032164185.1). Classification (NCBI taxonomy): domain Eukaryota; kingdom Metazoa; phylum Chordata; class Actinopteri; order Cypriniformes; family Catostomidae; genus Moxostoma; species Moxostoma hubbsi. The sequence continues at coordinate 3,191,772 of JAVLUX010000013.1, forward strand.
ACCTCCGGGCGCCTCTTAGGAAAACCAAGCCCGGGTGGGCCAATAGGGAGCAACTAGAGTGACTTATTCCTCGTCCTCCCTGACCTTGCACAGCACCAAGCGTTGTTGTGATAGCGCGTACACCATCACATTGAGGTTGCTGGGGATGTGGACTTGAGTCACTGATGGTTCCAAATGAGGATACGATGTGCGATTTGTGACATGTGGTGGAAGTGTACACCGTCTTGGCGATTTATGTGCGCTACCGCGGTGGTGCTGTCTGATCTGATCAAGACATGTTTGCTCTGAACAAGCGGGAGAAACCTCCGCAGGGCAAAGAATACAGTCAACAACTCTAGACAGTTGATGTGCCAGCGCAGCGGGGCCCCTTTCCATTGGCCTGCGGCTGCATGCCTGTTGCACACGGCACCCCAACCCAATTTGGAGGCATCAGTCATGACCAGGATGTGTCAGGACACCTGCTGCAAGGGAACTCCTGCCCGCAGAAAGTAGAGGTCTGTCCAGGGTTTGAATGTTTGTTGGCAGGCGGGGGTGACCATCACACTGTGCGTGCTGCGGCACCATGCTCGTCTTTGGGCCAGTGCTGAAGTGGTCTCATATGCATCAACCCCAGTGGCGCGACTGCCGCGGAGGATGCCATATGCCCCAGGAGCCTCTGGATAAGTTTTAAAGGGACCACAGTGCCTGGCCTGAAGGCGGCAAGGCATTCAAGCACTGACTGCGCGTGCTCGTTGGTGAGGCACGCTGACATTGAGACTGAGTCTAACTCTATGCCGAGAAAAGAGACTCTGAACCGGGGTGAGATTGCTCTTTTCCCGGTTGACCTGAAGCCCTAAGCGGCTGAGGGCGCATAGTCCCTGGTCCCTGTGGGCGCATTGTAACTCTCGGGAGTGGGCCAGGATGAGCCAGTCATCGAGGTAGTTAAGTATGCGGATGCCGCCATCTCAGAGCGGGGCTGAGATGCCTCTGCGACCTTCGTAAAGACACGAGGTGACAGGGACATGCGGAAGGGGAGGACCTTGTACTGATATGCCTGGACGTCGAACACGATTTGTAGAAAGGGTCGATGTCAAGGCAATATTGAGACGTGGAAGTACGCGTCCTTCAGGTCTACCGCTGCGAACCAAACTAGATGCCGGACGCAAGTTAATATGTATTTTTACGTGAGCATTTTGAAGCAGCCTTTCTTAGATACAATGAAGTAATGGCTGTAGAAACCCTCCATCTTCTAGGTTGGAGGGACAGGCTCTATTGTGTCTTTGAGTAAGAGGGCCGCGATTTCCGCATGCAGGGATTGGGCATGTTCGCCGTGTACTGCGGTAAAGTGGATGCCCGCGAAGGGTGGCAGGGGGTGGGGGGGGGGGTGTTGTTTGGGGGCTTAGTTAACTGAATTGTGTAACCGAGTCGGATGGTCCTGGACAGCCAGCGTGACGGGTTGGGAAGTGAAAGCCATGCATCCAAGCTCCGTGCTAGGGGCACTAACGGGACTATTATTTTTTATGTACCCGGTGGGGCTTCGCAGCAGGACAGAGCAGGTTGTACGGTGGGCAAAGGTGCGTCCCAAGGCTCTGGTGCTGAGAAAATACTCGAAGCACTTACCTGGTTAGTGACTGAGGAGGAGGTCCGGTGGAGGTGTCCTCTGGACTTGTCAGAACCAGCCGGCCGGGGAACAGTCGTGGGGCTGAAGGTGGGGGGTCCGCATCCAGCACGCTGGGACTGTTGAGGTGTGGCAGCAGAGTGCCGTGAGAACGGCATTTGCGGGTCAGGTGACCCAGGAAATAGCTCTTTTATTGAGAATGTGGGTACGGGGCTGCGGCAAATTAAATAAATTCAAACAAGGATTCTCCTCCTGGCCTTCCACCGGGGGATGGAATAGTCTGCTTACCAGCTCGGGAGCGAACGTCTCTGGGTCGATCGTCTCATGAGCGCCTGGAAGTCTTCCGGGTCCTCGAGGGGGTCTGTGAGATGGGTGGCGTGCACTTCCTGTGGGGCGCTCGACGCAGGGGCTGAGAGCTGGGCCCGGGTTGAGGTGGAGCTGCGCGTTTCCTAGCCGCAGGAGGACGCCCTTGGCAAGCAGACGGGGCTTGGCCCATGGCAGCAGGTTTGCGGGTGGGGGGGGGGGGGTTGGATGTGTGAAATGGTCTCCGTCTGCTTTTTCACTACGGCTTTTTTCACTGCTGGGCGAAGTCCTCGACGGTGTCACCAAAGAGGCCGAACTGAGCGTGTCTTGTCCATCTCGACCAAGTTCAGCCACATATGAGGTTCCTGAACCACAAGTGTGTCCATCGACTGCCCGAGTGACTGTGCTGTGGCCTTCGTGGCCCTAAGGGCGAGGTTGGTCGCTGAGCACAGTTCTTGCAGCACGTCAGGATCAGGACTACCCACGTGCAGATCTTTGAGTGCCTTGGCCTGGTGGCTAGGAGGCAGGGCCATGGCATGCAGGGCATAAGCAGCCTGTCCAGTGGCTCTGTAGGCTTTAGCGGCCAATGATAACGTCGTCAGGGTGACCCCGCCAGGTGGCGGCATTCTCGGGACATAGGTGGATCGCAACTGCCCTATCAACCAGGGGAATTGCCATGTATCCGTGGGCTGTTCCGCCTTCGAGGGTAGTGAGAGCGGATGAGCGAGGGGCTTTGTGACGAGTGGAGAGGGGTGCTCTCCACGCGGTCGTCAGCTCATCATGCACCTCCGGGAAGAAAGGGACTGGGGGGGGGGGGGCGTGGCTGTGAGCAGTGCGCAGACCCCAGGAACCAATCATCCAGCCGCGACGGGTGTGGGGGGATGGAGGGTTCCAGTCCAGCCTCATGCTGGTGGCAGCCCGGGCAAGCATGTTGGACATCTGGGTGTCAGCCTCAGCCTAGTCGTGCTGGCCTGAAGGCAGCAGCCCAGACGAGTCATCCGCGTCAGACGCCGGACTGCTCTGCGATGCAGCGGCGAGCTCATCCAGCTCGGGGGGCTCCAGAGGATAGGCAGCCTGGCTGTGAGGCGAGCCGCTGTTGCCTTGAGCCCGGACGGAAGTCAACGAGCATGACTGGGGGCGGGTGGTTTGCGGGGGCGTACCCGGCGAAACCGAGCCCGCTGCCATCCCCAGATCGCCTGCATCCATCCCCAGATCGCCTGCATCACCAGCCACGTCATCCTCAATCCCGTGGGAAGAAGGAGCAATGCGGGGGGTGGTTGAAGGAAAGCCTCGACCGCAACGTTGCCATGGTCATGTTCTTGTAGTGAGAACATGAACCATCCACAAACGCTGCCTCGGTGTGATCGCAGCCCAGACACACGAGACAGCGCCTGCGGCCATCTGAAGCGGAGAGCACTCTACCGCATCCAGGAACTACACAGGGGCAGAAAGGCATCTTTATAAAGACGCATCCTAAAAAGGACGTTCAACGTTGAGAGGAAAATACTCTTTTAGAGAAAATCACTCTTTATAAACTCTTTTAGTTTGCACTGTCGAAGCACCCAGGGGCAAACTGCACTGCCGTGCAGAGAAGGAGAAAGCCACTGAAATGTGCCATAGATCCAACAGCAGAACACCAGAGCTTGCTGCATACATGACCAGCAGATCCGAAGAAAATTTCTGAATGAAACAGACATATTTCCCCACCTTTATACCTATATGTCCAGGGGCGGGACATGCAAATTCTGTCTGCCAACTTCTCACTGGTCTTTTTTCATAGATCAGAGGTATATTCGGTGCTCAAGAGAGACTCCTAGTGTCGCTTCTTCGACAAAACGTCGAAGTGAGCGACAGACGGGGAAATTAAATTACTTTATAGCAGCATAATATTGGCCATCACCCCCCTCCCCCCTCCCCTGCAGTCTAATTGGCACTAATTGGTCAACCTCTATTTTCTAAGAATTCAGCTCACCTTCTGTCCTGCAAATTGCACTTGGACATATGGATCAACCAAGTCCTTATTTTCTCCAATGAAGGCTTTTTTTACATTAGCCATAATGCTGGTATTCATTTTGGGCAACCCCTCGGCTCTGTATATTTTTACATAGAATCTTGCCCATTGACGTTCAGCTGGGACATGTTCCGGCAACAAAAGATTCCTGAAACAAAAAAAGGAATAAAAAAGAAAAGAAAAGGAGATTTGTGTTGTGATTTGTATATAATTGCCTTCATAGAATCAGTGTACTGTTGGATGCAATTTTCTGGGCTCTGTATTGTTGTGTTATAGCTAAAATTATACATTAAACTATATTTTTTTGAAGAAAATGTGGCTTGGATGCAGCACAAGTTAAAATCAAAAGTTTTCAGTTTTAGATGCCATTGTAGAAATTTAGTATTCAATCAGCCATGTTTACTTTTATCAATTAGTAAAAGTGTCAAATAACAAGATGGTTACTGAGATTAAGCGAGTCGTATTCTGTTGGTCATGTGATTCTTGACCGGTTAATTCCACTGCTGTACGGGGAAGCCCAATTCACAGTGCTGCAGTTACCAGCGGAGAACTTCCTGGTGTATGCCAACTTGAAAAAAAGCCATCTTGCAACGGGTCAGCCAGACACCCGAGCAGCAGCGCCAGCAATTCCGCTCCATGACCATTGGCGAGCCCGGCCGCCCATTCACCTTCGCCCAGTAGATTGCTGGAGGTTGTTGCTGGCTGAGCAACATGACATCAGAGCTGTCATCGATCTGGTGGTACTGGAGCAGTTTATTGCTCGACTTCCAAGAGGGACAGCAGAGTGGGTCCACCGCCCGGTGTTGTTCCAAATGGCCATCCAGCTGGCAGAGGACAAAATGGCGGTGTATTTGGGAGCTGGTGAGCCCTGAGATTCTTCTCACTCTCTCCCTCTCCTTCTTTTGTCTCCCCTCCCTAACCAGCTCTTTGGCTCTGGTGATTGCACTACCTGCCAGTTATCCCTGCCCCTCTCCGCTCTCACTCCCAGGGTGGTGGAACGCTGTCACAGGCATGGGCGTGGAGCCTAGGTCAGTCTGTTGGAATTGCGGTGAGCCTGGGCATTTCTGGGACAGTGCCCGGTGAGGACATTGGTTTGGGTCTCCAACGCGCCACCCCCTGATCAAGCTGGGATGTACCAAATACCTTTGAGTACTAAGGGGGGTACATACGAGGCCTTGGTGGATTCAGGTTACAGCCAAACCTCCATCCATCAATGCCTGGTTCAAGACAAGGCTTTGGGTGCTAGTCACAAGGTGTAGGTAGTGTGTGTGCACGGGATATCCACGATTATCCTGTAGTGGCCATGATGATGCCATGAGTGAGATCAAGAGATGAGAATGGTAAGGATCAGCAGCTGGCAATGATTGTATCTAACAGCTGTTTGTCACTGCAAGAGAGTAGAGATGGGCTTTAAGTGCGAGCCGGATGCCAGTGATGAGAGAGAGAGTTAAGAGACACAAGCCGAAGAGACTGTATTGATCTGTGTCTGCTGAAAGATGTTTTGGAGTGTGTACGCTGAAAAGCATGAATTCAAAATAAACAAACCGTTTGAGTTGGATTTGCTGTCTCCCACTTCCTCCTTTCCCCTAACTGTGAGCATTGTTACACTTAACTTGTCCAGTGATTGTGCTTCTTCTGGGATCCTGAAAATTCTAGCATGACAGCCTCCATGTTTGGACCCTCTCCATGGAGAATAAAACAGCTTTTCTAAGGTTACTGATATGACTGGAGTCTACATTTTAATGTGAGTGGTCATGATGTCCTACGTATATTGCAAAATTACAATTCATGTCTTTAGATGTTAATCTTTTTAATGAGGAAAAAAATGACTGAGTGCACCTTTAGGTGACGGACCTGGCACAAATGGTGCAGGATGAGTTATACTCCATAGCTAGGGTTAAGGGTTTGTTCAGAACCCTATAGACAGTAAACAATATGTTTAAACCTCATTATTTACCCCTCAATGTCATCCTCTTCTGTCTCGTTTGCTTTGTGTGGAGTTTTAATAGTGTCACCCTTTGCGACAACTGCAATGTCACACTTGACGTAACCTTTACATCCTGCAGTGATGTCATCAGGGTCACACAAAATCGCCCATTTGTGGAAGAACTGGTGTTCTGTAAAGGTAAATAACATGCAAAGAATTCCTGAAAACCTCCAGCCTTTAGTGAAGTCAAGAGTTTTACAATAAAGGAAGATAAGACCGCTTACCAGGTTGTGAATATACGGTTCCAATGTCAATCTTGAAGCTCCCAACCAGAGTTCCACTTCGCAAAAGATTTTTAGAATGAATAACCTGCAGAAATTCAAAATTAAAAGTTTGAAAGTTTAACGATTGATTAAAAAGAGGCCATCTGGCTTAAGCTATTCTGAATTAATTTTAAATTACACTTACAGACACTTTGAGGATCTTGTCATACATGACATCAGGAGGAACATGGAAGTCGAAAACGAAGTACTGCAAAAAATGTTTTGCCTTGAGTTAAAGGGTGGATTCATCAAAGCATTATTATTATGTCAATTCCTATTCAAATAATAAAAAAAAATAATAATAATTTAAAATAATCAAAACATTAAAGCAGAAGCGTATAATTCAACAACCATTAGTTTGGTTATTCTGTCACTTAAGGAGTTCTGTAAACCAGTATGCTGATTACTGCCAATTCATTTGGCAAAAAAAATGTCTCAAATTATAAAGACACACACCTCATTGTAGTAGGGGCAGTTGGTGGACTCCTTCATTGAAGTGTACTTTTTATCCTCACTGATTTCTACACACACCACTGGATCCATATTCAAACCCACCAGCTGTTTCGCTTCTATAACAGTGACACTAACCTAGAAAGAGGGCAAAATTTACAGAATAATTTATGTATAGCAGGCCTATGCATTGTATATAAATACACAGTGGCCCAACAAGAACTTGGATACTTTTTAGCAGAGAGCAACGTAGATTTTTTAGAAGAATTTCTCAGCTCTTTTGGTCCATACAATGCAAGTGAATGGGTGCCACAATTTTGAAGCTCCAAAAATCACATAGGTCAGCATAAAAGTAATCCTGTGGTTTAACTCCAGTGATAAAATCAATGTCTTCAGATATGATATGATAGGTTTGGGTGAGAAACAGATCAATATTTAAGTCAATTTTTATTATAAATTCTCCTCCCTGCCCAGTCAATCTCCACATTAACTTTCACATTCTTCTTGTGTTTTTGGTTTCACATTATTCATGCATATGCCCCCTACTGGGCAGGGAGAAAATTGTACTATATAAATAGTGAAGATATAGATTAAACCGAGTCTTATAGATTACTTTTATGCTGCCTTTGTGCTTTTTGGAGCGTCTAAATTTTGGCACCCATTCACTTGCATTGCATGGACCTACTAAGCTGAAATATTCTTTTAAAAATCTTCATTTGGTTTCAGCAGAAGGGGTTGTTTGAGGATGAGTAAATTATGAGATAATTAAAATTTTGTGGGGGCTCTCGTAGGCATACATGGACTGTTTGAGTTTATAGGGATGGACGCCGGTTGGCACTGTCATGCGCGGGGTTAATGCTCATATTTTTATGTTCTGGGGAAAGTTTGGGGGTTGATTGTTGCTCTAATGTGGAATGCGGTTTTTATCATTTTATTTTTGACACGCAATAAATTTTTTCTAATATGTAAAAATGTCAAATGTTAAGTGGAATGTGAATTTGGTTTGGGCACCCTATAAAAAGAAGGAAGGTTATTTCTTTTCTTAAACGTAAGAAATATGATATAGTGTTTCTTCAAGAAATGCATCTTTCCCCGCAGGAAGCTGAAAAATTTGGGAAGCTATGGGGTGGACATTTTCTCTTTAGTGCTGGCTCAAGTAAGAGCAGGGGAGTCATTTCATTGATAATTCATTGCATCTACACTTCAAATGTCTCAAACAGATAAAAGATAAATTAGGAAGAGTCATAATGGTTTTAGCAGTAATTCAGTGGCAAAGGTTGATTTTGGCTAATATATATGCACCTAACACTGATGATCAGGGCTTTTTTATAGATCTTGAAGGGATGTTGCAACCCTCATGATATAATATTGGGAGGAGACTTTAATTTATTGATGGACTCAGTCCTTGATCATAGTGAAGTAAAAGTGTGTAAGCCCCCTAGAGCAACAGTGACACTTCACAGGATGTGTAAAAATCTTGGTCTTACAGATATTTGGAGACTTTTGAACCTTTTAAGTTACTTTATTGACACCCAGTAGCTGCGGTACAAAAAATGGATTAATTTCAGATTATTTTAATCTGGATAGCGTTGCTGTCTTTCCCCATTATTGTCTTGCTCTGGAACCATTATCAGCCACAATAAGAAAGGAAGATGATTTTCCAGGGGTGGTGGCGTGATATTTGGCACAAAAGCTTACTTAGTTTATATTGTATTATTCATCTCTAACCCCATTAGATCTATGCATTACTATGCATCCATAGAATTATTAATTCCTTTTCTAAATTCTCAGGATACAGAGTCAAATGGTCTAAATCCGAAGCACTGTATCTGACAGCGTACTGCCCAGTAATGGCTTTCCAGCCGGGTGCCTTCCAGTGGCCCAAACAGGGCATTAAGTATTTGAGCATTTTATTCCCAGCAAATTTATCTGATTTAGTTAGCGTTAAGATCAAACCCTTAATAAAAATATTTTCGAGCAATGTGGGCAGGTGGGCTTCATTACATTTATCTATGATTGGGAAGGTTAATATTATAATGAATTGTATTCCAAAATTGAATTACCTACTACAGTCTCTCCCTATAGATGTCCCCCTCTCTTATTTCAAGCAATTTGATGGCATAGTGAAGTCCTTAATTTGGAATGGAAGCGTCCTAGATTGCATTTTTGTAAGTTGCATAGGCTGATTTACAAAGGTGGACTAGGCCTAACCAAGATTTTGTTTTATTATTATGCATTCGGCCTGAGACATTTGTCTCATTGCTTGCTTCCACCTAAAAAAGAGCCCCACCCTAGTTTTGTATTGAACAGGAAGTTCTTGCCCCTATTTTGTCATTGCAAAGCCTTTCTATTAAAATATTCAGAGAAGTTAAGTTACACCTGTTATCTCGCATTTGCACTTGGTATGGACAAAAGTGTCCAGAGTGTTTAATTCGAACATTTATTTAAATGTTGCCTCAAGCATATGACTGAACCCAAAATTATGCATTAATAAGTCCCCTTTCTGCTGGTCAGAGTGGATTATGAAGGGGGTTACAACACTCGGTGACCTGTATGAGAGTGGAGTGTTGAGATCTTTTGAGAATTTGGTTCAACATTTTGGCATTCGCGGATCTCAGTTTTATAGGTATTCACAGCAGCGCCACCTGCTCTGTATTGTTTTTGTACTCCCTCCTAAAGCGGTAGATACTCTGGGAGAGGGGATTACTGCTTTTGGAAGAGGCATCAGTGTATTACTCCCTGCTAATTCAGAGTCTGGGGGATGGAGCTTTAACTTCTCTCAAGAGATTAAGAGAGAAAGATTTAAATTTGGTATCGGAGGAGGGAGTGTGGGCTAGTCGTGTACAGGTGTAGCAAGTCGGATAAGTACTGTGGGGCGGGGGATTTAGGTGAAATACACACATGGTCTTACCGGTTAGGAGTGGAAGCACATCGTGTGGAGTGGCGTCGTGGTAGATCCTACCCAAGGGGGGAGGAGTTACTACAAACACAGCGACCCAGGACAGAGGGCCCTCTGTCCAAGGAAGACGTGGTTTACCAGCAGGGAAACCATTTTGCGGGATATACATCACACAGGGTTTTCCAAGGGGACAACCAGTACATGTGGAGCACTTACCTCAGTACGGGGGCCTAGTGACACCCGTACCGGGGCGGCAGCGAGCCTCTCCAAAGACTCGACAGCCGCTAGGCTAGGGAGGAAGAACGTCCAAGGTTCACACTTCCTGCGAACGTAACTGGGGAAAGAACGCACGTCTTCGCCTCAAGGGAGGGGAAAGGCACAATATACAAGCGATACCCCTGGCCAGCTGACCCGAACTTACCTGTTTGTGTCACCTAATAACACACAGGACGAAACTGGCTCAACTCTGAGGTTATAGAACCTCGCAAAGGTGTTAGGTGTTGCCCAACCCGCGGCTCTACATATGTCTGCTAGAGGCTGTGGGACAACGCCCAAGAAGCCGCAATGCCCCTGGTAGAATAGACTCGTAGGCCAACAGGGGGCGGCACGTGCTGGGTGTGGTATGCCATTGTGATGGCATCGATGACCTAGTGGGTGATCCTCTGTTTGGAGACAGTGCTTCCCTTCCGCTGTCCGCTGTCTGCCGAAGCAAGCAAAGAGCTGCTCGGAGCTTCTAAAGCTCTGCGTGTGGTACAAGTAGATGGGAAAAGCACACACCGGACACAGCAACACCAAGGCTGGGTCTGCCTCCTCTTGGGGCAGCGCTTGCAGGTTCACCACTTGATCCCTAAAAGGGGTTGTGGTAACCTTGGTCTCAGGATGACGTGAGAGTAAGCCGGACTGAACTCTAGGCACAGTTCGCTAACAGAGAATGCCTGCAGGTCCCCTACCCTCTTGATGGAGGTGAGCGCCGTCAGGAGGGCGGTCTTCAGAGAGAGCACCTTTAGCTTCTCTGACTCAAGGGGCTCGAAGGGCGCTCCCCCAAAGGACCAGGGAGAGGTCCCACGAGGGAACGAGGCGCGGCCTGGGGGAGTTTAACCTCCTCACACCTCTCAGGAACCTTACCTTCCACTGCATCGTGATGTGCCGATCTACATACACAGTCAAGGTGGAGGGGGACAGCCGGCCCTCCAACTTTTCCTGCAGAAAGGAAAGCACTGATCCAACTGAGCATCTCTGGGGGTCTTCACCAAGGGAAGAGCACAACTGAGCGAATAGACGCCACTTCAGGCCGTAAGGCACCTCGTTGAGGGGGCTCTCGCCTGAGTGATCGTGTCTACCACCACGAGGGGTAGGCCACCTAAGTCTACCGCGTCCCGTCCAAGGGCCAGACATAGAGATTACAGAGGTCTTGTCATGGGTGCCAGATGGTGCCCTGTCCCTGAGAAAGAAGGTCCTTCCTCAGGGGAATTCGCCAGGGGGAGCTGTCACGAGCTGTACCAAATCTGGGAGGGCCAATAAGGGGCCACTAAGAGGACCTACTCCCCATCCTCCCTGACTTTGCACAACGTCTGTGCAAGTAGGCTCATTGGGGGAAACGCATACTTGTGAAGCCGCAGGGGCCAGCTGTGTTCCAAGGCATCTGTGCTGAGGGGGGCCTCAGTCAGAGAGTACCATAGTGGGCAATGGGAGGATTCCGGGGAAGCGAACAGGTCTACCTGCACTTGGCCGAATTGACTCCAGATCAGCTGAACCACCTGAGGGTGGAGCCTCCACTCTCCCCTGGATGTAACCTGCCGTGACAGCACGTCCGCTGTGCTGTTGAGGTAGCCTGGGATGTGAGTGGCTCGCAGCAACATGAGTCAGTGCTGACTCCAAAGGAGAAGACGGCGGGCGAGTTGTGACATGCGGCGAGAGCATAGACCGCCTTGGCGGTTGATATATGCCGCCGCGGCTGTGTTGTCCATCCGGAGCAACACGTGTTTGCCCCAGATCAATGGCAAAAGCCTCCTTAGGGCAAGTAGTACTCCCAGCAACTGGAGGCAGTTGATGTGCTAACGCAGTCACGGGCCAGTCCAAGGGCTGGCGACTGAGTGCCCGCTGCATATGGTGCCCCAGCCCTGTTGGGAGGCATCTGTTGTAACCACAATGTGCCTGGAGACCTGGCCTAGGGGAAATCCTGCCCATAAAAACGCTATGTCTGACCAGGGGCTGAGAGAGCGGCAACAAGCCTGTGTGACGAGGATGTGGTGTGTGCCGTGGCGCCATGCTCGTCTCTCTACTTGGGTCTGTAGCCAGTGCTGGAGTGGTCTCATATGTATCAACCCAAGCATTGTGACCGTCACTGAGGATGCCATATGCCCCAGGAGCCTCTAAAAGGATTTCACGTGTTCCGTCTGAACGTATGAACACAGCTGAGCACTGACTGTGCATGCTCGCTGGTGAGACACACCATCATTGAGACCGAGTCCAACTCCATACCAAGAAAAGAGATGCTCTGAACGGGGACAAGCTTGCTCTTTTCCCAGTTGACCCGAAGCCCCAAGCGGCTGGGGTGCCTGAGCACCAGCTCCCTGTGAGCACACAACATGTCTTTCGAGTGAGCTAAGATTAGCCAGTCATTGAGATAGTTGAGGATGCGGAGGCCCGCTTCCCTCAATGGGGTAAGGGCTGCCTCTGCAACCTTCGTGGAGGAGTGAGGGGACAGGGACAGGCCGAAGTGGAGGACTTTGTACTGATATGCCTGACCCTCAAAGGCAAACCGGAGAAAGGGTCTGTGTCAAGGAAAGATCGAGACATGAAAGTACACGTCCTTCAGGTCTATTGCCGTGAACCAATGCCAGATGCTCTCTGCGTGAGCATTTTGAACTCGCAGGTCGAGGATTGGTCGCAACCCGCTGCCTTTTTTGGGTACGATGAAGTAGGGACTGTAAAACCCCTTCTTCATCTCGGCTGGGTCAGTCTCTATCACGCCCTTCCGTAGGAGGGAGGCAAGGCAGCGGCATTCTCGCCTCTCACCGTGGTGGAGCGGATGCCGTTGAACCTGGGCAGGCGCCTGGCGAACTGAATCGCATAGCCGAGTCGGACGGTCCTGATCAGCCAATGCAACGGGTTGGGGAGCGCCAGCCAGGTCCCCAAGCTCCGTGTGAGAGAGACCAAGGGGACTATAGCATCAGACGTACCGGCATATGGGGCCTCGCGATGGGGCGGAGCCCAAGGTGCTGAGTCTAGGGACATCGAAGCACTTACCTGACTCCTTGTGACCGCTCCTGGAACAGCCTGGGACGGGGGAGGAAGAATTTCATCCTTGTAGCCCACGGAGACCGTCGGCTCGAGGTTGTGCCGTGGCCGGCGCGTGGAAGTGGGAGGACCGGTTCCAGGGTGCTGTACCTGCCATAGAGAACCGTTGGCGGGCGGTCGTGATAATGCCGGCTGGGGAGACTGGAAATGGAGCCCGGGGGCTGAGGAAACTGCTCTTTTTTTGAAAATGTGGGCGAAATAAAATTCAAAAGGAAATAAGGATTCTCCACCTGCCCCTCCAGCGGGGGAGGGAGTGGTCTGCTTACCAGCTCCCGTAGTGCAGTTTCCTGAGTCCCGGGGCTGCCCGTCTCAGGGGTACCTCGAAGCCTTCTTGGGGTTCTTGGCAGACGGCCGTGAGGTGGGGGGCATCGCTGTCCTGCGGGTAGCTCCGCGTCGGGGCCGGCCCTGAGGGGCAGGCTGTGGCGGGGCTGGTGTTGGTGCTGGCACCGCAAGGGGATGCACTGGGTGACGAGCAGACAGGATGTGGGTTCTGTGGCTCTGCCTGGGCAGGATGTGCGGTATAGCCTCTGTCTGCTTCCTCACCGTTGAGAACTGCCGGGTGAAGTCTTCAATGGTGTCGCCAAACAGCCCAACCTGGGAGATGGGTAAACGTACCTAGTCAGCCTCTCGCAACTCGACCAGGTTGAGCCAGAGGTGGCACTCCTGGACCACCAAGGTGGACATCGCCTGCCCAAGTTTTGCGGGCATAAGTGCACCGCGACCGCTTGGTCCACCTGTGGAATCGCCGCATAGCCCCTTGCCGCCCCGCTGTTGAGGGTAGTGAGAGCGGAGGAGCTTATGGCTCATGTGCGTGCAGTAAAAGGTGCCTGCCACGAGTACGTGAGCTCCTCATGCACCTCCGGGAAGAAAGGAACGGGGCAGAGCGTGGCCATGAGTGGCCCTCTGGCCCCAGGAACCAATCGTCGAGCCGTGAGGGTTCGGGGGGAGGTGGAGGATTCCACTCCAGCCCGACACTCGTGGCTTCCCAGGAAAGCATGGCTGTCAGCTCCACATCAGCCTGCAACTGAGCCGACGCACCCGAGGGTGGGAGTCCAGACGAGTCCTCAGCGTCAGACATGATGAACCCGCTCTCCGATGCCGCGATCGATTGTCAGGCGCTCCGAACAAGATCACGTGTCCGCCGTGAAGCGAACCGGCAACCCCGCTCCAGCGCTTGGTTGGAGCATACAAGCGTGACGGGGAGTGGGAGGTCCATGGGGACCTATAGTGAGAGGTATACCCGGCGGAGAGGCTCCCACTGAGGTCCCCATATCGCCCCCAGTGCTAGCCAACACTGCCTCATACCTATAGGTAGAAGGACCAAGTCGGGGAGCGGCTGGGTTGGCTTGCACTCTTACGTGGGCGAGCCGCAACCGCAACGTAGCCATGGTCATGCCCTCGCAGTGAGGAGGGGGAGTGGCATGCAAATTCCACAAGCCAATTCTCATTGGCCTTTTCTCAAGATCAGAGATGTCTGGGCTCCGCAGGAACAACCCCTAGTGTCAACTCATCGACACAACGTCGAGTGAGTGACAGACGGGGAACAATATAGGCATATGATCTGAAAAACTTTTGTGGTTAATTTCAATGTCTGAGACGGATAGACCATGAGATAAAATCAGATCCAAAGAGTGGCCCTGAGAATGCGTTGGGCCAGACACCCACTGAACAAAGTCAGATGAGTCAATCAGGTTTAAAACTCTTTGGATAGTGGCTTAGAGTCACAGCATATATGAATGTTAAAATCCCCCAAATTTAAAATCCTATCATAAAAGATGACAATTTCCCCGACAAACTTAAATTCATTAAGAAAATTCTTATTTTGTTGAGGAGGACGATACACCAAGACAAACACATTTGGATTTACCAAGGCAATTTGAAACAGTTGCACTTCGAAGCTACGGGTAAGGCGCGACATTGATAAAAGTTTTTAAAAACTGTCACTAGTCCCCAACCACGGCCAGACAACCGAGGGGAATTAAACAAAATTCCAATCCTGTGGCACCAGCTCAGAAAACAGACTTAACTCGCCAGGCTTAATCAATGTTTCAGTGACACATAAAAAAATCCAAAGCATGAGAAGTGAAGAAGTCATTTAAAATAAAAGTTTTGTTTGCCAATGTATGAGCGTTGATCAGAGCAACCTTAAGTAGAGATTAATCACTCTTAAGCTATGTTGCTCGGCACAGCGGTCGAAGGTTCAGGGGATTCACTCTGACAAGATGGATACTAGGAGAAAGGCAACTGGAGGCATAAAGGAGGAACTAGGAATAATGTGGTACATCCAGTGAACAATAAGATGTACAGCATCCATGGATGATCTAGACCCAACACGGAAGATGGAAGGCTGCGTAGCAGGCACCAGCGATGAGCAGATTTCATCTGGGCGGTGGTGCCCAGGTTAGCACCACGTTTCCTCCGGCATTTCCTACGGGGAGCATCAATTGGACGCCACAATAGTTATGTGGGGAGGTATGTTTGGAATGGCGGGGGGCAGATCCATTAATTTCACTCTTGGCCAAATCAACAACCATACTGCGGATGTCAAGCAGTGTTAGGTGGTCATAAACCAGCATAAGAAACATAAGCAAAAAAAAATTAAAACAAAAAAAATTATTATTATATGTGACCACAGGGGTGTTCGTTAGGGGTTAGGGTGGGGTTGGTGATTGGGGAGGGATATTATTGGGGGTTAAATGTTAAATGTTGATTCGATGTGTATGTGTTGTGTTTTTCTCTTTTGTGTATTTTTGAATTAATAAAAATGTTAATTATAAAAAAAGTGGTCCCATGTTGTATGTAGGATTTAATCCTAAACAGAGTATCCTTTAAAGGTAGCTTACCCTCTGGAGTTTACTTGTAAACAAACAAGTTATGTTTGTTATGTATATGCCATATTAGTAAGTCATTCTTGAGGTCTAACAAACATGCGGAATGCAGTTCTGCCCCCATTCATTCTATGAAATGTATATTGTGATAAATATTCATATTGAATGATATGAGAACAATAGCGTGATTTTTTTTTTGCCCATATCACCCAGCCCTATTTTGAAGTATGACTTAGGTGTTCAAATACTTTTTGGATTTATTGAAATTTATTTAGATCCATTTCTGTTACAAATGGCCCTTTACTGGTCTCACATACTTGGAAATCCATTGGTCTTCCAGCACTAGGCTCAATCTTAATGTCAGGCTTTGATCTAATGTATGAAAAAATAGAAAGAAATAAAACAAAATTTTAACATTGATCAATGATATATGTTAAGATATAACATGCATAATATATAACATGTAAAATGTCATGTAGAATATCATATCTGTTGTAATCTCATTTGACTGAACAGTAATAATAATTGTCACCTCTTATTGGAGACATTGGTTGTGACAGCAGTTACTGATGCCAGTGAGATTGTGTCAGGGTCGGGTATTCTTATACCTTCTGTCTCCAGAATGGCTGGTTCATCTTATAGAGTAAACAAATCAAATATAACAATTTTTATTATGAAAAGCACTGTGGTGTCCCATTTTATATTTGCTTTAACCACAGGTAGTTCACTAAAAATTAATACTACATTACACATACACATTTTAATTGTGCTTGTAGCATATATATATATATATATATATATATATATATATATATATATATATATATATATATATAGAATAGAATGAATAGTGAATGTGTATATATATATATACATTCACTATTCATTACTACAATTGATAAACAATACAGAAATAATTATGTTGGTATATGAACAATAATGATCTAATGAATGCCTTTCATTCAATAATCAAAGGTTTGTAAAAGGGTTCACCTTGGCCTTTGCCATCATCCTTAGAACGATGCTTGTTACGCTTCATTGTTGCGAATGATTTGCTTCAGTCCTCTAGCTATGATCATGGAAGTAAAAAAAACTCATGTAAAAATCTCTCAGTTTAAATGTAATGATAATGTCTTGTAAACTTTAATGCTTTTCACATTTTTCACAAATAAATACACTGAACAAATGTTAACCTAAAAAGTGTCAATTGATTTCAAATCCAAAATATTAAGTAACATAATCTAATCAACCTGAATACATTCGGTTAAGCCAACAAAACTATTTTTAATGATTAGATCAGGTAGATGCAGTTTATCACATTTTACAGTGTATATAATTTACAAGGTAATTTAGCTTTAAAATTCAATAAAGTTCATGACCTAACCCCTCAAAAAATAGCAGCCATAAAAGCTAATTATTCAAATTAGTGAATTATCACTATACAAAATGGTAAAGTATACTGTATATTACGTTTTCATGAAACGCTATTTACATTTTATAAATGATCAGTTCAAAAAGAAAGAAGCTGCAATGTGAGAAAGTAAACAATTTTATGCAATCAAAACAGAGCTAATGCATTTTGTGCTAAAAACTAATATATTTTAATAAACAGCATATAAAAATTCTAATTACTACCATTAGTCACTTACTAATATACACTTACAGTATAATTATCTTATAGAGCCATTGTAATTACATTACAATACTTAGTATAATAGTTAATTATTCTAATATTACAAGTCTGTAAAATAAAGTGTTACCAATATAATTTTTTTCAGTGCTACCCTGGCTGTCAGAAGTATCCTTAATCACACATAAAAAGTTCATTACATTTTTTGAACATTTTCAAGTATTTCTGTTTTTCTTAATACCATTAACACTAAGATTAGTAAATTATGAAAGTACTATCTACTGAAAGCCATTGCCAATAAGTTACAAACAACCAGTATAACAATGTGAGTTTGGCCATGAGAGGCAAAACACCTGAATGCAACAAGTCTGACATGAACAAAGAGTCAATTCTTACCTTACTGTGCACCTGCTTCTCGATTTTCTTAATCACATCTAGTAGTTTGTAGCAAGCACAAACGGATTCCAATACTTGAAGATGCTCTTAAAATGACTAGTCTACATACCCATTATTAACTTTAGGATTGCAAGATTGCACCGAGAGGCCACAAAAGTAACTCAAAAAGAGTTTCTTTACTCTAAGCCTGAAGTTGGTCAGGAGAGATGTGATATACTAATGAATAGTGTATGAGTTTTGAACCCGAGACACTGGTAACTAGAACTAGATCCTGATGAGAGAGATCACATGAGATTTAGACAGACTACCACTCCAGATATTGCCATACACTCAGTGTAACTAAACAAGTAAACTGCCATTAGGAACATGTTATATCAATAGTTTGGTGAGAATTTGAATACAATGCCCTAGTAAGACTCTTACTAGTGGTGTTTAGAAAATCTAGTGATATTAAATTTTGCCAAGTTTTGAATTTGCTCTAGTATTTTCAAATGGCAGTGCAACACGTTGACCAATAATGTTAAATGAGATGTTTTACACTAGTGTTTCTCAACTGGTTGTGTGAAATTGGAAGCAGTAGGTTGACTTTCCTTAGCTAAAATCTGTGAATTGAGTTGTTTTCAGCTATATAGGCTGTAATCCAGTGAAGAGGAATGTATATTTTATAAACTGTACCCCCCAATCCAAAGCCCAAACCTAAACCATACCAATAGTGGAGTAAAAATGTAATTAAGTGGAAAACTACAACCTCCAAATTACTACATTGTTTCAATACAAGATTCAAACCTGTGTCTACCACACTGTTCACACAACACACTTCTGGTTGCACCACAAATGAAGGTACACATGTTGGAGCCAATGCAAAAATGTCTGATAGGAGATGGCACTTGTCAGTGAGTCGGAATAATGCCCCCTCCCACTGGCAGCACTAAAGCCCTTTTTAGGTACTTCCCCCGGGACTGGTACCTTTATGAGGCCGATCCTAGGGTACCGGAACTCTCGGAAACATCATGGAGCGACATCAAGCTACGACCCAACACGGTACCAACATTTTTTTATCATAAAAGAGCAAAGAAATGTCCTTAAAAGGTGCACTAAGTAATAATTTCCTCAATAAAAAAGATTTACTCCAATATAAATTTATTGTAATTATTAAACAAATATATAAAATCATGAGCACTCTCATGAATAGAAGACTCCAGTCATATCAGTAACCTTATAAAAGCAGTTTTTTTCTACATGGAGAGGGTCCGCAGATGGGGGTTGCCATGTTGAGATCACATGACCTGTCGAATACTACTCGCTTAATCTCAGTAACCGTCCTCATGTCTGACTCTAAATAGTGAATTTCTACAGTGGCATCTGTGTCTGAAAACTACTAATTGAAAACAACATGTCCTGTTTCGTGTTGGACTCCACTGCTATGTGTCCCTGTGTGATGATGAATAAATGCAGCCGGTGCCAGCCAAACATCACTTCAGTCTATTACGATGGACTTCAGAGGATGAACTGATGCCATACTTCATATGCCATTGTCTGAACCTTGGATTTAGGATGGACCTCAACGAATTTACAGTCCGGTTGAATTGCGATGCACCTCACTGATCTCTGCTTGCGTCACCTAGGTCTAATGATGGACTACACTCTTATAACGGAATACATAGACTATCAATTAATTGCCAACAAAAGCCTTCATCAGCCAATTAACAAGGACAATTGCATCTATGTGAACTTCTGCAGTTAATCCAGGATGGACTTCAAAGACATTAACACAAAGTCATTAATCTTACAGTACAAACAAAATCTGTGGAAACACCCTTAACACTTACTTAGTTTAATCATTTTAAACCATGACTTGCACTATACATATGTAATATTGTCATTGTATTCATGAAGTTAATCAGAGGGGAACTGGCCCCCACAGTGATTCTGGTTTCTTCCAAGATTACTTTTCTCCATTAACCAACATCTAATGGAGTTTTGTGTTTCTTGCCACAGTCGCCTTCAGCTTGCTCACTGGGGTCTAAATACAATCATTATTTAATTATTTATTTTTATACACACTTAATAATTGTATTTAATCAAACTACACAAATATAACTCTAAGATATTTTAGATATTACAGATGCATTTTCTGTTAACGCATGATTTTCTGTAAAGCTGCTTTGTAACGATGTGTGTTGTGATATACAAATACATACAAATAAAATTACTTGCTTTTGAATCATGCTGCATCCACACCTCTAGGTGTCACTGCAAGTTCTAGATGACACTAAAATGACACTTTAAAATCATTTTATTAGGCTAATAATATTAATATGAATATAATATTAAATTCAATAAATTATTAAATATTTAAATATAACATTTTGGTAGCATTTTATTTTACAGTACTGTTCTACATTTCCGTACTATATAATTACAACAACTATAGTAATTACTAGGAACTAAACCTAACCCAAACCTTAACGTCTCAGTTACGTATGTAACCTCCGTTCCCTGATGGAGGGAACGAGACGTCGTGTCGACGAAGCGATACTAGGGGTCTCTCTTGAGTGCCGAATATGCCTCTGGTCTATGAAAAAAGGCCAATGAGAAGTTGGCAGACAGTATTTGCATACATATATGCATTGCATAGTGGCTCGGCGACGTGGCCGGGAAGACACGACGTCTCGTTCCCTCCATCAGGGAACGGAGGTTACATACGTAACTGAGACTTTCCCCGTCTGTCGCTCACTTTGACGTCATGTTGAAGAAGCGACACTAGGGGTCCACTTCAAATCATGCCATGTGCTGAGCCGTGTACGTGTACTGCTGATACAGGAGCTAGCAGGTATTTCACGTGCACAAGCAACCAACTGTGTTTCAGACTGCACGTACCCTACCCCAATGCCCCAAAAAAGTTGTCAGAATCCTTCTTGTTACCCTAGAGGGGAACAAGGCGATGCTTGCCAACCTGGGAACGGGCCAAGCCTGGCTGGGCCTCTTTTCTCTCTATGTTTCTCGGCATAGAGCAAGAGCAGCCAGGGCCCTTACCGCATCATGGGAAGGGGGTCTTACCAGTTTCTTATTCTTTCAGGGGGGAAAGACCCTGCGGAGGCCACACCTGCCCAAAAGGGGAGGTAAAGGTGGCAAAATACCTCACATAGCCTCTTCGGTCACATTTGGGAAAGAAAGGCGTGGTGTTAGATCCAGCCTCGAGGAGGGGGGAGTTGCTACAACACGGGACGAGACTGACTCAACCCTGAGATTGTAAAATCTTGCAAAGGTATTAGGTGTTGCCCAACCCACTGCCCTACAAATGTCTGCTAGGGAGGTGCCCCTAGCCAGTGCCCACGAGGATGCAACACTCTTTGTAGAGTGCGCTCGAACCTGCAAAGGGGGTGGCACGGCCTGGGTGCGATAGGCCAGTAGGATGGCATCCACCACCCAGTGGGAAAACCTCTGTTTAGAGACAGCGTTCCCTTTCCGCTGTCCCCCAAAGCAGACAAAGAGCTGCTCAGAGCACCTAATGCTCTGAGTACGGACCAAGTAATCACGCAAGGCACGTACCGGACACAGCAATGAAGGGGCTGGGTCTGCCTCTTCCCGGGGCAGCGCTTGCAGGTTCACTACCTGGTCTCTGAAGGGCGTGGTAGAAACCTTGGGGACGTAGCCCGGTCGGGTCTTAGGATCACATGTGTGTCTGCCGGACCGAACTCCAGGCAGGTGTCGCTAACAGAGAACGCTTGCAGGTCCCCAACCCTCTTGATGGAGGCGAGCGCGATCAGCAGGGCCGTCTTTATGGAGAGGGCCCTGAGTCCAACTGATTCTAGTGGCTCGAAGGGGGATCTCAGAAGACCGGCGAGGACCACCGAAATATCCCAGGAGGGGAACAGGCTTGGCCAGGAGGGATTTAACCTCCGGGCGCCCCTTAGGAACCTGATAAATAAGTCATGCTTACCCAGAGACTTGCCGTCTACTGGGTCATGGTGAGCTGCGATAGCGGCAACATACACCTTTAAGGTGGAAGGGGACAGCCTCCCTTCCAACTTCTCCTGTAGGAACAAGAGCACTGACCTAATTGTGCACCTCTGTGGGTCTTCAGTCCGGGAAGAACACCAATTTGCGAACAAACGCCATTTCAGGGCGTAAAGTTGCCTGGTAGAGGGGGCTCTGGCTTGGTTGATTGTGGCTACGACCGTGGGTGGTAGACCAGCTAGATCTTCCACGTCCCATCCAGGGGCCAGACGTGGAGGTTCCAAAGGTCTGGGTGCGGATGCTAGAGCATGCCCCGTCCCTGAGAAAGAAGGTCTTTCCTCAGGGGAATTCGCCAGGGAGGGGCTGTCGTGAGGAGTACGAGGTCCGAGAACCAGGCCAATAAGGAGCCACAAGGGTGACTTGTTCCTCGTTCTCCCTGACCTTGTACAGCACCTGTGCAAGAAGGCTCACTGGGGGAAATGCGTACTTGCGTAGCCCCGCAGGCCAGCTGTGTGCCAGTGCGTCTGCCCCGAGGGGAGCCTCTGAACGGGCATACCAGAGCGGGCAGTGGGAGGTCTCTCGGGAGGCAAACAGGTCTACCTGGGCCTTGCCAAACCGTTCCCAAATCAGCTGGACTGACTGGGGGTGGAGCCTACACTCTCCGCCGGGCAAGCGTTGCCGTGACAGCGTCCGCTATCACATTGAGGTTGCCAGGGATGTGAGTGGCGCACAGCGTTTTGAGTCACTGCTGGCTCCAAAGGAGAAGACGACGGGCGAGTCGTGACATGTGGCGGGAGCGTACGCCGCCGTGGCGATTTATGTACGCTACCGCAGTGGTGCTGTCTGACCTGACCAGGACATGTTTGTCTCGAACTAATGGGAGAAACTTCTGCAGGGCAAAGAAGACAGTCAACAACTCCAGGCAGTTGATGTGCCAATGCAGTGGGGCCCCTTTCCAACAGCCTGCTACTGCGTGACCATTGCACACGGTGCCCCAACCCGATCTTGAGGCGTCGGTCGAAACCAGGATGCGTTGGGACACCTGCTATAAGGGCACTCTTGCCTGTAGAAAACAGAGATCTGTCCAGGGTTTCAGTGTGTGGCGGCAGGTGGGGGTGATCATAACACGGTGCATGCCACGGCGCCATGCTCGTCTTCGGGACTCGAGTCTGAAGCCAGTGCTGAAGCGGTCTCATATGCATCAACCCCAACGGCATGACCACCGCAGAGGATGCCATATGCCCCAGGAGCCTCTGGAAAATTTTTAAGGGGACCGTTGTGCCCGGCCTGAAAGCGGCGAGGCACCTCAACACTGACTGCGCATGCTCTTTGGTGAGACGTGCTGACAACTCCATGCTGAGAAAACAGATGCTCTGAACCGGAGTGACCTTGCTCTTTTCCCAGTTGACCTGAAGCCCCAGACGGCTGAGGTGCCTGAGCACCTGGTCTCTGTGAGCACATAGTAACTCACGTGAGTGGGCCAGAATGAGCCAGTCGTCGAGGTAATTGAGTATGTGGATGCCGGCTTCTCGGAGCGGGGCAAGAGCTACCTCTGCGACTTTCGTGAAGACGTGAGGGGGCAGAGACATGCCGAAGGGGAGGACTTTGTACTGATATGCCTGGCCGTCGAACGCGAACCTCAAGAAGGGTCGGTGTCGAGGCAATATTGAGACGTGGAAGTACACGTCCTTCAGGTGTACCGCTGCGAACCAATCTAGATGTCGAACGCAGGTTAGGATGTGTTTCTGCGTGAGCATTTTGAATGGGAGTTTGTGCAACGCTTGGTTGAAAACTCGCAAATCCATGATTGGTCGTAAGCCACCGCCTTTCTTGGGTACGATGAAGTAAGGGCTGTAGAAACCCTTACGTATAGGAAAGTATGTAGATAAAGTGCAAAAAACAAGTTTAGAATTAATTATATTTATGTTATTTGAACAAAACAGGTCATTTACATTCCTTATATCAAAAGGTTTTATCGGTTGTCTCAAGACTTCTTTAATTAAAAATAATTATATTTTTATTTCAATGTAACTTGAGCCAAAGCAAAGAAAACAACCTTAACCACATAAACCTTTTCCACTGTGGTAACTTTTTTACCACAAAAAATTATCTTTTTAAGGTAATCTGGTTTAGATACTGGAAACAAACTTAAGCTGCCATTGTAAAATGATTTAGTTGTGAGTGCCCAAACAAAAGCCACCATAGTGATCTGAGTGTTTTGGTGGGTTGCCATGGTGTTGTTATATGGTTTCTAAGGCGTTGCGAGTAGTTTTTAGCAATTTGCTTTTAGCTCAATGGTTCTATATAAATGCACTTTATCAAATCATATGACATTAACATGCAAAAAGTTAAAAAAGTTATTTAAAATAAATAGTCCCTGTTTGATTTGAAAAATCAAACTGATGCTGTCTTTATTAATTGATGCCGTCTTGTTCCAACAGCAACATGCAGACAAGCTGACGAAATGTAGCTTTGTTAACCCAGTAGTGTCAGGTGGTAATATACAATGCAAATGTATTGAAATGTGAAACTTAAATGACTTCACTGCATATGCATAAAGTTTCTGTGAATTGCATGTTTACCGTTAAAAATCTTGAGATTAATTCAATTTAAATAAGAAATAAAAAATAAGATATAAATGTGACTGAAATATGTTTTTAATTTTCAAATTTGTATAATTTCCAAGGACAAAGCGAAACTCTGAAGGGATGTGAGGTAAGATGGTGAGTCAAAGTCAAAATAGAGAACATCTCTATGTTTTTGCTTAGGTTTCACTGACACACATTGCTTACATGTTGGAAACGATAAAATGTGCATGAAGCAGAACATGTGCATTATGTCTCTTCCATCAGCGGTGCTTTAGCAGACATTATATAACACAAGTCCTTTTGAAAACTCAAACTAAAGTAACCAGCTCATGAATAAGACATGCTATTTGTAAGGTATACGTTTAAGTCTAAAGTTGCCTGTATCCAGTGAAATGTCCTAAATTATTAAATGATGCCAACCAGTGTCCCATGCTTCATCTACAATGAGGTGGTATCATTAGCACTGTCCTGATAGATATTTGTGCATCATTAGCCAATAAAGATATATACTGAGTAACCAATGTTCTATAAGCACTTTTTCTGTTGGTAAAAGGATTTTACAAAATACCTAGTTTTTTAATGTGTTTTACTGTTGTAACCCATTGTAGCATCATGTAAACACCTTACAGTATATTAAAAAAAAGAATACAGTAGAACACTTTAAAAAAAAAATTGTGTCAGTGTGATCTCGTAATGTGCATTGTACCGATTTGGTCGTACTTTTTTTTGTGTAATGAATTAAACTAAATGACTTCCTCATTGCTGTCATCAAAACTCTCTTTTCTTATGTGTTTAACTCCTTATAATGTGATGCATTTTGGGCTGCCGCCAGCAGTTTTTCACACTCAAATTTAGAAGCCCAAATAATAATTAAAAAAGACTCCCAATTATTACAAAAATAATATTGCATGTGTTTATAATCTTCTGATAATTTTTTTGTTTTGTTTGTTGCTGTCCTAACTTTTTAAATATATCATTCTGGTTCTGTTCACTCTACCTCACATTGAAAAGGCTTATTTCATTCCACTAGATGGCAGTAAGCATTTGACTTTTTTTTTTTTTTTCTATATCACATTCCATCACAGATCTGAAATTTAGGTGGTGAGCTAACATATTTTATCCCTCACAGATGTGCTCGTCCGTAGACATTTAGTCTAATTTTCAGTTTATGTATCACCCCAGTTCTTTCAATAAATATCTCAATGGACTAGAAGCTCAATCTAGGTGTCATTTAAAAGCAGAGATCCTCCTCTTTGTGGTGATATATAACATTTAATCATCAATAGTCGAAAATATATATTCCTGATGAATTCTTAAGCAAACTTTTCATGCTGGACTGCATATAGTTACATAAAGTTTGTTGTTTTATGTAACAACTGCAAAAGTGATGATTATCTGTGAAAAGTTCAGATTCTAAGCTTTCAAATGATACCTCATATGCCTGACTTATGTATACAGGGACTTTAACGTTTTAAGTGTAAACTTTTCACCATAGAGTCCATAGAGTTTAAGGTGCTTAGGTGTAACTCAGGAGATATTTTTCTGTTCCTAATTTACATATAACACCCTTGACATCTCATAAAACACTTATTTAAACTTAAGGGTGTCTGAATTGTCTGTTTAAAGAATTTCTTCTTCTCCAATAACATTTTAAACATTTTTAAGTATTCAGATTATTCTAATATTCTGATAATGTTATGTAACTGAAGCAGCTGTAAATTGTTAAAAATTTGGTAAAAGTAGCAATACACACTGCAAAATAGAACACTGAAAAATCATGTTCTAAATTGTTTTCCAATAGATACAATTTAGATTTTCAGAGATTATTTTATTTACGGAGATAACATCCGTGGCTCTACCATAGGAGAAAGAGTAATGGTCAACTAGTGTGCTATGAGAGTAAGCCATTTAAATGTGCATTTATGCATTTGGCAGATTCTTTTATCCAAAGCGACTTACTTATCACTTATTACAGGGACAACCCCCCAGTGCAACCTAGAGTTAAGTGCCTTGAATCAGCAACCTTCTGATTACCAGTTTGTTGCTTTTGGCATTTGTGGATACCATACAAATGTCTTCTCTTATAAAACAGCAATTTAATCATAGTAAACTCTACATTTAGTTATATCAGAAAAGACATGGTATGATTGAAAAGAATACAAATGTAGAGACATTTAGATAATTTGGTGTAAGCCCTGTCCTACAGTTCAGCACTCCAATACTTGATTAAACCGTCAGCATCTGCCAGAATCTATGATGGCAGGGGAGAGGAGCTTACCCCAAAAAGGAATTAGAACCTAATTTAAACCCTATGCCCCTCAAAAGAATTGAAAGAATTAAAAAAATTAGACTCAACAACCAGGGCTTCCGAAGGTGAGGGACAAACCTGAAAGAAGAGGAAAAATTAATTAATGATGCGAGCATAATCCTGTATATTACTGTACAAACATACTACTATTTAGCCATAACCTGCAGAAGGGTAGGCTAGCTTTTAATCATTTTTGAGCCCCTGCAAATGGGTGAGCCTTGTTTATGCAATAAACCAAAGGACGGGGACTGGGTCAGGAGGCCTGGGAGGCGGCCACAGGACGGGGACTGGGTCAGGAGGCCTGGGAGGCGGCCACAGGATGGGGACTGTGTCAGGAGGCCTGGGAGTCGGCCACAGGACGGGGACTGGGTCAGGAGGCCTGGGAGGTGGCCATGGAACGGGGAAAGGGTCAGGAGGACAGGGAGAAGGCCACAGGACAGGGACTGGGTCAAGAGGCCAGGGAGGAGGCCACAGGACAGGGTCAGGAGCAGATTCTGGCTGTGGAGCCATGGAAGGCGGAGCCATGGAGGACCCTGTGGGCGGAACTGTGGAAGGCGGAGCCACAGGGGAATCCATGGGCGGAGATGTTGGAAGCTCTGGAGGCGGAGACGTGGAAAGCTCTGGAGGTGGAGCAGTGGAAGGCTCTGGAGGCAGAGCCGTGGACGGCTCAGGAGACGTGGAAGTCTCAGGTGATGGAGCCGTGGAGGGTGGAGCCGTCGAAGGCTCAGGAGACGGAGCAGTTGAAGGCTTTGTAGGTGGAGCCGTGGAAGGCTCAGGAGACGTGGATGCTCAGGAGACCTGGAAGACTCGGGAGGCGGAGACATGGAAGGCTCGGGAGGCGGAGTCCTGGAAGGAGGAGCCCTGGAAGACTCGGGAGGAGGAGCCCTGGAAGACTCGGGAGGAGGAGCCCTGGAAGACTCGGGAGGCGGAGCCATGGAAGGCTCGGGAGGCGGAGCCATGGAAGGCTCAGGAGGCAGAGCCCTGGAAGGCTCAGGAGGCAGAGCCCTGGAAGGTGGAGACTCGGGAACAGAAGCCTTTCTTCTTCTCCTTCTCCTCCGGACGGATGAGGCTGTGAATGCTGACTCTGGGATGGACGAGGCTGTGAATGCTGGCTCTGGGACGGACGAGACCTCCAGCTTGTTGGCCATGGCAGGCGCGGGTGTTGGGAGAAGGCAAAGCCCTGGAAGACTCGGGAGGCGGAGTCCTGGAAGACTTGGGAGGCGGAGCCCAGGAAGACTCGGGAGGCGGAGCCGTGGAAGGCGGAGCCCTGGAAGACTCGGAAGGTGGAGTCGTGGAAGACTCGGGAGGCGGTGCCGTGGAAGGCGGAGCCCTGGGAGACTCGGGAGGTGGAGCCCTGGAAGACTCGGGAGGCGGATCCCTGGAAGACTCGGGAGGCGGATCCCTGGAAAGCTCGGGAGGCGGAACACTGGAAGGTGGAGCCCTGAAAGACTCAGGAGGTGGAGCTGTGGAAGACTTGGGAGGCGGAGTCCTGGAAGACTCGGGAGGCGGATCCCTGGAAAGCTCGGGAGGCGGAACACTGGAAGGTGGAGCCCTGAAAGACTCAGGAGGTGGAGCTGTGGAAGACTTGGGAGGCGGAGTCGTGGAAGACTCGGAAGGCGGAGTCCTGGAAGACACGGGAGGCGGCGCCCTGGAAGACTTGGGAGGTGGAGCCCTGGAAGACATGGGAGGTGGAGCCCTGGAAGACTTGGGAGGCGGAGCCCTGGAAGACTCGGTTGATAGTCTGATTGATAGATGGTTTTCAGGGATTCGTCATCAAAACTGGTGTGGATGGCAATGGTGGAGAAGAAATGGGAGAACTTGCTTAGTTCAGTGAGGTACGCCGCTAGATCCATTTTACAGTCAGTTGTTCTGTAACCTTTAGGAAGAAGTCAAGAGAGCTGGATCTAGGTGCGGCTAAGGATTTTAATGAAAGATATTCAAATACAAATAACGGGTAGACACAGGAACAAATAAAACATCCACGATGGGAAAACATGATCAGGATCAGGATCGGGATCGGGATCGGGATCAAAACATGGGTGGTCTAAATACATACAACAACTGACAACGAATGATAAAACAACAGGGCTTTAAATACCCAAAGGATAATGAATAAATGAAACACAGGTGAAGACAGTGAAGGACAGCTGGCAGAGATGAGAGCAGGGGATTATGGGAAGTGTAGTCCATGGGGAACAGATGACAGAGGCAAAACACAGGGCAGACAACAGTGCATCGTGACCGAGGCATAGCGTGTTACATTCTTGTGTTTCACTCACATGCAAGGAAGTGAAAACAATGAGGCATTACAAGTGATGAAAGGCAGCTGTGCAAGCTTAAAGCAGAGGCTGGATTGTGATTGGATGAGACGCCTGTCCTGATTACAGATTACATCAAAAAATTGCAAGCAGTAATGTAATATTGTAGATTACATTTTTGGAGTAATATAATTTGATTACTCTTGAATTACTTTTGGATTACTTCTAACCTAACTCTTATATTATTTGATGTCACTTGCATTTGAGTAAATATACAAAGAGAAAGGAAAATATATTCCATTCTTCACTGCCATCACTTATGACATTGTTTAAAAGTGCATTAAACTTTACACTGAGACATCGTTCCCTTTTAAATGCAAAAAACAATTGCAACATTACAAATATTAATGAACATTAAATCAACATGACATAAATGAAAATTATTCATTCATTCATTCATCTTCAACCGCTTATCCTGTACAGGGTCACGGGGGGCTGGAGCCTATCCCAGCTAACATTGGGCGAAAGGCGGGGTACACCCTGGACAGGTCGCCAGTCCATCGCAGGGCCACACATATACAGACACACACTCATACTCACATCCACACCTAGGGCAATTTTGGAGACACCAATTAACCTAGCCTGCATGTCTTTGGATGGTGGGAGGAAGCCGGAGCACCCGGAGAGAACCCACGCAGACACGGGGAGAACATGCAAACTCCACACAGAAAGGCCGGGGCAACCGGGGTTTGAACCCATGACCTTCTTGCTGTGAGGCGACAGTGCTAACCACTGCACCATAAATGAAAATTAATGATCATAAAATCAATAAGAATATCTTTAGAATATCAGGAGACAACAGGACTAGTTGTCACACCTTGTACTCCTATGACCAATGACTATTTATTACATGTATTATTTATTAAAATAGGATTTATTTTAAATTATTCAATATAATCCAGCACATTAAAAAAAGTCTGACATTTATGAAGAAAAAAATAATGTAACAACAATTTTGTTGATCTAATATTGTAATTGATAAAGTGCATTGTTATTTATGACATGAAATATTATTGCATAATATTTATTAAATTCAAAGGAATGTTACGGGTTCAATCCAAGCAAATCTAAATGGGCAGCATTTGTGGCATAATGTTTATTTCAACAAAAATTAATTTTGACTCATTCCTCCTTTTCTTTTGTTCTTTCTGTTTTACATTTATCCCCTTTTCTCCCCAAGTTGGAATGCCCAATTCCCACTACTTAGTAGGTCCTCGTGTTGACGCGGTTACTCACCTCAATCCGGGTGGAGGAGGACAAGCCTCAGTTGCCTCCGCTTCTGAGACAGTTAATCCGTGCAATTTATCATGTGAC
Organism: Moxostoma hubbsi; assembly: GCA_032164185.1. Classification (NCBI taxonomy): domain Eukaryota; kingdom Metazoa; phylum Chordata; class Actinopteri; order Cypriniformes; family Catostomidae; genus Moxostoma; species Moxostoma hubbsi. Next base: position 3,221,924 of record JAVLUX010000013.1, read on the forward strand.
TCGTTGTGCATGACGCAGAGACTATCAGCATGTGGAGGTTCATGCTACTCTCTGCGATCCATGCACAACTCACCACACGCCCCATTGAGAGAACCACTAATCGTGACCACAAGGAGGTTACCCCATGTGACTCTACCCTCCCTAGCAACCGGGCCAATTTGGTTGCTTAGGAGACCTGGCTGGAGTCACTAAGCATGCCCTGGATTCAAACTAGCGAACTCCAGGGGTGTTAGTCAGCGTCAATGCTCGCTGAGCTACCCATTCTCCATTCCTCCTTTTCTTAAAAAAAAGAAAAGAAAATCGAGGTTACAGTGAATGGGGACAATGAAAGTGAATGTGGCCAGTTTTAAACACATAAATGTAAAGTTTATCATTTTAAAATAGGGGTTATTCAATTTTAGGGTTTGTTGACATTACATCGTCAATAGTTAAAAAGTACTTAAATATTGATCCCAAAATTTCTTTTTGTCACATGCAAATTAGTTTGCCAGAAGTTTGCAGCTCTTTGCCGGTACTGGTGAACCTCCAGCAAACCTTTGGCAACAATGGACAATTTGCCGCAAAGCTCATTTGCATGTGAAAAGTGGTGAATTTGTGGCAAGTTTGCGGCAAATTTACCTTGAAATCTAAATTTTTGTAAGGGAAGACATCAATTTAAACTTTCAGAGTTATATTGATGATGTTTATGCTCACTGTCTGTTCTTTTAGGAGCTTCAATGGTCTAATCACCATCCACTTGTGTTTTAAGGACCAACTGAGCTAAAATATTTGTAAATTTTTTCAAATGTGTTCTGCTGAAGAAAAAAGTCATACACATCTGGGATGGCATGATGGTGAGTAAATGATGAGAGAATATACATTTTTGGGTGATCTATCCCTTTAAGCTCAATTGACAGCATTTTTCGTATGCTAATTACCACAAAAAAATTATTTAAAAACGTAAAAATCTGGGTTACAGTGAGACACTTAGAATGGAAGTAAATGGGACCAATCTGTAAATGTTAAATATGTGTGTTAGCATTTTAGTGGGATAGAATCGCTTACTAACCATTTCTGTGTTAAGTTATAGCCAAATTTACAACTTCATTGCCACAAAAAAATAAAATTAAAAATAAAATCTTAAAACAACTGTAAAAACATTGATTTAAACAGTTTTACAGCTCCACAATACACACGGTTTGACAGAAGAATTAATGTAATTGCTTTTATAAAATTATAATCTTCACATGTCTACCTTTAAACCCTCCAATAATTGGCCCCATTCATTTCCATTGTAAGTGCCTCACTGTAACCTAGATTTTTGTTTATTTGAAAGAAAAGGAGGGATTAATCAAAATTATTTTCTGTGGTATTCAAAATTATGTAACAAATGCAGTCGACAGAGTTTAACTTGTACTGAACCTGGCATATTCCTTGAAACAAGACTTGTTTTCAGCGAATATATTTTGAAATAAGCTAATTTTTGTTACCCCATTGGCAAACTGTTAACACAAGATATATTCTTTGTCCTACTTTCCCAAAAATGTATTTATCTTATTTTTACCAATGAGGAGGTATTTTTAATGGAAAACAGGACAAAAACACTGATGGATAATTTATTTATTCAATTACTTTTTTAATGCAGTGACAGAAACAGTTTCTTAACCCTGAAAAGGGCAAGAATATAAAGGGAACTCATAAAGTGAAAATATATTTATTGCTATTTTCCAACATTGGTCCAAATTTTACAGATTCACTCATTGCTTCTCTTCCCAGCCTTTTAAATGTTTGTATCCCCCAGGATACAAAAACCTTTTTTAGGGTTAATATCAAACTATATTGGGAAACTGTTCTGTATTACTCACTTCCAAAGAATTGAGGTTACAGTAATATACTGTAAATGAGCTTGTAACTTGGTCTACAGACTGACACCTTTCACATTGTCATCCAGGGCGAACAAGAGCACACCTGATAGCAGGCTGCAATCTTATACGTTCTGTCTTGAAAGCCCTTTCTTGGCTTTGGACTTATTATTCTAATCTCTTTGTGCCCCAGTGCCTCTATGGGTGTACCATCTGACTGTGGTGTAGTATATCAGACTCATCGATTCCTCTGCTTTCTTTGCATCCTATTGGTCAGCGGGGTACTGTGGCAATACAAGGGCCATGAATGCCCTTGAATGACCTGAATGAGAGATCCAAATGAGTGAACATTTTCCACATTTTACTTTTACTTTTAATTAAAAGTGATATTGTGTAAATATAGGGACAATAGTTATAGAGCAAAAATTTTCAAATAATCTTGAGACAGCAAGATGCTTTTTTTGAGGAACAAATTAAGATACAAAATACTTATTCAAAATGAACACTATTGGGCACTTAATTCATGAGTGGGTTTGGATATTTGTAATAATTCATAATAATCAAAGATAATTATTCATTATTAAAATCAATAGAACATTGATTAGAATCAACATGAGCTTATTAATCCTTCAAATCAACAATCATCAAAGACAGCTAACAATTATCAAAATCAGTAGAATATTAATAAGGATTAATATTGCCAGGGCACCTCCCTGGACTAATAACCAGACAGTATAGCAGTCTCAATATAAGATATTTCTCTTAGGAATGTCGACATCAAGAGAACATCGACATTCAAAAGGAAAACAATGAAGGCTTGAATCTGAGCAATGACATCCCCTGCCAGCTCTTGACACAGGTACATGCAGAACAATACAAAAAAAGTATAACAAAGTTTATTGGTGCAGTTATATAAATTAATAATCAATACAATGCAGTCTATAAACTTCCTACTTCCAACTACATATTAAACAGCAGCATGTTTAGATATGGTAACAAATAAGCCTATAATACATGAGAGAATGGCTTCTGCCCATTTAAAGCATGTCTCCGCTGGTACGATAACTTAGAGACAAAGCTGGGCTCTTTTGCGAAGTTATCTGTTTGCTAAATGTATGTTTGTGAGGGGTCCTGTGTGTGTGCGGTTAGTACGAGTGAGGGAGAAAAGATTGACAGCAACAAAGCTGGTTTTTGTGATCATGGGAGACAAGGCAACCGTTAGATTTATCACTTGTAATCTGTCCGCCATGGTCGTTGGTTCTTTAATGGATCAACTCAGTTCCCCATCTGTCGCTCACTTTGGCGTTGTGTCGAAGAAGCGACACTAGGGGTCTCTCTTGAGAGCCTCGCGCATCTCTGAACTTGAGAAAAGGCCAATGAGAAATTGGCAGTCAGAATCTGCATGTCCTGCCCCCGGACATACAGATATAAGGGAAATGCGTCTGTTCGTTCAGAAATTTTCTTCAGAGCCGACCGGTTGTGTGATCAGCGAGCTGCGATTCATAAAACTGTTCACCTCATCTCTAAGAGCGTATGCTGTTGGATCTACGGCGCATATCAGCGGCTTTCTCCTTCTCTGCACGGCAGAGCAGCTTTTCCCCTGGGTGCTTCAACAGCGATTTTCTAAAAGAGAACATTATAAAAGAGTTTGATTCTCTCAAAGAGCAATACACAGCAGCGTTGAATGTCATTTTCAGGACACGTCTTTATAAAGATGCCCTTCCGCCCCTGTTTAGTTCCTAGATGCGGTCGAGTTCTCTCCGCTCCTGACGGTCACAGGCACTGCCTCGTGTGTCTGGGCCGCGATAACACAGAGGCAGAGTTTGTGGATGGTTCATGTTCTCACTGCGAGAACCTTACCATGGCAACGATGCAGTCGCGGCTTTCCTTCCTAAAAAAGGAACGCCACTCCAGCCGCCCCCAAGTCACTCCTTCTTCCCACGGGATTGAGGACGACCCGGCTGGCGATGGAGGCGATTTGGGGATGGCAGCGGGCTCGGTTTGGTCGGAGTGGTCCACAGGTACTCGGCGATCCCCCAGGTGGACAGAGCGATTGCGATACACCTGTGTCCTGAGAATGCTGCCACCTGGCGGGATTGCCCGGTGCTCCCTTCCAGGGCCTCCAAAGTCTAAAGCATCGCTGGACAGGCTGCTTCCGCCTTGCATGCCATGGCCCTCCTGCAAGTCCACCAAGGCACTTAAAGATCTGCACTTGAAGTGTTGCAGGAACTGCACTCAGCAACTGGCCTTGCCGGGTGTGCGGAGCAAGGTAAGTGCTTCGAGTCTTCCCTCAGCACCAGAGCCTCGGGACGCGCTTTTGCCTCCCGAAGCCGTATTACCTGCTCCACCCCGCGGCGAAGCCCTGCTGGGTACGTCAAAAAAGATTGTCCCCTTAGTGCCCCTAGCACGGAGTTGGATGCGTGGCTTTCACTTCCCAACTCGTCACGCTGGCTGGCCAGGACCATCCGACTTGGTTATTCAATTCAGTTTGCCAGGCGTCTTGCACGGCGAAGACACCAAGTCCCTGCGTGCAGAAATCACGACTCTCTTACTCAAAGACGCAATAGAGTCTGTCCCTCCAGCCAAGATGATAAAGGGTTTCTACAGCCCTTACTTCATCATACTCAAGACAGGCGGCGGCTTACGACCAATCTTGGACTTGCGAGTTATCAACCGGGCCTTGCACAAACTCCCGTTCAAAATGCTCATGCAAAGACACATCTTAACTTGCGACCAGCATCTAGATTGGTTCGCAGCGGTAGACCTGAAGGACGCGTACTTCCACGTCTCGATCTTGCCTCGACATCGACCATTTCTATGGTTCGCGTTTGATGGCCTGGCGTATCAGTACAAGGTCCTCCCCTTCGGCATGTCCCTGTCCCCTCACGTCTTTACAAAGGTCGCAGAGGCAGCCCTTGCCCTACCTCGGTAAGCAGGCGTTCGCATACTCATCTACCTCGACGACTGGCTAATCCTGGCCCACTCCTGTGAGTTACTGTGCATCCACAGGGACCAGGTGCTCAGGCACCTCAGCCGCTTATGGCTTTAGGTCAACTGGGAAAAGAGCAAGCTCGCCCCTGTTCAGAGCATCTCTTTTCTCGGCATGAGTTAGACTCAGTCTCAATGATAGCGTGCCTCACCAACGAGCACGCGCAGTCAGTGCTGGAATGCCTAACCTTGTTCAAGCCAGGCACGGCGGTACCTCTAAATCATTTCCAGAAGCTCCTAGGGCATATGGCGTACTCCGCGGCGGTCACATATGATGATGCATATGAGACCTCTTCAGCACTGGCTCCAAACTCAAGGCTCCACATGGCGCCACGGCACGCACTTTGTGTTGATCACCCCTGCCTGCTGACAGACTTTCAAACCCTGGACAGACCTCTGTTTTTTATGGGCAGGAGTCCCATTGCAGCAGGTGTCCCGACGCGTTCTGGTCACCACAGATGCCTCCAAACAGGGTTGGGGCGCTGTGTGCAATGGGCACGCAGCCATGGGTCTCTGGAAAGGGCCCCCACTGCGCTGGCACATCAACTGCATAGAGTTGTTGGCTGTACTCCTTGCCCTGCGGAGGATTCTCCCGCTGATTCGGGGCAAGCACATCTTGATCTGTTCAGACAGCACCGCCAGGGTAGCGTACATAAATCGCCAAGGCGGCGTACGTTCTTGTCACATGTCACAACTCGCCCGCCATCTCCTCCTTTGGAGTCAGCCGTGACTCAGGTCACTGCTCGCCACTCATATCCCTGGCGACCGCAACACGACGGCGGATGTGCTGTTGCGACAGGTCCTGCTCAGCGGTGAGTGGAGGCTCCACCCCCAGGTGGTCCAGCTGATTTGGGGCCACTTCGGCAGGGCACAGATAGATCTCTTTGCCTCTCAATACAACTCCCACTGCCCGCTCTGGTACACCCTAACGGAGGCCCCTCTCGGCTCAGATGCACTGGCACACAGCTGGCCCCGGTGACTGCACAAGTACGTATTTCCCCCAGTGAACCTTCTTGCACTGGTTCTGTGCAAGGTCAGGGAGGATGAGGAACAGGTCAACTTGGTGGCTCCTTATTGGCCCACCCGGACCTGGTTCTTGGATCTCACGCTCCTCACGACAGCACCTCTCTGGCAAATTCCCCTGAGGAAGGACCTTTTTTCTCATGGATGGGGCACCCTCTGTAACCCGCACCCAGACCTCTGGAATCTCCATGTCTGGCCCCTGGATGGGACGCAGAAGACTTAAGCGGTCTACCACCTGCTGTCATAGAAATGATCAACCAAGCCAGAGCTCCCTCTACCAGGCAGCTTTACACCCTGAAGACTCGCAGAGTTGTGCAGTCCAGACAGTGCTTTCCTGCAGGAGAGGCTGGAGGGGAAGCTGTCCCCCTCCACCTTGAAGGTGTATGTTGCTGCTATTGCACTCCACCACGACGCAGTAGACGCCAAGTCCCTTGTTAAACACGACTTGATTATCAGGTTCCTCGGAGGCACCTGGTGGTTGAACCCTTCCCGGCCAAGCCTGTTCCCCTCCTGGGAGCTCTCTGTGGTCCTTGCAGACCTTCACAGACCCCCCTTCGAGCCGCTTGATTCAGTCGAGCTCAAAGCCCTCTCTCCTTGAAGACGGCCCTCCTGATCGTGCTCGCTTCCATCAAGAGGGTTGGGGTCCTGCAAGTGTTCTCTGTCAGCGACACTTGCCTGGAGTTCGGTCTGGCAGATGCTCATGTCATCATAAGACCGCGACAGGGCTATGTGCCCAAGGTTCCTACGACCCCCTTCAGGGATCAGGTTGTGAACCTGCAAGACCTGCCCTGAAAAGAAGCAGACCTGGCCTCTTCATTGCTGTGTCCAGTACATGCTTTGCGTCTCTACATCGACCGCACACAGGGCTTTAAATGCTCTGAGCAGCTCTTTGTTTGATTTGGTGAACGGCGGAAAGGGAACACCATCTCCAAACAGAGGTTAGCTCATTGGGTTGTTGACGCTTTTTCCCATAAATATTTTGTGATAATTTCTATTTTGTTTTAGTTTGTTTTTAAGCAATGCATGATAAAATGTGAAAAAAATTATCCTTTTGATTTTTCATTAAAAAAAAAAAAATCTAACCTTTAATTGAAGTAAAACAATTGAAAAGGGTTGAAAAGGGGTAAATATGTCTATTAGTGTGGAACTCTGATTCTGCACAAATATAGCATCCTATATTTATCGATTAATTATAAATAATAAATATTTTTTCTCCAAAATGCATTGGCCATAATTATTGGCACCCTTTTATTCAATACTTTTTGCAGCCTCCCTTTGCCAAGTTAACAGCTCTGAGTCTTCTCTTATAATGTCTAATGAGGTCGGAGAACACATGTCAAGGGATCTGAGACCATTCCTCAATACAGATTCTCTACAGATTGGTGGACTCTCCTCTTCAGTTCACCCCATACATTTTCAATGGGGTTCAGGTCAGGGATGGGGATGTCCAAGGCAGAGCCTTTATTTTGTGGTCAGTGAACCATTATTGTGTTGATTTTTATGTTTGTTTTGGATCATTGTCCCCCTGGAAGATACAACCAGGGCCCATTGTAAGCTTTCTGGCAGAGGAAGCCAGGTTTTGATTTTTTTTTTCTGTTGGTATATGATAGAGTCCATGATACCATGTAACTTGTGTTTGTTGTTGGATGAGAGCAGAGTCTTTTTTTCTTGAAACCCTCCCTAACAACTTATGGTGATGTAGGTGATGATATATATTAAAAAAATGACCCAACTAATTTCTGCAATTCTCCAACTGTATTCCTTGGAGATTCTTTGGCCTATTGAACCATCATCCTTACTGTGCGTGGAAACAATCCTTTTCCAGGCTGGATTCTTAAGATCTCCAGTTGATTAGAACTTGTTAATTATTTCACTAATGGTGGAAATGGGCATTTTTAATTTTTCTTATAGCCACTTTCCATTTTGTGAAGCTCAACAACCTTTTACATTTATGCATTTGGCAGATGCTTTTATCCAAAGCGACTTACAGTGCACTTAGTACAGGGACAATCCCCTCTGAGCAATATGGAGTTAAATGCCTTGCTCAAGGACACCATGGTGGTGGCTGTGGGGATCGAACCATCGACCTTAAGATTAACAGTTATGTGCTTTAGCCCACTACACCACCACCACTCAAAAAAATCTTCAGCTTTAGTGTCAATAGGAAATATAAATGGTGGACTCCCAAACATTACTTTTGCAAATAGAAAAGATTAGCATAGGACAGTGAGCCCTGCAACAGATGTCATGTCCCCCACAAAACCCCCTACTGAACATCGAGTCAGTCTGAGATTACATAAAGAGACAGAAGCAATTGAGACAGCCGAATTAGACAGAAGATCTGTGGCGAATTCTCCAAGATGCTTGAAACATCCTATCTGCCAACTACCAAGAAAAACTGTGTCCAGGTGTACATATATGTGTACAATATTTAATAAATTATTAAAATACTTTTGTGACAGCAAGAATTCTTTCATTATAATAATAATAATAATAATAATAATAATAATTATTATTATTATTATTGGAGTATCAAATTACATAATTTTTCATCAGATGAACCACTTGTGAAAATGGTGCACCATTTCCTGTTAACTTCAATCACATTTGGCATTTCGTAACAGCTAAAGTATTCTATAAACAAATTAATCTCCATTGTAATTGGACCAGTAAATCAGAGTACACTTTCAGCATTTTTCTTAACAAATCTATTCACCCTGCATTTGTTACTTATATATACTTTTCTATAATATATAACTAACTAACTAAATAATATTTATAATAATAAATGGCACCGTTCTAGTATCTGTATAAATTCATACCAACACATGTGTCAACACACATATTGTCACAGTCTGTCTGCGCCTTATTCAAGGACTCTTATTTTGAAGTTCTCTCCCTCACTACGTTTCCCAGTATTCACTGCCCTGATCACTCCCTCGTTATCCCCACCTGTATGCCATTCCCTCATTAAATTCTAAGTGTGTGTGTGTGTGTGTGTGTGTGTGTGTGTGTGTGTGTCCTCTAGTTTTGTGTGGTCAATCCTTGGATTGTGATGTTTGAATCGTGATGTTTGTATTTATGTTTGATGTCACTCCAGCATCTGTTCTACTCCAGCGTGTGTTCTACTCCGGTGTATGTGATTAAAGGATTTAAAGTACTTACTCCTGCGTCTCCTATCCTCCTTGACTCCTTAGGACCCCAAACGTTACACATGTATAATAATTTTACCCAAGGTTGGCCATACTTATTTTTTTTATCTACTTATATTGTCCTTATTTTAAAATACCTTCGTATAGGCCTACATATTTTCTATCTCTTTTATAAAAGATTTTGCTATAATATAGGTAATACAATATAGGCCTATACTTACTATACACATATCACGCACGCACACACATACAGTATTACATATACACATGCATGCATACATATTGTTTATTTTTTAAATACTATCCTTTCACTTAATTGATAGTAGTTTAAAAACTTTCAATTTAATCATCTTGAACAAAACTGAAAATAACACAAGTTTTTTATCTCAAAATAAATGTGATAGCATACTTCTAGGGAATGGTCCAGCAGGTGTCTGTCAGTCTGCAGTAAACAGTACTGTCACTAGATGGGAGCAAACATCTTCAGGATTTTTATATTCATTATGCAGTATTCACTTTAGTGTGATCCCTCAAAGTTATAAAGTGTCTCATTCCTCACCTTAAAATTAATTGAATTGAAAATGAAATTAATGCATTTGTTACTATTTTTCTGTAAGTATTTTCTTTCAATTCACTTCAGTTAAGTTAAATAAAAAAAAAAAAAAAAAAAAATATATATATAAAAACACCTGCCTGCAACCATCAAGATTACTTGGAATTATATATATATATAAACAGGGTTGGGAGGGTTACTTTTGAAATGTATTCCACTACAGAATACATGCTGTAAAATGTAATTTGTAACATATTCCGTTAGATTACTCAAGGTCAGGAATGTATTCTAAATACTTTGGATTAATTTTTCAGCACTGGTAGATTTTTTCACTTGTTTTGACTACAAAAACTCAAAATACACATGTTAAAAATACATTCTCTGAAAAACCCAAATATCTGATGCAGTGTTGTTTCTAAAACAAGATTAATCAAACTGATCTTATTTTAAGGATTGTGAGATATTTTTACAGGAAAACAAAACAAAAATGATTATCAAGAATATGATTTTTGCCCTAATATCAAAGATCTTACTAGAAATAAAAGAAATTATGATCCAATGTGAATTTTCTTGATAATAAATATGATGGTGTCTGGTAACATGTGCGTGTAAAATGGCTAGAAATAGCATTTTAGCTTAGCGTAAAGCTGACAATTTACACAAGGTTTATTTCTATTTCTTCTGCTCCAATCTTACTTCAAACGTACTTCTCTGTCTGCTCGTATGAATGTTACACATCATCAGAAAGTGTTTCACCGCTGTTCAAATGCAGTTTATATCACATCATTTATATGTATCAATGTTTTCATCTGAAAGTACTAAATATTAAATGAAACAAATGACAATAAAATGCAAAGTAATCTCTTCAGTAATCAAAATACTTTTTGAATGTAACTGTATTCTAATGACCAATGATTTCAATTGTAACTGTAGTGGAACAAATTTCTGTTGCTGTGAATAGTTAAGTGAGTAAAATATGACCTTATTTCCAAAAGGCATAAAGTTAAAGATGACACATTTCTTTAATATTGTAAGCAATATTACTTTTTTATATCCGTCTTTTACAGTTTCAAAATAACAGAAAAGGAAAAGGGCCCGAAGCAAAAGTTTGGGCACCCTGCATGGTAAGTGCTGTACTTAGTAACACCCCCTTTGGCAAGTATCCCAGCTTGTAAAAGGATTTTGAAGGCAGCTATGAGTCTTTCAATTTTTGTTTGGGGGATTTTCGCCCATTCTTCCTTGCAAAAGTCTTCTAGTTCTGTGAGATTCTTGGGCCGTCTTGCATGCACTGCTCTTTTGAGGTCAATCCACAGATATCCGATGATGTTTAGGTCGGGGGACTGTGAGGGTCATGCCAAAACTTTCAGCTTGCTCCTCTTGAGGTCGTCCATTGTGGATTTTGAGGTGTTTTTAGGATCATTATCCTGTTGTAGAAGCAATCGTCTTTCGTCTTCAGCTTTTTACAGATGGTGTGATGTTTGCTCCCAGAATTTGCTAGTATTTAATTTAATCCGTTCTTCTTCTACCAGAGAAATGTTCCCCAGTGCCACTGGCATCAACACAATCCCAAAGCAGAATCGATCCACCCCCCGTGCTCAACAGTTGGAGAGCCAAAAAAGTTATATTTTAACTTTCTAAAATGCATCGGGCTTGTTTAGATGTTCATTTGCAAACTTCTGATGCTGAAATTTGTGGTGAGGACGCAGGAAAGTTTTTCTTCTCATGACTCTTCCATGAAGGTCATATTTGTGCAGGTGTCGCCGTGTTATTTGTGCAGTGCACCACTACTCCAGAGTCTGATAAATCTTCCTTAAGGTCTTTTGCAGTCAAACGGGGTTTTGATTTGCATTTCTAGCAATCCTACGAGCAGTTCTCTCTGAAACTTTTGCATGGTGCTCCGTTCCCTTTTTTTCACTCTAAAATTGTACAAAACTATAATAGTACATTAATCTTGCTGAAAATGTTGAAAAGAATGTTTAATCTTTAACTTTATGACTTTTGGAGATCAATTAATTTTCTACTCACTTAACTATTCACAGAAAACAAAATATTTTACCAGGGGTGCCCAAACTTTTGCATGCAACTGTATATCCAAGAGTGAACTAAGGCCACGTCCATACTAATAGGTTTTCATTAAATTTCACTACATTTTGCCCTTCCATCCACATTGAGACTGCTTGTGTCCAGTGAAAATGTTTTCAAAAACGCTCTCAAAGGTGTATAAATGTAAATTCGCCGTCTCCGCATTGTAGTGTAGACAGGAAAAACTGAGATATTTTAAAACAATTACATATTAGTTGTCAAGTGACACAGTCATGTGAACCATTCAACCCAAAACGATCAAGATGGCAATCCATGTGGAAGGGTGATGTTTTGTCTGCTATTTACTTTCATTGTAGGGCTGGACAATTTTTTTTATTTTTTTTAATTAATTGTTAACCGTCAAAATCTAATTCTCAAAAGTCATGGGTCAATCTTTTTCTGTATTTATTTCATCAAAACACACATACTACTGGTCTGATTTACATGAATCCTATTATTACCATTCTTCTCCTCTAGATGTCGCTCTCTTATTTACCTTATGTTACGATACAAAGGAGAACCTGTTTATTAAATCTTTCATGTTCAACATAGCGGATGTGTGCACATTAACGCAGTCTAATAAGAAGTCAGAGGTATGATACTGTAGACAGGAGCAAAGCAATATGCATGATTTGCAATGTTGAGGTTAAATGCGTTAGTAATATTACAAACATACGGAACCATTTCCTTGCTTCTGCTTTTGAAATCCCCCCTTCTGGTCATTAATTTTTTTTATCTCCGGAAGGAATACGTTTTTATCCGTTTCTAGTCAGACTATTAAGTAAAGCTCTATTTGGACATGATTATTTTTCCAGACAAATGTCTGACTGTATATTAATTTTATCTGTGGACATCTGTATATAACTTTAGATTCACTCAAGATAAGAGATGTCAATAGAGATCTCAGAGTTGGGTGTGTAACTTACTGCATTTACACAGAGACATCACATGTAAATAACCCTTCAGAAAATGTAGAGCTATGCTGATTAGTTATTAATAAATATTAAATATGAACATATGCTGTAGTAAGGGTTGGGGATTAATGGAATACATGTAACGCCTTTAAAGTAAAAAATATAAGTGTATTCCACTGCAGTTACAATTTCAATCATTGGTAATTAGAATACAGTTACATTCAAAAAGTATTTTGATTACTGATTATTTGATTACTTTGCATTTTATTGTAATTTGTTTCATTTAATATTTAGTGCTTTCAGATGGAAACATTGATACATATAAATGATGTGATATAAAGTGCATTTGAACAGCGGAACTCTTTCTTATGATGAGTTACATTCATACGAGCAGAACGTTTGAAGTAAGTTTGGAGCAGAAGAAATAGAAATAAACCTTGTGTAAATTGTCAGCTTTATGCTAAGCTAAAATCCTATTTCTAGCCATTTTACATGCACATGTTACCAGACATTTATTACAGTTTTTTTACATGTTACCAGACACCATCATATTTTTTTAGAATTCTTTACTGACCTTGAGTAATCTAACAGAATATATTACAAGTTAAATTTGACAGCATGTATTCTGTAATCTAATTAGAAGAAATGTATTGGAATACCTGGAATACCTACCTAAATACAATACAACTTGTGATATTAGCGAGCCTGTAATCCTATATTACTCTTTTGAATTAAAAAATATGGACAATCCATTCACATTGTTTTTTTTATGCCCCTATCAGAGGCTGCAGTGTCCACTTAAAAATACTACTTCTCCCCTTCACTTTGTTCAAATATCAATATAACATGCTGTGTAAAGGAGGTTTGACTAATGTGCTGATTAGGTGATTGTGCTCGCCTCAGGGTGTCAATCAAAACACATCACAGGATTCAGAATCTTCTCATCTTTACTTTGTATTAGCGTGTATATGTGTGTGGTCTGAAATGAACAAATGAATAACATTACAATAAGTAATTACAGTATTCATACATAATAATAATAATAATATACATGTAATTTTACATCCAAAACAATTATCAGGGTTTGGACTGCACTTCGGAAATTAACCGCTAGATGTCGCATGAAGCGCATATAATGAGGATCGCGAAATCTCTGTGTCTCTGAGAAAACTGAGTAGTCCTCATACATCGTCATTTCTGCGTCACCAATAAGTTCGACGCTGATTGGTCAGATCTCCTTAACATCGCCGCCCCCAAATATGCAGGGGCATATTTGTTCCTGCATCTAAGTTACTAAGTGTCAGTAATCTCTGGTAAAGGAATGAGACGAGCTACAGGCCGCGTATATAACCTGCCTTTAACGTTGATGTCTACAGACCTTACATGTCCATCCGCCCCAGGGAATGTCCTGACTAATTTCCCAATTAACCAGAGTGCACGGGGTAGCTGAGGATCAACCAACATTGCAACAGATCCGACTGTAATGGGTTTAGTGTCTGCATGCCATTTCTGTCGTAACTGGAGGTTAGGCAAGTAGTTTCTCATAAAGCTTGACCAGAAATGATCAGTGAGGACTTGGCTCTGTCTCCATCTACGTCGTCCTATGAGCTCAGTAGCTGGGTACATCACTTGAGGTAGAGAGCTGTCTGGCCGCCCCATGAGCAGGAGATTTGGGGTGACTGGATCCAGGTCAGCTACATTGGAGGAGACATATCCTTGGGGCTTGCTATTGAGAATTCCCTCTATCTCAATAAGCACTGTTTGAAGCACTTCCTCTGTCACTGTCTGTGAACCTACTACTGTACGGAGGGCACTTTTGAGGGATCGGATTTCTCTCTCCCAGATGCCACCAAAGTGGGGAGCACTAGGAGGGTTAAAGAGGAAGGTGATTTTTTGTTTTGAAAGATGTTGTTGAAGCTCTGAACTACAGTTGGTTAAAGCTTCTCTTAATTCTCTCTCTCCACCATGGAAATTGGTGCCCTGATCAGAAAGCAGTTCAGATGGGGTGCCTCGACTTGGAATAAATCTCCTCAGAGACATAAGGAAGGAATCTGTGTCTATAGATGTGAGGAGCTCAATGTGTACACATCGAGTGGTCAAGCACTTGAATATTATACCCCATCTTTTTTCACAGCGTCGTCCTACTTTTATTTGGAAGGGACCAAAACAGTCCATCCCAGTGCTATAGAAAGGAGGTTTGTGAAGTCTTAGACGGGCTGGGGGTAAATCGGCCATTTTAGGGACTTCAGCTTTGGCCTTCCACTTGCGACATTCTATGCAGTTGTGCTGAAATTTCCGAATTGCCTCACGACCTCTTAGTATCCACACATTTCTCCTCATTTCAGCAAATACCCGTTCTGTTCCTGGGTGACAGAGCTTACTGTCATAGTCCTGTATGAGTAGTTTGCTTGCTGGATGGTGAGGATCCAGAACTATTGGGTGAATTGTCTCGAGTTCTAGGCCTTCGGCACGACGTAGACGTCCTCCAACTCTTATGAGCTGACTGGCTTCATCAAACTCTGGTGATAAAGTGAGTAGACGGCTCGTAGTGGATACAGGCTTACCAGCTTTCAATCGTGTATATTCCTCTGAGAAACTGTCACGTTGAATATTCTGGAAGATGAGGCATTCTGACTTCACATAGTCTTTAGCCGTAGTTGGACTGGATTGGTTTGGGTCACTTTGACTGTGCTGGACTGTGGCTTCAACAAGGTCCTTCCATGTACTGTACTCGCTGGGGTTCAAGGGGTTTGATACTCTGGTGACACCGCAGAATACACTCTTTCTCTTTTCCATTTCATCCTCAGTAGGTTTAATGACCGGCATAGATGGCCACTCTGATTCAGTCTGTAGTAAGAATGGTGGGCCTTGACTCCATCTGTTTGGTGACGCAAGTTCATTTAGGCTGCGACCCCTTGTGAGGTCATCTGCAGGGTTTCGGAGAGAATCTACATATCGCCATTCATGCTGATCAGCAAGGTCTTGGATTTCTGAAATCCTAGTCCCTACGAAGACTTTAAAACTACAAGACTCTGATTTCAACCAGGAAAGGACTGTGGTGGAATCAGACCACAAGACCACTTGACTTATTTCCATTGTAAGTTCGGTTTCTAGCAGCTTTGCCATTTGAGCACCAATAAGTGCTGCACACAGCTCTAGTCTAGGGATAGTTTGTTTCCGTTTGGGGGCAACTTTGGATCTGGCAATCAGGAATGCAAGCTGAATTCGGCCTTCTTTGTCCTCAGTTCTCAGGTATGACACAGAGCCGTATGCCTGTTCTGAGGCATCACAGAAGATGTGAATTTGTCTTGTGACATTGAGTTGATCCATATCTGCTGTGACATAGCACCGTGGAATGGTAACTTCAGAAAGGCAGGGAAGCTCATTCTCCCACCTGTTCCAGGCTTTCAATAGGTCTGTTGGCAACATGGGGTTATCCCAATCTCTTTGTTTGTTCCACAGCTGTTGGATCAGGATTTTTGCACGGGTGGTGAAAGGGAGAATGAATCCTAGAGGATCATACTGGCTTGCTGTCACTTGTGGCGCATAGTGGGTGTGGTTCCTGGCACTGGGCGGTGTTTATATCCAAGGATGTCTAAATCATAGTTCCATCTCAATCCAAGAGTGGATTCTTGTGGTTCAACTTTGTCATGTGACAGCCAAAGTTCAGTGCTGTCTGAACGAGCCTCTTTAGGTAGGTGATCAATGACATTTGGCATGTTGGCAGCCCATTGACGGATCTCAAAACCACCACTGGCAAGAAGTTCTCGTAACCCGTCCACTAAATGCTTGGCCTCATTTGGGAACATTACGCTCTTTAGGCAGTTGTCTACGTAAAAGTTCCTTTCGACCACTGATCTGAGGGTGTCATTTGGCTTGGTATTATCTGAAGTATGACGCTGTAAGGCATAGATGGCACAGCAAGGGCTGCAAGCTGTGCCAAAGGGAAGCACTTGCCACTCATAAATGCTGGGGGGGGTTATTTGTTTCAAGGTCACGCCAGACAAAGTGGAGTAGGTTTCCATCTTCAGGCAGTAGGCGGACCTGATGAAACATACCTTTTATGTCTCCACTCACCGCAACTGTATGCTCCCTGAAACGCAACAGAACCCCCAAAAGGGAAGGGCCTAATGCAGGTCCGGCAAGGAGGTAGTTGTTGAGGTTTTGCCCCTTGTATTCAAAGGAGCAGTTGAACACTACTCTATTTTTTCCGTTATGGTGAACCATGTGGTGGGGAATAAACCATGATTCTTCCTCAGTAGTCAGATAGTCTGGTTTAAGTTTAACCACATAATTGCTTTCCTCCAGCCTTTTGATCTCTTCTTTGTATGCAGATGCCTTTACAGGGTCTTTAGTTAGTCGCCGCTCTGTGTTTCTCAGGTTGGGCATGACAGAGTCTTTGGAGGCATTGAGGTGAGGCATGTCGGCTTTGCGCAACAGGGGTGTGGCATAGCGCATAACTCCCTCTATCATCACTCTGGTGGTTTTAACTTGAAGTAAGTCCATTGCTTTCTGATCTTGTTTAGATCGTGTGACCATTCTTTCATTTTTGTGGGGAATGGTATCTCCTTGCCAAAGTCTCTCAACATTCCAGAAAAGTTCTTCCATTTGAGGAGTGACGGAGAGGTGCAGGCATTGCTGAGGCTGAAACTGTTGCTGTAGAAGGCGGGTTGGTCCTTGTAACACCCAACCCAGTCTAGTTCTAATTGCCGCTGGACCTCCAGGTGGGCCAAGTCGAACCGGTTCAATAGGGGTAATCAGATGGGGATGATCTGCACCTATTAGAAGGAGAGGATGTGCTTTGAGAATGGTTGGTAATGGGATGCCTTTCAGGTGCCAGTATTTCTGCTGGAGCATTTTAGTGGGGTAAGAGTGCTCAGCCAGACTTAAGTGCTCAGAGGTAAATGCGTTCTGGATTTGGTAGCTCTTTTCTGGCTGTGACATTGAGCATACACTAAAGGAAACGGAGGCCCCATGGAGTTTCTTGACATCTTGTCGAATTGTTCTTAATGCAAGGTCCTCAGTCTGTCCATTAAGCCTTAGTTTCTGAGCTTCCGCTGGAAGTAGCATGGTTCTTTCTGATCCGTCGTCGAGGACTGCATAGGTGTTTAGGGTTTGATTCTTGTGTTGTAAGACAACAGGAACCACTTTCAGCAGAACATGTTTGGAACTTTCAGGCCTGTCTAGGTACAGGGACTCATTTGAGGAACTCACTAGGCAGGTACCTTCTGTCTGAGACTGGTCGTTAACTTCGTGAAGTATTTGAAGGTGTTTCCCATTACACAGACGGCAGGGCTTTCTCAGGGTGCAATTTTTTGCTAAATGTGACCGTCCACATTTCCAACAACGGTTGTTATCTTTGATCCATTTTATCATCTCCTCTTTACTAAATTTCTGGAAGGTAGGACACTGGCTAAGAAAATGCTCTGTAATGTCACAGTATGGGCACAACACTCTGCTTTGTTCAGATCGCTGTGCTGTCTTGGTTGGTTTGAAGGATGACCGTACCTGTGTAGGTGTATAAGAGGTTTGATCAGCTCCATGAAGAACAGTGGCAAATCTAGACTTAACTACAGGGCCCGATCTTGGCTGCACCATTTACGTCTTTGCTCTTTTCTTGAATTTAAATCCTCACAGTCCTGGCACCAGGATTCAAACTTGAGCCACTCAGCCAGGTCCAGTAAAGTGTAGACTACACCAGATTGATAAGGCATGTGTCGTCTGAATGATGCACGTAAATCTGGAGGGAGTTTAGTGAGCAGACGGACTACATGTGACCCACACTGTAGCTCCACATTACCTTCAGGACCCAATGTCCTCAGTAGACCCACAAGAGCTTGGATTTGCAGAGCAAACCTATCGAAACTGGACAAATCTCCAGGCTGAACATCAGGGGCATCCATGACTGCTGCTATTTTAGTTAGGGCCAACTGGTGAGGTCTTCCAAATCTGTCAGTAAGTGCAGTCATAGTGTCTGTGTATGGCCAAGGGGAATTGAGGAATGAGTCAGCAATCAGGCGTGCTTCTTCAAACTTCAGGTGATCTAGAAGGACTTGATATTTAAATAGCTCAGATGCATCATTAGGAAGTAGATTGTCAAGGGCTAACTTTAAATGAGCGAACTCGCTAGGGTCTCGACGTGTGAAACATGGAATTGTCGGTTGTGGGCCCCTGTAGGATGTCTCTGGACATATAGTGCTAGGAGGCCGCCCAGTGGGGGAAAAATATGGCAGATTATGAGCAGTGGCAGGCTGTGGGCTTGATTTGTAGGTGTAAATGTCAGCACCTGGCTTAAAGGAACTCTCTCTGGGTTGTACTTGAACTCTGCGTGGAGTAGGTTGTGGAGTGCGGTGCGCCGGACTCGGTGCTGCTATCTAAGGTGGTCTATATATGGTTCTGGATAATGGCACTGGAGTCTGGTTTGTATGCTGTGGTTGGTGAGTTAGTGAAGCTGACTGCTGCTGCATAATTAAATCTTGCATACCTTTGTGAAGATTTTGTAACTGCTGAATTTCTTCCTTAAGGACCAGCTGAGCTTCACGCAGTTGCCTGTTCTCTTGTTTTAAGTCTTGAACCTCCAACCTGTGTCTGACAGCTGTGAGTGAAGCCTCATCCTCCTGATCCTCCTCTTCATCACTTTCATAGTGGGATGCGGTTGGCCACCGTCTGTCAGGTTGTCTGCCAGCATTTGTTCTGGAATGTGGAGTAATCATGACTGCTCCAGTGCTGTAATCATGTGAACTTGAAAGAGGAGAGTCAGGAGGTAATATCTCAGACTGGTATGTCCTTACACTTTGTTGTGGTACCCCTTCTGGCACAGGTGAATGCTGCATTGGATATTGGACTTCATAGTCTCTGAGATAAACTGAAGGCTGGGTTATACGTCGTGGTCGCACGCTCTGGTGGAAAGGCTGCTCTGACATCCTGTCTCCGTGGAAAGCACACATCCGGCTCGAAGGACCACAATGTAAAGGAGGTTTGACTAATGTGCTGATTAGGTGATTGTGCTCGCCTCAGGGTGTCAATCAAAACACATCACAGGATTCAGAATCTTCTCATCTTTACTTTGTATTAGCGTGTATATGTGTGTGGTCTGAAATGAACAAATGAATAACATTACAATAAGTAATTACAGTATTCATACATAATAATAATATACATGTAATTTTACATCCAAAACAATTATCAGGGTTTGGACTGCACTTCGGAAATTAACCGCTAGATGTCGCATGAAGCGCATATAATGAGGATCGCGAAATCTCTGTCTCTGAGAAAACTGAGTAGTCCTCATACATCGACATAGTTACGGAAATACGACGATTACTATTAACTTGACACTCATTAGAAGTGATAACATTGAACTAAGTAACATAAACAAAGTATACAGAAATAAATAACTTCAGTAACTTAAATAACTTTGTATCTCTTATATTTATGACAGTCAGTACGACATGAAGGCAATATCACTAAGGCAATAAACAGCTCGACGATGTACATTAACCAAAGCTATAATGTGGCAGATAACTATTACTGAATAACAAATAAGTAAATAAACTTACATTTTATCATGAACGCACACACTGAAGGTAAACGTTGAAGGTTAAATACAGGCAAATATGATGCATGTTCTTCTCTTAACTCCGCTTGCTAACTGTTCGGGAAGTTTCTAACTCGCCACCTAGCGTCATTTCTGCGTCACCAATAAGTTTGACGCTGATTGGTCAGATCTCCTTAACATGCTGTGTACTAATTGCCGTAATCAAAACAAACTGTGCTTGTTCTTTCTTTTTTCATGTGTAAATTAACATTTAACTGCACAAAGTGCTTGAGAAAAACATGCATCCGTCCCACGCACAACAGCCAGCATTATCTTAAATTGTGAAGCATGTCTTTTTTTTTTTGGTACCTTCTTTCATGACCAATGTCTTCAGACACAAAGAGAACTTGAGAAACAACGATAATTAAAGACAAGGGATCACAGACAGTTCCGATCCGCAAAATTTTAACCTTAACCTGGGATTATTTTACCAGGCATTTTATAAAAGGTAAAAAAAAATGCTAAAATCTTTATTTCGGCATGGTCGTGCAAGTCTAGAAAGGTAACTGACTGACACAAAGGCTAGACTGTACATCCATCCATCCATCCATCGACAACCACTTATCCTGTGTACAGGGTCGCGGGGGGGCTGGAGCCTATCCCAGCTAACATTGGGCGAAAGGCGGGGTACACCCTGGACAGGTCGCCAGTCCATCGCAGGGCCGCTAGACTGTACAACGGGGTAAAAAGAAACATTTGTTTGACCATTTCTATTTTCAGCTAACCTTTTGAATCAAAATTATGGCTAATCATTTTGTATACTTTTGAAATATAGAGGTGGATTCTGTTTTAAGGAATGTACCCATGTGTACCTGGAATTAAAATGATTTCATATGCTTTACATGTTTGTGGCCTTTTCTTTTGTGGCTGTCTTAATTTCTTTTTAGCTATTCATTGTAACACAGTTCAAGGTTCGGGCATGGAAAGGAGTTGACGGGAAGCAATGACACAGTTCAGGTCAGTCTTTATTTTCTGTCTTCTGCACACTCTTCTTGGTGCTTTCACTCAGTAGCGTCAAATCAAAACATAAACTCATAATACCTCTTAGTAACATAAACACTCACTAACATAAACTATAAATAATTTCTGCGTGAACACGCCAATGCTGTACTGTCATGTCGCTCTCTCCCTCTCTGGCATGTTTGGCTGCTTTTTATGGTCTCCCTCCACCATCACCGTAACAAGATACAGCTGTTAGAAATTACAATCACTTTAATGAGCCACACCACTCCCTCTCTCCCACAAACAGACACATGACCACACCCCCATCCCCACATATCCCCATCATCGAACTCAGGCCGGGACAACATCTGGCCTGCCAACTCCCCCATTTCTGGAGAGAAAGTGCCCTGTGAAAGCCATCTGTGCCCCCAGTCTGTGTGTCACCTCAAATTTGAATGGCTGAAGTTCCAGGTACCAACGGTTGATCCGCGCATTGGTATACTTCAGGCAATGGAGCCCCTGGGGTGGTGCATGATCTGAACAGAGGGTGAAGGCCTGCCCCAGCAGGTAGTAGCAGAGAGTGAGGATGCCCCACTTGATCGCCAGATACTCCTTCTCAATGGTGCTGTACTCCGTTTCCCTTAGAGAGAGTTTGTGGCTAATATATAGCCCCCCCCACATCCTTCGATGAATTGGTCGGATGCATCTGTCTGCAAAATAATGGGGAGAGAGAAGTTCGGAGCATGTAAGAGCAGTCCCCTACAAAGTGCAGATTTTACTTTTAGAAAAGCCTGTTGGCATGACTCGGAAGCCCCCTTTCTAGTGAGATCAGTCAAGGGGCTGGTGACGTCAGAGTAACAGGCACAAACCTTCGGTAGTAGTATGCCAGCCCTAAGAACTGTCTCATTTCATTTTTGGTCTCGGGCCTCGGGCAGGCCGCGATTGCTGGGGTTTTGTTCATTTGGTGTCGCATCTGCCCATGACCCAAGTGGAACTCCAGATACCAAACTTCCACCTGCCCAATTGCGCACTTCTTCGGGTTGAGCCCTGACCGTCGAAGCAATCTCAGCACAGCTCTCAGATGTTGCATGTACCCTGTCAATCATTCCTATAAATTATGATATCGTCCAAATAAATGGCGGCATATGCTGTATGAGGCTTGATAATTTTGTCCATGAGACGCTGGAACATAGCGGGGGCCCCTAACAAACCGAATGGTATAGTCGGTGTAAAAAAAGCCATTTTTTTCTTGGGAGATTGGAGTTAAGGCAATCTGCCAATAACCCTTTGTTAAATCCAGTGTTGAATAAAATTGAGAAAAAACGTAACAACGCCCAACCGATCGAGCAAATTGTCAATCCGGGGCATTGGGTACACATCAGATTTGGACACCGCATTCACTTTACGATAATCCACACAGAATCGGACCATCCCATCGCTCTTAGGTACCAGAACCACAGGGGTGGGCCAATCACTGTGTCAGAAATTCTCTGCTCTATGAGGTTTGCATGACTGGGGAGTGGTGAGAACATGTCCGCGAATTCCCCTTGCAAACTTGGCAATGTCCGTGAGCTGCGACAGTGAGAGGTGGTGTCCACAGATGACCGGGGTGAACTGATTAGGTTCGAGCTCCACCCTCTCTGGGACTACTGTCGCAAAGGCCACAGGAGCCGCCTCCCTCCAAGATTTTAGGAGGTTGAGGTGGTAAACTTGACAAGGCCCACCTTTATCCATTTGCTAAACCTCATAATCGGACTGCCGTGTGACCTCAAATGGCCCTTGACACTTGGCGAGTAATTTGAGCTTGAGGTGGGAAGTAATACAAGGACTGTTGTAATATGTACAGGTGTTGCCCTATTATAGAGCCGGCTTTGCCGTTGGTGAGCTTGGAGCTAATTCTCTTGTGTTTACTCTTGTGTGTAGTTTTGCTCTAGGGTCAAGAACATATTGAATTCCTCCCACGTCTCCCATATGATGTCAAGCAGGCCACGTGGTCTACGGCCATACAGAAGCTTGAAGGGGGAAAACCCCATGGAGGCTTGCAGGACCTCCTGGACTGCAAATAATAGGCCTTCCAACCACTTATCTCAATCCTTCTCAGCCTCATGTACGAACTTACGAATCATGTTTTCTGGGTTTTATTAAACTTTTCGACCATGCCGTCTGTTTGCGGGTGATACATGCTTGTCCGAATCGATATAATGTCCAATAAATTGTACAGCTTGCATAGTGTCAGTGACTTAAAGGTAGTGCCTTTATTCGGTGAGGATTTCTTTCGGAGTCCCCACCCGGGAGATGATTTTGAAGAGTGCCTGCATAACACTACATGCAGAGATATTGTGCAAGGGCACCACTTCTGGATATCATGTTGCATAATACACCAGGACTAATACATAGCAATATCTGCATGCCGACCCCTCTAATGGCCTGAGGAGGTCCATGCCAATTCTTTGGAAGGGGACCTCAATCAGTGGTAGAGGGCACAATGGTGCTTTTAGGGTGGCTAGAGATTCACCAACTGGCATTCATGGCACGCCGCATACCACCTGCGAAAGTCTCTGTGAATGCCCGGCCAAAAGAACAGGGCCATTTGTGTTTTTTCCTGTCCTAAATGGTCAGCAATTGGATTATGGTGAGCCGCCTGGAAAAGATTTTCCTGACTACTCTTTGTACTAATAACTGTAATGTAGTTTGTAATTTCTTTTGTTTGATTGTACTGCATTACTCGATACAACCAATATTTAATAATTAAAAAATATGGGTATGCGAGTGTGACGTTAAGGTGGAGCTGTTGACCATCGATTACTCTCACTTGGTCATACGCATGTTTGAGGGAGTCTTCACGTGAGTGCTCTAGAGGGAAATCCCCTTCAGGGAACTCCCTCAGGGCATGGACTCCCTCTCTTGCACCACTTTGACGCAGAGCAGACGTACATGACCCTGGCTCTCTCTCTCCTGCCATAGCATTGCATAACACAAACCTAAACATTATTTCACAGGACCCATCCACACATATTTCCCTAAACAAATTGTTAAAATCAGGCCAATTCATCCCCAAAATCAGTGGATGGGTGAGAGGGGAATTAACCTCTACTCTGTTTTCTCCCCCTGAATGGTATCTCAATGGTAACCGCTGGATACGTGTGAATATCCCTGTGCACACACCACACTTTCACCCGACTATTTGTGCCCAATGCCCTGTCTTGTACTAAGCACTGGTGGATGGAGGTGGGGAACAGCCAGAATCCACCAAAGCTTGATATATTGTATCCCCCTGGGTATTCACCAGTATCTGATACACCCCAGCTCGATCAGGGTTGGCCTGTGGAGCAATGGGGATCCAGACTAGAGTGCCCACCTCCATTACTGGACACCAGTCCTGGAAATGTCCTGGCTCCGCATAGCTCCAACAGACATGCCCAGGCTTTGCTAAACATTCCATGGGTTTGGTCTCGCCAACATGAGAAGGATAGTGGAGAGAGACAGGGTTAGCATTGGACATAGGCGAGGGGGAAGACCCCCCTAACTGGGGAAGAAATTTAGGCATGGGACTGCCCTGTTTCCTGTGGGCAGGGAGGGAATGGAAAGAGTATGGGGGTAGGAAAGAGAGAAAGAGAAGAGTGAGAGAGAGACTCCAGTTCACTGCTTCCCGGGAATGCCAGCTGGACAGCTTCCTCCAGCGATGGCACTGGACTCACTCAGCCATACCACAGGGCAGCTGGGAGATGAATTGTTCCAGTACCATCTGATCTACAATGTCTCGAGTGCCACAGGGTCAATCAGCCAGCAAGCTGTTCCAGCAGGCGTCAGAGAGCTGCTGTGCAAATGTGAATGTGTGGTCATGCCTTCCCAGCCTCAAGGAGTGGAAGTGTTGATGGCTCTGTTCGGGCTCCAGCCGACCCACTGGTAAGGTGGCCATCTCCATACCTCGGCCGTCTTCTCGAAGAGGTTGAGTTAGGCTTTGGGATTGTCAGCAGGCCCCATTTTTACTAGGGTACTATTGGTCGCAGGAGCAACCCCCATGATGGGTGATCAGGCTCCAGAACGCCTGTTGGTCTTCCACTTGGGTCTGGAGCAGGAGTCGAAAATAATCTTCCTGCTCCAGCCACAGCTCGGCAAGAGCTTGGTGCTGGTCCTGCTGGATGCCG
Source organism: Moxostoma hubbsi (assembly GCA_032164185.1). Lineage (NCBI taxonomy): Eukaryota > Metazoa > Chordata > Actinopteri > Cypriniformes > Catostomidae > Moxostoma > Moxostoma hubbsi. The sequence goes on from JAVLUX010000013.1 coordinate 3,247,164, forward strand.
GTGAGGGTCTTGATCACTTTGCCCATTGGTGAAGATTCTATGACAGTGTATCTCAGAGAATTCTCGGGTTTCGGCACCTGTGTAAGACAGTTCAAGGTTCGAGCACAGAAAGGAGGAGACAGGAAGCAATGACACAGTTCAGGTTCTGCACACCTTTCTTGGTGCTTTAACTCAGTAGCATCAAATCAAAATGTAAACTCATAATACCTTCAGCTCTTAGTAACATAAACTCTCACTAACCTAAACAATAAATAACTTCTGCGTGAACCCGCCAACGCTGTACTTGCGTGTCGCGCACTCTCTCTCTCTCTCTCTCTCTCTGGCTGCTTTTTAAGGTCTCCCTCCACCATCACTGTAAGAAAAAACAGCTGTTAGAAATTACAACCAGGTTGACAAGCCACACCACTCCCTCTCTCCCACAAACAGACACGACAAATCCACCATCCCCACATTCACCATTTGTAAATTGGTGTACCCTGTACAGCTTTAGCATCTCTCCAAATAGTAGTACTGAATTTCCAATTTCTATTGAATTGATATCGAATCTGAATCTAATCGAGAGCTTGTAAATTGAATCAAATAGGGGCATCTATGCTGCTACCCAGCCCTATTTGATAGCGTTGTTAAAGATAAATGTCACTTTGTACAACCTTCCCATTGCATTCCTTCAAGGGTGACAGGAAATTTACTCTGAATTGCTGTTCATTGGCTTATAAAGAACTGTATTAAACAGTGCAAATACATAACATCTTAGAGGCAAAATTCAAGAAATGAAATAATGGATTATAGTAGATTAGTCGTAATATCAACAAAAAATATGATTGATTATTGTTTTATCTATTGACAGTGTCGAGCAACATCCATTCATTGAAAAAATAGTAAAATATGAATATGGTAATCTTGATGTTTAATAATAATCATTACGTTATGTAGGGATGCTAGGTCTGGCCATAGCTTGAACAGATGGCAACAATCCTGCATGACGAGATCGCAGGTCTTTGCACGGACTCCCGTCCTAGATGCTGACGCAGAAACGCATCTTAACGAGCTTCCGGCATCAAGGTTGGTTTGCTGAGTGTCACATGCCATTCCAATGCAGTCCGGTTAAACCCTTGAGTCTTAATTTGCACAGATCACTTAAGAAAGAATGAATTTGTTTTGTGTGGAGTATAAATAGTTCCCTTTCAAGCCGGTCATTTCAATGCTGCTTCACCAACGCTATGGCTATCTGCTACAGTGCTACAGTTCGCAAGACAGCTGCCTCATTTCAACTGTGTTTTTTCCTCCACCGTAACAGTGTGGAATGTGCCAGTTCTCCTTTCAAAGATATTAAATATTCTTGTGAAAGATGCGATAGAGACGATAACGATGGACTATGCTCACAGCGGATTTTACAGCCTCTACATTCTAGTTGCCAAAAGAATAGCAGATTACTTCCCAATTTGGATGTTGAAATTTGTGTTCAAAATTATTTCTCAGAAGCAAATTCTGTCTCTTTTGCCCTATAGACTGGTTTGTGTCAATCAACCTGAAAGACACCTACATTCATTTTCACAACTTGAGATTCGCCTTCGAGGGGACTGCTTACCAGTTCAAAGTCCTGCCCTTCAGATTGTCCCTGGCTTCTTGCACATTCACGAAATGTGTCAATGCGGCGCTCGCTCTGCTAAGGCTGACTGGCATCTGCATTATGAATTACTTTAACACCTTGTTACTTTTAGCACAGTCAGAGGAACAAGCTTACAAACACAGAGACCTGTTGCTTGCACATTTGGAGCATCAAAGTCAACTGGTCGAAGAGCGTGTTAATGGCCAGCTGCCAGATTTCATTCCTTGGCATGAATCTTGACTCTGTGTCTATGCTGGTGCACCTGACAGAAGAATGCATTCATTCCATTCACCAGTGTTTATTCACATTCAAGCTATAAAAGAAAAAAGTTTCCACTGAAGCTTTTTCAACAGTGTCTGATTCGTTCAAAATAGTTAATTGTTCATGAACGACCCATCACTACTTCAGTGCTATGCTGGTGCACCTGGCATAGCAACAGTTTAATCACATTCAGGCTATAAAAATAGTTCCCCATCATTCATGGCATCACGATCACTTACATATTTTGGTATAACGCAACTGTCTAGCTGCGTTGACCATTTAGAAAATTCCCATGTTCTACCAGATATATGCAGCACTCTGTAAAATATCCACGAAGTGGTCACGATGGATGCTCCGAACATGCCCTTTGATGAGTTCGGTGCATCAGCTTCTCCTCTTGTGTGATATACATCTCCAGAACCACAACCAGAATTATGGAAACCCTTCATGTCTGTCTCCTGAACGGTGCCCGTTTGATGCAGAAGGGCTCCCACAAGCAGTGCTTGACACCATATTTTAAGCCACAGCCCTTCGATGAGACGTTTATACACATTGAAATGGAGCGAGTGTTCACTGATTGGTGTTCCTCTCGAGGCGAGGAACCTATACAAAGTGCTGATCAGCCCATACTTCACTTTCTGCAAGAATGCTTGGACACGGGTCTTACCCCGTCTATGCTTAAAGTGCATGCTGCTGACATAGCAACCATACACATCCCACTAGGTGGTCTGTCAGTTGGCAAACATGTTGTGATTCATCTGGTTGGTTTGGTTCATGGCTTAAAACTGCTTTATGAAGGATTTTATGAAATCCCGATGGAATAAATGAATGGGAAAAATACTTCCGGAACAAGACGGCTGTTGGAACCAAGTGGGCAGGCATTCTATTAAGTGAATACTTGATACTGATTTGTCAGCCATGGTACAGAGTAGTTAGATATCTTTGTTTAGTGAGTGCTAAACTACATAATTGACTGTTGTTCTTGCCATGCAATTTTCTTCATAGATGTAGTTTCATTTCTCTTGTATCACTCCATCCTCTTTTTCTTTTCACATAATAATGTGATTTAAACTCAAACCAATATTTATTTGTTGAAGTTGCAATGAAGTGTGATAATGAACATTCACTCATTATTGCAAACATTTTTTTAGCCATATGAAAAAGTTACAATCTGCAATTAATTTTTTTCTATGTTTGAAATTAGAATTAATCATTTATGCTCTATTGCTTATTTGTAAGCTGCTTTGAATAAAAGTGTCTGCTAAATGTATAAATGTTGTTTTTGGAGTTCCTTTATCCTCCAATGAAAGGGTAAATGGTAAGCCAATACATGATCAATTATTAACTGAGTAATAAGAAACACTGAGTTAAGAGTGTTCTTTTTAAGCTTGTTGGCAGGATTGTCCATTGTAAATGTTGTTTTAAATGGACCATATTTAGTTAAGTTTATCCCCTCCCATTAACACAGACCCTCTTGAAAACTGTTGCAATCGATGCGTACCCTTCAGAGGCCAAATCTCTTGTGTTTAATGCACGACAGATGTGTATGAAATGAAGCTGTTGCGTGAGTCTTTCATGTTATCTCGCAGCATGATGAGCAGAGAAGCGGCTGGAGATGAACTAAAATGTTAAGGCACTCACAATGCTGCCATTTATTATGGTTGGGCAAATGTTCTGCCTGTAATGCATCCTTGTTTTGTTGAGTTATATATTGGTATTAATAAAGGCAAACAAAGGATATCATTCTGAACAAGCTGCTTGTTCTTCTTACAGTAAATCTCTGGCAGACCTATTATGGTTGGGCCAAATGGAAACTGTCCATGATTTTAAAGGAATTCTCTGTTTGCATTAATAGTATTACTCATGTGCATAGTAATGTTGTAGACTTAAATAGTACAATATCTAGAATACAGCTATGACAACTGCCCTTTGTGTTTTTAGTCTTGATGGTTTTTATGACCCTGGCCAATATAAACAGTATTTTGATGTGTATTCATACGACATTGATGTAAATCACTATTAAATCAATATTATTTTATTACTATTTCAATCATGACAACTCTTGGAAAGATTTAGCATGTTCTAATGACCTAAGATAGCGATGTGTGCCAACCTGATTTGGCTAAGTCTTACCTTATTAAAGATGTGCTTTTATATGTCATGGCCAAAAGCAGACTTTAACGTGCAAGCTCATAGATGAAAAGAACAGCAACCACCAGGGCAAATAGCATTTTCGGAGAAAAACTCTTGCAGCGTGTTGCAGTGAATCTGTCTGCGAATCTGAGAAATGTAAATAATAGACAAAGAGATAGACGCATGTTGATTGGCTACCCGATTACATGTCAAAGGTTCAGCTAAGGATCAGCTTACACCATGTGAGCTTTCGTGAGGAAACAGTTCATCGCTTAATGAATTGACTGCCTGTCCGCCAATCTGCAACATGTTTTACACTAAACAATCCTTTTGGAGTGAACTATGTGTGGAGTTTACCATGATAAAATTGCTGTTCCCTATCTGTCACTCACTCAACTTTGTGTCGATGAGTTGACACTAGGGGTCACCCATGGGAGCCCAGACATCTCTGATCTTTGAGAAAAGGCCAATGAGAATTGGCATGTGGGATTTGCATGACACTCCCCCAGACATACGGGTATAAAAGGAGTGCCGCTTGCAAACACACACTTGGATTTCTTCTTCGGAGCCGAGCGGACGTATTCACAGAGCTGAATTCCTTCTGTTGATCCATTCATCACTCTCTCTGAAAGGCTGTTGGATCTACGGTGCATTACAGCAGTCCTCCCCCTCACACACAATGGTTGTTCTGAGTAAACACCCCTGGGCGCTTTGACAGCTGAGCAGATCTTCACTGCCTCTCGTGTTGGGCACTCCCCACGTGGGGACAGCGCTTGTGGATGGATCATGCTCTCACTGCGAGGGTATGATTTTGGTAACGCTGCGGTCGCGGCTTTCTCTCGTAAAGAGGGAAAGCCATTCCAGCAACTCCGCGATTTGGTCCACCTACCCGCGGGTATGAGGCAGGGTCAGTTAGCACTGGGGGCGATTTGAGGACTTCAATGGGAGCTTCTCTGCCGGGAAATCCCCCATGGACCTCCCATTCCCCAGCACGCTCGTTTGCCCCAGCGAGTTCCACGATGTGACCGCCGGCTCATCTAAAGCGAAGTGGATGAACTTTCTATTACAGCATCAGAGAGTTGGTTGGTTCAGTCTGTCGCCATGCGTAGCTGACGGCCATGCTTGCCCGGGTGGCTGCGAGCGTAGGGATGGAGTGGAATCCTCCGCTCCCCCCTGAACCACTCCTGATCTGGAGTTGATTCAGCCAAGCACACGTAGACCTGTTCTCTTCCCCAGAATCCTCCCACTGTCTGCTCTGGTACTCTCTGACCGAGGCTCCCCTTGGCACAGATACCCTGGCACACAGCTGGCCCCTGTGGCTACTCAAGTGTGCGTTTTCCCCTACGTGCACAGACGAACAGCCTGAGCTTGTTCAGAACATCGAATCTTTGTGACACTTGTGCTAAATACAAAAAATGAAAAAGAATGCAAGTGTCTCGACATGCATTTTTGAAACCTGAAGTTCGTAATAACTTAACACAGTGTCTAAAAATGTGGCTGTCCTGCAAGAGACCGTAAAGAAACAATGAGAATTGGTGCAGAAGTCAAGGACATTCTTTGAGCAAAAACAGGGCAGATGCAGGCAAAAACACGTTCAGTGTGAACAGCTCCAACCTCATCCATTCGCGCATATCTGTGAGAATGTCTAGGATACTGTCGTAACCCCCGTTACCTGATGGAGGGAACGAGACGTTGTGTCTATGAAGTGACACTTGGGGTCTATCTTGAGAGCCTCAGTTGCCTCTGAGCTTTGAGAAAAGGCCAATGAGAATTGGCGAACAGAATTTGCATGTCCCTCCCCCAGACATAAGGGTATAAAAGCAGGGAATCGTGCATCTGTTTATTCAGGTTTTGCACTGAGGAGCCAAGAATAAGGGTCGGCCGTGGTTGGTATGGCGTTGTGGCAAGAGGGACACAACGTCTCGTTCCCTGATGGGTTACGACAATAACCTAGATGTTCCCCTTCTGTCACTCACTCAACGTTGTGTTGATGAAGTGACACTAGGGGTCCCTATCCAATAACGCCACGACACTGAACCATGTTACGTGAACTGCTGATGCGGGTGCAAGCAAGCTGTTGCATGCCAAAGCAGCCCGCGCCAGGCTGCACGTAACCTTCCCCAAAACCCCATAAAAACGTCATACACTTTTTAGGTTCCCGGCATCCCTCTTCTCTTGAGGGAGGGAACAAGCGATGTTCCAAGCATGGGAGCAGGCCGCGACCTTTTCTTTCTCTATGCAATGGGGGACTCTATGTTTACCATTGGGCTGTTAGAAGCGGCTGGGGCCATCTAACGCTATAACACGCATCAGGGAAAGTGTTCTTTTCCAGTCCTACTTTTTTCAGAGGAAAAGACCCCGCGGAAACCACATCCTGCCCAGGCTGGGGAGGTCACATTTCTAAAATATATCACATGGGCTTACGAGACACACATGGAAGTGGTGTGGTGGTAGGTCCTACCTGGTGAGGGAGGAGCTCTACAAACACAGCGACCGGGGGCAGAGGGAGCTGCCCAAGGGAGACGCGGGTCCGCCGACAGGGGGACCATACCACGGAAAATACAACACAGGGTAATCGTGATTACCGATACCTGTGGAGCACCTATACCAGTACAGAGTAATTAGTACCCGTAGTGGGTCTGGTCGGGAATTCCTCAGCCAAATTTAAGTGTCTTTTGTATCCTACCTTAAGAAGTCTGAGCAAGCGAAATTAAGAGAAATATCAGATGATTTCCAAAGACATCCAAAATTCTTCCAATCCCTCAGCTTATGTTTATAAAAAGTGGCTCCAGCTTCAATCTGAATATAATTTATTATCAACGGGTACGGTCGAGAGGCAACTTTTGCAGACGAAACAGCAATTATTTGAGCAGGGGGACAAGGCAGGCAAACTGCTTGCATATCAGGCTCGAGCGGCCAGTGCTTCTAGAATAGTCCCTAGCATTAAACCTCCTTCACGAGACATTTTGACAGATCCTACAGTAATTGGCAATGCGTTTTCCCGATTATCTTGCCTACCTTCTCTTCCTCGTGACTGGGAAGGTCCTAACCCCCTTGATCATCTAATATATCCCCAGGTTAATGAAGAGCTTGCTGCCACTATTGGTGCACACTTAACTGTTTCTGAAATAAAAGATGCTATTAAATCCTTACAAAGTAACAAGTCACCCGGGCCCGATGGGTACACTACAGAATTTTACAAAGCTTTTTCCTTCTGTACTTGTCCCTTACTTGGTCAGAGTTTTCAATGAAGCGGTATTAAAGGGTCACCTACCCCCCACGTTGTCGGAGGCCTCTATTACTTTATTGTTAAAAAAGGACAAATACCCTCTTCTTTGTAGCAGTTACAGGCCTATTTCACTATTGAATGTAGATTTCAAGATTTTAGCTAAAGCTCTGGCCTGCTGCCTTGAAAAAATCATTCCAGCTCTGATAGACTCTGATCAGACCGGCTTGATTTCAGAAAGACACTCATTTTCAAACACCAGGAGGTTGCTTAATATAATTTTTTCTCCTCCCACCGATTCGCCAGAAATTGTCCTCTCTGTGGATGCTGAAAAAGCTTTTGATCGGGTTGAATGGAATTACCTGTTTTATATACTTAACAAATTTGGTCTCAGCCCTGACTTTATAGCTTGGATCAGGCTCCTCTACTCCTGTTGCATCAATCAAAGTTAATTGTATTAAATCCTGCCTATTTTCATTGTCTTGTGGCACTCATCAAGGTTGGTACTTGTACCCCTGGCTGTCGAACCTTTGGCCATATGGCTCCATGCTGAGGAAAGATTTGAGGGTATCAGACGTTATGGTATGTCTTTATATTTCAAATGCTGCGTCCTCTCTCCCTGTAATTTTCGGCATTTTAGAAAGATTTGGGAAATACTCCGGTTACAAGCTTAATCTCGGTAAATATGAGTATCTCCCAGTTAATCCCTCTGCCGAGCAGCTTCCTCAAGATCTCCTTCCTGCTAAAAGGGCCACTGAAGGTTTTAAATATCTGGGAATCCTTGTTACCAACTCATCCCAAGACCTTTTTGCCAACAATTTCAGCCCGCTTTTAGATCGGTGTAAATCAGATTTTGCCAGATAGTCCTTCCTCCCTCTTTCACTAATGGGTAGGGTCAACCTGGTGAAAATGGTGGTACTGCCCAAGTTTCTTTATGCCTTCCAACACATTCCCATACTTATAAGTCATTTTTCTCTTCTCTAGACCAGTTAACACATACTTTCTTATGGTGCGGTGGGCGTGCTCGCATTAGGAGAACAGTCCTCCAACTCCCTAGGTCTAAGGGAGGACTAGCTTTGCCAAACCTTCATCACTACTACTGGGCCTGCAACATTAGTAGACTTCCATTCTGGAACACAAATAAACTACAGAGCAATCAACCTCAATGGGCCCATATAGAAACTTCCTCCTCGCATCCCTCTTTGGTCGGTGATCTGCTCCCAAATGCCACTTCCAATTAAGCAATTCTCTGATTGTGAAAAATACACTTACAGTCTGGAATCAGTTTATGAGACAGTTTGGCCTACGTACTTCATCAGGTCTGACTCCAGTCCTTCATAACCATTAATTTCTTCCTTCTTGCTCAGACCCAGCATTCCAGATCTGGTCAAACAATGGCCTGCTAACTATCAACGACCTCTATGCTGACGGCGTTTTAACCTTCCAAATAGCCATCTGTTCCGCTACTTCCAAATTCGACACTGCTTACGATCTCAATTGCCTAACTTTCTTAACCAGCCTCCAGGTTCTATGATTGAACTGAGGTACTGTGACAGATGATTGCATAATTCCAATTGTATTTTTATTATTTAAATTTTATCAGTAAAGAAATTCATGAAATTGTTACTATTGTGCTATGACGGAATATCTGGTACAGTTGAGGCTTTATTCTTAACCAATTTTGCCACTGTACTGAATAAACACCTAGGATTGTTGTGGTTTGCTAGAATATACTGACCTGGCAGCTTCAGACACTAGACTTCCATGCATTGCGAAATACCTCTACAATTGTATTCTTCCACTTGTGCTCCATTTTCCGATTTTTTGTGTGCGATCATTGTACCATGGTGTGGGGATTTGTTCCTTAATTGTCTTTAACCCTCTGGGGTCGACGGACGCCCGCGCATCCTGCTGGATATTTTCGTCATTACAGCAGAAACAACTTAAAATACTCCGTCATTTTTGGGTATACAGATAAGTGTAAGACATCATTAGAGACTATAAAGGGTCTACTTTTATTTGTGTACACTCATAATAACAATTAAACATTGTGCTTTTGTAAAATAAAGAAAATAAAAAGGGTGAGATTTCAGCAGTCTCTGTGTTCACGAGCATATATCAGAAACACGTCACAAAAATGAACTGAAACTCTGCGAATACTTATCACACAAACATGAAACGTGTCTAAAGAAAGCGTTAAATATCTACTTTTTAATAAACCAATTCAAATTTAAAACAAATATTTTCCAGCAATGCAATCTGTTTGAAACAAAGCGATGTTCAGATTTTACCGGTTCATCTAATTATCTGTAATGTGATCCCACCCACCAGCAGAGCGTGCCATTAATACGCTAATGTACTGAGACGATCAATGCAAATGTACACGCCCCCGACAGTGTTCAGAGGTTTGATATAAACAATTCATTAATTTTACTGCGCATTTGTAATGATACACAGGCACTGAAACTTCTGGATATTAAGGAAGAGTTAACTTGATCCTCAGAAGAAGAGCGGGACTCCGATGAACATTTGTATTTTGTGCTGGTGTTTAGTAATATGTTTGATTTAGCCTATGTGAAAGGTGACTGGTTTAGATTACTCTTGGATAGGGCAGGTGAATATTTTATTTAACAGTGTAATGAACTAACGTAAATTTACATTTACATATTACATATAATACATTTGACTTTTCTGCCAAGGATCTCTAATTGTCCTTCAGTCGTCGAGGTAGTTGAGTATGCGGATGCCCACTTTCCTTAGCGGGCAAGAGGTGCCTCTGCAGTCTTCGTGAAGACGCAAGGGGACAGGCCGAAGGGGAGGACCTTGTACTTATACGCTTTGCCGTCGAACACAAACCGTAAGAAGGGTCGGTGTCGAGGCAGAATGGAGACGTGGGAGTACGAGGTAATAGCACGTCAGGAGGCAGAAGAGTGTCCTGAGGCTTGGGAGCTGAGAAAAGACTCAAAGCACTTTCCTTGCTCTGTGCACCCAGCAATGGGCGGGTTAGAGACTGAGGAAGAGGTCCTAGAGAGGCATCTTTGAAACTCGTCAGCACTGGCCTGCCGGGGCTGAGCAGTCATGGGGCCGGAGGTGAGGGAACTGCGTGCAGGGAGCCAGGACTGTAGAGCTTTGGGGAAGAACGGAAATTGCTCTTTATTGAGAATGTGGGTGCCGCAGCCCGAAGGCGGTGTGGCAAATGAAACAAGGATTCTCCTCCAAGCCCTCCACCGGGCGACGGAGTGATCTTGTTACGAGCTCCGGAGCGAACGTCTGACTGCCTGTGTCGCCCATCTCAGGAAATGTTCTAAGCTTTCCTGGTCCTGGAAGGGGTCCTGGAGACAGGGGGCAAACGCCACCTGTGAGGTGCTCGACGCTAGTGGCTATGAGCGGTGCCCTGACCCGAGGAACCGATTGAGTAGCTGTGAGGGGGGGGCGGAGGTTTCCAGTCCAGCTTCATGGCACCCCGGGAAAGCATAGTGGACATCTGAGCGCCAGCCTCAGACTAGGCGAGCCGCATTCATCCAGAGCTCGGATGGAAGTAAGCAAGCGTGCCGGGGGGCGGGTGGTTCGTGGGGATTTACCCGGCGAAAACGAGCCCGTCGTTATCCCTAAATCACCTTCATCGCCACCCGGGTCATCCTCAATCCCGTGGGAAGAAGGAGCGACGCGGGGGGGCGGCTGAAGTGGCTTACTCTGGTGAGAAAAGAAAGCCACTATGGCAATGTTGCCATGGCTATGTTCTCGCACTGAGAACATGAACCATTCATAAAACGCTGCCTGCATGTGATCGCAGCCCAGGCACGCTTTTATGACCATCAGAAGTGGAGAGAAATCAACCGCATCTAGGAACTACACAGAGGCGGAAATGTAATAGGGTGATTTGTTATGCAATTTTGAAATTGTTGAGTCAAAAATCAGAGCGATAATAATTCAATTCATTAGTACAGTAAATTCATAAAAGTGAATAAAAATGTATTTAAAATGTATTAAAAGCTTGTTAAACGTTTTTAAAATGTTTAACATAGTAAATACTGTTTGAGAACATTTGTATGTAAGCTATACCTGTTAAAGATTTTTAATCTGCTAGTTTAGTCTTTTTATAGATCCAACAGCAGTGCTTATCGCCAGTAGAGGTGAGTGAAACAGTGGTGAACTAAGCTTGCTGTTGCACAACCGTTCGGCTCCGAAGAAAAATTATGACTGGCACTCGCTGCCCCGCTTCCGTTTATACCTGTATGTCGGGGTGGGGCATTCAAATTCTGTCTGCCAACTTGACATTGGCCTTTTCTCAGGTTCAAAGGTACGTTTGGTGTTCCAGGAAGACCCCTTGTGTCACTTCATTCAACACAACATTGAGTGAGTGACAGAAGAGGAACCACTTTTTGTTATGTCGAAATCACAGAAAAAATTAGGTCATGATCACGAGAAAACAACCTTTGTTATGTCGAGATCATGAAAAAACTAGACAGAAAAATAATTATAACTCAAGGCCTCTTTGAGCTTCTGTAAAAAACTCTTCGCTAATAATTTCATTGATGAGATTTACATTGTGCACAAGTATAATTTTGAGGTGATAATGGGTGTTTATTGTCATTATGAACTGTCGCTCTGTGGAAAAGAGCTGGATGAAAATACTTCAAAATTTCTAATTTTGTGTTCCACTAAAAAATTACAGCATACGGGTTTGGAAAGACCTTAAGGCGAGTAAATAGTGATTTAATTTGAATTTTTGGGTAAACTATTCCTTTAACTTAGAATATGCCGAGAGGCCAATAAAAAAAGCCAGACTGGTCGAGGTAAAGTGGACAGGAACTCTCTGGGGTGTGATTGAAAGGGTGAGAAGTTAATTTGGCATCTTTTCCTCCACGCTTTGCTAATGTTTTCCCAAAAGACCAAGCGGAACTATCACCCACCCCCTCGCTTTCAAGATCCCAAAAGTCTACCAGCTTTTCCTTTTCGAGGCAGCTGCCTGACATTCCCGCTGCCTTAAGATTCCAAACCTGAATTCCGGAGCAGCACCTCCCCCAGTGTACCTCCTCTCCAGCTAATGCACAGTGACCTGAAACCAAACTTTCTCTCGGCAGGAAACTTCCTGCTCTGAAACACTCAGACTCAAGTGTGTTTGTTCAGTGATGTTGTGAATGGAGGGTGACATGGTGCTTGAATGAAATGAGAAACTTCACGGCCAGTCAGTCAGAGGTCTGCTGAGGTTTAGAGAGTTGTCTGGAATGGGACGGAGGGTTCTGGTGGTCTTGCTCTTGTCTGTCATTAAACAGAATTATTCAGAATGCAAATGCAACATTTTCCAGAGCAGTCATGAGGCCTGTGCATGCTCATGAGAACAAATAACGGTGATGTTTTTGTTTCAAAAACATGGGACGACCTTTGACCTTTTGCTTTATGAGTCTGAGGAGCTGCTACCAAAAAGTGAAAACGAGGACGAAAAATTGCTTGTAGATTGTACTAAATTACTGAAGGGCATAGCAGACATTTGTAAGATCATATAAGAACACTGTAGTTAATGTTTTTTAAACATTTATCCCTGAGAATGTTTGGTCTTGTGTACCATATATGATGTCAAGGGTATTTGTTGCTACTCTCACTGAAGACGCTGATTGATTATTGCGCTGTGGTCCCACACTGTGTATTCAAAATTAACACTTAATGAACTGGCAGGGCCATCGCTAATGGGGTGAAAGGTGGGAATTCCAGGGGCCCACAGGTCCAGGGGGTCCAAAACAATTCAAGCAGGATTACCATAGGATGCAGCATAATATATGCATTCACAATGCAAAAAAAAAAAAAAAAGAAAGTGATGCAAGTAGTTTTAATTATGGCTGTCAATCAATTAACTTGTTTTAATCAAATAAATTACAAGATATGCTGATTTATTCTTTAAATTAGTTACAATAAACTGTATAATTAATATTTGCTGAAAAAGACCCCCAAATATTTCAGAGATTTGCAGTCAGGAGCCAAATGCAGAGTATAACCCAAAATAATTTATTAATACAAAAATAAACAAACAAAGGCAAAACAAAATCTACCTCGAAGGGGAAAAACCAGGCTCTGGGCATAATAGCAAAAATGGGCTGGAAGGGGGTCTGGGTAGCTCAGTGAGGATTGACGCTGACTACCACCCCTGGTGTCACGAGTTCGAATCCAGGGTGTGCTGAGTTACTCCAGTCAGCTCTCCTAAGCAACCAAATCGTCCCTGTTGTAAGGGAGGGTGGAGTCACATGTGGTAACCTCCTCGTGGTCCCTACAATGTGTGGTCTCACTCTCAGTGGGGCACGTGCTGAGTTTTGCGTGGATGCTGCAGAGAATAGCATGAACCCTCTACACACAGTATGTCTGCAATAACGCAAGACATGATAAGATGCATGGACTTAGATCGTATTGGGAATTGGGCATTCCAAATTGAAAAAAAAAGGACCGACTGAACAAGAACCACACAAACGAAAGAGACAGAAGAACAAGATGAACTAGCACTGGACAGCACACAAGAGGAGACTAAAATAGGGAGAGAAATCAAACAGGTTAACAGGTGACAGGTGGGGCAAATTAACTAATAATAGGCAAACAAGGAGGCATGTGGCGATACAGAAACAAAGCAAAGAAACAAACACTCGAATGGCATGAGCGCACATCGCCAAGACAATAAGGCAATATACTATCATGCCAACTAACAGACAAGACAAGAGAATGCGTAGCAAAGCCAAATAAAGCAATTCTATACATTCCAACACTAGACAAAGGCTGAGCTTACATCATGAGGCAAACGCCACACGATACACACAACAGGTGACAAAACGAGACAGGACACCTGTGCGAGAGTTTGGCCACACACAAACCCGACACCTCAGACCGAAGTGATCGAACCTCAGCACAACATGAAGACAGCTTGCAAGCTGTTTTCATGTTGTGCTGAGGTTGGTCATGAGAAACAGACATCAATGACTGAAGTGAGTGCATTATGGCAAGGTGACAGAATCGCAATGCACTCACGCCAAAAATACAGAACATGGAACATGAGTGCCCGAATCCCGTGAATTATATATTTAAACTTTTATTACTTTCATAACATTCCCAGTGTGTCAGAAGTTTACATACACTTTGTTAGTATTTGGAGCCATTGCCTTTAAATTGTTTAACTTGGGTCAAACTTTTTGGTAGCCTACCACAAGCTTCTCACAATAAATTGCTGGAATTTTGTCCCATTCCTCCAGACAGAACTGGTGTAATTGAGTCAGGATTGTAGGCCTTCTTGCTCACACATGCTTTTTCAGTTCTGCCCACAAATGTTCTATCATATTGAGCTCAGGGCTTTGTGATGCTCACTCCAATACCTTGACTTTGTTGTCCTTAAGCCATTTTTGCACTTGCTTGTGGTCATTGTCCATTTGGAAGACCCATTTGCATCCAAGCTTTAACTTCCTGGCTGATGGCTTGAGATGTTGCTTTAATATATCAACACAATTTTCCTTCCTCTTGATGCCATCTAATTTGTGAAGTGCACCAGTCCCTCCTGCAGCAATGCACCCACACAACATGATGCTGCCACCCCCATGCTTCACGGTTGGGATGGTGTTATTTGGCTTGCAAGCCTCACCCTTTTTCCTCCAAACATAACATTGGTCATATTAGCCAAACAGTTCCATTTTTGTTTCATCAGACCAGAGGACATTTATCCAAAAAGTAAGATTTGTCCCCATGTGCACTTGCAAACTGTAGTCTGGCTTTTTTATAGTGGTTTTGGAGCAGTGACTTCTTCCTTGATGAGCAGCATTTCAGGTTATGTCGATATAGGACTCATTTTACTGTGGATATAGATACTTGTCTATCTGTTTCCTCCAGCATCTTCACAAGGTCCTTTGCTGTAGTTCTGGTATTGAGCTGCACTTTTTGCACCAAATTATATTTATCTCTAGTAGACAGAATGCGTCTCCTTCCTGAGTGGTGTGATGGCTGCATGGTCCCATGGTGTTTATACTTGCGTACAATTGTTTGTACAGATGAACATGGTACCTTCAGGTGTTTGGAAATTGCTTCCAAGGATGAATCAGATTTTTGTAGGTCCACAATGTTTTTACCTGAAGTCTTTGCTGATTTCTTTTGATTTTCCCATGACGTCAAGCAAAGAGGCACTGAGTTTGAAGGCAGGCCTTAAAATACATCCACAGGTACACCTCAAATTCAGCACATCTTTCAGAAGCTAATTGGCTAATTGTCTAAAGGCTTGACATAATTTTCTGGAGTTTTCCAAGCTGCTTAAAGGCACAGTTAACTTAATGTGTGTAAACTGACCCACTGGAATTGTGATATAGTCAATTCAAAGTGAAACAATCTGTCTGTAAACAATTGTTGGAAAACATACTCAATGTCATGCATCTACAAAGTAGATGTCCTAAACAACTTTTAATGAAAATTATAGTTTGCTAATATTAAATCTGTGGAGTGGTTAAAAAATTAGTTTTAATGACTTAAATGTATGTAAACTTCTGACTTCAACTGTAGATTCTAAGTACATTTTATCAAATGCTTAAGAACATAGTAGTTTAAGGCAACTATTATAATGTCGGGCCCAATTTACTATAGCAATTAGGGCTGTCAACAGGGCTAAGAAACTACGTTCACACCACAGCTGAATGTGGCCAAATCTGATTTTCTGCTGAAATCTGATTTATTTTGTAAGGTTGGTCACAGGACATTTTAAATGTAGCCCAAATCAAGCAGCTGATGCTCGTTAACTGACCTGCATGCATACAACACTCCCCAAGCATGCATATAACAAACCCAGACATGTTCATTATTAAATATATATAATTAAATTGTTCTTTAACAAGAATAGGACACTTAATGACTATTTTATAAAATTTGTGATGGAAGGCCAGATGAATAAAGTTATGTTAGATAAAGTCCTCTGCAGTCGTATGGAGGAATTGAATTACCATTGAAGCTCAAGAATGTAATATTATGAGCGAGACATCATAAACTGGAAGGACATCAGGAAAACAGAATTATATATACGTATGGTAAGTTATCTGTAAGTATTTCAGATTTCCATTGACTTGCCTGCTTTCGCGTTTGATACAGTTTGAGAAATATAGAAACTGTTTTCTGCAAGAGTGACATTTACCTTTGAATATATTTCCATACAGATGTTTTACTTTTGTGAAATTCAAATAAACCGCTGAACCCAGATGTTGAAGCCTATAAAAGTAAACAGGTGGTATTGAAACGTCTTAGCGCAATGACCAAATTCGTATGAAAATAGCAAATTGTGCGGTGTGAAGGTAGTCATAGAGTTCATAAAATAAACATTCTCATTCACTGTTACATAATTTACTGTTTTTAGGACTGTTTACTAAAATCAGCTCACTTTTAGCACCCCTCCGTGACATTTCAAATTTTTAAATGGAACACCTGTTTGCCATGCATTGTAATTTTTAATAACTGAAAATGTTGACTATTTCGAGGAAATATCAAATGTGCTATCAAGGAAATTAAAACAAATAAGACGGATAAAAATAGACCATAATGGAAATTTCTGTCCTGTAAGATATTTGCAGTGCAACCTCTGTATAAGCTGACTCTTACATGTAAGTGGCAAAAAAGTCAGAAAATACAATGAACAAGAACACAGGTCCGGCCATGTGAGGAAAGAAACAAACCCTTCATCTCTATTCACATACTAAATATAATGTGACATGTACAAAACATCAGCCAAAGGAGAGAGTTTGTCTTAAGGGAAGTACACCTGGGCACAGCAAGAGGACTGAAAAGTATTGTCACATTCTGTTGACTTTTGTTTTGTGCTTTTATGTTGAAATTCCTGTTTAGTTCCTGTTTGGTTTTTGTAGTCCTTTGTAGTTCCGTTTTTTGATTGGTTTTCCCCTGATTGTCTCCCATGCCCTGATTGTTTCCCCAGGTGTTACTAGTTTTCCCTTGTGTATTTAAGCCCTTGTTTCCCCCCTGTCCATTTGTCTGTTATTTCATGTTTTGTTTTGTGCCTAGTTCTCCGTGGATTTGTTGTCCCTAGTTTGCTTGTTTTTGAATTTAATAAAAAGCTGCACATAGATCCTCTCCCGTTGCCTGTCGTTACAAGTATAAAAAAAATAAAAGAGCCATTCTGTTTTTTTTGTCTCACAATTGTGACTTTTTTTCTGATAAGAACTCGGAATTGCGACTTCATTTCTCGCAATTTTCGACTTTATAACTCAATTGCAAGATAAAAAGTTGCAATTGTGTGTTTTTATCATGTAATTGTGGCTTTATTTTTGCATTTGTGACTGTTAGTGTCATTTCTTATCTTTCCCTGCGGGGTCTGAATACTTTCTGAATGCACTGTATATAGAAATTATATTAGGGATTTGCCAGAAACCGAATACCTTATTCGGAAAGGCAGAAATCATGACCTCAAAACGAATAACTTATTCATCTGAATAATAGAAACAATATTTGTTTGTTAAATGTTCCTTTAGCACAAGGATAAAGCAACATTTTAAATATATCTAAAATGAAAAACAAATGATGAGTCTG
Organism: Moxostoma hubbsi; assembly: GCA_032164185.1. Classification (NCBI taxonomy): domain Eukaryota; kingdom Metazoa; phylum Chordata; class Actinopteri; order Cypriniformes; family Catostomidae; genus Moxostoma; species Moxostoma hubbsi. The sequence continues at coordinate 3,264,935 of JAVLUX010000013.1, forward strand.
AAGTCAATATTATTAGCCTACTCAAGTGTAAATCTTAGTAATAAAATGCACACAGTGTGATTTCAGATCGGATGGGTGTGTTCTCGACTCAGATTTCGGTCTCCATTAATTGTGCGCGTCTGGAGCTTGTCGAGGGTACATTAACTAAGACACTTCATCATTTTAGCGACATTTTCTACTCTTTAAAATGACTATATTAATGTATCACACGATTCACACGTAATGATTTCCATGTAGTAATTTATAAACCAACCTGAGCACAATGTTAAATTCCTGTTAAAAGTTGAACACATTTATTTTCATAAAATAAAGGCTTTATTCCAAAACAGTTTAAATGCTCCATAAAGGTTTAAATGCTAAATAAAGTGTACATCTATTCAGAGTATTGCTGCTCATATGATACAAAGAAACTGAAAGATGCGTGACCTCCCTTTAAACTGTACATAATTTTTTAAAAAAATTATGTAACATTATTATTATTATTAGACTATTATTATGCTTTTTCCAATATTTCACTAAATCTGTACATGTAATTTAACTAAATAATTATGTCCTCCTCATTATGTTAAAATATGTGTGCACAAATCAGCTTTGAGTGTAAATTCCTGATATTTTATAGGACTTTAAACTATTTATAGGCTATATTGATTTATTCTAATTTCTTAAATATGTGCTTGACAATTGTTGACAAACAATTGTTGACACTTCATGCCTCAGCTAACAGTATATTCTGCAGTTCATGAGCCTACATATTCAGCTTCTACTGATAAGAAAAAATATCTAAAATAATAATGTAATGAAATAATAATAGCACAATAATAATAATAAAGCTCAGAAATAATAATTAGTATTATTTTTATTGGGCTATTATTATGAATAGGCATATACAAGGCATATTTTATTTATAAAAACTATACATGCAATAAAGTTGCATTTTAAAAACGGGTGTTTCATTTAGTTTTGTTGCACTTTAAGCCCCACCCACATTCAGTTCTATCTGAATACAGAGACAGATACAGATCATTTTGTAATAGTATCAGATACAGATACAGACAATGGCACAACCAAAGTGGCATTCAACTGATCACAATGTATAGTCTGGACATTAATAACATGAAAAATGACTATTATAATTTGAAAAAAAAATACAAAATGTTCAGAACTTCTTAAACTACTTCAAAGAGTTCTCATCAAAAATCCTCCACGTGCAGCAATGACAGCTTGGCAGATCCTTGTTATTCTAGCTGTCAGTTTGTCCAGATACTCAGGTGACCTTTCACCCCACACTTCCTGTAGCACTTGCCATAGATGTGACTGTCTTGTTGGGCACTTCTCACACACCTTACAGTCAATGGGGTGAAGATCCGTAACACTCTTTTCCAATTATCTGTTGTCCAATGTCTGTGTTTCTTTGCCCACTCGAAACTTTTCTTTTTGTTTTTCTGTTTCAAAAGTGGCTTTTTCTCTGCCATTCTTCCCATAAGGCCTCCTGAGTCTTCTCTTTACTGTTGTACATGAAACTGGTGTTGAGCGGGTAGAATTCAATGAAGCTGTCATCTGAGGACATGTGAGGTGTCTATTTCTCAAACTAGAGACTCTGATGTACTTATCCTTAAAATGTTCTTTATCTTTGAAGACTGTAATGTACACATTTGTATGGCTGTTTCAAGCATTGTATAGCCTTCATTCTCATAACAATGATTGACTGACTGGTTTCTAGGGAAAACTGTTTCTTTTTTTGCTATTTTCGACCTAATATTGATCTTAAGACATGCCAGTCTATTGTATAATGAGGCAACTCAAAAACAATCACAAAGACAATGTTAAGCTTCATTTAATGAACCAAATATCTTTTAGCTGTGTTTGATATAATAGCAAGTGATTTTCTAGTACCAAATGATCAATTTAGCATGATTACTCAAGGATAAGGTGGGATGCAGTGGACCAACATCATATTAGGAAGGTGGTCATAATGTTTTGGCTCATCAATATATTTATGAAAGTTTCATGACCGAGGCCCATGCACCTTAAAACTTTTGTGTATCGAGGTTTTTTAACATGATTTCAACTAGCAATTAAATCAGTACTGTGATAAGTATGATAGATAACGTATACATTATGAACGTAAAAAAGTAAAATTAAAGCCTTGAGTTAAAGTGAAAAAATCTTTATTACTGCATCATGCAAACAGTAAAGCCTTTAAAAGTTGCAAACAACCTTGCAAACTTGGCAGCACAAAAAAGTAAGCAAAACATTAAAAGAACTGAACAGTAGAACGAGTGATCTAATAAACACTGTGAACTGTAACGATGCTGATGGCAAGGACAATGATGAAGACGATGGACTGACAAATTCAAGTGCAGTTTATTAAACAAAAGTGAGGTCCAAAACCATAACTAGAAACGTGAAACAGAAACTTGACTAAACTAGACTTGACAAAATCTTGACTTGGCTAGACTTGACTTGGCTTAACTTGAACAAAATAACAAAGTAACAATAACAATACTCGACACTGGACAATGGCAACATGAAGGCTTCCAGATGCTTTGAGTTTGGCAACAGGACATAGCAGGGCGTGGAGCATTGGATCAAGGTGGAGTTCGGGGGGGGGGGGGGGGCATGAGGGGCTCGAGGGGCAGAACCGATGGGGCTGAGGACCAATGTGGAGTTGTAGGGATGGAGGTCCCCTGCTTATGCCATGGAATGGAGCAGACTGAGGTTTGGCTGTGACATGGCATGGAGCACTCTGGAGCATGGCTGTGACATGGCCTGGAGCTGACTCTGGCGTGTCAAGTTCCACCCAAAAAATGTCCTTGAGGTCAACCTCATTAAAGCCTAACTTGCTGGCCAGATCGCAGAAATCCTTCATGTATTTCTCCAAGGGGATGGTACCCCTGCTGTAGGCTGAGGAGTTGAACTGCTGGGTTAGTTGTTGTTGGTCGAGTATTATGTAACAATGCTGATGGCAAGGACAATGATGAAGACAATGACGATGGAGTGACGAACCCAAGTGCAGTTTATTAAACAAAAGTGAGATCCAAAAACCCTAACTAGAAATGTGAAACATAATTATGAACTTATGAACTAAACTAGACTTGAAACAACTAAAACATGGCTTGGCTTTGGCTTTGGCCGAAACAACAAAGGTACAATAACAATACTCGACAGTGGACAATGGCAACATGAGGGCTTAAATACATGACATGGGGGAACATAAACCAATGATAAAACAGAACTCTAATCAAGATAATTAAATAATAAACCAATGAAAACGAGACACATGAAAATGGATGGAAAAACGTCTAGGTTACGTATGTAACCTCCGTTCCCTGATGGAGGGAACGAGACATGTGTCGAAGAAGTGACACTAGGGGTCTCTCTTGAGTGCCGAATATGCCTCTGATGCATGAAAAAAGGCCAATGAGAAGTTGGCAAACAGTATTTGCATACCCCGCCCCCGGACATATGGGTATAAAGGTGAGGAAATACTATGAGTTCATTCAGGATTTTTCTGAGGAGCCGGGAGTGTCCGGCCACATCAGTGGCTCGACTCAGCCATGTAGCCGGGAGGACACAACGTCTCATTCCCTCCATCAGTCTGTTGCTTAGTTCGATGTCGTGTTGAAGAAGCGACACTAGGGGTCCACTTCAAATCACGTCATGCGCTGAGTCGTGTACGTGTACTGCTGACACAGGAGCGGGCAGGTATTTCACGTACCAGGAAGACATCAGAATCCTTCTAGTTACCCAAGCAGGGGAACAAGGCAACGCTTGCCAAACTGGGATGGGCCGTGCCTAGCCGGGCCTCTTTTCTCTCTGTGTTTCTCTCATAGAGCCAAACGGCTGGGTTCCTTACCACATCGTGGGAAGGGGGTCTTACCCATTTTCCAATTCTTTCAGGGGGAAAAGACCCTGCGGAGACCACACCTGCCCAGGAAGGGGGAGGTAACGTGGCAAAATACATCACATGGGCCTCTTCGGTCACATGTGGGAAAGAATGGCACAGTGGTAGATCCAGCCTCGAAGAGGGGGGAGTTGCTACAACACGGTGACCGGAGGAAAGCAAGAACTGCCTAAGGGAGACACGGGTCCGCTCGTAAGGGGACCGTACCGTGGAAAATACACACAGGAGGAGTCCGCGTAGGAGGCCTGATCTGTGGAGCACCTTTCCCAGTGCAGGGTAGATTTGAGATACCCGCAGTGGATTGGGTCAGCGAAATCCTCCGCTGAATTGCGGACCCACAGGGCTAGGTAGGAGTCATCCAGGGAGCCGAGTGAGTGGGATCTCCTGGGAGGGAAAAGTGCACTGTTTGACTCGGACCTGAGAAAACACGGGACGAGACTGACTCAACCCTGAGGTTGTAAAACCTCGCAAAGGTATTGGGTGTTGCCCAACCCGCAGCTATGCAGTGCCCACGAGGATGCAACACTCCTTGTTGAGTATGCTCGGACCTGCAAGGGTAGGCCAACAGGATGGCGTCCACCAGCCAGTTGGAGAGCCTCTGTTTGGAGACAGCGTTCCCTTTCCGCTGTCCGCCAAAGCAGACACAGAGCTGCTTAGAACTCCTGAAGTCATGCGTGCGGTCCACGTAGGTGCGTAAGGCACGTACCGGGCACAGCAGCGAAGGGGCTGGGCCTGCCTCCTCCCGGGGCAGTGCTTGCAGGTTCACTACCTGGTCTCTAAAGGGTGTGGTAAGAACCTTGGGCACATAGCCTGGTCGCGGTCTTAGGATCACATGTCTGTCTGCCGGACCGAACTCCAGGCAAGTGTCGCTGACAGAGAACGGCCATCTTTAGAGAGAGGGCCCTGAGTCCGGTTGATTATAGCGGCTCAAAGGGGGATCTCTGAAGAACGGCGAGGACCACCGAGAGATCCCAGGAGGGGAACAGGCTTGGCCGGGGGGGATTTAACCTCCAGGCGCCTCTTAGGAACCTGATGACTAAGTCGCGCTTACCCAGAGACTTGCCGTCTACTGGGTAGGGTGAGCTGCTATAGCGGCAACATACACCCTTAAGGTGGAAGGGGACAGCCTCTCTTCCAACTTCTCCTATAGGAATAAAAGCACTGACCTAACTGCGCACCTCTGTGGGTCTTCAGTCCGGGAAGAACACCAATTTACGAACAGGTGCCACTTTAGGGCATAAAGTTGCCTGGAAGAAGGGGCCCTGGCTTGGCTGATCGTGTCTATAATGGTAGGTGGTAGACCAGCTAGATCTTCCGCGTCCTGTCCAGGGGCCAGATGTGGAGGTTCCTGAGGTCTGGGCACGGATGCCAGAGCGTGCCCCGTCCCTGAGAAAGAAGGTCCTTCCTCAGGGGAATTCGCCAGGAAGGGGCTGTCGTGAGGAGTACGAGGTCTGAGAACCAGGCCCGGGTGGGCCAGTAAGGAGTCACTAGGGTGACTTGTTCCTCGTCCTCCCTGACCTTGCACAGCACCTGTGCAAGAAGGCTCACTGGGGGAAATGCGTACTTGCTCAGCCCCGAGGGCCAGCTGTGTGCCAGTGCATCTGCCCTGAGGGGAGCCTCTGAACGGGCATACCAGAGCGGGCAGTGGGAGGTCTCTCGGGAGGCAAACAGGTCTACCTGGGCCTTGCCGAACCTATCCCAAATCAGCTGTATCGCCTGGGGGTGGAGCCTCCACTCTCTGCCAGGCAAGCGTTGTCGTGATAGCGCGTCCGCTACCACGTTGAGGTTGCCGGGGATGTGAGTGGCGCACAGCGACCTGAGTTGGTGCTGACTCCAAAGGAGGAGACGACGGGTGAGTCGTGATATATGGCGGGAGCGTACACCGTCTTGGCGATTTATGTACGCTACCGCGGTCAAGACATGTTTGTCCTGAACGGAGAAACTTCCGCAGGGAAAAGAAAACAGTCAGAAACTCTAGGAAATTGATATGCCAGCGCAGCGGGGCCCCTTTCCAACGGCCCGAAGCTGCCCAATCTGGAGGTGTCGGTCGTGACCAGGATGCATTGGGACACCTGCTGCAAAGGTACTCCTGCCCAATGAAAGCAGAGGTCTGTCCAGGGTTTGAGTGTTCGGCGGCAGGCGGGGGTGACTATCACTCAGGACTCGAGTCTGAAGCCAGTGCTGAAGCGGTCTCATATGCATCAACCCCAGCGGCGCGACCGCTCCGGAGGATGCCATATGCCCCAGGAGCCTCTGGAAAAGTTTTAAAGGAACCGCTGCAGCCGGCCTGAAGGAGGCAAGGCATTTCAACACTGACTGAACATGCTCATTTGGTGAGTCGTGCCAACATTGAGACCGAGTCTAACTCCATGCCGAGAAAAGAGATGCTCTGAACCGGGGTGAGTTTGCTCTTTTCCCAGTTGACCTGAAGCCCCAAACGGCTGAGGTGCCTGAGGTTAAAAACTCTCAAGTCCAAGATCAGTCGTAAGCCACCACCTTGCTTGGGTACAATGATGTAAGGGCTATAGAGACCCTTCTTCATTTCGGTTGGAGGGACAGGCTCTATCGTGTCTCTGAGTAAAAGGGTAGCGGTCTCCGTGTGCAGGGATTTGGCATGCTCGCCGTGTACTGCGGTAAAGCGGACGCCCGTGTTACGGCATCGGGAGGCAATGACGCATCCCGAGGCTCTGGTGCTGAGAAAAGACTCGAAGCACTTACCTTGCTCCGCACACCTGGCAGGGGGCGGGTTCATGACTGAGGAGGAGGACTGGTAGAGGCGTCCTCTGTACTCGTCCGAACCAATCTTTAAGCACCTTGGCCTGGTGGACTTGCAGGAGGGCCATGGCGTGTCCGGCAGTGCTGTAGGCTTTAGCAGTCAGTGTAGACGTCGTCCTACAGGCCTTGGAGGGGAGCACAGGATGACCCCGCCAGGTGGTCGTGTATCCGGGGCACATGTGGAGCGCAACAGCCCTATTCACCTGGGGAATCGCCGTGTACCCGTGGGCTGCTCCGCCGTCGAGGGTAACGAGAGTGGATGAGCAGGTGGCATGACGATTGGAGAACGGCGCCCTCTGCGTAGATGTCAGCTCATCATGCACTTCCGGGAAAAATGGGACCGGGGGTGTGCGTGGCTGTGAGCGGCGCAGTGTTCCAAGAAACCAATCATCCAGCCACGATGGCTGTGGGGAGGACGGAGGGTTTCAGTCCAGCCCCACGCTAACGGTGGCCCGGGCAAGCATATCGGACATCTGCACCTCAGTCTGGGTGTTCTGGCCCGAAGGCGGCAGCCCAGGGGAGTTGTCTGCGTCAGACGCTGCGCTCTCCGATGCAGAGGCGAGCTCATCCACTTCTAGCTCTAGAGGATAGGCAGGCTGCCTGTGAGGCAAGCCGCTGTTGCCTCAAGCACGGACGGGAGTCAACGAGCATGCCGGGGGGTGGGTGGTCCGAGGGGCCATACCCGGCGGAGCTGCACCCGCTGCCGTCCCCAGATCGCCTCCAGCGCCAGCGGCATCGTCCTCAATCCCGTGGGAAGAAGGAGTGATGCGGGTGGTTGAAAGCGAGCCGCGACCGCAACGTTGACATGGTCATGTTCTCGCAGTGAGAGCATGAGCCATTCACAAACGCTGCCTCGGTGTGATCGCAACCCAGAGACACGAGACAACGCCTGTGGCCGTCTGAAGCGGAGAGCACTCTACTGCATCCAGGAACTACACAGGGGTCGAAATGGCATCTTTATAAAGACGTGTCCTGAAAAGGGCGTTCAACGCCCCTGTGTATTGCTCTTTTAGAGGAAAATACTCTTTTACAGAGAAAATCACTCTTTTAAGAATTAAAACTCTTTTAATTTTGCACTGTCGAATCGCCCAGGGGAAAACTGCACTGCCGTGCAGAGAAGGAGAAAGCCGCTGATGTGCGCCGTAAATCCAACAGCAAGCAAAGCGTCAGAGGAACAGGAACAGGTGTGTAACTCGCAGCTGACTGCTGACACGACCAAGGCTCTGAAGAAAATTTCTGAATGTACTTATAGTATTTCCTCGCCTTTATACCCGTAAGTCCAGGGGCAGGGTATGCAAATACTGTCTGCCAACTTCTCATTGGCCTTTTTTCATAGAGGCATATTCGGCGCTCAAGAGAGACCCCTAGTGTCGCTTCTTCGACATGACGTCGAAGTGAGCGACAGACGGGGAACAGGACATCAAATGACTAGGGGAACACATGACATGAACAGGAACTAAACTTTTCAAAATAAAAGACATGGAATAAAGACATGAACAAAAACACATCTAAACATGACATGAACTATATACACAAAAATCATAATGTATATTTAATGTTATGATCCTTTATTCTCTTGCAGACATGTTTAATTTTCATATTTCCAGTTGTGGTCATCAAAGCCTAACTTGATGAGAAGGTCAGATATTGTTTTTTTTTTGGTCGATGTTTCAAACTCATGATGAATTGTTTCTTCCCCATAAATATTTAGAAGAGCTAGCACAACAGCATCTGTCAATCTATCCATTTTGATTAAAAAAAACTAAATAAAAATTTTATTAAAAAGCTTATTAACCAGTCTTTTAAAAATTGTATTAAAAAGCTTATTAACCAAAATTGTAAAAATTGCTGGCATCAGCTGTCTGACGGCTGATGACACGTTTTTTTTTGACCAGCGAGAAATTTTCCTTTTTCTGCAGTGGAGAAACACCTACGCATTGTCGTAATATTCCAAGACAGTAGTGGCATTTGGTTGAACTCAGTTGTTGTGAAGCAGCATTTTCAGGTCAGACCTTTCAACGGTAACTGCCACAGGATTAGAGACGGAGCAATGGAAAGAAAATATTTGATTTTTGAATTTTAACATGACAGCCTTAATATACACACATACCCATCAGTTTAGCCCATAGGAAATTAGATAAAATATAAAAGAACATATATAAATAAAAGGTTAATAAAAAAGGGCAGATATAAATGAACTAATAAAGATTAAGAGATAAAAGAATAGAAATAACAAAAATGTTATATACTTGGAAACATTACATTTTGTAATTCAATTTTGAATATTTGGAAATTGTCTCGAGCAAAAATTTAACTTGGATCACCAGCACATAAACACCACCGCATAACTTGTTTTACATGCACTCTACAAAACAGCACATCACTTTCTTCATTTTACTTAAAAAAACAAACAAACAGATTTTTTAGTACGAAAGTACAAAAGATTATCGGTGGAATGTGTGCTGTGACAGATAAAGCCACATGCATTACACAGGACTGACCGCTGACAGTGTACAGTCCCTTTCTACATCATTTATCTGCTGTGGAAGCAGAATGCAATTTCCTGAGAGAAGGAAGCCATGGGTGGGTGTCACAAACATCAAAGGGTCCCAAAAGATATCAGAAACTTGAGCACTGCCAGTGTCGTGTACCAGTACATCAGCTCTGCCTCTACTCACTAGCTGGCTGGATGGCTGGTCATGGAAATATGGAAATTCCCACCTTCAGACACAGACAGCAAGCAAGAGTGTTGATTAGACATTTGTAAGTTGCTTTAAAGAAAAGCGTCTGTAAATGACTATATGTAAATATAGACATGGGGCAACACTTGACAATATGGTTATGGTTTATCACTGTCCAAGCATTCGTTGAATTGCAGCGCTCAGCTTCACCCATTAATGGCCAAATGGTACATAGCACTCGTAAAGAACAAACTTACACATTTCAGTTCATAAAATCAAAATGGACCCTATGGATAAACATTTTCCTCATTGAATATCATGTTGAACTCCATTACTGGAGTAAAACTGAATGCAAACACAATTTTAGTTTTACTTTTAAAGCCAGGCACAGCATTAAAGCTTAAACGTGTTACTTTTTTGATGTTAAAACATTTTCTCCTATCCCAGCTTAATATGCAAACAACTATAAGTAAGCCATTTGTAGGTTGATTACCTTAAAAACAGAAAACACTATGCTTCTTTGGCGCTATAAAAATTGCCCTGTTTGTTTAGAGCAGCCCATCCACCCCGACAAAGTGAGACTGACTCAACCAATGGTGTGAGTTGGGGTTGGGACTATCTGGGTCATCAGCAGACGGGGGAATGTTCAAAACAGCTATTTGAAAACAATGTTTATTTTTGCTTGACTGCAGGACTGGTGGCCTCATACTTAAGTTCTGTACATATTACACAGATTTAATGAAAATTGCAACCCGATCTGTTAGAATCACTTTACTCTATTTGCATTTCTTCAAAATTATTATTACGTGGCTCGTTCTACATATCGCTGCAGTTTCCTAGTGAAATGAACACTAGAGTAAAACAAATACTTTTCTTCACTTTCACACAAATCACAAGTAAACCGGCAGATTAGCATATGACATCTAAACACTTTTACTATAGTGCATGTTTGTATGGCAATGCATTTTAACGTTTGCACTACATAACCAACTACATTTACAAGCTTGTTTGAGTGTGTTAAAGCGCAACAGTCTGGTTCCAGAACAGTCTGGCATTTATGCAATAGAATAATTGATCTTCAATGATAATTATAAACCATTTAAAAGACAGACCTACCATGAGCTACGAGATTATTCATCAATGGTATGCTTCTGTTAAAGCCAACCATCTGCGTCATCTGAAATTCATTGTTTAAAATATGTGTTTGATAGCAGAATTCATGGTAAACAACTACATTACCCATGATAATGCAGGGAAAGATCCACCACTCAGAGAACCACGACCAACGAAACACGCAAAAAGTGCATCGGAGTGACTGCGCGCTCCCATGATGCGCTGTGAATGACGTAATCAAGTCGCTCTCCCTTCCCCCTTATACAACACTGTATATATTTGTAAATATCAAACTATTTAGCAATAAACATAAAATATATTTGTGGCACGGTGGAGGGCGGGACCGGCGCGTGATTACGCACGCCCAGTCCCGTATTAGGCTAATTAAGCCGTCAAGAGGGATAAAGGCCACTCGCAGACGGCGCTCGAGAGAGAGAGCTCAATTACGGACGTCCGTTATCTTGTGTGTTTGTCTTTTGAGTTTTCCATTAAACCTTTAGTTTATATGTTAAGCCGGTTTCTCGCCTCTTCCTTGCCTGTGAACATGAACTTCTTTACAATATTGTTTCTAAAGTTATAATCAACCTAAAATCAATAGTTTTATACTGTATATTCCCATTGTTTTTTAGTCAATGACGTCATTTGCAATGCTTCATTTGATTGTAGTCCGTGCATGAAAGATGGTAAATACACAGCCTTGTATCTTTGCCTTTATGTACGATTTTCAAATCGTTTTTTGGCTCAAAACAAAGTACGTGATGTTGTGATTCTCCTCTGAGCTGGTTGGTTTGGTTCATGGCTTACAACTCTTTTATGAAGGATTTTATTAAAAGGCTATGGAAGAAATGAATTGAGAAAATACTTCTGGAACTCAGACAGCTGAAAAAGCAGGCGGGCACTGTTGCGGTCTATTGCACGGTAGCTCAACTGATAGAGCGTTATACTTGCGATGTAAAGGACTGGGGTATAAGTCCTGAAGAGCACACAAGACAACACTGTCCTAAATGGCACCCTCCGCCCTTGCGGTCTTCCTCTGAGTGCAGATTTTGGTGATGTAAGCGAGTGCAGACCGATGGGGTGCTAGTCAGAAAGTCCATGAGGGGGAATGAGTGGTAAAAGTATGTCCCTAAGTGTGCATTTGGGACAGACTTCCAGACTTCGATCAGATGATGCATTTTTTTTTTTTTTTACAAATTATTATTTGAAAAAGTCATGACATTGATAGATAGGGTAAAGGAAAACACTTTAAACTCAATATTGAATATTTGTTTTTATTTAAGAATTTCACTGACATTAAATAATTTGAAAATGTTACCAAGATCCTCTGAAAAACAAAGTGCACATACAACTACGGCAACAAAACCTCATCGTTTTAAATCTTTAGAGAACAATAAACATGACAGACACATGAATGGTTACAGGCAGGTGCTTAGAACACAGTAACGCCGGTTTCACGTATCATCCGTGAGTAAGGTGTGAGCAGCGCGTTTTCGTTTTGGTGCCCATATTAACAGTATACACCCTTCATATTGCTCACAAGCGTGAGTTGCGAGGTGAAGCATCCCAGAAGTGGCAGTGAGTGGATCGTTTCAGCACCGAACCTATTTTTACTGCAGGCTCACGCTGAACTCAGCGGCTGAATTGAGGTGCAGTACACCACTAAAATAATCAAGAGATTTTAGAAAAGATGCAAAAACGAATAAACAATATTTAAACTGAACCAACTATACAGTACAATTTATAGGTTTACATCTGGACCAACCTTTTTGGAAAATTCAGTCTTTCCCCATTCAAGTAGATAAGAGCTGTACTATTATGTCGCTTGTTTACAAAGAAAACAGCTGCCCAGCTTGCCCGAGAGCACTCCAAAGATGACCGCCGAGTGACTTGCCTCGAAAGGGACTTATTTATTAACCAATCATGATCAAGTACACTGATAAACAAGTGTACGTGACTGCCCGCCATTGCTGTAGGAACCTTGAAAAGAGAGGTGGCCAGTGTGAAAACCCAAACTCAACACGTTGCTCACACCTCCTTCAAGGAGTATGTGTGAATCTGGTTTAAAATGAATAGAAAGAACATGCTGTCATATATTTGCAAAAAAAGTTGTAAATACACACAGCCACACTTCTGCAGGTATAAATATCACTGTTAGATGGAATGTTGCTATATCAATAGATACATGCAATGTTACATGCAAAGAAAAAATGATACAATAAATTGAATAGGAGTAATTCCACATCTCTGTAAAATTAAATAAAATTAAGATTTGAACCAGTTCAACACATCAGACTTAAAAGTGATACTATATACACATGATAAGCAAGTGATCCGCCATTGACAAACAGTAAAAAACGATTCATAAAATACATGTTTAATCCGCGATTGATCATCGTCTCATCCGGCATGTTTATCCCTCTGGGCAGGGAAACTCCAGGCTGCTGTGATTGGTCGAGAGGATCAGCAGCGGGGACTGTTGGGTAGTACTCCACCGTGGAGCCCGCACTGATGCAGGCTCAGCCGAAGGGCGCATTGAGGGTGCAAAGGGGCCCTCGCGAGCAACCCTCGTAGCACTAAAATGTCAAACGAGACACACCAAAAGTTCTCGTGGACTTTGCTTTATTTTCATTCGGCAACAATGCCGACACAGTCACATTCTTATTATGAGATAAGGCTGAAAAATTGGTTGATATAATGAAAAATAGTTGTGCTTTCTGAAAAACAATGATTGATTTTAAACTGATCTGGCTCCTTCCACCCTTAAAATGGACCTCACGCATTAGCTATGAACACTCAATTTTACCTGCCTTTACTTTCCGAAATATATCGGAGTGCAATTAATTATGCAATGCAAAAAGCTTTCTCAGCGCCGGAACAAGGGTCCTATAGTATGAATTGTAGTATGAATCTTTTTCTATGGAGAGTTTTCTTTTTCAGGTCAGCTACTCTCATGATAGACAGCTACAGAAAATCTTGCTGAGCAAGTAAGATAAAGCTTAACATGTTTAAAGCTAGCTACCTGATTTATAACACATCCCTGATAGAGTTACTTTCAAATGTGTGTGCCTTTAACACATTTGAAAGTAACTCTATCAGCCCCTTGAGTACTGCGTATGTACCTATGTTACTGGAACAACAATGCAATAATACCAGCGAGTTGGCAAATCATTTGCATTTACAAACATACGTAGAGTACGTTTCTGCCTAAGCATGTTAAAATGATGTTTATAAAATGAGTTGGTGAAAAACTTTGTGGTTAAAACAAAAGACTCACTTTTATTCCTTGTGCCGTTCTGTCTTACACAGTGTCGAGTGCTCTACGACTGCTTTGTAATACTCTTTATTACAGTGAAAGGAAGACTCTTGCGGCTATAACACAAATAGTTGAGGACACTCCGCTTGTCTACATTTACATTTATGCATTTGGCAGGTGCTTTTATCCAAAGCAACTTACAGAGCCAATCCCCCCGGAGCAACCTGGAGTTAAGTGCCTTAAACAAGGACACAATGGTGGTGGCTGTGGGGATCGAACTGACAACCTTCTGCTTAACTGTTTAGTGCTTTAGCCCACTACGTCTACTCCACCACGTCTAGAGAAACTAGGCTGCACGCGGCACAGTCCACCGTACTGTGCTGATTACGAAATAAGCCTCACGCTTATGAATGAGACGTTCTGGCACACAGAAACCTGAAGTATGCTTTGGCCTTAAGGTGTCGACATTGAGTATTCCTGAGATTTCTGGACTGTTTTATTTTCTGTTTGCTTTTAGAGATGTCTAAAGTAACTTTTGTGCAGATTAATGTTTCAATGAGGACCTCCACGTTCCTCTCAGTTTTATGTCTGTCACTAATGGCTTTTAGAGCTCAGGTTAACTTTAAGGAAAGAGGGCATGTTTAGGTGATGGAGCTCTTATCACCGCTATCAGAAATATCTTGTCGGCAGCTATTCAGTGCTCTCGGGAAAAATAAACCAAAATAACTCTACAATGACTGAATGCCGGGTAGATAACAGTTGACTGGTGGGATCACTCTCCCATTTTTTTCTCCATGGTCAATCATTCTCATTTCTCTTGTTGGTTTTATTAGGAGGAAACAGAAAGCCCTAGTGTGAGAAGCCACTGGTTATCTGAGAGTCTTGGGAATGAAGCCCTCCGCAGGGTCTTCACTCAGCACACTAATGAAAGCTGGACAATTTGTGAGCGTTCATTCCCAACATACTTATACCCCCATCTATAGTTCTCTTCCCTAAACAACTTTCCTTAACTACCCCCAAAAATGCTTAAATTATCAACCATTCCTTATACATTTCAAAGGAAATACCCTTATTTAATATCATTATTACTCTTATGTGTTTGGCACTAGAGGTAACAGATAATGTAGTTTTGATTGTATTGGTCATTTGTTTAAAAACAACTATTTGTATTATAATTATTAGTATTAAAACTACATTCAAGAATGCACATTTCGAAAACTTTTTTTAATAACATTTGATATAATCCAAAAAATCTAAAAGTTAAAAACAATTATTTAAGGAAAGCATTTAATCTGTAAAAATAATCTTTATTGTTTGTAAACGCTACAGTAACATTACTCTATTATGAATAGAGTAACAGAATAGAGAAACAAAAAGTATCTGTATGTTTATCATTCAGAAACACATAAGGCTGTTTAAAAATGACATGAACTTTTACAAAAAAGTGTGTGTGTGTATATATATATATATATATATATATATATATATATATACACACACACATACATACATACATACAACAGTTAGTTCTGGTTCGACCTGATTGGACGAGAGACGTTCCATGAGCACTGATGGTGTGACAGCATCAGCACTCACTGTGTGTGAATCACTCCGCTTGTGTTCATGCTGTTCTAAACTAAAGTGTAAGAGCATTGCAAATGTGTTAAGAGCTACTGTTTGTCTTTTTTTCTGACATTACATATGTTAGCCAGCAGGAGGTGGCAAAAGATCATTTTTGTGTGTAATATGAGCCAGTTAGGTGAGGTGAAGTGAATCTGCATCAGCCGTTTAAATACTACAGCTCTTTGTGATCGCTTACTACACTTACTACACTACAAAAGCTAGGAAATAGTTTTAAACGGCTTTAAACGAACAACTTCAGCACAACTGACACATCGTGAGCCTGGCTGAAAGGCAACCATAAGGGGCGAGGAAACGATGACGAGCCGGAGGTGCACACCCTTTAGCTGCCCATAGGACAATGCTACTTCCTCAAACAGGCCCTACGGTCGGAGTGGACGAATGGGGGATACCTCTCCGGGCCAGCTCCTGAATCTGGCATCCTCGTGGTGAACAGGGCTTTGTGAAAGGGTGGGGTAGTGTCCATAGGAAGGCCCTGGCACGGGCTGGGTCAGTAGGCTGCTTATGCTCCCCTCGAAGGTCCACAGCGCGAGGGACAGCGCCATCACTGGTGGCCTGTCTTCCCAGGCCCGCGGCAAGCGTGAGGGGTAGGCGGCCCGTCATCAAGCCTGTCAGAGGCGACGTGAGCGGTTCACCCCCGTCAACTCATCAACTCGCCCGGGGGTCTGAGGAATGGGTCCGGCAGCACACCATCTCATCCGCTCCAAACCCTCCCTGCTCTGGTCCTGGGCATGCGAGGATGCACACATGGAGATTTGAAGCCAGCTCCCCGAGAAAAGGTGCACTCTATGTTTTAAAGACAGTGGTGATGAAGCATTATTCACATCAGGTGTGCTTCATTCACCGCATAATAAACGAGGCTTATTATGCACCTCTTCTCGGTCTCCCTCCCAACTAAGAAGTAATCCAAAGTATTTAGAATACATAACTGACCTTAAGTAATCTTACGGAATACATTACAAATTACATTTAACAGCATGTATTCTGTAATCTGTAGTGGAATACATGTCAAAAGTAACCCTCACAACCCTGTGTGTATATATGTGTGTGTGTGCGTGTATATATGTATGTATGTATGTGTGTGTGTGTGTGTGTGTGTGTGTGTGTGTGTGTGTAAATTACCTAATTTATAGTAAATTAAAACAAATAGTAAAAACGGCAATTTGAAGAAACATGGTGTAATGTAAAAATACAAAGCAGGATGTGTCCCAAACAAGTCAAGATGAGGAAGAACTGAAGGTGCTGGAACCCTGTTGTATTTGCACTGATTTTAATCTTAATAATATTATTAATATTTTCTGCCCTAAAAGTTTCTGAGACACCAAATTTCACAGGATGGTCAGAAATGCACCCCATTACTCAGTTATTCCCCCTTCCCAAATTCCTTAATCCTCTGATTCCTTCAGTGAAGTAGAACAAAATGCATATCTCCGAATATATTTTCATCACTAAAATTTTTCTGCTTCCATTTTTTAAACTTCTACTAGATCGTTGGTCTAATTCATTCTTAATTTTGTCTATATCATCTATAGACTTGACAAAACGTTATCAAAACAATTTTGATTCATAAAATCGTTCAAAAGAAATATTTTGATTAGAGAATTCTCTAATCAAAATATTTCTTTTGAACGATTTTATGAATCCAAATTTTTGGCCACGGGTCAAAAATATTATTAGCTTATACCTTCTAAACAATTTGACAATCAAATTCTTTCGGATCTGCTCTTTCAAATTTGTCAAGTTTGATCTTTTTCTCAACTTTTCCAAACTGCTTGAACCCCAATAATTTTATATATAGACTATATTTTCATTAACATTTTTTACTATTTTGAGTCTTGATTTTTTTTTTTACTCAAATGTTAGATAACCTGAAACTGTTTTGCACCGTTAACAGATTTGTCGTTCAGGGTTGCTGCAGAATTGTAAAAATCTAATTTAAGACTTTTTAACAATATAAACACATAACATTTATATTGTATTTACATACCAGAACAAACCCACCCAATCTCAAAATAAATCACGCATAACAGAATATTTTACTCAAATAGGCTGTGACACACATTTACCAAGACCTTAAAACATATTATTAGAAAAACAGGGGATCTGCCTTATTCTGAAAACTGACAAGTAAAGATTTAGACACCACTACCCTACACACGAGTGGGTGTTGAAAGCTGATGAATTTTCAGAGGAATTGTTGGCAATATAGAGTCTCCCAGGGGCACGAGTTGTCCTGCTGCTGGATGTGCTCGTGACCTGCATAGATGTCCAGAAATGAGCTCAATGAAGTGTCTAGAAGATAAAGGCTGTAGGTCATCATGAAGGTCTTTGATCAGTCTGTGACCTCCTCATGCATCAAATACATTTTTTCTAAGGCCTTTCTTGTTTGTTTTACTATGTCTTCTCCCCCGGCTAACTTTCTTTTCTGTGCGATTTACCCCCACTGTTGGAATCACTTACACGGCATTGAGTGCTGTATAGTGAGGAAGCCAACAGGGGAAACAGGTTCAAAGAGTTGGCAGAGTGGTTCTGTATGGCCTGGTCCCCAGCGAACAGATAAATACATGCATTCAGCTCACAGGTGCATGGGTTGCCATTTGAGCAATACTTCAATAGGTAACACTGGACATGCAGGAGACAGGAGAACCCAAGGTGAAGTGCAGTGAGTGATACTAAATATACTGTAGTGTGAGTAATGCACACTGGTTTTGGAAAGCCAAAATTCAACAGCAGACAGAATAAATATGTCCACCGATGTCAAGGTATGATATGTGTGCCAGAAAAACACTGTTAAATTGACAGTCAACATTCTTTTTCATTGTTTAGTACTTTCTGAAGGGGAAATAATGTGTTTTGGTACTAAACTAAGCAGGTGTTGTTAGTTGTTGACTTTTAGAGGACTAATCTTTAAGACCAGAAACACCTGCTAATGTTGCTTATCGCTGCTTAACTGTGCAATTGTCTGTTTGCATTTGTGCGCCTCTAATTGAGATTATAATAAATCTCATAGGATTTAGGAATGATTAACATCACTTCAGAACTTAGTAGGTAAACTTGGGTTTGTAACAAAAAATTTGTGGTCAGTATTTTTTAATATTTTAAAACTGCCTCCAAATTTGTTATCATAAATAATGGGCTCAAGAATTCTAATCATGATATGATAGATTTATTAAATGTTCTCATTACAACTTGTTTGTTGATTTAACTCATAATTGATTGTAATACAGTTTGGTGTTAGCAAATGTGCAATAATCAAAAAATATTTTGTGGCACTAAATGTGAGTTAAATGTTCTCCCAAACAGAACCGACCTCCCTTCTATAAACCTAACCAAAAGTGTCATAAAAGGAATTGTGAGATGAAAAGCTCAATTGATAAAGGAACCACATCAGTTTCTATGGCACTTTGAGCTCATGTGTTGACTCGCGTGCTCTTCATACTAGTCCTTTATATCACAGTATAGCTACTGTTCAATTTAATCGCACCCAAACGAGCTTGTTAATGTACTTGGTTATGTAATGCAAAAGTTTTCTCATATACAGCCACGTAAAAATAACTTGATTGATTTGCATGATCGTAACAATGCCTTAAAATGCCATCTAGCTGGGCAACTTTCAAGGCTTTGGAACATTCCATTGATTGTCCAGATCCATTGTCACAATGATTACCTGAGGGCTGACAATGTGCATCTAAATTACCTTTTGTGTGGCAGGCAGATAATTGTGTGTGTTAAGTTGATTCTTTGCGTGAGTGAGTGTGTATTTTGAGAAGGAGGGGTTGAAGGGGGCTACTAAAATGCGAGTTTGTGCGACACTAATGGATTAACAGCTTGACCTGGCATGCTAATGGCTATAGTCTGTGATGTAATGAGCTTTTAATTAGGTCACCTCTGAGCTTGACCCACGTGTAATGAGGGGGGACGCTGAGAAGCTGAGCGTAAAAGAGTGAAGACTGATGATAGCCCCCTGACCTGCATGTGTGAAGCGTCTCGGTCTGTAAACAGGACTGGACATTCCTTGCATTCTCCACCACCATCCCTACGGCCCTCCACCCTCTACAAGTCCTTAAAGGTTCTGTGATCAGATTATCCTCACAACTGAGATGCATTTCTTTGGCTGCAAATCAAGATCTTGTTTTATTGCAGGTGCTTTTTGTGCCCTAATTCATTTTTGAACTTACTGGTAGGGATGTCATGATACCATTTTTTCGAGACCGAGAGCAAGTACCGATACTTCCTTTTCGATACATGTCGATACGATACCTGTTTTTTTTGTTCTGCTTTCATGTTATGTTACAATACTGAGAATCTGATCATTTGAGAACAGCATGTTTATTATTTTAAAGCAACTGATAATTAAAAGACATCATCATAAAAAGTAATTTTTAGCTGGCAAAAAAATTATTAAAAAGCCCAAAAATATTTCACAGAATGCTTTTTATATATAAATAATCACTATAAACAAAATCAAGAGAGCTAAAAAACAGTAATGCCTGAGTTAGGAATTGCATACTAGCATACTACTCTTATTGTTTCTGCCATAGACAGATATGGGAGAAGTAGTACGAGTAGTATGGGTAGAATGCAGTTTCAAACTCAGCCCAAGTCATTTTTAGCTCTTTACATTGTTAAAGCTGCTCTATGTAACTTTGTGCTCTCTAGCGACATCTGTGGTTGAAACCAAATAGCAAGCAATTTTCGGAAGAACACTTTACGTCAGTCATGTTTCAGCACTGCTCTTCTGGAGGATGAATGTCATGATTTGATCTTACCTGAACATCACCTGTGTGTGATCACAACTGGGAGAGTGGGAGTCATAACGTGAATATTTTCATGTTGATATTATGTTATACAATTAAACATATAAAACTAAAACATTACTTGCTTTAATAAAGATTAAAAAAAACACTCCAATTTACATATTTTGAATGAATGAATTTTATACTTATTGCGCTTTGACACTACACTCAGAGCACTTTTACAAAGAGAACAGGGGACTCAGTCACTACCAGTATATTTTAATATGATTATTCAAGGTTTTTATCTACTAGTATTGTTTGTATTGTACTACACTTTAGAGGTGAAACTGGTGTTATAGCTGATACAATTTCAATGGAATTTCAATGGAAGACTATTATTTTTATATTTTATTGTACAGCTTCAGTTGATAATGCAAGTGAACCATAATACTACAATAGTATGTCTATGCAAAGCACACAATAACAGCATAAATTAAGAACTTAAAACGGCAAGGATTCAATAATGATGACAATTAAATAAACTTAATTCAATATGAAAATAATATGAATAAATATGCAATATAACAATTATAAGAAGTAAATTTCAGAAGTCATAAATAGTTGCAAACATGTCACAGTAACTTCCCAGAGAACAGAGATACGTTGTGATCAATTAACACATAAGTGCACAATATGTTCAATACATACAAGCATGATAAGCAATATTAGCTTCAACAATCCTAACTGACAGTAAATCCAAGCATTAAAACAGGTAAACAACTTTGCCAAATGGATAACAGATAAACATCCATCCAGATTGCCATGATGCTGTCCTGAACTGTGTGATTGTGACTGAGTGAACTGAACATAGTTTCTCCAGCCGGAGCACGAAACAGCCGGTATTGACGCAAGGATGAACTTTACAAGCCAGCAAATTCATGCCAAATCTGACCCAAAAGCTCAAAATACAAATAATTTTTATAGGCTTACTGTAGTGAATCTGGGTAAGGGACATTGTTTTGAACACTGATTATTTATGCATCAATAATGGCTATTTGTTCATTTTTAAATAAAATAATAATTATAATCTGATGTAGTGACTTTAAAAATGGCAAAATGTAACATTTCACAGTAAAAAATATAATTAAAAATATGTCAAGGCTGTCTTTTAAAAAGGACACTTTTGCAAATGGAAAGGTGAAGGTTCTTTTTCATGAACAGAAGCAACTCTGTATGTTAACATGAATGGTGGGGCCCTATAAATTATTTTTTTATTTGTCACAGATTTCGTGTTTCCATAAAAAAAAATTCTGAATCCAGTATTTGATTGTAACGTAGTTCAATGGAAAGGAGGAGGCGAGAACCGGCTTGACAATGTAAATAATATTTTAATAGTAAACTTAAACAAAAGACACAAACACACCTAACCTAGACATAACCTAGACAGTAACCTAGACATTCCCCTTCTGTCGCTCACTCGACATTGTGTCGAATGAAGCAAAACTAGGGGTCCCTATTCAATCATGCCATGCGCTGAACCGTGTACGTGGGCTGCTGACACAGGTGCAGGCAGGCAGTTGCATGCCAAAGGAGCAGGCTGTGTCAGACTGCATGTACCCTTCCCCAACAGCCCACAAAAAACATCATAAACTTTTTAGGTTCCCGGAATCCCGAAGGGGGGGAATAAGCGACGTGCCAAGCAAGGGAGCAGGTCGCGCCAGCCACGCCTTTTCTCTTTCTCTATGTTTCTCACATAGATTTAAAGCGGCTGGGGCCATTTAATGCTATAACACGCATCAGGGAAGGCGTTCTTTTGAAACTCCGATTCTTTCAGGGGGAAAAGACCCCGTGGAGACCACAACCTGCCCAAGCTAAAATACACACAGGGGGATTAACCCATGAGGGCCCATCCTATGGAGCACCTATTCCAGTAAAGGAGTAATTTGTTCCCATAGTGGGTCTGGTCAGGGAATTCCTCCGCTGAATTCGCAGACCAGAGGGAGACTTCCGCCTCTGTTTGGAGACAGCGTTCACGTTCCGCTTTCCACCAAAGCAGACAAAGAGCTGCTCAGAACATCTAAAGCTCTGCGTGCGGTCCACATAGTTACACAAAGTGTGTAGGTGTCCTCTGGACTTGTCAGAACCAGACAGCAATCGTGGGTCCACGTCCGGGGTGCCGGGACTGCCGGAGTGTGGCACCCGGTTGCCGTGAGAATGGCATTTGTGGGCCAGGTGACCCAGGGAATGAGGAAATAGCTCTTTTATTGTGAATGTGGGTACCACAGCCCAAAGGGGGTGCGGCAAAGGAAATAAGGGTAAATAAGGATTCTCCTCCCGGCCATCCACTGGAGGACAGAGTGGTCTGCTTACCAGCTCCGTAGCAAATGTCTCATTCCCTGTGTCGTCCATCTTAGGAATGCTTGGGAAACTTCCGGGTCCTCGAGGACATCCGGGAGACGGGGGGCATGCACTTCCTGAGGGGCGCTCAATGCTGGGGTTGAGAGCTGGGCCCAGGTTGAGGCGGAGCTGCCTGGCATTTGAAAGCCTCAGGGGGACACCCTCAGCGATCATACGGAGCATGGCCCGTGCTGGAATGGCAGCGGGGCATGATGTGGCAAATGGCCTCCATCTGTTTCTTCACCGCTGAAAACTGCTGGGCGAAGTCATCGACAGTGTGGCCAAAAAGGGCCAAGCTGGGAGATGGGGGCATCATACGTCACCCAAGTTATGTCAGACGTGATCGTCCCCTTAGTACCACTCACCCAGAGCTTGGATGCGTGGCTAACGCTTTCCAACACGTTGTGGTGGCTGGCCAGGACCATTCAGTGCCGTCCGCTTCAGTGCAGGGCGAGAACGCTGCCACTTTGCGTGCGGAGATCGTAACCCTGTCCCTCCAGCAGAGATGGGGAAAGGGTTCCACAGCCCTTACTTCATCGTGCCAAAGAAAGGTGGTGGGTTGCGGCCTGCAAGTTCTGAACCGGGCCTTGCACAGACTCCCGTTCAAGATACTGACGCAGAAACCCATTTTGGCGTGTGTCCGGCATCAAGATTGGTTCACGGTGGTAGACCTGAAGGACGCGTACTTTGACATCTCGGTTCTTCCCTTCCTACAGTTTGCTTTCGACAACCAGGTGTATCAGTACAAGGCCCTCCCATTCAGCCCTGTCCCCTTGCGTACTCATGAAAGATGTAGAGGCAGCTCTTGCCCCGTTAAGGGAAGTGTGCATCCGCATACTCAACTACCTCGAAGACTGGCTGATTCTAGCACACTCTCGAGAGTTGCTGTGCGCACACAGGGATTTGGTGCTCAGGCACCTCAGCCGCCTAGGGTTTCGGGTCAACTGGGAAAAGTGCAAGCTCTCCCCGGTTCAGAGCATCTCTTTTCTCGGTATGGAGTTAGACTCTTGAACTGCTGAACTGCCTTAAGTCATTCAGGTGGAGGACAGCAGTTCCACTGAAACACTTTCAGAGGCTCCTGGGTCATATGGCTCCTCAGCGGCAATCACGCCGCTCGGGTTGATGCATATGAGACCGTTTCAGCACTGGCTTCAGACTCGAGTACCGAGATGGGCATGGCGTCGCGGCACACATCGTGTAGCAATCACAACACTCTGCTGCCACTTATTCAGCCCTTGAACAGACCTTCTACGTGCAGGGGTTCCCCTACAGCAAGTGTCCGGACGTGACGTGGTCACCACAGATGCCTCCAAACTGGGCTGGGGCACCGTGTGTAATGGGCACGCAGCCGCCGTTTCCTGGTCCGACAACACCGCGACAAGTTGTTGTCGGATGCTCTCGTCGCATGTCATCAGTTTCCCATGGACTACACTGCCAATAATTCCCCGCCCTGATCACTTCCAGCTGTTCCCCATTGTTTTCACCTATCTTTCAATTCATTACCTATTGTGTATTTAATGCCCTGTTTTCTGTTCACCTTTGTCGGTTGTTAATGTTTCTCCCCAGTTCATACTCCAGTTTCAGTCCTGTTTTCATTTGTTTTTCCTTCCTGGTTTCCTGTCTTGCCCTGTTTCTGTGTTCATCCTGTTTTATATTTAGTTTTATTCTTATTAAAATAGATGCTGTTAGATCCTGGCTTCGTGACCTCCCTCATTGCTACAGTAGTATTATGGTTTTCTTTAATAAATACTTAAAGTAAATACAGAAATGTAACAGCTAGACACAGAACATTCAGTGCACAAATTAAAATCATATTATGTCCTAGTGTGATTATTAAGCCACAAAGGCTGCGATTTCATGAGATAAATATATAGTTTGCATGTGCCACATACTTCAAAGTGAATGTTTAAAGCCAGCTGCTCATTCACGGAAAAACATACCCTGTGTCTCAATCATCTCCCTATATGGTGAATCAGTATATCATGAACATGAATCGGGCACTGGCAAGGGTGTTCATCCACTGAACATTAGGACACTTATGACACAGTGAACTGCGACATGATCACAAAGTTGCATGTTTAAACAGAGCTATAATTTATCAGCAAAAGCGCTGTATAAATGACACTGTCATGCACTTTCATGGTAGATATTCAAACATACAGTGTTATTATGAAAGATAAATGACATAAAGTAATTAAAGCATATGTTTAACCTTCCTCTACCAACTCTAATATTTAAAAGATTGTTTCCTTGGTCATTTTGAATGATATACATTACAAACAACATCTCTTTTAAAGAGTAGGATAAGTTTTTTGCTTTTTGGGGGGGTTTTACACTTGTGCTTATCTTCTAATGACTTGAAAGACTTCAGGAGACATGACAACATTTCCGGTAAGGGAACATAGTGAGCAACGATGCTCCGTGGTTTGTGGGTATTTTTTGGGAGCGAATGTTTTAGAGCACTAGAACAATTTTGCCATTGAGACAGCCCTAGAAATTCCTGACTCCCTAATGAGTGCCCTGACTACTAAACTGGAGCTGAGTGAGACATACCCATACATACGTTCAGATCAAATAAACAATTGTTTGATTTTAGAATGTGTCATGTCCTTCTCCATCCTGTGCATGACCCCCTTTAATTTACCCTGCCATTTACTTTACCAAAGTTGTGTACACACATTGTGTACATGTTAAGTCAAGTCAATTTTATTTGCATAGAGCCTTTCACAACACACATCGTTTCAAAGCAGCTTTACAGAAGATCAGGGATTAACAGACGATAAAACTGTAATGTCTATAATGTCGATGAATCATCATTGTGTAATTAGTCAAATATGATTGTTAATCATGTTTAAAAATAAGTAATTCAATAATAATTGTATTAATAACCCCAGTGAGCAAGCTGAAGGCAACTGTGGCATGGAACACAAAACTCCATAAGATGTTGATTAATGGAGAAAAATAACATTGTGTGAAACCAGACTCTGGCTAACATCATGAATATAACGTAAATATTACTTATGTATAGTTAAAGTCATGGTTTAAAATTATTAAACTAAGTAAGTGTTAAGGGTCAGTGTTTAAACATCGATTTTGTTTGAACTGTAAGATTAATGACCAATGTCTTTGAAGTCCATCCTGGATTAACTGCAGAAGTTCACATAGATGCAATTGTCCTTGTTAATTGGCTGATGAAGTCTTTTGTTGGCAATTGTTAGTCTCTGTATTCCATTTCAAGAGTGCAGTCCATCACTACCTGGCCGGTAATTTCGGTGAGGTTCGGTGTAGTCCATCCTAAATCCAAGGTTCAGACAATGGCATATGAAGTATCCCATGTCTTGTTGGTTGGAGTTGGCATCAGTTCATCCTCTGAAGTCCATCATAATAGACTGAAGTAATGTTTGGCTGGCACCGGCTGCATTTAGTCATCATCATTCAGCGACACGTAGCAGTGGAGTCCAACACGAAGCAGGAATGGTGCTGAATGTTTCTGGTTTCTGGTTCCAGCAGACTAAACTAAAGCAGCCTAATTGTGGGAGTGTGTATGCATCTCGAACTGTGTTAGGGAGACTATTCCATTGTTTAGGAGCCAAATATGAAAAGGATCTACCTCCTTTTGTGGATTTTGATATTCTAGGAGCTATTAACAGGCCAGAATTTTGTGATCGTAATGAACGTCATGGAATATAGCGTGGTAGAAGGTCACTTAAGTACTGTGGAGTTAGACCATTCAAAGCTTTGTATGTAGTTAATAGAATTTTTAAATTAATATGGAATTTAACAGGTAGCCATTGTAACGATGATAAAATGGGGCTAATATGATACAATTTCTTGGTTCTTGTTAGCACTCTGACTGCTGCATTTTGAACCAATTGAAGTTTATTTATTGATCTTGCTGTACATCCTCCCATTAATGCGTTACAATAATCTAGTCTTGAGGACATGAACGCATTAATTAGTTTTTTGGCATTAGCAATAGAGAGCATGTGCCGTAATTTAGCAATATTTCTTAGGTGGAAGAATGCTGTTCTACAAACATTGGTAATTTGATTTTCAAAGTACAGATTGGTATAAAATATAACACCTAGTTTCTTCGCTGTTGAAGATGATGTAACAGTATATCCATCGAGAGTCAAATTATATTGTAGTGGCTTATTTTTAGAGTTTTTTGGTCCAATAAAGTTGTGTATTGTCGACATAGTAGTGGAAACTTATTCCACGATTCCTGATAATATCTCCCAGGGGAAGCATATACAGGGAGAAAAGCAGAGGCCCTAAAACTGATCCCTGTGGCACTCCATATTTTACTTTTGTTTGGTTTGACAATTCCTCATTTACATAGACATGACATATGACCTAAACCATGCTAATGCAACTCCATAAATGCCAACATAATTCTCTAGCCTATACAGGAGAATGTTGTGATCTATCGTGTCGAATGCAGCACTAAGATCTAAAAGCACTAGTAGAGAAATGCAGCCACGATCAGATGATAACTCTGATAAATGCAGTCTCTGTACTGTGATGAGGCCTAAATCCTCACTGAAATTCTTTGTATATACTATTTCTCTGTAGAAATGAACATATTTGGGAGGATACTACCTTTTTTAGTATTTGTGACACAATCGCAAGATTTTAAATCGGTCTATAATTAGTCAGTTCTCCAGAATCAAGTTTGATAACTCCCATTTTAAAGTTTCTTGGGACATGTCCTAAGCATAGGGAGGAGTTAATAATATTAAGAAGAGGTTCTGAAATTACAAGAGATACCTCTTTTAAGAGCTTATTTGGTATAGGATCTAACAAACATGTTGTGGCTTTTGATGTTTTGATAAGTTTTGTTAGCTCTTCATGACCTATGACAGAGGAGGATTGAAGTTGCACGTGAGGAAAATTATTAGACTCTGTTTTCTGAGGTGCTATGACAGATGATTGCATAATTCCAATTTTATTTCGGATTATTTCAATTTCATCTGTACAGAAATTCATGAAGTCATTACTCTTGTGCTGCGACGTAATATCTGGATCTGTTGAGGCTTTATTCCTAACCAATTTAGCCACAGTACTAAATAAACACCTAGGATTGTTGTGGTTATTTTCTGTGAGTTTACTAAAATTTGCTGACCTGGCAGCTTTTAGTGCCTATCTGTAGATTTAGACACTATCCTTCCATGCACCACGAAATACTTCTTATTTTGTATTTTTCCACATGCGCTCCATTTTCCGAGCTGCTCTCTTGAGAGCATGAGTGTGATCATTGTACCATGGTGCAGGGCTTATTTCTTTAATTTTCTTTAATCGAAGTGGGTTAACAATATCAAGAGTGCTAGAGAAGACTGCATTTAATTTTTTTTATTTTATCAAGTTCTTCTGGGCTTCGGGGTTTATTGAGTGTATGAGATAGATCTGGAAGATTATTAGTGAAGCTATCTTTAGTTGTCGAGAGAATAGTTCTACCTGAACGATAGCGTGGTGTAGATTGAGTAACATTACCTGATTCCAGCATACAAGAGATGAGGTAATGATCCGAGATGTCATCGCTCTGTTGCAGAATTTCTATATTATCAAAATCAACTCCATATGACAGAATTAAATCTAGCGTATGATTATGGTGATGAGTTGGTCCTGTTACATTTTTTCTGACTCCAAGAGAGTTGAGAATATCAATAAATGCTAATCCCAATGTATCATTTTCATTATCTATGTGAATGTTGAAGTCACCAACAATTAAAGCTCTATCTACAGTAACTACAAGATCTGATAAAAAATTTTGCAAATTCACCAAGGAAATCAGAATAAGGCCCAGATGATCTATACATTGTAGCAAGGACAAAATATTGTTTATTTATATCTGATGGTATCACATTAAGCATTATTAGTTCAAAAGACTTACATTTATATCCTGTCCTTTGAGTAACACCAAAAACTTCACTGTAAATTGTAGCAACACCTCCTCAACGCTTCAGACGAGACTCATGTTTATAACAATAACCTGGGGAAGTAGATTAATTTAAACTAATATATTCATCCGGTTTAAGCCATGTTTCAGTCAAACAGAGCGCATCAAATCTATGATCTGTAATCATTTATTTAACAATTAGTGCTTTGTTTGAAAGAGATCTAATGTTTAGTAGCCCTATTTTTTATATGATATGTATTTTTATTTTGTTTGTTTTGTTCATGTTTGACCTTAATAAAAACATTTCTAAATGATTTAGTGAGGGTATTGTGTTTGGTAGTTTGGGGAACAGACACAGTCTCTATGAGATATCTAGGTGATACAGTCTCTATGTGTTGTAGTTTATGTGACCTGTGTGACGTCTCAAGGCAGCTAACAGACGTTTGGATTAACCAGTTTGTCTGCTTCGTGACCTGGGCCCCAGTTAGTCAAATACTATCATTAATAAGACTATGAGCCAAATTTCTAGAGAGGAGAGCGGCACCTTCCCTGGAGGGCTGGAGTCCGTCACTTTTAGCAGGTCAGGTCTACCTCAAAAACTCTTCCAATTGTCTATAAATCCTATTTTATTCTTCAGGCACCACACATCCAGCCATTCAGTGACACTAATCTACTATAAACCTCATCACCATGACAAGCAGGGAGAGGACCAGAGCATATTACAGTGTCTGACATCGTTTTTGCAAATTCACACACACCTTTAACATTATCTTTAGTGATCTCCGACTGGCGAAGCCAGACATCGTTAGTGCCGACATAGATAACAATTTAAGGAAATCTACGTTTAGCATTAACCAGCGCTTGTAAATTTGATTTGATGTCAGATGCTCTGGCACCAAAATGCAATTAACAATAGTGGCTTGAGTCTCTATTTCCACTTTCCTTACAATAGAATCACCAATAACAAGGGCTCTTTCAACATGATTCTCAGTGGGTGTATCACTGAGTGGGGAGAATCGATTGGAAACCCTAATAGGAATGGGAGACTGGTGTCTCTTTGGTGAGCGAGTATGCTGCCAAGACGTTACCCAAGTATCCTGCTGCAGGGGCTCTACAGCCGGAACCAAAGTGTGTATGTTGCTCTCTGTGCTACTCGCATCCAAAGCAGTCTCTACCGGCTTCTCTTTCTCACTGACCTCTACTAGCGTTCAGATGCGAGTCTCTATCTCAATAACCTTCTCTGTCAGCCTGACTAATTCCTTACATTTATCACATGTGAATCCCTCACTGCTGATGGAGGAGGCTATTATAAACATGTGACATGTAATGCAGGAAGAAATAACATGAGCGGATGCCATGACTTACCGCAAATTGTTTGTTGTTGATTGTTCCTGAGCGGTGAGGGTGAGGGTTTGAAATATATGTGAATCCCTCACGCAATTGTTTGTTGTTGTTGTTGGTTGTTCTTGATAAGCGGTGCTTTGAGATCGATGCAATAATCTGTGTACCGCTGAGGAGAATAAACAGGTTGAGCGCTGAAAAAATGCACGCAGTTTAATCACGTTAAAAATAGAATGCGGATGCAGGTGGAATATGTGCGCAGTTGAATAAGAGAATAATATGAGGGAAAAATGCACACTTAAAAATGGCAGATGTGAAGGATTAAAGGCTAAAAACAGATATATAAGCAATGCTAAAAAACTAGCAGGCTACAAACACAGAATCTAGCTATGTGCCGGCAGCAACAGGTATAACACACGCAGATGAAACAGTAGAAAAGAGGAAAAAACCTGAACGATGAATATAACGATGAAAGTTTGAGAATAAGCAATGCTAAGCAGGCCACAAACTAACACTCGTGCAGTGTGCCGTCAGCAACAGTAAGTCCAGTGACGTCAGTGAAGCTGAAAAAATAAAAGCTGTTACATGAAAACAGCATTGATCCCAAGGCTAATAGTCATGCTGTAAGATCCCGTCAAACAGCATTTCCAATAAAAATTATTTAAAAAGTGAGTTACGAATAAACATTATTTTTAAATCTTCAAAAGGGAATAGGTTATATAGGTTATATATATTTTTCTTAATTTGTATCCCCTTTTTTCTCCCCAATTTGGCATGCCCAATTCCCACTACATACTAGGTCCTCGTGGTGGCAAGGTTACTCACCTCAATCCGGGTGGCAGAGAACATGTCTTAGTTGCCTTCACTTCTAAGACAGTCAGTCTGTGCATCTTATCACGTGGCTCTCTGTGTATGACACCGCAGAGACTCACAGAATGTGGAGGCTCATGCTATTCTCCACGATCCATGCACAGCTTACCACACGCCCCCTTGAGAGAGAGAACCACTAATCGTAAACCACAAGGAGGTTACCCCATGTGACTCTACCTTCTTAAGCCCCTCCGGGCCAATTTAGTTGCCTAGGAGACCTGGTTGGAGTCACTCAGCACACCCTGGATTCGAAATCGTGACTCCAGGGGTGGTATTCATTGTCAATACTCGCTGAGCTACACAGGCCCCTAGTTATAGTGACTTCAGACTGGAATACACTTACAAAAGTTGAGAGTTCTAGCAAACTGTTAGTCGTGAATCTGCAGCAATCTGTTGGCAACAATGGACAATTTGCCACAAATTTGCCATGTAATCTTCATATTTGTAAGGGTATAACATGGACACCGGACAGGAAGTGTGGCAGAGGAATTAGGTCATCCGATAACTTCACCAGATTGAATGGCAGATGGGTGTGCAGGGAGTCCAGGGTGGTTTTCTGGTAACTAGTAAGCGTAACGTTACATATTCCGAGTATCTTACGAATTTATCTGGAACTCAACAGTAATGTGCTAACTTGTGTAGCAATACCCTGAGTGCAGCTTACCTGTTGAAAAGCAGCTATGCGTCTCCATCAAACCCCAAAAATTCCCTCAAAGTCCTCCACCTTGTAAATGCGATGCCAATGTTCACTCAGTGTTTTTACTCCATTCTCTTTCTCTGTGTCTTTTAGCAAGTATTCAAGTTTTCACTTTAACTTCTGTAGGTGAAGCTTCATTTCTTTTCCTATGTACACGTCTCATAGGAACACTGGGTTACAGGATTGGTTTCGAGTTCACCAACTTTCTCTGTCAACTCAGGATTTGATCCTGAGTTTAAGATTAGATGGAACAGCCATGGAACAACCAATCACGTGAAATATGGAATGATAGAGCGTGATTCAGATTCAATTCTCACGAGATTTAGATCTGCTGAAGCCCAAATATTATGAAAAAATTAAGAATTTAATACATTTAAACAGCACAACAAGAGATTGTATAATTATGCAAAATGAAAACTGATTTTAATCTACACAAGAGATTGCCATGAAACATTTAAACAGCACAAAGGATCACTGTACATATAAAAATTGCTGCTCAAACTGCCCAAGAGCATTCCAAAAATGACCAAGTGGACTGACTTACCTTGAAAAAGAGATTTTGTTGAAAGGATCCAGAAATACGTTTGGACCATTCTAATTCATTTGTTTTTATATACGTTTTTTGAATGGTATTGCAAATGCATGGTAAAGTCCAGCTTTATACACTTCATAACATTTACATTTACATTTATGCATTTGGCAGACGCTTTTATCCAAAGCAACTTACAGTGCACTTATTACAGGGACAATCCCCCCGGAGCAACCTGGAGTTAAGTGCCTTGCTCAAGAACACAATGGTGATGGCTTCTGCTTACCAGTAATGTGCTTTAGACTACTATTGATTTGTAATTTTTTTTACAATAGAAACCAGGTAATTATGGTGGATTCCCAGTGTTCAAACTATTACAAACTATTTATTGGCGGTCATATACATTTTTAGTATTTATTTATTTTCATTATTGTTTTATTTAGTCATTTGATTCTAAGGCTGGGATTTTTCAGAAAGATATGCAGAGTGACAGGTGCTACACATAGCCAGGAACAGCAAGTTTTGACTGAATTTACCGCATTTTACTGTTATCATTACTTCTGATGTTTAGGAATAATAGTGTCTATCCAGCTTTCTTCTTATTACCTCATCTTGACTGGGTGGGCCAAGTTAGTGAACACCCAATAGATTTCATTGATGTGTAAACATGGACAGACATGTGCTGATCCATTCATCTGTGTGACGTGAAAGGTACAGTATGTCTTTGTAGCACAGTGAACTCATATCTCAAAAGATCAAGGAAAATTTTAATCCTCGTGATATGAACACATTAAAGAAAAATATATATAATTGCATCTTGTCACTTCTTGCTACTGTCTCGGACACTTCTGTTTTTTGACATGTTAGATATAATTATACACATCAGAGGATGATTATATATCTGCTGAGGAATCTGGCCTGTTGCCTGTACTTTAGCCCACTCAAACCCATTCTCAAATGGCTTTCTCTTAATAAACAACACAGATAGAATATTCCTCTCTACCGTACCACTTCTTTATAAAAATCTACCATATTAACAAGAACTAATTTTTATATATATATATATATATATATATATATATATATATATATATATATATATATATATATATAATAACCTGTGATAAATAAATACCTAATTTATACTGTAATATACTGGTGCCATTTAAAACAGTTAAAAACCTTTAAAACTTAGTTTAAATGTGCCAGTTTCTCGGTTTTGTGTGGGAACAGACCAAAATGTGACTCCTATTTCACTGTACTTCTTGCCATTGCAGTCTCTAGGCACGATCATGATTTCAAGCTTGATTACCCTTCCTAGTGTTTGATGCATGCGCAGAGCACTAGATGTCACTATAGGAAGTGCAATTGAGCTTGAAATCATGATTGCCATGGAGGCTGCTGATGTCAAGATTTATAGTGAAAAAGGAGTTACATTCTGGTCTGTTCTCACCCAAAACCAATTGGATTGCTTATACATGGATTACTTTTATGCTGCCGTTATGTGCCTTGTATGAATATACAGAGCTGAGATATTCTTCTAAAAAATCTTTGTTTGTGTTCAGCAGAAGAAAGAAAGTCATAAACATCTGGAATGGAATGAGGGTGTGTAAATGATGAGAGAATTTTCATTTTTGGGTGAACTTTTCCATTAAGGCCGATTTATACTTCTGCGTCAAACCTAAACCATAGTGCAGGGGTCAGCAACCTATGGGATCACAGGCATGCTAGGCAATGGCAAGAGAGGAGTAGACTATTTTATATAAATTCCGCACCTGCATTCCAATCTACATCTTTATGTAATTCTTCCTCATGATCACACACCCAGCGTGTTTTCATCAGGTGAATGGGAGGCTAAATAAAAAGAGATATACGCAGTATACACAACAGACTCATGCAGCGCTTGACCAGGAAAATAAAACATGGCACTCCATGTCAAAAAGGTTGCCGACCCCTTACCTAGTGGTTTGAATTAATAGTTCTGGGTTGGTGAGTCTGCGTCGTTCTGGGAGTGCACACCCAAAATTAAGTATTTGAACATGTTTATACAAATATTTTGGCATTTTTTTTGAGGCTCTGAGCTGAAAAAATAAAATCATCAAATTAATAACTGCTCACACAAAATTGCAATATAACCAACTCCTGCAGATGCTTTTTAATTTGTTGACAAATTAGAAGTCTTCCATTTTCATAACTTATGAAATAAAATGATTTACTCTACACCATACTGTCAAACATATGGCCAAAGCATTGTACAGATCAGAACGTTCTTGAGTAGAACACAACAAATATTGTATCACTCACAAACCAAATATATAATGAGTAAAAGGCACAGACTTCATAAGTTGTAAACGGATGTTTTTTTGTCATATCAAAATCAAAGTCCCTGATACAATGTGATATGCATATATCTTAAATTAATCTTGCTAAATGCAACACTACCTCAGATATATATATTTTTTGTCATTCTGGGGACAGTCTCTGGTTACAAAGTGGACTAATCACAGCTGGATTGACACGATGCGTTGTTAAATTTTTAAGAGGTGCATGTCAGGCTATGCTGTAACTGCCATAGCTAAGCATAGCCTACGGCATTTGTTCTACAGAAGTATAAATCAGCCTTTATACTTCACCCAGGCATTAACTTCTTTCATGACATTGAAGAGAATTAGATGTCACATCTTCTAAAAACAAATACATGCAAACTGCCTGCATCTTCCAACTCTTTAGCAAAGATATACAGATAAAATGTTAACCTGTTTTAAAAATATGTACATGCCATACGCTCAAGAGGACATGCTGTATGTTCAAACTGACACGAAATCTTTGTATCAAATATAGTGAACAATGCAGGGGTTGCCATCATCAGTGAGTCGGTTACATGCCGAATGTAAACATCGTCAGGATTTAAGCCCTTAGTTGGGCTTCACTTGTGGAGTTCAATATATCACAGTGTTCCATATACAGGAAAAGTTACATGTAGAAATCTGACACTACTCTATTGACATCAGCCCAAAATGCATTCAATTCTTTGATTATAAAAACTTTGCCCCACAATAAAACTCCCTCTTTCACTTCCCCGAATGTTTATCATGTACCTGACCACTTCAGTGGTCTCATCCACAGCTGACAAAAATAAAGAGATTGTCAGAACGTCCCCTGAATGACTACTGCGAACATTCCCTGAATGTCTTTGTGTAGGGCTCTTTAAACGTTAATAGAACGTACAGGGGACTGTCGCAGGACTCCCATCAAATATTCGTGGACCTTTAGGAAACGTTCACTACCAGTATTTTGATTGTCCTTTTCATTTTACTCTAAAAAGAACCTCAGACTTGTCGACATTGAAACGTATGGGGAAATGGTTTCATTTTTACCATCCATTTGTAACACTGAAATTTTTAATATACTATAACTTTACAATGGTGTCTGTTTTCATTGTACTGCTGCCTAATAAAACTAATGTATACTCTGTGGTTCACATTGTAGTACACATTTATCATAAATGACCACATCTTTACAAAGCCTAAGATATCAAAATTCTGTTTTGTTGCTTCTTGGTAAAACAAAGTTTCAGTATGTCTGATGAGAGAAGGCAACAGATGGATAAGGGTGGATACACCCTTATCTGTAAAATGCACCTTATAATTAAACGCATTCTTATAATGCAAGACCACTTAATGTTTTGAAAACATTAGTTGAGGGACCAAAGACAAAGAGATCTTAATGGGATGAAACAAGGACGATGAGGTTTTCAGAACTTATCACCTGGACAAAAATGGTACCTGTAGCGAACATCCAAAATGGCCAAATGAAGACCTAATGAAGACCTAAGCGGGATGTCCCCTGTTTGCTAGGTTTCCCCTCTGATTCTGTAAGGCAGACCCTGCTGAAAAAAGGCAAGTGATGTAGATGCTCTGTTGTTGGTACAACATTCAAGGTAACCAACAGTCCATCAATGCACCCATTGAACATGAATCTCCATGGAATTGATTTGTGGTTTGAATCAATGTGCCTAGAGAAAAAGAGAATGATTTGTACCAAAATAGCTTTATGTATTTTTTCTGCACAATATGATATATGATACATACCAAAGATAATTTGGTCCTTTAACATGATTTACTGTCCACCTATTTGCCTGTTTTGTCCAGATCATGGAGCCAAATGAGTCAACAGCTACTAGTCGTTCTCGGACACACCTTCTCTGCATAAAAAGTCCTCTCAGTCTACGACAAAGCATTCCTAGAGGCAGATATTCAAATGGCTGGTGTGAGTTGGGGATGGACGGTTTGTTCCAGTTGAAATAACATTTCTGAGACACTGTCGTGTAACCCTGATAGCATGGACATGATTTGATTATCCTATAGAAAGAGAGTATGGTAGACTGAAACTATTATTTTTTTCATATAGGATTAGTCATGCATGCAACTTATAATTACCTAAAAGTGTCTCAGAAGGTCCAACATTCTGCATAGAATGTGAGAATGCTCCTTCAATAACCTATGACAATGCCACATGCTGTTAAAATTTCTTGACAGCATACTATCTTTATAAAATATCAAACAAGCATTTAGCTCTGTGAAATATCTATACATCGTTACAATGAAAGCTAATGCAGGGCAACAAAATTATGTGATTTAACATAACATTTCTCTTAAACACTTTGGTCGCCACAGCTACTGTAGGTATAAGATGGTTTAATGTACTACTGTAATATAGCCACTGATTGTCCACCCTGACAATTGTGTCCCCGGTAGGTAGCCATTTGTTATGCCTAGCTTTGTTATTGTGGTATATGGTAAGCTAGCACAGGGGTTCCCAAACTTTTTAGCCTGCGACCCCCTTGATAAATGCGCTACTGCCCCACGACCCCCCACCTTTACAGCAAATCGATTTTATGCCCAGTCTCAAAGCACACAAAGTTATATTTTATTGTTCAACGTGCAAAATCAGTGTTAACAGTAAACATTTCCCAATATAAAAACGGAATTAACAAGCATACCTGCAGGCTAAACTAGAGTTTACAGAGACATAGCCTGTGTTAAGCCTGAACTAAGGAACCCCAACACGGCACGTTTTCTTTGCCTTAATCAAACACACCTGATTCAGCTCATCACGGACAGGTTTGGGAACCACTTTAATGTGATGGGTGCACGCTGTGCGCTGAGCAAAGCAGATCCAGTCTGGGTTTAGTTTTGGACATGGCAACACGGAGATCATCTTCCACGTTAAGACGCAATCTAAATTTATTTTTTATGTAAGTCAGTACGGAGAAAGTCTTCTCGCATAAATAAGTTGATCCAAATGGCATCAGTGTATCCAAAGCCATTTTGCGGCTCACTCTCACTGACCTCCGCTGCCCTCTCGGATGTTCCCTCCGCAACTGCAGTCTTTGCAACATCAACCGGCCTCACCTGTGGCACATGTGACTTTTATCCCCCTCTCGGTTTTTCTGTTGTGGATATTAACCACCGTTTCATTTTAAAGCAGGTATTATTTGTTTGTAGCCTCCAAACACCTTTAGCTTCAGCAAACAACAGCGGGACACGTTGTGCTGCTGCGTGTGATGTACGTACGTATCTTGATTGTGATTGACGCTGACGTAATCTCGTAATGTTCGTAATCTCGTAATATATATGTATTATATATTTTTTTTTTATCAGACTTTTCTGCAAACACAATTTAACAAGTACTGAATTAAATTAATTGCAACAAAAATATATAGGCATATATATTTTTTCCATTTTTTATTTATTTATAGAAATCATCTCGCGACCCCTGTGCCGGGGTCCCGCGACCCCCACTTTGGGAACCACTGAGCTAGCAGACTAATCAGCTAGCGGTTTGCTCAAGTAATAATATGCTACGTGGTTAGCGAATTGCAAAATGTAAGCTAGTTGAAAAACAAAAAGAAAATGTCCCAAAACACGACTATATTCTGGAAATAAAATCACAACCATTGACTAAATTCTAAGCAAATTGAAGACAAAATAAAGCGGACTGCAATGGGTAGGAAATGATTTAAATAATAATGTTTTCAAATATCAAATCAAATCAGGCGCTAGACAGGCCAGGCCATCACGGTGCTCTCGATGGCTTATCCGGGCCTGCAGATAACAGTAATCCACGTACGAAGAACGGAG
Source organism: Moxostoma hubbsi (assembly GCA_032164185.1). NCBI lineage: Eukaryota > Metazoa > Chordata > Actinopteri > Cypriniformes > Catostomidae > Moxostoma > Moxostoma hubbsi. The sequence continues at coordinate 3,302,914 of JAVLUX010000013.1, forward strand.
CCCATATGTAACAAATATTTTAAAACAAATAATAAACATTTTAAACAAGTTTAATTTTGCAATCTTTGAAGTTGTCAAGTGGTCCTAATTGAATAATCACTGGCAGTCTCACTTATTAATGAGGGAAAGAAGGAAGAGGTGAGTGCAATGAACATGATGGTCAGGAAACCCCCAACATTGAGTCTGTTTACATGTCTTCTTACATCAATTGAGCTTTATAAGCTGACAATGTGTGTGGTCATGTAAACCCAATAAACAGATTTAATTTATTGGTTTAAGGTCATAAATGGCAAAAGAATAAACCAATCGACATGGGTACATTTTTGCCCATTACACCAATTTCTTGTTGAATGTAAACACCTTAACTGGTGTTCTTACCAGCTTATCCAACGTGCGCACAACTCTTCATGGTTTGTCATCAATAGCAGAGAATAATACGATTATTTAATATGCCATGTAAATCTGATTTTCTTGCTTTGTCAGATTTTGCAAATAAGATGATTTTTGGGCATTCAATATGACAAAGGCTTTAAAATACAAAAGTCATGTTACCTATTCCTGTGTATGTTTGGACATCACATTGCTGTTGACAAAGCAACGCTTCCACAGTATTTGCCAGCAGCAGATAAACACGCATCCACATGCACCTTCTGGTTGTCTGTATAATGGCTGGTATCTTTTGTGATTAGTTCCTGGGAGGCTGATAAAAGCCTGTCTATAGTGTTGTTATCCGTCTTGCAGAAAAGCAGCCATTGACACCATGCACTTTGGAGGAAGTATAACACAGTGAGAAGACTTTAAATACCTGCACTTACTGTATGCGAGCAGGCAGCTCTCTTCTTTATAGCACTTACTTTCTACGCTTTTTATCAATCTATTTCCATCCAACTCTCTACTCTGGGAGGAATATTATATACCAACACTGTAAGTGGAAGACAGTGAGTGTGTCTACATGCACAGCAAAATACTGATAATTCCCCCAAAATTTGCTCATTAAAAATATCTGACAAATCAAGAAATCCACATTTACATGAGATTTGAAATAATCATGTTATTCTCTGCTTTTGATGTCAAAACATAAAGAGGCAGGCACAAAACACTTGCACACTTTGGATAAGCTGCTAAGAATGGCAGTTAAAGTGTTTACATGCGACACAAAATCGTTGTAATGGGCAAAAATCTACCCATGTCGATCAGTTTATTCTTACACTTGTGACCATACACTGAAAAAGGAATGATGTTTAATGCATTTATATGACCAAACATGTTAAGAAGAAAATGACCTGGACATGTTCTTGTCAGGTTTCTGGTGCAATCCCAAAAATCTTAGGTTGTGAGCTCCATTGTTTTAATCTAAAGTGACACTAAATGTCTTTCCCACAGCAATTCTGAGCAAAGGTCTGTTTTGTCATTTCATTTTATTGTTTAAATTACTGTAAGACAGTGGACTGGACAATGGATCTGTTTGCTTGAGGTGTCTGAATGGACATCATAAGGGATCTACAGTCCTGTGTGAATAGCAAGTGTCTCCCATTCAACACAGCCGGGCTTAATAAAATCTCACAGTAAGTCAATAAACAAGGTCTTGTTCACACGCCAGCTCAATGTGTTTCTGTCTGACAGGGTGGATGTGTTGTGCACTTGTTCCCCTGGAGTCTCGAACACTGATTCCAGACATCTTATTCATCTGAAGCCCTGCAGAACTCAACCAGACCATCGCTCACTCTCAGCCTTTAGTCAACATGGAGTCCCAGTTTTCCCTGTTCACTTAAAACATGTTCCTTGTCTTATTGTGCACAATTTATCATTGCCTTTGTATTATTTTATCAAAATGTAAATGCTCAACCTCTATGACAGGGGTCTCAAACTCAAATTACCAGGGGGACATTAGCCAGGAGATGTTCTTCACCGATCAGCCACAACATTAACACCACCTGCTTTATATTGTGTAGGTCCCCCTCGTGCCAACAATACAGCTCCAATATGCATCTGAGAATACCATTCTGACATGATATTCTTCTTACCACAATCAAGTTATCTAAGTTACCGTAGACTTTGTCAGTTCCAACCAGCAACAATCATGCCATGCTCCAAATCACTGAGATAATTTTTTTTTCCCATTCTGATGGTTGATTTCACATTAACTGAAGCTCCTGACCCTTATATGCATGATTTTATGCACTGCACTGCTGCCACATGATTGGCTGATTAGATAATCACATGGATGTTTGTTGGAGTCAGACGGGCTGGTTTGAGTATTTCTGGGATTTTCACGCACAACAGTCTCTAGAATTTACTCTGAATGGTGGCAAAAACAAAAAACATCCAGTGAGCGGCAGTTCTGTGGACGGAAACACCTTTGTAAAAAGGGTTCGCTTCTCCGAAGGAAGGAGGACACGAAAACGGGGATGTACATAAACTTTTAGCATGCAAATCAGTTTCTCTCTAAGTTGCCAACACTGGACTGGCGTTGCACTCTCTCTCGAACTGGAGGCATTGAGGCTCTTTTATGCCGGTCTCCCCGTACTCACTGAAATTAGAGACAGGTGTTAGACATAATTTAGCTCAGGTGCAAGCGCCCTTACCGCTTTCCCTCTCCGGACGGGCGCTTGACCACGCCCCCGCTGCCACAAACCTTGTTGATGAGAGAGGTCAACAGAGAATGACCAGACTGGTTTGAACAGACAAAGTCTACGGTAACTCAGATAACCGGTCTGTACAATCGTGCTGAGAAGAATATCATCTCTGAATGCTGTTCTCAGATGCGGGTTGGTGCTGTTTTAGTGGTATGAGGGGGACCTACACAATATTAGACAGGCAGTTTTAATGTTGTAGCTGATCGGTGTATAAATACAGTATATACAGTACACAGAATTTATAGTAGTCCTAACTGTAGAAAGCACATCTACATGAGTAATGACAACTGATAATGTATTTCATGAGATTCGCAGACCCACTGGAAGTAATAGTCCTGTTTAGAGACAATAAATATAATGAGCTGATTTGAATGGAACAGTGAGAAGTTGTTTAAATACTTTCATTTAAAAAAGATAAATTATTAACACTCTTGTGAGCCATAAAAAATATTCGGACAGCGGGCCGGGGATTTGAGACCCTTGCTACGGCAACTTTCCTTTTTGACTACTACCCTCTACCACCTGGCTCCATTCTGGCATGTCTAATGCCCACATTTCACGATCCAATCAATTCCTGATTGATAAAATCAAGTTATGTGTCAGTGGCCACATTTTTGCTCAATTAAAATACCTGGATTATTACATGTATCGTGGCAGTTTTTAGGTGAAACGTCCACTGTATGGCACTAAAAGCAAGTGAAATAATGGCATAAACCCTAAAACCGTAAAAACAATTATTTAAACAATTTTACAGCTAAAATAATACACAAGTTTTAACAGAAGTATTAATGTAAGTGCTTTTATAAAATATTAGGCTTCACTTTTCTGCCTTTAAACCCACCAAAAATCTTTTTAAAGTTTAATAAAAAAAAAATCAATTACATACTTTTGAGAATGTCTTTGCACTGGAGCTGACATTAGAGCTGATTAGATCCAAGATGGCGGTGGGTTAGCACGCAGCGACCACTCCGGATCCAAAAATGGTGCTATTTTTGTTAAAAAAACCCGACTTTTGCGGCACATGGACATCGGAGCAACCGGTGTTCGTGTCTACCATCGCCAGACACTGCTCAAATATAGGATTCATGCAACAACCAAGCAGCATGATGACCTACAGGAGGCGCTACGCATACTCGGCTTGCTGCGGAGACCAGGCCTCCAGCCCTCGGCGTCGCCTGATGCCGGTGGCCAGGGGAGAGGACATCAAAAGCGGTGTACGAAAAAGCAGATGCGCGGCAAGAGGGCGGGGGTCCATGCTAGGCTAAAAACAAACCTTAGCCGGCCGGCTCTCCCATCTAACCTGCTCTCAAATGTTTGCTCAATAGACAATAAACTGGACTACATCCGACTCCAGCAGGCTACGCAGCGTGAGTTTAGAGACTGCTGCGTCTTTGTTTTCACAGAGACATGGCTCAGCGACAGAGTTCCGGACACAACCATTCAGCTAGATGGGCTCGCCTCATTTCGTGCCGACAGAAATGCAGATCTCTGCGGTAAGACTCACAGAGGTGGCTTGTGTGTTTACATCAACACGGAATGATGCAAGAACTCTATGCTAGTTTCTAGCTATTGCTCATCGTTGTTGGAGCTTGTGACTGTTAGATGCAGACCTTTTTATTTACCACGGGAATTCACCACCATTATTATAACTGGAGTTTACATTCCCCCCAGCACTAACGCTAAGGAAGCGCTCTGTGAACTGTATGGGGCTATGAGCGAACTGCAGAACGCTCACCCCGATAGACTGTTTATTGTCACCGGAGATTTCAACCATGCAAATCTCAAGACAGTGCTCCCTAAATTCCATCAATATGTGGACTTTGCAACGAGAGGGGCGAACACGCTTGATCTTGTTTACACAAACATCCCAGGCGCGTACTGGGCGGAGCCCCGCCCCCACCTCAGCTACTCAGACCACATCTCTGTTATGCTAATTCCAGCATACAGACCGCTCGTCAGACGCACAAAACCGCTACAGAAGCAGGTGAAAATCTGACCAGCAGGAGCCATCTCTGCTCTTCAGGACTGTTTTGAGTGTACTAAAATACCGAGACTCTGCCTTCAGAGCAGGCGACAAGGCAGCCCTAAGAACAGCGAGGGCCAAACTGTCCCGGGCCATCAGAGAGGCAAAGCACGCACACGCCCAGAGAATCCACAGTCACTTCCAGGACAGCGGTGACACGCGGCGCATGTGGCTGGGCATCCAGGCCATCACCAACTACAGGACAACATCAGTTGCCTGTGACAAAGATGCCTCCTGAATGACTTCTACACTCAGTTTGAAGTGCAGAACGACGTAGTGGCGAGGAAGACCACCCCTCCTCCCAGCGACCAGGTGCTCTATCTTACCACGGCTGATGTGAGGAAAACTCTACGTAGAGTCAACCCATGGAAGGCTGCTGGACCAGACAAAATTCCTGGCAGAGTGCTCAGAGGATGTGCAGACCAGCTGGCAGATGTTCTTACCGACATCTTCAACATCTCTCTGAGCAGCGCCGTGCTTCAAGGCCACCACCATTGTCCCCATGCCAAAGAAGTCTTCAGTGTCCTGCCTCAACGACAACCGTCCCGTCGCACTCACACCCATCATCATGAAGTGCTTCGAGAGGCTCTTCATGAGGCACATTAAGACCCAGCTGCCCCCCTCACTAGACCCACTGCAGTTTGCGTATCATCCAAACCACTCAACAGACGACGCCATCGCCACCACCCTCCATCTGGCCCTCACCCACTTGGAAAAAAAGGACTCATACGTTCGAATGCTGTTCATAGACTTCAGCTCAGCATTCAACACAATCATTCCCCAGCACCTGATTGGAAAGCTGAACCTGCTGGGCCTGGACACCTCCCGCTGCAACTGGATCCTGGACTTGCTGACTGGGAGACCTCAGTCAGTCCGGATCGGGAACAGCATCTCAACCACCACCACACTGAGCACTGGGGCCCCCCAGGGCTGTGTGCTCAGTCCACTGCTGTTCAGTCTGCTGACTCACGACTGTGCCGCAATGCACAGCTCAAACCACATCATCAAGTTAGCCGATGACACGAACGTGGTGGGTCTCATCAGCAAGAACGACGAGTCAGCATACAGAGAGGAGGTGCAGCGGCTAATGGACTGGTGTAGAACCAACAACTTGTCTCTGAATGTCGACAAAACAAAAGAGATGTTTGTTGACTTTAGGAGAGCACAAGGCAAACGCTCTTCAATGAACATCGACGGCTCCTCAGTGGAGATCGTCAAGAGCACCAAATTCCTTGGTGTTCACACCAGCTCTGTTACCAAGAAAGCCCAGCAGTGTCTCTACTTTCTGCGTAGGCTGAGGAAAGCCCATCTCCCACCCCCCATTCCCACTACATTCTATAGAGGGACTATTGAGAGCATCCTGAGCAGCTGCATCACTGCCTGGTTTGGGACATCGCAAAGCCCTGCAGAGGATAGTGAGGACAGCTGAGAAGATCATCGGGGTCTCTCTTCCCTCCATCAAAGACATGAACGAAAAACACTGCATCTGCAAAGCCAACAGCATTGTGGACGACCCCACACACCCCTCACACAAACTCTTCAACCTCCTGCCGTCTGGCAAGAGGTACCAAAGCATTTGGGCCCTCACGGCCAGACTGTGTGACAGCTTCTTCCCCCAAGCCATCAGACTCCTCAATACTCAGAGACTGGTTTGACACACACACACACACACACACATGTCCTGAGTTGCACTTTAATTACTGTCATTTTATAACTGTCTGCCACCTCATAGTATGTTATGTTTACATTACATTTTTAGGAACTGTCATCTTTTTGCACTACTGTGTACTGGTCGGCTCTGCACTGTCTCTCACTGTGTCTATTGTCCTGTTCATTGTTAGTAATTTATTGTACTGTCCCGTACTTTTTGCACACGTTTGCACATGCACTTTATTTAGGTACTTTATTTAGTCTGTGTAGTCTCATGTGGTTTTGTGTTTGTCCTATGTTGTTTTATGTAGCACCATGGTCCTGGAGGAACGTTGTCTAACTGTATATGGTTGAAACAAAAATATGGTTAAAACGACAATAAAAACCACTTGACTTGACTTGACATGACATGAACAGAACCTGATGATCATGTTATCCAGCATGATTTGAGAATGTTCCTGAGAGCATCTTCAGGAGAGTGCTTCATTGTAAATGTGACCTTTTGTGGGGCGAAACAATTAAAAAATATATAAATCTAGATTTCTCTAACTTTTGGAGGATACTGTATACATTATACTGTGGCACGGTGGAGGGCGGGGCCGGGTCATGACTCAACACGCCCGGTCCCGTATTAGGCTAATTAAGCCTCTGAGAGGGTTAAAGGCCGATTGCGGATGACGTGCAGGAGAGAGAGAGATCGTTCACGGACATGTCCGTTGTCTTATGTGTTTGTATTTTGAGTTCCTCATTAAACCTATTATTTTATATGTCAAGCCGGTTTCTCGCCTCTTCCTTGCCCGTGAACTTGATCTGTTTTACAAATACATACGTATTTATAAAGAATACATGCACACACATGTCTGCCTTTATTCAGTTGAAGTTCTTTCTATCCTAAAATTATCAGATTTCTCTCTGTTTTTAATAATCTCTTGTTAGACCCTCAACACCTGCAAGTGCTCACTTTGAAAGATGTTGCAGACTCAAGAATGTGTGTGGTAAACACCGGGGAGCTGTATTTATAATAAAGCAGCTTTATAGGCTTCTGATGAAGGTGATATCAGCTAAATTTATGCTGACAGACTTCAGCATCCTCAGCTGCAACATACCGCTGATAGTCTGAATCAGTCTGCTTCAATGGAGCGACAGCATGGACTCTGGTTTGTGGCTGAAATGCAAACAGGATTTATTATTGCAGTGGTTTTAGACCACTGCCGAAGTTTGGAACAGCCTAAGAAATAGGTTTTGTTTGTCAATGAGTCAATGGCAGCCCCTGGACCTGTTTGGTCAAAAGTTAGCAATAAAGCAGCGCTGCCTACTGGTCAAAACCTCAATAAATCTTTATTATAATTTTGATTTATTGTTATAGCTTAGCTTAAATTCAGAATTCTTCACTCTATACATTTTTGGGAGCTTGTGGAATACTACGAATACCTATTTTTGAAGGTCAAGCATACGCCTGACAAGATTTTTTTGTTACTACTTTTTCTCTGTTTTCTTAATCTTCAGTAAAATTGGCACTGATTAAGTTTAGACCAACAACCACAAACATAAGTAATTGGTTTATTGATTTTCAAAACCATTTGACTGTAACACAAGTTGATGTCGAGGAAGCCAAACAATAAGTTGCCGTTTATGTATGCTCAAGCCAGCAAAATTTAAAGAAAATTTAAAAAAGCAACATACTAATACCTTTTTGGTTAACTTCAAGCCATAATATGCCATAATATGTTATGAAAGACATTGTGATGCCAATGCATACTGGAAAAATAGTGAGGAATCCGGAGTCAAAGACAAGCACGCAGCAAACATGCACCGGCCCCCAACCTGCCCAGATGTTACTTTTCACCAGAATGTATTTGAAAATGATGATGACATTTTAAAGCAGTTGTCTGGTACAAATTAACCTGATTCCCATATTTTAATAAAAGTGACCACCTAACATTATTTTCTTTTTTCAGAACATGGAAGCAACACTTGACAATAAAATCATTAAGAGCAGTGTTTCCTGAACCTACTAATCATCTACAGTGCCATCTAAAGTGTCACTGTAAAATACATTTTAATTAAATCAAGGTCTAATAAACCTGGAGAGAGCTAGCGTATCTGCTAGTATATTCATTCACCACAGGTGCACATAGTGATTTAATATTTTCAAATTGCTAAACTTTTAAACAGATACCTGTAGAAATAGTTATATTAGAATAGTATTTTTGAAAAATATGTTTAAAATGATGTACTCTAGTCATGTAAGTCATAGATAAAAGGCTGCTTCATGCTACATATGGTTCAGGGCGCACATTCATGAGCGCCGACATGTTGAGATCACATGACCAGCCAAAAAGAGGTTTTTCTTTCAGCCGTCTCTGTTCTGGAAGTATTTTTCCCATTCAGCGAACTTGAGCTTTTGGAAAGGCGCTATATAAATAAGATATTTTATTATTATTATATTTTTTTTTTCTATAGGGTTTTTTTAATAAAATCCTTCATAAAAGAATTCTAAGCCATGAACCAAACCAGCTCCGATGTGAACCACAAGTTTGCAAAAAAAATAAAGTATTTAAAAAAAAGTTGCAAGACTGAACATTTTATGTCTTTCATGAGGAAATAAACCTTTAGATTATGCCGTGCATTCGTCATAGCATTTTTCCAACAACCTAATGCAACATCACATTTATTTCCATCCAGAGTTGCATTAATTAATGCATCTCTGTGGGGCCTGGGTAGCTCTGCGATTATTGACGCTGACTACCACCTCTGGAGTTATGAGTTCGAATCCAGGGCAAGCTGAGTCTCCTAAGCAACCAAATTGGCCCGGTTGCTAGGGAGGGTAGATTCACATGGGGTAACCTCCTCGTGGGTGCTATAATGTGAGGTTCTCACTCTTGGTGGGGCGCATGGTGAGTTGTGCGTGGATGCCATGAAGAATAGCGTGGGCCTCCACCCACGCTACGTCTCCGCAGTAACGCACTCAACAAGCCACGTGATAAGATGCACGAATTGACAGTCCCAGACATGGAAGCAACTGAGATTCATCCTCCACCACATGGATTCACTATGCACCCACAAGGAATTGAGCATTACAAATTGGGGAGGAAAGAGGAGAAGAAAAAAAAGGTCAGGACTCTGTGTTGGCCAATTCATGTTAGAAAATGATTCCTCATGCTCCCTGAACCACTCTTTCACAATTTAAACCCGATGAATCTTGGCATTTTCATCCTGGAATATGCCAGTGCCATCAGGGAAGAAACATGCCACATAACATTGCTGAGATGGACCTGACCAATTGAAGCAACCCCAGATCATAACACTGCCTCCAGAGGCTTGTACAGAGGGCACTATGCATGACGGGTGCATCACTTCATTACCCTGAGGGGAAATCTGGACTCATCAGACCACATGACCTTTTTCCATTAATCTACAGTCCAATCATTATGCTCCCAAGCAAATTGAAGTTGTTTTTTACAATTAGCCTCACTATCAAGTGGCTTTCTTTTGGCCACACAGCTGTTTAGTCACAATCCTGTCAATTATCATTGCATTGTGCATGTGGAGATGCTCTTACTTACTTTCACTATTAAACAGTCATGAGTTCTACTGTCGATTTTTTCGATGTGACTTCACTAAGCGTTTGAGTGATCTCCGATCACGATCATTCAAGATTTTTTATGACTACATTTCGTCCGTGACGCTACGGTTCACCACTATCCTTCCAGGTGTTAATGATGCATTGGACAGTTCTTAACCCAATTCCGGTGATTTCAGAAATCTCCTTAGTTGCTTTATTTGTTTGATGCAGGCTAATAATTTGCCCCTTCTGAAACACAGTGACATCTTTTACATGAACACGGGATCCATTTTCCAACATGGTCGTATAAGAAATAAGACGTTACTTACTGCATCATTTAGGGTTAAAAGAATTGTTCCCAGCTGAAACATATTGATCACTGCAATAATGATTCAATCATAGTCTCTTAAATATCTGCTTATTTAAATCCAAACAGAGACTTTTTTTTTTTTGGCCAGGCAGTGTGCAATATTAAAATTTTATTTGAAAAATTATACAGAAGATATATTCAAATATAAGCAGTTTGAGAGTGTAGGGGAGCAACTCATTTGCGTCATTCACAGTGCATTATGGGAGTGGTCGGTCACAGTAGAGCTTTTTATCTGCCATTCTTTGTTTGCCTTGATTTGTGGATCTTTCTCTTCAGGATCATGGAAAGTGTAGTTCTTCACCAGGAATTCTGAATTTAAATCAATTATTTTTTTATTTATTTTTTTTTAAGAAAGAAGTTGAAATATCGCAGACAGATGTTTTCAACAGAATCGATTAACAACCTCGGAGCTCATTGTAGGTCTATAAGGTTTATAAGTTATAGTTAATAATCAATTCTAATTTATTGGGATGATTTTTACTTCCAGAACCAAACTGTTGTACTCTAGATTAATCGCTTTATCTCTATAATCCCCTGTAATTGGATGCTTTCACTTTTCACATAAATTAACTGCGAGAAGCTCATTTCTACTATAACATCGGTGACTAAGATCTCTTGGGAGTGAGACCTGAAAAAGGCGCACCAGTGCATCAGTTGGAGGGGGAGAGAGCGATTCCAGAGCACAGTGTCAGCATGTACTGAGTGCATTAAAAGTGTATGTTATCTTATTGTTGTGAAGAATCTACTTGAACTGAGTGTTGTTAAAGCAGCAAACAATACAAGTCACTGAAGGCAGAAAATAAAAAACTTGCCTGAACTGCTTCGTTGTCTCCTGACTCCTCCTTTGCCTGAAGAACCAAACTTGCTACACCTTGTAAGCAGGAAGTATTCATAATTTCTATCTGGTTGTGAAGAGGAGAAGCATATGGGAAAATAGGGAAGTATGTTTTTATACAAAAACATTTTTTTTTGCTGACCAAAGTAATTTTCTTATATTTAAAGTTTACTGATTGTTGTGCCACAGAATATTTAATCAGCTACAAAATGACATTTCATGCATAATGGTGTATATCCAGTGTATAAAAACCCATAATTTGATTAGCACAATATTAGCCCAGAAGCACTAAGCCTGGTTAATGGTAGGCTTCCAAAAATCGTTACTATGGGACTAAATCAAATGAAGAGTCTGGGGATAGTTGAGCCACTGGTTTTTACCATAACACATTTGTTATAATAACTAACTGTTCTGTTTGTAAAGTTTGCAATTAACAGAGGACCTAAAGAATTGAGTTGTTTTTTTTTGTTTTTTTTTTTTTGCCAAAAGTATTTACTGTAGGCTAAGAAATTGATCTAAATTGTTCCATTATTTACATGCAATAACAATCCTCAATGTTAAAGGAAACAAGATTAAAGTATTGTTGGAGATTATGATTTATTCATAGATAGATTATAGATAAGAAATTAGATAAAAAATTATTTGTGAAAAAATAATTTGGTCAACTTACCCCCAGACAGCTCATCTTACAGACTGACCAGAAGCAACTTACCCATACCTGGGGTGAGTTGGCCCAATGGATCACATTTTTCTAAAAGGTTAGTTTGCGGCTTTCTGTCACATACTCATTTTTATAATATCAAGTGATAGTAGACATCTTATAAAGGTAGCACTATTTATTTGACCTCTTGTCTCATTTTTCCTTGTATAGGTATAAATTGGCTAATTTTACCGCACTCTCCCCTAATCGTAATTACAACTTGAGAAGTGGGAAGTAGGATAATTATGCATGTCAAGGCTCCATAACATCTGGATAACTTAATGATTGGATGTTTATATGACAGCAAATGGTTACAGACACATTCACAAAAGAGATGCTTTGGAATTAATGTTATTAATTAATGGTAATAATAATGAAAAATGTATCCCCTTTACACCCGTGAGCCTAAATATTATGACCACTCACAGGTGAAGTGAATAATGTTGTTCATCTCTTAACAAGGCCACAAGGTCTGGGTAGATTAGATGGTAAGTGAACAATCAGTTCTCATTGTCAACGTGTTGAATGCAGGAGAAATTGGCAAGAGTAAAGACCTGAGCAACTTTGACAAGGGCCAAATTGTTGTGGCCAGACAACTGGATCAGAGCATCTCTAAAAACAGCAAGGCTTGTGGGGTGCTCCCGGTCAGCAGTGGTGAGTACATACTGACAATGATCTGAGGAGGGACAAACCACAAACCGGTGACAGGGAGTTGGGTGCCCAAGACTCATCGATGTGCCTCTTGAGGCCAGGGGAGTGAGGTTTACACACACTACAAAGCATGTACCAGCTGGCTATCGTTACACTCACCCTCCTAAACCTCACTCCAATCCGAGTCACAACACCACTGTAACCGGTCCTGCCTGACCTGCTCCGAGCAAGATTTGATCCAATGTCTCCGGCATGGGAGGCGGGAACGCTAACGAGGAGGCTAAAGGCTACAGCCTCCCACATCCGTCGCTAGTGCGCCTCTTGAGGCCAGGGGAGTGAGGTTTATGCACACTGCACGACATGTACCAGCTGGCTGCCATTACATGTGTGCTGTTTACCTGGGGAAGTGATGGCACAAGGATGCTCTGTGGGAAGACGACAAGCTGGTGGAGGGAGTGTGATGCTCTGGGCAATGTTCTACTGGGAAACATTCATGTGGATGTCAATTTGACACGTGTCACCTACCTATACATCATTGCAGACCAGGTACACCCCTTCATGGCAATGGTATTCCCTGATGGCAGTGGCCTCTTTCAGCTGGATAATGTCTCCTGCCACACTGCACACATTGTTCAGGAATGGTTTCATGAACACGATGAAGAGATCAAGGTTTTATATCATAATACTGAAATTTTGTGGAGGTTGTTGGAGGCTGTGTTTGGTCATTAGTCAGTAACTAGGTGTGTCTTGGCTTTGCTCCCAGTAGTGAACAGTGGATGTAGAGATAATTATCATGCGCACTTTGATGTATGAGTGTGGAATAGGTGTTAAGTCACCTTGAGGTGTGGTAAATAATCCAATCATAAAATGTTTTTTTCACTGGCTCACAGCCCTCCTGAGAAACTCACCATGGGAATATTGGTGATCTTCCTAAAATGTGGTTGAAGACCTGAGGTGAAGGTTTGGGGTTTAGTCACCTCTGTTCCTTTATTTTACCTCCTGTTTCCACTTCCATCACTTGTGGGTGAAACAGTTTAGTAATGCAACAAATTTGGCCATGAAGCAAGTTCCAATCACATTTGTGTTTGTTCTGTTGTCATGCCAACAGTCTAGCCCCATGTAAGCACATCCTGATATTTTTTTTTTTCTTTTCTTGACTTTCTGGGGAGGGATAGACAGGAGACCTGGCCACCAGACACAGTTGAGGGTAGAGGCCAAGAGGGAATTCAAACTGAGGTTTTAATTAGTTCATTACATCATCCAGAAAATGAATATCCTAAACAAGCCTCTCCTAAAATCATGAAAGTACAGTATCGTGTATGATAAGAGAAATTAAAAACAAAGAAGTGGAGACAATTTGGTATTCAGTCTTGTTATGGCAGCAAATATGTGCAATTAACAACACAATTTTCCAATACATTATTACAATATTGCTTGAGAGATAAAGACAAGGTTCAAAGCAATAGTTCAGGAATAGAGAAATCATGATTTCAAGTTCGTTTACACTGCCCAGTGCCATCTAGCACTCTGCACACTGTCAAGCACTAGCAAGCATAATCAAGCTTTAAATTATGAATGATCGCCAAGGAGACTGCAATGGCAAGAGGTAAAGTGAAAAGGGGGTTATATTTTGGTCTATTCTCACCAAAAACTGATTAAATTGCTTCAGAGGACATTGATTGACCGTATGAAGCTATTTGGAGCTTCAAAGTTTTGAAACCCATTCACTTGCATTGTATGGACCTACAGAGCTGGAATATTCTTCTAAAACTCTTTGTTTGTGTTCAGCAGAAGAAAGAAAGACACATCTGGGATGGTTTGAGGGTAAGTAAATGATGACAGAATTTAAATTTTTGGGTAAACTCTTCCTTTAAAACAATATAATTCACTAACAATGCATTGTGCCTGTTTTTTTGCACAAGAAATATGCAAATCAGTTAACGGCACAAATACAACCATAAAAACTGTTAAGCGTCTTGACTACACCACACACATGTTTTCGTGAAGTGACTATGACTTTATTTAAATACAGTGCTGTGCTTTTTCAGCATATTTAGCATCTGGTTCAAATGGATTGCATCATGGCTTCAAATACTGATGCTTGTTTTGACGCTTCCAGAGTTTTGCCAAAAGAGGTATACTGAAACGTGCTTTAATATAAACACAAATGCAGCTGTTTAAAGGATTAAAGGCTGTTAAGAGAAAGTGCTTGAACACTCATTGTTTCTGTCAGAGAACACAGCTTATGTGTCCATGTTAGCGCAGTGGCATTTTAATATGTTTTTGAAGAGTGTGCATTTGCGTATATGCTCAAGTGCGTCGGGGGAACCCCAAAGTCTGCTGCAGAGGGAAACCCCACTATTGCACTGCATTGCACAGTGCACACTGCTTTCATGGCTTCAGCAGCTTTCTCACATTAAATGACTTTATGGTATACGTGTAAATGAGGTACAGTATTATAATTTGAGGTCCGCAGAAGTTATTACTCCACACCCTGACTAACCTCATTAATGACAGCTCTTTATTGTTGAACCAATGTGGCCTGAACGATGGATGTGCAACATAGTTACTATGGATCCGGGAAACAGTTGTGACTAACTAGGAAATTCCTCAAACGATGTATCATTGTAGGGGAAACGTGTTGGTCATACTGTGCGATTGAGCGGATGCTGCTTACAAATGCTGACATTCTCATTTGAGTGCATGTTCTTTGACTACACTAATATGGACAATTAATCAAATTAAAATTGAGATATGTCCTAGTGTGATTATTTAACCACAAATGGATGAGATTTCATGAAATAAATGTACAGTCTGCATGTACAGTACTGCACGCTGCAAAGTGAATGTGTAAAGCCACTCATACGCTCAAAACACTACATTAAATGAGCGTTGCGCACTGTGCTTACTGTAGTGCTCATTCACTGTGACCTGAAGCACCTTCAGACTATATATTTAAATAATTATATCACAGCATTTTGCAATTCAATAATCACACTGGCTCATATAACCAACATATTATCCAGAAGTGTGAAACTACCATCAAAACACAGAACCGGATAGCCTTTAAAATAAATAAAATAAAAGTTTGATTCAAAATAAAACCTTGTTGTGTGAAATGTAAGAAATAGATATTACTAGTATTATGTAAAAAGTATTTTATTATTATTTTTATCATTAATAATAGTCAATTCATCAATGCTTTCATTTATAATGTGATGGTCTGTTGTGCAACACATTATTTGGCAAAAATAAAAACAACGTTGTGTTTTAGATATTGTTTTGAGGATTTTTACTAAAGCACTTTATTTGATTAAAAAAAATGCAATGGTATGTTGAAAAGTAATTTCCATTTATTTAACATTTGGATTAATTTGATTAGACACAGTTTTGATAATTAATTTGAATTAAACTTTAAAACATGGGATTTGGGCAAAAATTTAATAGAATTTAGAAAAATAAATGAAACTGATTACATAGCGTCCTACTTAAAAACAACTTGATGCAATGTTTAATTATTTACATTAAAATGTAAAGTTTTAATAGGCTAAATTTTGGTATAGTGACAGTACTACCCATTTTACAACCTGCTATTGTAATGATGTTGCTGGCAATGATGAAGACGATGACAATGGATTAAAAGTGCAATTTATTTACAAAGCGATATCCAAAACCCTAACTATAAACATGGACTAAACTAAATATGAACTTGAACACTCAACATGAACATAAACATAAACTTGACTTGACTTGAAAAAGACTGTACTTGACTCAACAACAATACCAAACATACATATAATACTTAACAATGGACAATGGAAAACATGAGGGCTTAAATACTAGACATAGGGGAACATAAACCAATGAACAAACAGAACACTAAACAAGATAATCATACAATAAACCAATGAAAACAAGACACATGAATATGGAGGGAAAACAGAACATCACATGACCAGGAACACATGACTTGAAAAAGGAACTAAACTTTTCAAATTAAAAGACATGAAATACATGAACACACACTTTAAACATTACAGCTATAGGGTCACAGTCAAGTATCCTTCTTAATTAATTTTTTTAATCAATGATAGTATGACATACATTGCAGTTGCGTGATTGTGAGTCTGTCATAATCAGACAAAACACTGAAGTCCTCCCTCCGTTATATGAGTTGGTATCGCCCAATTAGTGTCACGCAATCCCCCTCTACCATAGATGGCAGTATCGCGTGGTACCTGTTACTTTCCTTAGGATTACGATTCACAGTTATGAATCCTTATAATTAGTCATTTTTAAGAAAAAAATACTATCTAGCTGTAACAATGTTCACAGTTGGGTGAAGGAGGAACACTTTACGCTTTTCAGCAGACACCGATCAGTACTGTCTTGTGTCTCATAACTCTCTCTCTGCTCACTGGCGTCCAGCTCGCTCTTAAAGCCTGTCTCCACTCTCACTGCAATGACAAAAATCTGTTAAATACAACCATTGCCAGGTGATGATCCTTACCGTTCTCATCTCTTGACCTCGCTCTCCATTCACAAGCCAGAGCTCAAGCATGCCCCCACCACCACACACCCCCATCGCCCGACTTAGGCCCAGCTCCGAAACCCCTGTCCAATGCAGGGGTTTCGAGCTATTAGAGCGGCTTCTCGCGGCTCTAATAGACCGGTCTAGTCTCCACGCCTATGCCCGTGACAGCGGGTCCACCGCCCTGGGAGCGAGATATTAGAGGGGAAGTTAAACCCATGGGTACTGCAATCCTCAGGGAGGAGGAACAGGACAGAATGCAGGTGGAGGAGGGGAAACAAGAGAATGAGAGAGAGAGAGAAGGATATCGGGGCCCACCGGTTCCCGAATACGCCGCCATGTGGTCCTCTGCCAGCTGGATGACCACTTGGAGCGATGCCGGGTGGTGGCACTGGCGTCCCTCTTGGAAGTCGAGCAATAAACTGCTCTAGTACCACCAGATCGATGACAGCTCCGGCGCTGTGTTGCTTAGCCAGCAACTACCTCCGGCAGGCATACCAGAGCTGTTGGGCAAAGGCGAACAGGCGGCCGTTATCCCTCCACCTCCGATGGCCACGGGTGCTGCCTCACATGTTCTCATTGTGGATGTTCTCATTGCGAGAATATGACCATGGCAAAGTTGCGGTCGCAGCTTTCCTTCTTCCAGGGTAAAGCCACTCCAGCCACCCCCCAGCACTGCGCCTTCTACTTACGGGTCAGAGGCCGGCCCAGCTGGTGCTGGAGACGATTTGGGGAGTTCAACGGGCAAGTTCTCTATGGGTAAATCCCAGCGGACCTCCCGTTCCCCAGCACGCTCGTTTTCCCCAGTTGAGTTCCGAGATGAGACCAGCTCGGCTCATGGCCAACTTAACGTCTCTTTCAGGGCTCACGAGCAGGATGACTTCTCGATCGCTGCATCAGAGAGCGCACTAGCAATGTCAGGCAATGTTTGCTCATGGGCACCGCTTCTTTGTGCTTATTGGTAATCTTTGTCATGTGTTCTCCCATGTCATGTATTTAACCCTAATGTTTTCCATGGTCAATTGTTAGGTATTGTTTGTATGTAACTTTGTTACATACTTTGTAAAGTCTATGTCAAGTGAAGTTTAGGTCAAGTCAAGTTCACTTTATGTTTTATTTCCGTTTATAGTTAGGGTTTATGGATATCACGATTTAAATAAATTTGGACTTGGGTTCTTTACTTCATCGTCATCGTCTTTGTCATTGCTAGTGCCAGCAACATTGTTACATATACTTTGGTGAGGGAAACATCAAGAAAGATTTCCATTTGCCCATCATGCTTGCACCCATGATTTTCGTGATGTGGCTGGCAGTAATGATGGGACCCACATCCGAATTAAGCCTACTGCTGAGAACAGGGAGGATTATTTCAACAGGAAGCTGTTCCATTCACTCTAGCTCCAAGTCCTCTGTGATCACAAAGGCCTCTTTCTAAATGTCTTCACTGGGTTCCCTGGTTCTGTGCATGATGCAAGAGTCCAAAAGTTGAGCACTATTTATGTGGAGCAGCTCTACCAACCTCCAGGTTTGTGCA
Organism: Moxostoma hubbsi; assembly: GCA_032164185.1. Lineage (NCBI taxonomy): Eukaryota > Metazoa > Chordata > Actinopteri > Cypriniformes > Catostomidae > Moxostoma > Moxostoma hubbsi. The sequence continues at coordinate 3,321,409 of JAVLUX010000013.1, forward strand.
TCATTGGAGATGGAGGTTATCCCTGTTAGTCTGCTCCCATCTGCCTGATGACCCTATTCAGAGAACCTGTTCAAAATTCTGTCCAGGCCAGGTACAACAGAAAATTTAGCAAATCCAGGTGCATTGTACAAAGAGCTATTGGAATGAAGACAATATAGGGTTTTATCTTCCTTAAGGCATTAGAGGTAAAATCAGACAATCTGTACAAAAATGTGTACATTTTTTTCATCTACTACATGATGTAACTTTCTCCCCCCAAAATGTTTGATGAAAATGTTTATATTAATTGTACCATTAGAAGTAGCTGTTTTGATGAAATAATATTACATTTTACACACTCTTTGCTCTTAAGTGAAGGCTGCCTTTGCACCGATAGTGATCTCTTGTTGTGTTTTCCTGCATAATCTGTGCCTCACAAATGGGGACATCATGGAGCCTGACGAAGTCAATGCACAACAGAATGCGCTGGATGTTGATGATAATGGTGCAATCCAGCAGGTTGCTGGGGAAACCTCAGAAGTCGACTGGCAGTATGCTGCCAACCCTGCACTACTGGAGCATGATTACAACACATAATAATCTATTTCTCTCTCTCTCCCTATCTTGTCCAGTTTCAATAAAATAAAATAAAAAATTGAAATCAAGGGTTTAGTCTTTTATGCTTGCTGATTCTCATTTTCATAGAGATGCAATTTTGTGTTATTTAGTTTGGGGAATTATTTTCCAGTTGGGAAAAAATCTATCTGTCCTCTGAAAGATATCACTTAACCATCATGTTCCATTGAGATAAACTTCCTATGTTATATAGGAATACATGCTTTAATGTGGCAAGTTTTGCAGGTTAAATTTAGTTAATAGAATATGAAACAATAAACAATAATATTTTGATATAACCAAGATTAAGAAACGCTGTAAAATCACTGTTCATTGTTAGTTCATGATACCTAATTCTTGTTAATGAATACAAACTTATTGAAAATGTTACCAAAATATATCATGTATGATGTAATTTGTACATAAACAGTTTAGATTTCTGCTGTCTGCAAAAAGAACACAGACAGTATGCTCTTTGTTGTTTATTTCTGAATTCCAATCTAAATCAAATAAAAAGCAATTAAATATTACAATTATATGTTTCTGCAACATGCGTTGTACAAATAAGAGGATCCAACTGTTCAAATGTTGAACTTACAAACATTCTTACATAAATCATTATGACATATTAAAAAGCATTTAAATTCCCTTCTTTTGCAATGGTACGCTGGGTGGCTCTGGGTGTTCAGAGGGAGGAGAGGTCACCAGCACATCCTGGGCAGTCAATGATGACAGAGGGACTAATACTAGGCCTCCGTCCCAGTGCTTCATCCATTACAGTATACCACTTCCAGGATGTGGCTGTGGCCTCCCCTCCTTCAGTGCTGACCCCTGTTCTAGTGGCTTTCAGCTCCTATAAAAAATATAAACACACATATATAGGCTATGTATATTCTATGTATTATACTCACAAACATTACTTTTGCAAATAGAAAAGATTAGAATAGAAGAACAGGGAGCCCTGCATCAGATGTCACAGTCTTACAGAGCCACCACTGATCATCGGGTCAGTCTGGGATTACACGAAGAGTAAACTATTATACTACAAAATTTAATGTCAATCTTGCAAATAGTGAAATTATTAGGCCTACCAAATGGAATATTGCAACTTGCACTGTAAAAAGTATAGTACAATTTCTATATTGACCTAAACCATTAAATATTATTCAACATGTCTGAATCAACATGAAGATATTAGTTTACACCAGCTCCTTGGGTTACACCAGTGAAGCAATATGGGCAGGTAGAAATAGCCTTAAGGTAACAACTGCTACCACCTTTTAATGTGTACAATAATTATCAATAACTCTTCAGTAAATAAAATAAAATAAAAAAGCTGTGCTTCCCAAAATCACAATCTTTAAATTATCCTAAAATATCTTGTACAATGCTATCAACCTAAAGATATCAATGCGCTGACTCAACTTGACAGCACTGGGTTACAACAATGAAAGTAATTAAAAATTTTAGATAAAGCAAAACTAGATCCCTAAGGTAACAATAGCAGGATACACCTTTTACATTGTATGTTATTTTACGCTGTCACAAATAATCATCACGTAGATCGATCGGCGTTACGATTTGTGGGAATTTGTCTTCATAAAGAGATCTCGCAGCCATATTTTTGAAGATGAAATGTCACGTGGAGCGCATTGCATTGTGGGAAACAGTATCCCACGCAGTGCAATTTTGGTCTGTAGGTCTGTTACCCACACAAAATGTTTGTATGAACTTAGAAAACATAAAATATGTCACAGTCATATGTGGAGTTATTAGAAATTATCACTAAATAAACCCCTTTCAGGGTGATACAAGAGTCCTCCTGATCACCCTGTTGGGTTTATTTTACAATAACGACCGGCTTACTGGACATTATCCCTTTTATATTATATACAAATTTCATTCAAATCACTATTCAAATGGCAATTTTTTTTAACTAGCATATTACAAAAAAAAAAAAAAATATATTTGTTTTACAATTATTGCAGTGACACAATGCAACATAATCAATGATTTGTCCCACTTTTCATACGTAATCCAAATTTGTTTTTTCATGTCTGAAAATAGCTCTGTCATAATTCAGAGCTATTTTATTTATAGAGCACTTTCAAAAACCACACTGGGTACCAAAGTGCTGTACATGGAGTTACAAAAAATAAATTAAATCACATACATACAGCTTAAGAATGCAACAAACATTTAAAACCAATAAAACAAGAATAAGATCAAATTGACCTAGTACAATTTATAATGCAATTAATAAAAAGCTATGGAAAATAAATACGTTTTTAAGGCCCCCTGGAAAGAGAATAGAGGCGGAGATGATTTTATGACCAATGCAAGCTCATTCCAAAGTCTAGGGGCTGCCACCGCAAAAGCTCTATCACCTTGAGTTTTCAGACAAGATTTAGGAACTGACAGACACAGCTGATCATCGGTAACCAATGTAGTGAAATCAGTACTGGGGTTGTGACGAAGCAGGCAAAGAATGAGGATCTAAGTGCAGCTTTATTAAAAAGAACAAAAAACTTGGAATAAAGAAATAACAGAGAACCTAGCACAGAGCACAACAATACATGCAAGAACTGACAAATAAACTGGGGAAAACAAAGGCTTAAATACACAAGGGAAAACAAGGAACACCTGGGGAAACAATTAGGGAATGAAAACCAATCAGGGGAAAACCAATCATAAAATGAAACTACAAAGGACTACAAAAACCTACAAAAAGACAACAGGGAATGTGACAGAGCCCCTGCTTTAAGGAACGGATTCCAGATGCTCCAAAAAACAAATTGCCCACGGAGTGAAGTGGAAAACATGAGGCTCGGGGGGCACAAGGAGCAAACAGGCAGTCCAAGGGGGTACAAGTGGCAAGGAGAGTAGTGGAACATGGCAAGGTTAGGGAGCAGATCAGGCGGATGGACTAGAGACCAAGGAGACCAGAGCTGACCAGGTGGATGGCCCGGATCAAGAGGTGTGGGAGGTGGACAGGGAGAGGATCAGGAGGCCTAGGAGGCGGCCATAGGACAGGGATCGGGTCAGGGGGCCTGGGAGGAAGCCATAAGACGGGGACTGGCTCAGGAGGCCTGGGAGGTGGCCACAGGACGGGGACTGGCTCAGGGGGCCTGGGAGGAAGCCACAGGACGGGAACTAGATCAGGGGGCCTGGGAGGCGGCCACAAGACAGGGACTGGGTCAGGAGGCCTGGGAGGCAGTCACAGGATGGGGACTGGGTCAGGAGGCCTGGGAGGCGGCCACAGGACAGGGTCAGGAACAGACTGTGGTTCGGCTGAGCCATGACATGAAGCAGATTGAGGCTCGGCTGCGACGTGGCATGGAGCAGACTCTGGCTGCGGAGCCATGGAAGGCAGAATCATGGAGGACTCTGGGGGCAGAGCCATGGAAGATGGAGCCATGGAGGACTCTGGGGGCAGAGCCATGGAAGGGGGAGCCATGGAGGACTCCGGGAGTGGAGCCATGGAAGGTGGAGCCATGGAGGACTCTGGGGGCAGCGCCGTGGAAGGCTCAGAAGGCAGAGCCATGGAAGGCTCAGGAGATGTGGAAGGCTCAGGAGGCAGAGCCGTGGAAGGCTCTGGGGGCAGAGCCATGGAGGACTCCGGGGGCAGAGCCGTGGATGGCTCTGGAGCCGTGGAAGGCTCAGGAGGCAGAGCCGTGGAAAGCTCAGGAGGCGGAGCCGTGGAAAGCTCTGGAGCCGTGGAAAGCTCTGGAGCCGTGGAAGGCCCTGGAGACGGTGGTAGGCATGGGCGTTGGCTCATTGGCCATGGCAGGCGTGGGCATTGGCTCTTTAAGAGTACTCTCAGAAGCGAACATCTCTAAAATTAAATCCACATACTCCTCCCACGTGTAATCACTGGTCTCTGGCAATTCCATACATTCATGGGCAAGGAGGCCGATCTGGAAAAATGGACTTCAAGTGACTATCAGTAAATCCAGTGCATCTGGCAATGGTGCTGAACAGACGTGAGTATTCAATTATAGGGAGGTTCGCTCGGCTCAACTGGATGAAGACCACTGCTAGATCCATCTTGGGTCAGTTCTTCTGTGGCGAAGCAGGCAAAGAGTGAGGATCTAAGTGCAGCTTTATTAAAAAGAACAAAAAACTCGGAATAAAGAAATAAAAGGGAACCTAGCACAGAGCATAACAAAACATGCAAATAAAACTGTATATAAAAAATAAGACAAATAAACTGGGGAAAACAAAGGTTTATATTAAAAAGGGAAAACAAGGAACACCTGGGGAAACAATTAGGGAATAAGAACCAATCAGGGGAAAACAAATCATAAAATGAAACTACAAAGGACTACAAAAACCTAACAGGAAACAGGAACTAAACTAAACTTCAACATAAAAGCACAAAAACAAAAGACAACAGGGAATGTGACAGATACAAAGCATTACAATAGTCCAATCGAGAAGAAACAAAGGCATGCACAACCTTCTCCAAATCATCAAAAGAAAGGATGGACTTCAACTTTGTTCTAAATCTAAGATGGAAAAAAAACATTTTTAACAACCGCATTTATTTGTCGATCAAACTTTAGCTCAGAGTCAAAAATAACACCCAGGTTTTTTACATAGGGAAGTTATTTCCCTGGAAGCAGTGACAAATTTCTTTCTAAATTTACCTCACATCCCCTTTGACCAAAAACAATAAACTCTGACTTATCCTCATTTAATTGAAGAAAGTTTTTTGCCAGCCAACACTTCACATTGGCCATGCAATTATGCAGAGACTCAAAAGAAGGTTGCTTCCCATGTTTAATAGGAAAGTAAAATTGAGAGTCATCAGCATACAGATGGTAGTGTATGCCATGCTGATCAAAGATCTTTCCTAACGGAAGCATGTAGAGGGAGAATAAAACGGGTCCCAAAATGGAGCCCTGAGGGACCCCACATGTTAAAGGAACAACTGATGAAGAACAGTTCTCTAAACAGACTGAAATTGTTCTACCCTTCAGATATGAAGAGACCCAATCCAAGGCTAACCCCTGAATACTAACCTGGTCTCTTAGGCGATCGATAAGAATGTCATGATCGACTGTATCAACAGCGGTACTAAGATCCAGTAGCAGAAGACCAACAGGACTACCAGAATCCACACCTAATAAAATATCATTTAAAACTCTCAACAGAGCTGACTCTGTGCTATGACCAGCTCTGAAGCCTGACTGAAATTTATCGAGCAAATTATTGATAGCTAAAAAATCCTTTAGTTGTCTTCTCTAATATTTTTGAAATAAAGGATCATTTTGATATAGGTCGAAAGCTGTTCATATCAGATGAATCAAGGTTTGCTTTCTTAAGAAGAGGCTGAATAACAGCATGCTTGAAGCAGCTGGGAACAATACCAGTGGTCAGGCTACTGATGACAATCGATAACACGCTTGGACCAATTGATTCCACCACCTCCTTAAACAAAGCAGATGGAATAACATCACACGTAGAACCCGTAGGCTTCATATGTGCAATTATATGTTTGAGATGAGACAGCGACACAGGTACAAAACAAGTCAACAGATTTTGTGGAACTGTATAGGTAACTGGATCATTGCTATCAGGTAAGATCCGTAAGCGTATATCAGCAATTTTAACAGTAAAAAAATTTAAAAACTGCTCACATGTGTCCACTGAAGGGGAGATGGGAGTATGGGCAACTGGATGAAGAAATGATGTAATGGTAGAAAAAAGAACTTTAGCATATCAACACTGCTGAAAATTAAATCTTTTATTAATAGCTACACTTAGGTAGGGTTGCCACCGTCCCGTAAACGATGGGATGGTCCCGTATTTAAAGATGAACGCATCGAATAAACACGTACCGCACTTTATCCTGTGTTAAACCTGGTCCGATGCCGTCATGGTGAAAACATTCAAGATCGTCAATTTAACCTTGCTATTTTTTGGAAAATATTGCCTACGGTGGTTAAGGGAGCTTCTGAAAAGTCCAAACATTGTGCTAAAACTGTGGAGGTTGTGGTAAGGGACCATCTGACCATCTCAACAAGAGAGAGCGCTTGTCCCATATTTTACAATATCAAAAGCATCAACTCTAAACACTTAGGAGCCGTTCAGACCGAAAGCATATCTCCCTTCAAAGTATTTCTATGTAATCATGCTTTACATCTTTGACCGGCAGACATCTTTACCATTGTGTCTCACAGTTTTTTCAATGTCATGATTTTTTTAGATGCCATGTCAAGTTAAAAATAACTTCAACTTTTAATATGTGTCTCGAGACACCTGCGTTTTGCTCTATTCATTGCACTGCATCTAGTTTTAGAACATATTTGGTCCTGTTATGTGAATTTCTTTTTATTTGATTTCAATTTAATTCACAATCGAATTACAATTCTGCATTGCTATCTTAATTCAAATTTAGGAATAGAACTGGAATTTAAAAGGCCTTCTCAGTTCAATCTTGAATGGGACACAACCATGCTGTGGTGTGGCAAAGTGTTAGGAGTGCATTTTATCTAATAGTATACCTACATTTACACAAGGCCAAAAAGCACACTCATTCTTACTCAGAGAACTATGTTGCCCGAAGCCCTGCCAAGTTTTTCCTGACCACTCCCAGAGTTTAAGCAGCACTCACTGTGGTAATAACATACTGCGGGAAAGAACCTGGGAGGGGCCTGCTTTAAGGAGCTGTCCTCCTTATTTAATTATGTTTCTGGTGTTTGACCTTAAGCCTTCAGGTCTTACTGCTTTGTTTTTTTTCTTCCCATAGTTCCTCACATAAAACACAATGTGTCCCACTGAGACATTATATGTATGGAAGTGCTGAGCATTTTAAACGGCTGTTTTTAATCGGACATCTACAGAATGAGCTAACTGCCCGATTGCACACTTTTCCAACAAATGTCACATACATAAAGAAATTAGAGACACAAATCTCATAAACAAAAATAAAGCTCAAAAATGTCTCAAAACAGTTCTTTCTATTTACTAATATATACCATAAATATACCATTTGTGGTGCAATGGGCAAGCAAATATTAAAAAAATGTATCATAGCAAATAGAAGTTTACTGTTTCAAATAAATATTTTCTTAGCTCCTTATACTCTGATGCATTTTGGGCTGCTGCCCACAATAATTCACACTCAAATTTAAAAGCTTGCCATTAAACTGTGTATACTGTGTATACTGTGAACTAATTGCAAAAAATTGGTCTAATTTTTCTGAAAACCACCCAAGTTAAAAAAAAAAACTCTCAATCATTCATAAATAATATTGTATGCGTTTATTTATTTTTTGTAGTCCTAACTTTGTAAACATGTAATTCTTGTTCTGGTCACTCTACCTCACTTTGAAAAATATATATTTTTTCTTTCACATTCCATCACAATACACAGATCTGAAATGTAGGTGGTGCTCTAATGCATTTCACCCCTCACAGATGTGCTCGTCCATAGACATTCAGTCTAATGTTCAGTTCAAGCACCACCCTCATTATTTCATTGAATATCTCGGCCTCTGAGTGGACTACAAGCTCAAACTAGGAGTAATAAAAGTTCCTCCCCTTTGCAATGATTTATAACATTGTATCATCAATAGTCAAATACAGAATTTTCTGATGAATTGATAAGCATGCTTTTCCTGCTGGACGGCATATTTTGTTCCGGACTTCTAGAATATAACATTGGATTTTTCACACAAGCAAGCTCACAGACAAGTCAAAAATGGCTCATTGTTTTATAAAACTGCCTAAGGTAAGAGCAGATATAATGTTTTTAGTTATTTGGTGCTTACAGCAGCAGACATAATCGATGCATAAGCAATGTTATTATTTGTTGACATAAAGAAATCATATTTCACTTTATGATTCTTTTGAAATTATTATTAACTGTGGAATTAAGGCAACAAAATAATCTATGCAGTCACATTCCTGAGAATGACTTGTCAATTTATGTGCTATGTGAAGGAATTTTATTTTTATACAAATATTTATACCCCATTACCTCTAGGGGGCGCTAATTTCTGACGCGAAGGTGTTGAGGCCTTATTTTGTTATATCTTTATGTAAGAAATGCAGACTTGATGGTTATCTTTGAAAAGTTCAGATTCTAAGCTTTTAAATGATACCTCATATGCATGACTTATGTATACGGAGACTTTAATGTTTTAGTTGTAAACTTTTAGCAATGTAGCCTCCGCTCTAAGGTGTTAAGTGCTTGTAACAATGCAATACATTTTGCAGACGCTTTTATCCAAAGCGACTTACAGAGCCCTTATTACAGGGACATTCCCCCCGGAGCAACCTGGAATTAAGTGCCTTGCTCAAGGACACAATGGTGGTGGTTGTGGGGCTCAAACCAGCAACCTTCTGACAACCTACCACATTTTGTGTTCTCCTTCTAAAATGTAATACATTTCCTATCATTTGTGTAAATCCTGCTCATTTTGTAATAGCTTGCCTCATTTTCGAATAAAACTTTTAAATGTAAAACTGAATTTTATAATAACTTACAACATAATACAGCGGTTTTAGCATAATATGGGATTTCTGTGACTTTTGCTTGGAAAATGTAATGTCAATAGTCAAAATGACACCAGCTGACACACTTCACTATTAAAACAAATTGACAGGTTATTACAAAATGAAGGTTATATTATGTATATAAACGAGTGAAAATGTAATGCATTGTTACAGTGCTGGTAAAAAGACTCAAAACTCACTAATGTTATCATGCTGCTATTCTTTACCTATTATAGTAGTTGAATTAAAGTACTTTCAGAAAGCTGACATTTCCTACATGTCCTACAGCATGTCTGCTATACTTCACAATTTATACTAGTATTTTAAACATTTTGCCCATTCTTTTCAATTATAATGCATGCAGCTTTGATGACCTTAATTGATAGGCTACGTTATATGTACTTTTAAAACATCAATGAATCACACTGCAGGACCAACTGAAATGAACAAATGAAATCAAAAATGTGTTTACAGGACCTAAAAGATACACTTTCCCTTACACATGATGTTGATTTTGGACACGTCATCCTATTAGACTGGAGGATCACTATAATTGCACAATATGCAGTTGCTCCATATGAGATATGAGACATACTGTGGTCACTTCAGTTATAAATTAAATGTAGTATCTGTGCATTTTTTTTGTTAGTCAGTATAAAGGCTAATTTAATCTTGAATGAATTAATTGTCTCTATATTTGTATATCCAGCAAGTTATTTTGCAGCAAATACTGTGTTGTCCTTCCAAGGCCCCGTGGTTCACTCACACACTGAGATGTTAGCATACTCCAACTGCTTGAAATTCCTTCCTGCAGTTCAGAGAGCACACACTGTGTTTTAAAACTTGTTGGGCCCTTTCAAGTTTTATTTGAAAGTATGTAATTACATTCTTGAAAAAACAACAGGTCTCTGGAGAGATTTATATTGAGTATTAAATGTCAAGGTTCGAAAAGACACAGTTAACACTCGCTCATCCACTTAAGAGATTTCTTAATTGCCTAAAATGTTAAGAGGGTTTATGGATATGGATGTGCAGTAAAAATAAATATCCTGAGAAAAAGACAGAGTGAGAGAGGCTAAGCAGCCCGCCTTCCTTAAAGGGATAGTTCACCCAAAAATGAAAATTCCCTCATTATTTACTCACCCTCATGCCATCCCAGATGTGTTTGAACTTCTTTCTTCTACTAAAGACAATAGAATATTTTTTTTAAAGAATATTTCAGCACACAATGCAAGTGAATGATGATCAGAACTTTGAAGCTCAAAAAAGCACATAAAGGCATCATAAATGTAATCCATAAGACTCCAGTGGTTTAGTTCATATCTTCAGAAGTGATATGATAATTATGGGTGAGAAACAGATAAGATATAACAGACAATAAGTCCTTTTTTACTATATATCTCCACTTTCACTTCCACGTTCTTCTTCTTTTGTTTTGACCCCCTTTATGTTAATTTCTACACATACTAATACATTTTAATATTAAAATGTAATATTAGTGATTTAAGATAATTATGAACTAAAACAACCAGTAATATATTTATACATCACTAAATGAACGAACACCCTATGTGTTAAACATGAGCATATGTTAAATTACACAACGTAAAAAAAAAAAAAATGCATTAAAAAATGTATCATGCTTCCAAACCCATAGGAAAATTCCATAATAAAAGTGTGTATTTTCCTACTGTCGAAGCAATTCAAATTTGAAATACATGAGCCATGTCAGTAGGGGGCAGTCAGCGCGCCTGAACAAACCTCACAACAGTGCAACAACAGAAAAACAACATAATGTAGGGGTCTAGAGATGTGATTTTTAACTCTTTTTAATCTGACACAGCGTTTATGACACTGAAAAACAGTGAGACACAAATGTACACTAAACTATCGCAGACTGACTGACTCGACTGCTGTCGACTGTGGGCTGATTTTGTCCAATGAAATGGGAATAAAACAAACAATATATTGACTTCTAAAGCCACTTTTGTATTGCGTAATCAATGCTTTACTCGTCTGCAACAATAATGCAATATATTTTTATCTGAATACCTGAGTTATCTATATAATTATAATATACTGTGTTATTATATTACTACAGTATATTCTGTCATTATCTTATAGCAATTATTTGAATTATAATGTATTATATTTAACTGTCTTTATTTGGGGGGCTTTCTCAGCAAATAATGATTATATGTGATTAATTGTGATACATTTTATTAATTAATCGCCATGTCATTCATTTGATTCAAACTTTTAATCCATTGATAGCGCTACTTTGGATACGTACAAATGTTTATGAATGCCTGTTTATTGAATTCATGGAGTTAATTGGTGAATGTGAAGCTGAATAAGAATTCACTGCATGAATCTGTTTGAATTCCAGAGGATGCTGACAGCATAAAGACAACTGTAATTAGTTAACTGATCAATCAGAATAGATAATCAAATCAATCATCAAAATGAAATTGACCCAGTCATTATTAGATACCATTCAAGTCAATCAGCTTTCAGTATCAAATAAATGCGTCATCAGTCTTTTACAATTTGCCAAAATATCAATAAATTAAAAATGATTGGAGGATCTATAAACATGTAAAAGACTGAACGACAGGATGGAGTTCCTCTACACATACTATACATTTTATAGTATATATACACTTATACTGTAAATGTTTGCATTAATTATAGTCTGTAAATAGCACTGATTTATTCCATCTGTTTACTGTATTGACAAAAGCTGGGTCGGTGATCTGAAAAATTATAAACCATTGGTAGTTATCAAGACAATTTTAAAATATCAGAGGGCATTGATCATCTTTGTACGGGTGCAATACAAGCAAAAAACATATAATACAACATGGTTGTAACGATCCACACTGTCTTTTGTTTGTGTACCTTTTTACTTTTAAGTTTTTGGCACCTTTTACCTTCCATATTCTCTTTTGCTTATGCACGCTTATTTTTAAGTTCTGGCACCTTTTATGTTCCATATTGTTCTTTGTTTATGCACGCTTATTTTTAAGTTCTGGCACCTTTTACATTCCATACTGTCTTGTGTTCATGCACTCTTATTTTGAAATCACTCTTATGTTCCTGTTTCCCTGTCTTGTCATGTCCTGTTTTCCCTCCATGTTCATATGTCTGGTTTTCATTGGTTCATTGTTTGATTACTTTATTATCAGTTCTAGTTTTGTCATTGGTTTTAGTTAATTGCCTTATCTTGTTTTGAGTTCTGTTTTCCCATTGGCTTTTGTTTCCCCTTTGGTTTTGTATTTAGGCCCTCATGTTCACCTTGTCCTTTGTTGGTCGTTGTTTGATGTTTGGTGTATGTTGCATGTGTCTCCTGCCCTCGTCCGTGTTTCTGCCTGAGCCCTTCTTGGAAGATTCCCAGTGGTCATATCCTGTGTTTTTACCTTTTGTTTTCCCATTGTGGACGTTTTATTTGTTCCTGTTTTCATACTCCGCTTAACTTGGTGATATTTTCAATAAAAGCTGCAACTGGATCCTCACTCCTCGTCTGCCCGTTTCGTTACAATGGTATTTAAACCCATTGCAATCTTTTATTAGTTTGATCTTTCAATATCAAAAATACCAGAAAATTGGTCCAAACGCTGGTCAGATGCTCATTGGCTGTAATATGTCTCTGTGACTGATTGTAACATGCCAAATTTTGGATGATGTATCTATTTGAATGAGATATGACTGCGCCACAGAGCAGAGTAAGATTTTCAGTGATTTACTACTAAAATTCCAATCTCTGCATCACCGAAAACTATGCAGAGCACTTGGAATAGAACACATGAGTCATTTGGGCTTATTTTGTACTGCTTTTTTGGGAATAAATTATTGCGATTACAATACATTTGATCTGTCTGTTACTGGGTTTTTATATTGTTGAGGAGTGTTAGATTTAGGGGTAGGGCAGGGTTAGGGCCTCAAAATATATATCAAATAATACAAATGTAACTACACAAACATATTTATAATATATAGGATCCTAAAACTGTATATAAGATACGTATATGTATTAGATGCTGTCAATACGTCCATATTGTATGTTTCACTGGCTATCTAAATGTACAAAAATATTCACTCGCTGAGCACTTTATTAGGAACTCTATGGTCATAATAAAGTGCCTGACATGGTGGTCTGCTGTTGTAGCCCATCCACCTCAAGGTTCGCCATGTTGTGCATTCTGAGATGCTATTCGGCACACTACAATTGTACAGAGCGGTTATCTGAGTTAGTCTCTGACTTTCTGTCAGCTCGAACCAGTCTGGCCATTCTCAGTTGACCTCTCTCATTAACACGGCATTTCTGTTCACAGAACTGTCCCTCAATGGGTGTGTTTGTTTTTGGCACCATTCTGAGTAAATTCTAGAAACTGTTGTGCATGAAAATCCCAGAAATACTCAAACCAGCCCATCTGGCCCCAACAATCATGCCACGGACCAAATTACTGAGATTTGAAATTTTTTTCTCCATTCTGATGGTTGATATGTACATTAACTGAAGTTCCTGACTCGTATCTGCATGATTTTATGCACTGCACAGCTGCCACATGATTGGCTAAATAGATAACTGCATGAATAAGTAGGTGTCCAAGTGTTCCTAATAAAGTAATACATTTCCATAAATCGGATAATTAGGCTTTTTTCGAAATCCCTCAACCAAGACCAAACTTTCTGACTGTAACTGCTACTATAGCTTTCAAGCTACATCCACCACACTTCGCACAAGCTTTCATGCTGTTCTGACTCGTGTTGCTATGACTTGAACTAGCAGACAGAATTATGGTTTTCCCATTAAATGAGCTATAAGCAAAAAATTTTTTTGGAAAATTATACAAAAAAATGTCCTACTGCCTGAAAGATATTAATGGAATAAGTGTTGTGAGATATCTCATCCATCTCTGTGACAGCACTAGTCTCTGAACAGCAAACAAAAATGTGCCAGGCCACAGACAATGACGCTTTCTGCCTGTCAATCATTTTGTGTGTTCTCATAGAATTGTAGTTGCAGAGAGTTATTGAGGCTTAATGCCATTTTTATGCCATGTTGCTCATAACAAGTGTCAGTTAAGACTGCTATTTTGCTGTTTTTGACAATCGCTTCTGCTTGATGTCGGTCTCAATTTAGCTCATTTGGTATCTTTGGAGTGCAGGGTTTTGGAAAGAGGGGGCGTGGCTAATTCAACGGCTCAGCATGTGGAAATTCTACAACTGTCAATAAATTCAAATGTAAACAAGACTTTTTTTCTGCTTTTTCTCTCTTTCTTTCTTGCCTTCTGTTTTCTTTCAGTCTTTCTATCTGTAACCTTCAAAAATATATAGATATTTTTTAATTTAATTTTATAAATGAGTTAAATTTTGAGACAAGGCTTTAACAAGCCAACATCAAAGTTCTTGACATCTTGTTGAACATTAGAAACGTTTATCTTATTGCTGTTGCCACTGTTTTAATGACACTTAAAAGTGTGCGTTAATGGTGAAATCTCATTGGTCTCACACACACACACACACACACACACACACAAACACCACATAACTGCAATAAACATGAAATATGTTTATTTCTGATTAGCTGTGATTTTGTAACATAGTACAGCTCATTTAGTGTGTTGTCGCTGGAATCTTGTTGCATTGCGACTAGTTAAGACATAGTGTTACAAAGAGTTCACCATGGTTAAAAGGGTTTTAGGCCCTTATCCATGGTGAAATCACTGTGATGTACAACCTCTTGTGGCTTATTGCTTTTTTAGCTCACTGCAATGATGTTAGCTTTTACAGTGGACAACACATGCAGAAATTCTATAAACAGCCAAATAAGGCATTTTAATATTGAACTCATGCCGTTGCTCTTTATTCAACACAAAGTTATTCTTTCGCATAAATCGGCTGTACAGCGGATCTCAGTGCAACAGTGATGATTGCTTGCGAGTGTCAATACGTCCTCTTAGATTAAAGGCACATTCTCAAGTGCCTGTCCATCTCCTGATAAACGAAGCTTTTAAATCTTTTGAGAAAATGACCTCCGGTGGTCCAACAGGTTCTGCCGCACTTCAGAAAGGGTCTGGACAATGTTGAGGCAGCAGTGTCTCCCAACACTTACAAAGCAACTAAAAAAAGGTCTGGGGTCCTACACACTTCAGCAGCAGCTCTGATAAGTCCATCCACACATCTTCTGCCCAGCTGTCATAGAGGAAGATAGATAGCATGTCATGTCTGAAACACATCTGGCTTTATGGCTGTTTAGGCAGTCATAAAGATGCAAGACTAGTCTAAAGGTTAGAAATATGACAGAATTTAGACATGTTAATATTGCTGCTTCAGAAGTAGATGGTCAAGATACAAGGCAAATCAGAGACTTTCAAAACTGTAGAAAATATCTGAATACAATTTATTATATGTGGGTGTTTTTTCAACTTTCATGTCCCATTCATGTCAACTAATTTTAGGATTTATGTATAGGTTTTATCATTTTAGTCTTGTCTCAGACACAGACTTGCATTATTTAACTGTGAAAATACAAAATGATAAAAAATACAAATTATTTCATCTTTAAAACTATGAACAAATATTCTAAACAATGAGTGAAATAAACAAAAACAATGTTTCAATAATTACGACTGTCCCACAGTTGTGATGTCATTTCCACCATACCAAACAATTTCACCCCTAATAAAGTTTGTCCAGAAGTTGTGTACTTGTTAATCAAGTGGACAAAAGTGTGAGTGAAGATCATACTTGAGATGAAATATGAGACAAAACAAAGAAAATCAAGCAAAATATCACTTTTTATTGGCCGTCATTTCCAAACAAGCTGTAATTTTGACAAATTATAGTCAAAAGTGTCGCCCATTTAATAAAAAATAAATTTAAAAAAAAAAACGTTAAAAATGTCATTTCCATCAGCGTCATTTAATTCTATTACACACAATACTGAATTTGAGATGTGCTGGAAATGACATAAGTCTCCTGCGATGCATGTACATTCTCTTCTGGACATTGTTACTAGACAAATTAAATAAATTAGTGAGAGTGTGAATATGTTTTAACAGCAGTCTCCCTACACTCTCAATCAACATATTTACCTCTAAATAAAATATTATTGAAACTGCACTGATTTGTGACTTCAATTGAATCTAATATCATCACTTGACAACATTGTGGCGGAGCAGAACTACGCACTGCCCCTTTAAGAATCCACCACCACCAACTAAAATGGCTGCTTGTCAGATCAACAGGTATCAACAATAAAGGCAACTATATAGATAACCAGGATAATGGTTGTTGTTAGAAAAAAAATAAAAATAAAATATGAGACTGGGGTGAGTTGAAGTTTTGGTGTGCCAAGCTGTGTAAGGAGAAAGAAAGTTTGCTGCATTGTACAGTGATGTAGATAAGGAACGTGATTGGAGGAGAGAGGAAGAAACAACAAAGGGACTAATTTGACAAGTGCTCATCACCAGAGAGTGAGGCCTGGATATCATAGCCGTTCATTGCGCTTCTTGAGTAAAAGTGGGGTGGCATGAGTTCGTAGGATCTGCAACTGCCAAAGAGCTCCATGGTCAAGGTGTGATGGAAAATTAAAGGTCTAAAGTGGAAGTGCCAGGTGATTCCTTGATTCTTCTGACTTACCTTTATTCCCTTTATATTGTTGGACTCTCACTCTGCGTCCTGCAGTTTTGCCCACAGTCATCATTCAGGTATACTGCAAACTCTCCATGAACCAATGTGCACCATTCACAAACACTCCTACTGCCTTAACTCTCTCTCCTACACACACACACACACACACACACACACACACACACTTGAAGAATTATTGTTGTTCCCTTTACAAAAAGCTTCACTATGATGCTGCACTGAAGAGCGCTTTGGGAACACGTCTCAGTTGTGACCAGCTGTGAATATGTATGCAACACGTCAATGAACATTGACCGGAATTTATAGCCTCTGCCGATGTAATCATTGGACGCACCTGGCGAAGTGGCTATATATAGATGTGTCACCGGTGCATCATCAGATTTTTCGTCTTCAGAGCCATTCTGTGCTGTGTGCATCACAAACTTGTCAAACTTTCTTTCCTCTGTTAGGAGTTAGATTCTGTTAGGCAGTACGCAGTAAATCTTTTCTCCTTTCTGTTTCCTCTGAATAAAAAAAGGAAAAAGAAATCTATCTATCTGTCTAAATGACTGAAAGTCAAGGCAAACGATGCGTGTTCCCCTGTCTCCGCTCTATGGCCGAGAGGGACACGCATCAGTTTTGTTTTGTTTATTTGGGGGAACAGCATGATGCTCTCGCGTTGGGGCGGGGTGGGTGCGAGCATTGTGATCTGCTTTCGGGCAAAATGCTTCGCAATCGCCTCGCTTACTTCCAGGAGTCAGCGCCCACACTTCACTCGTGGGGCTCTCTCATGGATCTGGCTGAGGAGCGAGAGACGGGTTCGTCCCTTTCGCTCGCTCTCTCCCCAAATCCAGCTGGTCCTTCCCGTGATCTCGAAGCGCACTCCGGCGCCTCTTTGGTTCATGAGGGGGACCGTGAATCCCTCGGTTTGGCTGATTTCGAGTTATCCACCTCCGAGCATTCCGGGTTTGATAATAAATCAGCAGAGGAATTACTTGACGTGGTTACTCATGCTGTGGCCAGGCTTAAGATAGACTGGCCACGCCAACAAGAGACCCCAAACGCTCCAAATTGGAGGATAGATTTCTGTCTGGTGGCGCCTCATCAGTCCCTTCCCTTCTTTGATGACCTCCATGACGAGCTTTCTCGTTCATGAAGGAAACCTTATACTTTCCTCTTTGATGCCCCGGTTTGGTCTTCTGGACTTTTCGGAGATGCCATGACTACGTTATCTCCAGGTTCCAGGAGGCAAAAAGCCATGAGGAAGCATTCGGGCAATTCTTTCCTCGTCGTGCTCCCCCTTCATAGCGACTGGGGAAAGGCTCGTCACCCCCGACAGCCTCCAAAGCAAGAACTCTGGGCAGTAATTTCAAAAAGGAAAAAACCCTGAGTCCAATGGTCTTGCACTCAGCCCGTTGAGGGTAGCTCCCCTCGGGA
Source organism: Moxostoma hubbsi (assembly GCA_032164185.1). Lineage (NCBI taxonomy): Eukaryota > Metazoa > Chordata > Actinopteri > Cypriniformes > Catostomidae > Moxostoma > Moxostoma hubbsi. The sequence continues at coordinate 3,339,580 of JAVLUX010000013.1, forward strand.
CGGGGCGCGTGTACCATCCACCTAGCCCCTCCCGGTACCCTCACGAATCCTCTCCTTTCCCGCCGCCTCTGGTGTTTCGGGAGGAAGAGGTTTCCAGCAAAAAGTTGGGTGTACCGCTGTTTCCTGCCTTATTCCAGGATGCGGAACACCTGACATCCCTTCAACAGGAAGTGTCAAAATTAGTACCCATTTCAGAAAACCTGGCAGCGTGAAAACTTCTGCCCGGTATTTCTATGTGGGCTCTAAGAACAGTAGAAAGAGGCTACAGAATTCAATTCTCTCGCCATCCTCCGCGTTTCAACGGAGTGGTTGCCACTTCCGTGAAACCGGAGTAGGAATGTCTACTGTGGAAAGAACTTCAAAATCTCGTGGTCAAGGGGGCCATAGAACGTGTTCCCCTCTAGAGAAAGAGTCAGGCTATTACAGCAGATACTTCCTGGTCCCCAAGAAGGGTGGGAGGTTGTGTCCGATCTTAGATCTTCGAGGCTTGAACCGCTCAGTCAGGGTGTTCAAGTTCAAGATGCTAACAGTCAAGACGATCATGTCATAATTCCAACGCTATGATTGGCTGGTCACGATCGATCTTATGGACGCATATTTTCATATAGAAATTCTGTCACAGCACAGGAAGTTCCTGAGGTTCACTTTCGGGGGCGAAGCCTTCCAGTATCGGGTTCTTCCATTCGGCCTAGCCCTATCACCCCGCACATTCACGAAATGCATGGATGCAGCACTGGCTCCTTTGCGACTCCAGGGCATTCGCATTCTGAATTACATAGACGATTGGCTGATATTAGCACAGTCTCAAGAACTGGCGGTCCAACACTGGGATATCGTCTTAGCTCACCGTCAAAAAGAGCGTTCTCTCTCCTACCCAGGAAATCACTTATCTGGTAGTTATATGGAATTCGATCACGATGTGGGCATAATTGTTTCCCGCTCGGATCTTTTCCGTTCAGAACACCTTGAGCGAATTCAGGCTAGGTCAAGGTTGCACTCTTCTTCAGTATCAACGCATTCTAGGTCTCATGGCATCTGCGTCCATGGTGATCCCTTTGGGCCTTCTGCATATGAGACCGTTTCAGCTGTGGCTAAAAGCCAGGGGATTTCATCCAAGGGCCAGTCCCCTAAGGCAAATAAGGGTTACGTGCCGCTGGCTTCGTTCCCTTTCTATGTGTTCAGACCCCGGTTCCTTACCTTGGGTCTCTCCTCGACGGCTCGCCTTGGGCGATTCCGAACAGGAGGGGCCTTCTGTCTGAGGCACATGGGACTATATTTCATCCCCGGCCCGAGCTGTGGAACCTTCATGTTTGGCCCCTGAGGGGTACCAACAGAGGGACACAGGGCTCTCACCTGAGGTTATCGAGACCATTTTAAGTGCTAGGGGTCCCTCTACCAGAAGGATCTACGCCAATAAATGGGGTGTCTTTGAAAAATGGTGCAGTACACATAATGCAGATCTGGTTAACTGCCAGATTGCTTCAGTTCTGGACTTTCTGCAGGAAAATCTGTCAGCAGGCATTTGCCCCGCCACTCTCAGGGTTTATGTGGCCGCCATTTCGGATTGCGACGCCCTGACTGACGGTGCGCCTCTGGGGAGACATCCACTACTCGCCCGTTTCATTCGTGGAGCCAGGTGACTGAGGTCGCCTGCTAGGACCAGGACCCCTTCTTGGGACTTAGCAGTAGTCCTTGAGTGCCTGGTCGAGACCCTCTTTGAACCTCTAGAGTCAGCGTCTGACAGACTTCTGACTCTCAAGATGTTTTTTCTTATGGCTATTACCTCTCTAAAGAGAATTGGGGACCTACAGGCTCTGTCTGTTTTGCCAGCCTGTTTAGAGTTTGCACCAAGAATGACCAAAGCAATTTTGCACCTTCATCCCGATTACCTGCCTAAGGTTCCTTTCTCGACCTTAAACCCGGTCACTCTTGAAGCCTTCTGCTCCCCGCCGTTCTCTACGCCGGAGCAGGAAAGACTTCACGGACTTTGTCCAGTCCGTGCCCTTCAGACCTATGTCCACCGCACTAGCCAGTGGCGTAAGTCAGGGCAATTATTAATTTGTCATGGGGGCCGCAACAAGGGGGCGGCTGCCAACAAGCAGACTATGTCGCATTGGGTGAGGGATGCTATTGCCCTGGCCTATGAGGCGCGCGGTCTAGCTTCGCCTGTAGGCATCAGGGCTCACTCTACCAGAGGGGTCGCCTCCTCTCGAGCCTTGGCCAGAGGGGTCCCTCTGCAGCATGTTTGTGATGCAGCAGTCTGGTCCTCTCCGCACACATTCATTAGATTTTACAGCTTGGATGTTCATGACACTCAGGGCTCTTATGTAATTGAGTCAACATCTCAAGCTCATGTTTGAGCCCTCTCACGCTCTTGTGAGCACACTGCACAACCGTGGGGGGTCCGGACAGCCACAGTATGGCAGCGTGGGTATTCTCGTTCCCAAAGCACTATTCAGCTCAGCATCATAGTGAAGCTTTTTGTAAAGGGAACGTCTCGGGGTTATGTATGTAACCCTTGTTCCCTGAAAAAAGCGGAACGTGATGCTGCGCTTTTCTGCCGCACTTGGATGCCCCGGGACTGCTCTTCAGACAAAATACCTGATGATACACCGGTGAGGCATCTATTTATAGCCACTGCGCCAGGTGCGTCCAATGATTACATCGGCAGAGGCTATAAATTCCGGTCAATGTTCATTGACGTGTTGCATACATATGCACAACTGGTCACAACTGAGACGTGTTCCCAAAGCGCTCTTCAGCGCAGCATCTCATTCTGCTTTTTTCAGGGAACAAGGGTTACATACGTAACCCCGAGACGTTATATTTGTATTGTTATGTGTTCTTTTGGGATTTATGTATTTGACTATTGCTGGTATTCTGTTTGTGAGTCTTTGACTCCTTGCCTTTTGTTTACTGTTTTCTTTGTTATTTAAATACACTTGCGCTTTGACACACTATTTTGTTATTGTTTTATTGCATGTAATTGGTGGCTTTTAGAGCTATCTGGGGCAAGGTATTCATTTTGACAGGCCTAAACCTGTCTGGCACCCGAATTTTGACATTTAAATTTATTTTAAATTTAGTACAGGGGCTGCCACCATTACAACATCAGTGCTCACAGTAAGTTCATGGTATTTAAAGGCTGATAACGTATCCCTAAAATCAATCTCTCAATAGAGAAGATGAATGGGATTTTTGAATAGGATTTTATAATTTTTTTTAATTGGTCCTAACCTTATCAGAGTTGTCTTTGAAAGGTCTTCATTTTTCATGGTATCAACAAAGCAGTCAAAATTTTTGTGCTGTTTGTCATCTTACATAGACGTGATACAACATGAGTTTCACAATATTGTTTTTTTGTTGCCTCAGTATCTCAATCCTTAAAGAACATTCCTCTTCCTTGCTTTTTTGTTTTCCTCTCTTTCCATGCTGGTCAAACAGGGGGATTAAATGAGTTTATTCAGGTCATGAGCCCCTTCACCACCCAAAAATTATCATGCACTGTAAAAAAAGAAAAAAGAAAGAAAAAAGATGGTTAAATATCAGCAGCTGTGGTTGCCAGAAATTTACAGTAAAAAAAAAATATGGTAACCATGTTTCAGGCTTAATGGGTTATTTTGATGCCCGTATATTTTACTCACTACCGTCTATATTCTAAAATGATATAAACGTAATATACTAACCTGCTGGAACTATAAAAGTCTGGTTTTCACTTTAAAATATATTGCTAAAGGTGCACTAAGTAATTTTTTCACACTAGCAATGTTTTACTCCTAAAGAAATGGATTGTAATTTTGAAATATATCTATAAAATCATGACCACTTGCATGAGATGAAGAGTTCAGTCATATCAGTAACCTCATAAAAGCTTTAAAGTAAAAGTTTTATTTTTCATGCTGAGGGTCTCCTCATGTTAGAATCACATAACCAGTCAAATACTACATGCTTAATCTCAGTAACCGTCCTGTTATTTGACACTTTCTCTCATTGATTTAAGTAATCATGACTGACTGTGATTATTACATTTCTATAATGACATCTGAAACTGAAAACTATTTGTTTTAAATGATGCTGCATCCAAGCCGCTAGGTGTCTGTGTAAGTCTAAGATGACACAAAGACAAATGTTACTGAGTGCCCCTTTAATAACCATAGTACCTTCAAAAGGCCTCATGATGACTTAAAGTTCAAGTGTGGCTCTTCCAGGAGCAAAAATAGTACACTTGTAGAACATGGGTAACGTCATGGTTACTGATGTAACCTCCATTCCCTGATGGAGGGAACGAGACATTGTGTTGATGAGTTGACACTAGGGGTCACCCTTGGGAGCCCAGACATCTCTGATCTTGAGAAAAGGCCAATGAGAATTGGCGTGTGCAATTTGCATGACACTCCCCCTGACATATTGGTATAAAAGGAGTACCGCTTGCAAACACACACTCAGGTTTCACACTGAGGAACCCAGCCATTTCAGCAGTTGGCTCAGTGCTGTGGCAAGAGGGACACAACATCTCGTTCCCACCATCAGGGAACAGAGGTTACATCAGTAACTATGCAGTTCCCTATCTGTCACTCACACAACGTTGTGTCAACGAGTTGACACTAGGGGTCCCAATGGAAAACACCACAAGAGCTGAACCAAGTTACACAGACTGGCAGTGTGAGATGGGCAGAACTCTGTGTGCCTCGTAGCCAGCACAGCAAGCCGTCGCGTAACTATCCCCAACATACTGGTAGGCATGAAGCGTTCCCCTAACACCTTGTGGAGCGGCTAACTGCTCAGAAGTTTAAGGACTGGCTGACCCAGCCGTAGCCTTCTCTATTGTTCTCCCTGACAAAAGGAACAAAATCGTTCAGCTGGGGGCCATATAAGGTCCACATTGGGGGTGTCCCTCCAAAGAGGAGGACACCATGGAGACCACACCCAGCCCCGAGAGGGAGGGACTTCTAAGTGGAATACAACACATGGTTTTACCGGGTTGAATTGGAAGCACCTCCCCAAGGAGGGAAGGAGTTACTACAAACATGGTGACCAGGGAGAAAGGGCCCTCTGCTCAAGAAAGACCAGAGGGGAAACCAGATTGTTCCCCGTCCCTGAGAAAGAAGGTCCTTCCTCAGGGGAATTCACCAGGGGGGCTGTCGTGAGGAGCATTAGGTCCGAGAACCAAGTCCGGGAGGGCCAGTAAAGCACTACTAAGAGGATCTGCTCCTCGTCCTCCCTGACCTTGCACAACATCTGTGCAAGTAGGCTCACTGGGGGAATGCATATTGCATACCCCCCAGGGGCCAGCTGTGTGCCAGGGCATCTGTGCTGAGGACAGCCTTGGTCATAGAGTACCAAAGCGGGCAGTGGGAGGATTCTGGGGAAGCAAACAGGTCTATCTTTGCTTGGCCGAATCGACTCCAGATCATCTGGACCGCCTGAGGGTGCAGTCTCTACTCTCCCCTGAGCGTAACCTGCCGCAACAGCGCAGCTGCTGTGCTGTTGAGGAGGCCCTTCATATGCATCAACCTGAGTGACGTGACCATCGCTGAGGATGCCATATGCCTCAGGAGCCTCTGAAAGGATTTTATTGGGACCAGCGTATTCTGTCTGAACACATGCAGACAGTGCAGCACCAACTGCACGCGCTCGTTGGTGAGGAGCTTAAATCGCAGATCCAAGATTTGCCACAACCTGCTGCCTTTTTTTGGGTACGATGAATTAGAGGCTGTAGGGAGGGACAGGCTCTATCGCGTCCTTCTGTAGAGGGGTGGCGATCTCTGTGCACAAGGCAGCGGCGTTCTTGCCTCTCACCACAGTGAAGCGGACTCCGCTGAACCTGGGCGGGCACCTGATGAACTGAATCACATAGCCGAGTCAGACAGTCCTGATCAACCAGCGTGACGGGCGTGAGAGGGAAAAGGAACTACAACATTGGACGTACCAGCGGGTGGGGCCTCGTGATGGGGCAGAACCCGAGGTGCTGAGTCTAGAGACATCAAAGTACTTACCTGACTCCTTGTGACCGCTCCCGGAACAGTCTGGGATGGGGGAGGAAGATCTTCGTCCTCGAAGCCCGTGGAGACCATCAAATCGGGGGTGGGTTTGTGCCATGGCTGGCTGGGCATGTGGAAGCGGTAGGCCGGTTCCAGTGCGCTGTACCTGAGAGCCGGTGGTTGGCAGTCATGATAACGATGGCTGGAGAGACCGGAAATAGAGCCCAGGGAATGAGGAAACTGCTCTTTTATAGAAAATGTGGGGCAAAACAAAAGTCAAATGAATCCAAGGATTCTCCACCCGAACCTCTGGTGGGGGGGTGGGGGGGGGGGGTGGTCTGCTTACCAGCTCCCGTAGTGCAGAGTCCCGGGGCTGCCCATCTCAGGAGGCGCTTCAAAGCCTTCTTGGCGTTCTTGGTGGCCTGCCCGAGAGCACGCGCTGAGACCTTCATCGCTCGGAGGGTGAAGTCGGTCGCCGAGCACAGCTCCTGCATTAGTCCCAGGTCAGGATTACCCTTGTGCAGTTCTCTAAGTGCCTTGGCTTGGTGCACCTGCAGGAGTGCCATGGTGTGCAAGGCGGAAGCAGCATGACAAGCAGCACTGTAGGCTTTAGCCGTCAGTGATGATGTCAGCTTACAGGCTCTTTACGGGTGCCTCGGATGACTCCACCAAGTGGCAGAATTTTGCGGGCACAGTTGCACCGCAACTGCTTGGTCCACTTGGGGAATCACTGATTAGCCCCTTGCAGTCCTGCCATCGAGGGTAGTGAGTGCGGAAGAGCACACAGACCATGAAAGGTGCCTGCCACGAATGCGTGAGCTCATCATGCACCTCCAGGAAGAATGGAACGCGGGCGGAGCGTGGCCGTGAACGGCACTCTGGCCCTAGGAACCAATCATCGAGCCACGAGGGTTTGGGGGAGAGCAGAGGGTTCCATTCCAGCTTGCCACTTGCAGCTGCCTGGGCAAGCATGGCCGTCAGCTCTGTGTCGGCCTGCGACTGAGCTGCCTCACCCGAGGTGTGGGAGTCCAACCGAGTCCTCAGCGTCAGTCATGATGAGCCAGCTCTCCGATGACGCGATCAACAACTCATCTTCGTTGCGAATTCTGAACGAGATCAGATCAATGAGACAGACCGGCATACGAGCCGGCATACATGGGAGCATACTGTGGCTGCTGGGGCGGCTGTGGCTCAGTTGGTAGAGCGGGTTGGCCACTAATCGCAGGATTGGTGGTTCGAATCCTGGCCCACATGACTCCACATGCCGAAGTGTCCTTGGGCAAGACACTGAACCCCAAGTTGCTCCCAATGCTCTACTGCCATTGGCGTATGAATGTGTGTATGAATGGGTGAATGTTTCACAGTGTAAATGCTTTGAATACCGTTAAGGTTAAAAAGGTGCTATATAAGTGCAGACCATTTACCATTTACAATACGAGCGTGACTAGGAATGGGAGGTCCGTGGGGGAAATACCCGGCGGAGAGGTTCACATTGATGTCCCCATATCGCCCCCAGTGCTAACCAACCCAGCATCATACTCTGTATAAGGACCAAGTCGGGGAGCCGCTGGGGTGGCTTGCTCTCTTACGAAAGCGAGCCATGACCGCAAAGTAGCCATGATCATGTCTTCGCAATGAGGGCATGAAGCATCCACGAAGGCTGACTCTGCGTGGGTAGCACCCAAGCACGTAAGGCAGCGATCAAAAGTGGAGAGATATCAACCGCAACCAGGAATTATACACAAACAAAAAGGCGAGTGAGAAAAGGCTTTCGTTTGTGTATAAGCCGTCAGTGATGAGCCGTTGGTCCACTTGGGGTATCGCAGATTAGCCCCTTGCAGGCTTTCGTTTGTGCCACTCTTTTAGAGAAAATATATACTATTTTGTTATTTATATATATATATAAGAGGCTCTACTGTACTGCCAAATCACCCAGGGGTGTTGCTCGACACAACCGTAGTGTGTGAGGGGGAGAACTGCTGTAATGCGCCGTAGATCCAGCAGCTCTCTTATCCAGCAGCTCAACTATTTCTTAGTACTTGCTGCAATCTAGTGGAATTGATTAACACGTTTTTTTTTGCAGAGACAGAGCAAACAGAGCCTGAATTACAGGCTTTCAAAGATATAAATAAAAAGAATGTTCATCATAAGATTGTAAATATATACAATATTACTTGTGAATTTTTTAAATATTGTTTTGAAAATTGTGTGGGATTTTAGTTTTATTAAAATGTAAAAAATTTCAATGTATAAATATTATCATTAACTACAGGTGTTGGTCATATAATTAGAATATCATCAAAAAGTTTATTTATTTCAGTAATTCCATTCAAAAAGTGAAACTTGGATATTATATTCATTCATTACACACAGACTGATATATTTCAAATGTTTATTTCATTTAATTGTGATGATTAAAACTGACAACTAATGAAAATCCCAAATTCAGTATCTCCGAAAATTAGAATATTACTCAAGACCAATACAAAAAAAGGATTTTTAGAAATGTTGGCCAACTGAAAAGTATGAACATGAAAAGTATGAGCATGTACAGCACTCAATACTTAGTTGGGGCTCCTTTTGCCTGAATTACTGCAGCAATGCGGCGTGGCATGGAGTCGATCAGTCTGTGGCACTGCTCAGGTGTTATGAGAGCCCAGGTTGCTCTGATAGTAGCCTTCAGCTCTTCTGCGTTGTTGGGTCTGGCGTATCGCATCTTCCTCTTCACAATACCCCATAGATTTTCTATAGGGATAAGGTCAGGCGAGTTTGCTGGCCAATTAAGAACAGGGATACCATGGTCCTTAAACTAGGTACTGGTAGCTTTGGCACTGTGTGCAGGTGCCAAGTCCTGTTGGAAAATGAAATCTGCATCTCCATAAAATTGGTCAGCAGCAGGAAGCATGCACCAGCAGATGACATGGCACCACCATCACTGACTGTGGAAACTTTACACTGGACTTCAAGCAACGTGGATTCTGTGTCTCTCCTCTCTTCCTCCAGACTCTGGGACCTTGATTTCCAAAGGAAATGCAAAATTTACTTTCATCAGAGAACATAACTTTGGACCACTCAGCAGCAGTCCAGTCCTTTTTGTCTTTAGCCCAGGTGAGACGCTTCTGACACTGTGTCTTGTTCAAGAGTGGCTTGACACAAGGACTGCGACAGCTGAAACCCATGTCTTGCATACGTCTGTGCGTGGTGGTTTTTGAAGCACTGACTCCAGCTGCAGTCCACTCTTTGTGAATCTCCCCCACATTTTTGAATGGGTTTTGTTTCACAATCCTCTCCAGGGTGCGGTTATCCCTATTGCTTGTACACATTTTTCTACCACATCTTTTTCTTCCCTTCGCCTCTCTATTAATGTGCTTGGACACAGAGCTCTGTGAACAGCCAGCCTCTTTAACAATGACCTTTTGTGTCTTGCTCTCCTTGTGCAAGATGTCAATGGTCGTCTTTTGGACAGCTGTCAAGTCAGCAGTCTTCCCCATGATTGTGTAGCCTACAGAACTAGACTGAGAGACCATTTAAAGGTTTTTGCAGGTGTTTTGAGTTAATTAGCTAATTAGAGTGTGGCACCAGGTGTCTTCAATATTGAAACTTTTCAAAATATTCTAATTTTCTGAGATACTGATTTTGGGGTTTTCATTAGTTGTAAGTTATAATCATCAAAATTAAAAGGAATGAACACTTGAAATATATCAGTCTGTGTGGAATGAATGTATACATTACACAATTTTCACTTTTTGAATGGAATTACTGAAATAAATCAACTTTTTGATGATATTCTAATTATATGACCAGCACCTGTATATGGGCCCAAAAATGCAACCTTTCCTTGTTGACACCTGCCAAATTTGGCTAGCTTTTACCTGGTATTATAGAATACCTTGGCTTCTATCATTATTTTATTTTGCGTTTAGTTTAATTGAACCCATGGCCTTTAACAACCACAACAAAAAATATAGAATCCATTTTCTCCTCCCTTTTCAGAGCTGATAACCCTATTTATTTTGCTGTCTTAAGTATGCACAATATAGTACTTTGGTGAATTTATTTTATTTGCATTTAGCATTGTTTTTGTCCTGTTCGCAACCCTATCGGCCCTATCATCATCACAATCCACCAATTGCCTGGACCATTACAGATGCTCGGAGGTATATCTCCCTTCAGAATGCTGCAATGAGAAAAGAAGGTGTAGTGAAAGTGTCATTTGATCAATCATCAAGGCGCATGTCTGCACTAGCAAGTGCCTTAAAGCACTTGGCCAGGAGAGAAGATGAGAGGCAAGGTGTGTTATGACACTAGCAGGGGTCGGCTCTCTCACATCTACGTTTGAAGTATTTCAATATGTACCGCTGACCTCTTCAACTGCCCAGTGGCTGATCAGACACAATCAGGACACGGTACAAGCAGTAGCTCCTCGCAGAGGCAGAAATA